>JAPPVO010000013.1:44678644-45278644 GCA_030407325.1 Camellia japonica | reverse complement strand
CTCTCTCAAACCATTATCTACTCAAATCTATTTATATGTTGAATTTTTTTAACCTTTTCTTTTTTTTATTTGTTTTGCACTTTGTTCAAATCTCTCTCTCTCTCTCTCTCTCTCTCTCTCTCTCTCTCTCTCCACAAACCACTATCTGTTCAAATCTATTTTATTTGTTAATTTTTTTTTCTTATCTGTTTAAGATATTTGTTCAGATCTGAGACATCTCTCACTATCTTTCAAAATTTTTTTTTTTTTTTTTTGAATTGATTTGCTCAAACACAACATAAGAAAAATACAAAGAAAAAAATTGAACAAAATTAGAACAATATCATGGTTTGATCTTCCTTGACATCTGATTAAATGATTCATCAAATATAATGTCCCACTTGTACTCGAACCATTAAGTCTCTTTTTGAAATGCCTACAAACAGCCACATAAGGGTTACCTTTTTTAACTCTATCAAAATCATTCCATAAGATTGAATCTACTAGCATTGACCATCACTGTCTCATCTGATATCTCCATTGCTTATCTGCATATGATAGATATAAAATGCAAATATTTTAGTTCTAACAAAACAAAATCATCATTGCAATAAAATCAAACTAAAATTTGTCTATCACCACAACCACAAACAACAGTACCATCTAAAATAGCAGCTATAAACAACTATTATCCAAAACCCAGCACTAGGCAAAATCAAAATGAAGAACATACGAATAAGCCATACAATTCCTAAAGAACCTAAACCAATGCAAATCCATATGAAGATTTTGTTCTATTAGAACTAAAAAATAAGCCATCAATTTCATTTTATTTCTTTTTAATGTCATTGAGGAAAAAAAAATAGTAAGTTAAAAAAAAACAAAAACAAAAACAAAAGGAGAAAATATTTTTTGAAATCCCCAGGACTGCAACACGAGCACCACATTAGCAATGTGAATGAAGAGAAACAAAAAAAGACAACAGACAACATGGTCTGAATGAAGGCAACTACTGATTACTTCATAAAGACATAAATCTCAGGTAAGTAAAAAGACCATTCAAACCTATATGATACGGATCATTCAAACCCATAGCAATAATTGATTAAACAACTGAAACATGAGAGAGAGAGAGAGAGAGAGAGAGGAGAGAGAGATTGGTGAGAAACATAGCAATAATATGAACATGTACATATATATATTTCTCAAAATCAATATCCATATACAAACACAAATCTTATATATGTGTATATATATAAACATATATATATATAAACATATTGTGGATGGGCAAAAAGACTTAGTAATCCATTAATAAATTTTTCTTTCCAAAATGACTTAGTACAATCATCTCGAAGCATGACTCTAGAAGTAAAAACATCTTTATACCATCTAAAATCACTTAGAGTAGGGCAAGTTAAATTACTGAGTTGATCATGGATACAAGAATGAATATTAGTCGGTGTTCCTATAAAATGAATCCTATATATATATATATATATATATTTCTCAAATCTGAATCCATATATATATATAAATTGATCAAGATCTGCGATCTATGAAGTCGATTTGGACATGCGTGATGATGAATCTGGTGAAACCCTTACTTCAATGGCTTGTCAATGACTATGTAGGCGGAGTTGGAGTGATGGAATCAGGCAGTGATGGTCATACCAAAGCCGCTGATGTAACTGTACCGAATGAGGGACCGATTCAAGGGACGCGGCGACGAAATAGACAAAGAAGTGGTGGGTATGGGTTTAATGGTGGTGGAAAGGGAAGATGTTGAAGTGGACATAGTGGCGATAAAGGTGGTTACGGAGGCGACGATGGCTATTATGGAGGAGGTGGAGGTACTGCTCAGATCTGTGTGGTGGTGGTATCGGTAGTGAAGATGAAGCGGTGTGTAAGAGAGAGAAAGAATTGCGGTAAGGAATGGTTAGGGTTTGGTTTAGAAACAATATATATATACATAGATAGTTTGGTCATTTTGTGGTAGCTTGTTTTTATGGATAAAGTATTTTAGAGTGTGGACCTTTAAATAGAAAAAATTTAAAATTAAATTTTTGGACCAAGTGCCCTTTTTTGAATTAGACCACATAACATGACCTTCGACTAGTAAACTACGTGTCATTAAGTAATTGACAGAGATGTGACCATGATCCATACCTTAGCTGAGATATTCAGACTACCCAGATGAGTCCTAATAAACTATGACTCATAGGACAGTTAGGGATAAAGCTTGTCATAGAGGTTTACTCCAATTGAACTAGGAGAGATCAATCCTAAGTGTCCTAGAGTTCATGACAAAAGGGACTCCTAGGTAGATGCATGACACTTTATATAAGGAAGTTGAGAATTTGTGCACGAAGTTTATTATGTTTTATCTTTGTTGACATTATCATTGACTTTATCATCGAAGTACCCTCCTGACTGATAGTCAGATTAACACCCAATCAGGGCAGTGCTAACATTGTTTTCTAGGTAAATTCATGCAGAAGATCAATTTCGTTCCTAGATTTTTATAAGGAAAATATCGTATTGATTTTGTGTGGTCGTGTCAGATTTTAACATACAATTATGTTTATTTCATTATGTTGATTTAGTTTCCTATTGTTAGGTTTTTGGAATTGGCATTCTCATTTAACACAACTTCTTTTAATTGTAATTTTATTTGCTCTTTTGTTTCAGTGAGGTTGTGAGTGTTTAGATGCAAATCCAACTCGAAGTGTGCTTGTATAGAGGAATTTGTGCTGACATTTCGTATCTTGAGCATGCCTTATTTGCCACTCTGTTGACTATGTATGGGAGCCAAAAAGAAGTCAAAATTGTTTGACCGCACGAGCAGTGAACTGGTTCATCCAGTATCTCTGCCTACGTTTGAACTTCTGGGAGACAAGTTTTACCGCTCGAGCGATGGATGTTGTGCTCACGCGGTTGGCCTATATGTTTGCACCGCGTTTACTTACATCGCTCAAGTAGTAAAAAGTGCGCTCGAACAGTCTTCACGACTCTATTTAGTAGAAAGTGTGCTAATTTTTAGGGTTGAACCCTTTGAAATTCTCAAAGAAGAAATCTACCAAGATTTTCTATATTGGACGGCTTAAATATATATACATATATATATTAGTTTCCTTGATTATTTGAGAGTGATCGGTGGATCTATGAGCTTCGTATTGACATCATTAAGGGGTTTGTTTTCATTATTTCACCTACAAAAGAGAGAAGTGTTCTTTAGTGGATTCTGGAGAATTTAGGCTTGAAGCTTTGGTGGATTCCGGAGTGGCTTATTGTCATGGATTCAACATTGGCATTATGGATTCAACGTTAAGCAAAGCAATTCCAAGATGAAAATGGTGGTGGAAGAGGTACATCAGGTTTGGTTCAATTTGGGCGTGGATTCGCTAGGTAACTGAGGGTATTCATGTGTAATTCTTTTTTGTCTTCTTAGTGGATTGTTTTGTGGTTTTGGCTAATGATTTTTTATCACAATTAGAGGTGCTCCAATTGTGGATTTTTTCATGTAAATCGTTGTGCTGATTTTTTGTTGATTGTTTGATTGAAATTGATATTCACTATTTAAAATTAAAACATAATCACGAATCAATATCTCGAGAGTTTTTAGATTTTTCGCCTATTTTATAAGTTTCAATTTTATTTCCTATTTTATTAGTTTCTTGTTTTCTATAAATAATCACAAATCAATATCTCAAGAGTTTTTAGATTTTTCACCTATTTTATTGGTTTTTTGTTTTCTAAAAAATAGATTTATCATAAATAATAGTTGTTAGTCTTAAGGAAAAAAAGAACTTTTGATTAATAATATATGATTTTGTTGAGAGATTTCTCTTCTTTTTTTATAATTCTCATAAACATTCATATTCAACATATTCGTAAAAAAGTTATAGTATTCTTGTTACTTCAGATTATGCTTTTCACATTTTTCTCCTTACATTAGTCTTGCTTCGAGTCTATCTTTTAAGTGGTTAATTTATCCTATTGTAATTTCTTCTTGTTCACTTCCCTCTTATTAGTAGGACCATGGAGATAGAGATGGAGATGGGGATGGAAATAGATATGGAAGAGTTTAGAATACTAAACATGTATGAGCTTTCTGTTGGAAAAAAATGATTTTATGGTGACTTTAATGTGAAATTAAAGTAGGTCCCAACCATTGGTTGAGGTGAGATTAAATGGGTTTATATTTTTTGTAACAAGATCTTTACACCACAAAAAGAATGACCAAAAACTATTAAGAATTGAATGAGAAATTATCTCATAGAGATGGCCTCATGAATGAGGTATTAGGAATTGTGTATAATTACCAATCCCACATTGATTGCAGAGGAAAACTTTGATGGGTATTTAAACCTCAAGAATTTTGATAAGGGCATGAGCCCTTTGAGGCATCCAAATTTTCTGAAAGAAGGGAGTTATGGATGCTTCAATGATGGGCTTGGGCCAAAACTATAGTCTAAGTTGGTTATGGAAAAATTGTCACACGAGCATGCTGCCCGCCCAAACCAGGTCTGTGGATCATAGGCTTGGGCTTGAGGCTTAGTTTTGGGCTGGACGGGATTGGTGGTTCACCAATCTAATCTTTTTGAGTCAGGTCTGCTGCAAATATACACATGTGTGTATATAGAGTATATAACTCATATATAATTGTCCCATCAGTTTTGGTCCATTACTCCATCAATTTTGCAGGAGTAATGGCTTGCATTTGTTGCTAGCCTTGATGGCTGGAGGCTCCTCCTCTCTCCACTATGGTGTATTGTAACTAGTTTTTTACGATCCTCGGAGGGGTTTAGTCTCCTCGGGTACGATAGCCCTACAGTTCAGACTCCCGTGGGTCTGAATCTGGTTTCACAAGTGCAATGTAAAACAAAAAAACACAAATGAGAGTCCAAATCTAGCAAATCTTAGAAAATCCATTTAATCACTAGAGATGCCAAAAATGGACTGCATTGCTAGATTTTCGAGTCGCTACCTAAATATTTTTGAAAATTTTAGGAAACCCATGACTCGTGCCAAAGGCCACTTGTCCGTCATAACCAAAGTGTCTTGGCTCGGGAACTTAGGTATGAGAAGGGAAGGTCATGAATTGAGCACCCTTCTCACCCGATCAAAGATCAGCCTGTACTAATCATGATGTGATTCTTATCAACACTATATGCCCTTGTTTTGATTGCTAATGCTAACTTTAGGCACACAAGTATAGACTATGTCACCCACTTTGAAATGCTTTGATTTTATGCTTATTTGAAAAGAGTTTTGAATACATGTTACTTAAAAAGTAAATTCCTATGTACATTTATTAAAGTCATCCCAACTTAAGCGAAATAGCCTTCATCCATAAGCATTCGAGGATATATTTCAAATAAGTACTTAGCCTTATGGTAGTGTGCTTGATATGGCTACACAAACATAAATGCAATATGCTAAAGCAAAAAAATAATCACTTAGCACTTAACTGAGGCAAGCCAAAGAAAAGAAAATAATTAGAAAAGATGCATGCTCGTAATATGAAAAGTGACTAATGCAACATATACAAAATGCAACTACTAGGTTCGGCTTATTTATCATGTCATATGGATCAACTCAAAACATGCAGTAACACACGTATTCAAATAAGTAAAAAAATAACAATGATATTAGAATGATGAACTGAACTCAATGCATGCAAAAACGGTTATAAAACATGGCAATGGTATGAAACAAACACATGATACTACCACGGTAAGCATGTAAATAAAAGGGAGAAAGAAAGGAGGGTTGGAAGACATACAAATATTACAAGTTTGCCCCCGTACAAGAGGGTCCAAATGAATATCCTAATTAAACAAATTATTACAACCTAATTGAATGAACTACATTATTACAAACACAAATAAACTACTTAATGGAAGTAAAGCAACTAATTAATTACATATATGAATATTAAAGCTACTAATCTAATGGACAAAGGGGAGGCAAGGAATCGCTTGCGCCCAACTGAGAACACCCTCTGGAAACCTCTCTGTTTGTTGCCAAAACCTGCTCTGTTCACAGTCAAAAAATTGTTTTGTTTTGACCTCAAGATATGCTATGTTCTGTTGTAAAAATGCCTCTGCCTGTACAAAAATTGGTGGCCAGCCGGCCTAAAAGAGTGATCGACCGTACAGAATGATGGCTAGTCAACCACTGCTTTTGAGGAATACCCTGCTCCCACAGAGCTAAAACAGAGCAAAAAAAGAGTGTTTTCAGTAGATGATTATCCTCTCCGCCCTTCCCTATCATGAAGATGATCAAGGAAGGAGTAGGTTCGATTCTCAAATCATCAATTATCACAAATTTGTTGCGTGATGATCTCAAAAATGATAGGACAAGAGCTCAATAAAATGAAACAAAAGACAAACAATACATCCTCTCTATCATGGAGTTACCTCAAGGAAGGAAGTAAACTTGCTTCATGAACCATCAAGCATCATTGAAATAGTATGTGATGACTCAAGACGCAATAGGTTCAGTATAACGTCCGACTGAACCTAACTAAATTTTATTATCTTTTTACACATTTTAACTCCAATTTTATTAGCCCTTTTTACTTTACCATTCCATTTTCTTATCTTTTCTTCCTTTTTGTCCAAAGGTGATGAATACGTCAACTAAGTCCAAAAGCAATAAAGAATAGCAAGCATAACTTGACCCGGGAAATGAGCTTTTTAAACCCTTTTCTGTGGGGGAAATTATAAATGAAGAATCAAACTTATTTACAAGTGATAATGAATTCGGAGTCAAATTCGAAATGAGCGATAATAACTCCAAATCCAAACTTGATAATGAGCTATAATGACTCTTTCATTTATGATTTCCAAGGGTCTAACTAGAAAATTAGTCCCTTAGAAGTAAACGCACCTACGATAAAGAGAAGTGCCAAACCAAAGATCATACTTAGCATAAGAGAGATGTAATGCCCTGATAATGAACTTCAGAAGAGATTAAACCATTTAGCATGAGGGTTCTCTTTTTTATGCCTTGAGCAGTGATGTATTGTTTGATACAAGTTTTAATCAAAAGAAACAAAGAAATGAGGAGGTTGCAGATTATGAATGAACAAGTGGATGGTTACAATGGTGTGAATATGTACATGAAAGCTATAAAAATGAAAGAAAAGACTATCAACTCGAATGGATTGGAAGCTATGGCCTATACACCAAATCTATGAGGAATTACAACAACACAAGGATAATATTCAAAGCATAAATTAAATAAACACTTAAAACAACCCCTAAACTCCAAAACATAGTGGCTGAAACCAAAAGAAATAAAGTAGAAAAAGGCAAAACAACAAGCTATGGAACAAGGCCTAAGGAAGGGTAGCTAACCACTCCTGTTTTTGTGAGGTTAAATCACATTTTTAAGCTTAAAATGGCTCTGAAATCAGTATGAAAAAAGAAAAAGAAAAAAAAGAAAAGATGGTGAAAGAGTTCAAAGATTACCCCTTTAAAAAGAGAAAGAGCTTCCTAGTTAACAAACCACAAGGTAAGCACTCTCAATAGACTGAAATTGTATTCACAAATCTTAGCAAAAGCTTCAAGTTTAAGCTTAGAAGGTATATGTATAGTGTATGTATATTGCAACAGATGAGGGAAGTGTGTTGGACAACTTATAGCTCTTGGCCAAAATTTTCTAAACCCAAACCATGAATGGGGGGGCTTGTATTTATAGAAAAACAGGTTCTCACGTCGGAAATATCTGTAAAGAGACAGTTGGTGCAAGGCATACACATAGGGACTGCCGGCTATTGCAAAATATCTATCTGCGCTAAACATGGCCGGCCTGCCGACCATGAAGGGGTACGTCCTAGCCACCTGAAAATGGCCTGCCAACCACTTGTTGGCCAGCTTTTCTCTGAGTGGTTAGGCTAGAAAAATAAGGTTTTTGGTTCAAAAGGGCTCCAAGGTTTATGTTTTAAAGCTTGAAACCGAAGCCTTTTGCTGAAGAAATTGAACAATTGCATAGCGTAACATTTCATAATCGAGTGTTCAGAGTGAGGCGCCCAAGTCTTAAGGGCGTCAAAATGGGATGTCTATAGTTGCACCTCTTTGACAGAGCTCGAAGTCATGAAATGATGTGAGTGAATGTCAAAGCCTGAAGACGACCCATTTGACAAGCTCGCAAGACTTGGTCAAGTAATCAAAATGTAAATGCAATTGGTTGAACTCGAAAGTTGCTTACGTATTCCTTTACAAGGAATTAATCCAGCATAGTTCAAGGAAATATGCAAATGATATGCACAAGAATACTTAGAAGTTGGACTTACACGCTTCGCGAAGTTGATTTTTTTGAAAATTCATGATCATGCAAGACAATGCAATGAGTAATAACAAGATGACAACATATGAATAGAACAAGCTTCAAGCTTAAATAAAAATAACTCCAACTGTGCTTCACACAAAAAGGAGTAAGCAAACAGCAATTCCAAACACGTTTCACATAAAAGGAGAAAAGATGGAGTAACCAATAGGCGTATCTTACCGTATCTCATGTGGCGAGAGGGAAACATACTCCAACCACGCTGAAATTATGAAAAGAGGAAGAACACTCTAACCACACTGAAATCGTGAGAAGAGGTGTTGAACCGCTCAGGGTCATGTTCCTATGCGCCCTAAGATAAAAACTGCTCGGGATTACGTCTCATGCGTCCTAAGAAAACCACCCAAGGTTCCTACACGCCTTGAGATGCTCTAACCACGTTGAAATCGTGAGAAAATGAAGAACACTCTAACCATGCTAAAATCGTGAGAAGAGGTTCTGAACAGCTCAAGGCCGTGTTCCTGCACGACCTGAGATAAAAACCGCTTAGGAATGCATCTCACGTGTCTTGAGAAACCGCCCAAGGTCACGTTCTTACATGCCCTGAGATACTCTAACTACGCTAAAATTGTTCGAAGAGGAAGAACACGCTAACCACGCTGAAATCTGGAGAAGAGGTTCTGAACCACTCAGGGTCGTGTTCCTACATGCCCTGAGATAAAAACCACTTGAGAACGCATCTCACACGTCCTGAGAAAACTGCTTGAGAACATGCTCCTACATGTTTGGAGAAAAGCCCGAGGGACAATGATCTTAAATACATTCAGCGTAAAATGATAAATGATACAAGATAGCACATGATGCAAATGGATGCAATGGGTGCGATAGATGATATAGTACATGTGACAAACGATGTAGTGAATGATGTCTAGGAAATGCTGTAAACAAACAAAGTTTAGAAAGCAACTCATGGGGCAAGTGGCGATGAACCGTTCTATTCTGACAGGGATCTCCCTCTTGTGTTTTTCAAATTTCTACCTTCAACTCACAGTTCAAAGGTCCTCAAATGCTGACAAGAGGCAAAATCTACACGTGGAAGCCACAAATGCCACTTTTCTCTCTGACCATATTCACAATTTTCCCTATTCTCTAACAGGGTGATAGACTAGGTTGATTCAATATCCAAAATTGAGGCGCATACAAGCTACCTTAACCTATGGGATTGCCATATAGATTTCACGACAAAGATACACCCTTGGGTATTTAAATAAGACTTTAGTCATAGAAATTGTAAACCTTGGTGTTCTAGGCATCGCCATTTGAACTCTATTTTCCACTGTCTCAATTGGTCTCCTAGGAACTCATTACAAACACAGCCAAGATGCCTCTAGTAGGGAATGGTGTTCAGGGAGAGCACTTTTGGCCGCCATTCTAACTTCAAAGCAAGCTTGAGCTCGGGGTACACTTATACTCCGGAGAAATGATGAGGCTTGAGAAGATGCATTCAGAATGCAATGTCAGAATTTTCAGAAGTTGAAACAAACTCAAATGCTCTAATTTTCCCTTTCTCTTTTTGCTTTGCAGTTCGAACCTGTATAGCTTCAAATAGGTCCTGGTTTTGTTGCTCTCTCTTTTGATCTAGGTTGGACCCTACAATTTATGAAAGAAAGAATTTTGCTTTGTACATCATGTTGAGAACGACACAGCACTCTAAGCACAAAAATGATTTATTTTGAAAATTGAAGCTGATAATGAGTTCTTAACCAAGAATTAAGCCTACAACTGACCACAATACAAAATGACTCAACAAAGGAAAAACAAAGTAAAAAATGACCTAACCGAAATTGAAATGACTCAAAACAACAACAAAACGAACAAAAACAAGCACAACACTTGGATGTTTGCTTTCCACCGGTGGAAGACCTCTCGATTCACAGGGAGCCCACTACTTCTCCAAGTATTGTTTCCCTCTTTTTCTTATTTGTGGTTCTCACATGACTTTGGCACTCAATCTCTTTTTCTCTGAAAAGCCATTTCCTTACTTTTTCCCTCAGTACACATCTCTTTATTCTTTAATCGCTCTTATTTTTTATCCCTTCTTAGGTGTGGTTGATGGATAAGCTGGAAGTTGTGGACCCTATGAGGGAGTCTAATATCCAGCTCTATTTCTAGCTTGTGCTTCGCACTTGGCTCGATACCTCACTACTTGGAGGAAGAGATAGTTTTTGCCCCCTGTGGCTAGCTTCAGTTGTGCCCTCTTTGGCGAGTGTGTTGACGATGGAGAAAAGATAGAAAACCTGACTTGACTATGCCTCTAGTTCACTACTTTGAACATTTTTTTTTTTTGGCTTTCTACTAAAACAATTTTGACCAACATGAGAGTTTAGATTAGCATGCTTGTTCGACTTTCTACTTTGAAATCATGTAAGTCAAACTGTGAGCACTGAAAATTTTCCTTTTTGGGTCCAAATAAATGGTCTGATTTTAGAAAAATGGAATAATTTCTGAGAGAATTAGTCAACTTCACTAAAAGTTCTCAAAACTGTTGTTGTAAACGGCCACTACCCGACCAATGTGGAATTAACTTTTGAGATGCACAACCTTAGATCCGAACTTAATTTGTCTTGCAACTGAATCTTTTATCAAAATAGGACAATCGAATTTGAACGATGATGAGCCAATTGTACATGGATAGGATAGTTGTGTTAAACAAAGATAAGCCAATCAACATAGATGAGACAAGCAGGGTGAAAAATGGTTGGGGCCAAACTTCAAGATGGGAATCAGGCCTTACGTAGTTCCCAGGCAAGAAGCACTCGAGTATTAACTATCTCTTTTTGCGCTCTAACTTTTGTCAAGGCCGTCCTTCTGAGTTTTCAACATTGCGAGCTCTATTTTTCTTTTTCTATTCACTTTTCTCTTTTTTCTTTTTTCTCTTTTTTCATTGTTCTTCTTTTCTTTTTTTCATGCTCTAACTTTTGTCTGGGTCGCCCTTCCAAGTTCTCGGCCCAGCGAGCCTCTCAAGGATAGAAAAGTTTTTGTTGATCGATTATGAGATCTCTAAGCCATCTAAATCCATGAGAATGGTTGTTGTTCCTAACCAAATAATCTTTGATGATGTAAGGGCCCATCCAATTGGGTCTGAATTTGCCCCTAGTGTCGTAGATAGAAACTCGATTGTCCTTCAACAATAACTTCTCTTCTCTCAGATTCTGGGATTCGGCTTTCTTATCAGTCTCCATTGGCTTGAGAAATGACCCATTTTTAATCTTTGATCACATCTAACGTTTTTTGCCCCTAGTTCTGGCGCTACTTCCAATTCAGCCATGCAAGCCTTATATTGTGATTGATCGTTGAACAGTCTGAATCAAGGTTTGAAAGCAAAGGGGTCGAGTCTTGAGGCCGAGAGTAATCCTTTGTTGTATAATCTCAAGATCAATTCTAGGCATGTCTTCATGGGATCACGCAAAAATATTTTTGAAATCTTTTAATAAAGCGACTAGTCGTTCGTTGCTCCTCTCAAGACAATGTAGAACCAATCTGGACCAAGCTAGGATCCTTCTTAGTATCCACTAACAAACATGATATCATTCATTAAGGGCTGAGCATGCCTTTCTTCCTCTCAATCAATCAAATTTTGCAAATCCCGAGGAATTCCTCCTCTTTGTTTTCATCACAATTGTGGAAATAGTTTTGAAAAACTTTAGTCAATGTAATGATTTAAAGGCACAGAGAAGTAGGTGAAAAGTACTGCATTTCATTTAGAATTTTTGGCTCAACTGGCTCAATGATAGAAAGACTCAAAAGAAAGAGTAAAAAAGACAAACAAAAATAAGACAGTGATGTGAAAAGACAAACAAAAACAAGACAATGATGTCTGAGTTAACACCCCGGAAATCACCAAACTCTGACGTAGCAAAGACTGACTCAACACCCAATTTAGAAAGTAAAATAAACAACATTTCCAAATTGTCGAAATCAGGGCTTTCCATCCACTGTGCGTGGAGTAAAATGAGCGCCATCACAAGTGGTTCATTTTCGATCACAGAACTAGTCACATTATCCCCCAAGTTCATTGATCAAGTGCCGATAGAATTTCTAGGACCTGATAAGACGACGACCTTGTTGTCAATCAGATCTTGTACTTCATGGTGAAGACGAAAACAACGGTCAGTGTCATGGCCGGGTTATTGATAGAAGGCACAATACTTGGTAGCATCATGCCTGGCTAGAAGGCGATCAAGGAGAGGCTGAGAGTGAAGGGATTTCAGATGGCCTTGTCCTATGAGGATTTGGAGAGCTTTAGACAAGGTCATGTAAAGGGGATTGAACGTGCGGCTACTAGTCCTGGAAGCATTGACAGAGGGGTCGCTATGTGTTGACTGGGTTTGAAGATCTTCTACGGGTGAAAAATTAGAGTTGAAAGGGGTGTTCCTGGCAAGGCATCCCTGTTTATGGCTTATTATTGGATTCAAAATGGCCCTAACCTGAGCAACAAAAGTGTCATCTACAGTTTTGCAACAACTACAAGCACTTGCTGCTTGTTCAGCCCTTTAACCTTCAAAACCTCTATAGCCCACCAGAGATGTGCATCAAGATCGATACTTGCCCCGGCCTTGTTCTTGCCACTTGTTTCAGCTTTGCCAAGGGATTGGGTAGCTTTATCGGAACGAGGCCCATTTGTTGTTAACATATCATCACCCAGCCTTGAGATAGCTTTGGGTTAGCCCTTTCTAGTTGCAGTTCACCCCAAGATTGAGGAGCTTTTTGGCGTGAAATTTTTGGCATGTGATGTGGTCGATGACAGAGCCAAGAGCCCAAAGGAAAAATCTACCACAGTTCTCTGAAGATCTTCAATCATGCTCATCAGCTTAGAAGTAGTGGGTTCAGCCATTCGTGCATGCAGTGTATTTGATGGGGTTTGAGATGATTGGGGTTCAAGTGCATCCACCGTACACAAGTACGTGCTTTCTGGAATAAACACCTCAGGCTTGAGTAAATGGGCTAGGGTGATGTATATGCTAGGATTATAGGTGGATGGTAGTGCATGGATTGGGTTGAGGTGGGGAGGTAATGTGTGAGTCGTGGCATAAGGTCTTTTTGGTGGAGCTATGATCTGTTCGTTAATAAGATCCTGAATCTTATGACGGAGGTGGATGCAGTAGTTTGTATCATGACTGTGTTGTTGATGATAGACACAGTATTTAGCAGGGTTATGTCTTGGTGGAAGAGGACTTTTGAGGGGTTAGTATTCTAGGAGCTCTAGGTGCCCTTTTTCTAGCAGCATTTTCAAAGCTTGAGAGAGAGCCATGCAAAGAGGATGGAAGTTTCAGGCTTGGGCCCGAGTTGAAGTGGTTGATTTTAGGCTATTATCAGCAAAAGGGTTTTTGATGGGAGTGGTGACAATGTTTACTTCTGAGCATTTCGCAGTTGTGTTACCATTGGTTGTAGCATTGAAACTACGAACAACATTCTTCATCATAGGCTCATTACCTTCCACAATGATCTCTTGTCTGATAGCATCCTCGATTCGAACCCCAATTTCATGGAGGTCCTTAAAGTTGAATAATGGTAAGACTACCATTTTCTGCAATAGCCTTCCGTGCAGGTTTCTGGCAATTATACGAACTTGCTCTTTCTCTGGAGGCCTGTTTCCCATCATAGCCGCCTTTGCCCTCCATCGAGTAACAAACTATGAGATGCCCTCATTCGGCTCTTGACGCGTTGCCTCAAGATCACGAGTTGTGACCTCGATTTGCATGTTGTAGAAATATTGGGCAATGAAGGATTTGGCCAACTCCTCCCAGCTCTGTTTCACAAAGTCCTCTAATTTAGCATACTAGATAACAGTATACTAGACAAGGTCCTGCTGAATAGCGATAGCTTTTGAATTCTGGTCAAACCCATTGGTCACAGAATATCAGAAAACAGAAGTAGATATACCATTAGGTCTCTAAAACCATTGAAATAGTCGATATACGCATTTTGAACCGCTCTGGTAAAGTAACAGCAAACCCAGTATACTCGTCCTCAATATTCGGTATAAAGTTAACCCCTTGCGCCTTCTTGAACAGTTTTTCAAGTTTGTTGACTTTGAGCAGGGTCAAGTCAAACTTGAACTCAAAAGGTGCCTTAACCTGGTGAGTTAGAGCTCTAGATATCTAAACTGGGATTGGATCTGCCTGGACTAGAAGAATAGGAACACCCTCAGTCGGTGGATCCTGAGTTGTAATATTGGCAGTGGTACCGGGTATAGAAGTAGCCACGTTAGGTGTATGCGAAGCAGAAGCCGCAGCCAGCTGTTGTGTTGTTGTTGTGTTGCAACCTATTCGCGACCTTGGTTTAATGGGCCAGGTCATGCTGGAGTGAGTCGACTGATTGCTGCAGGCGGATTAGTAAGTCCTCTCGATCTGATGATGGATACTGAGCCATTCTAGGAGTAGGTGATTGTGCTTGAGGTCAACTGAGTATAGGTGAGTTGAGGGGTGATTGCTGAAATAACTGAACTGGTGAACCTCGCCTGACCCTTCTTCACCTTGCAACTGGCAAAAGCGAAACAAATACTAGCTGCCCTTGAACTAAATCTCCGATCTGACAAAGTCTATCGACACGAGTCCAGAGTACCTGGGGAATATCAGAACCTTCTGAAGCTTTGATTCCAGGGCTACCTAGCAAAAGAGAAAACAGACAGCACCTCAGCCCAATTTCACTAGAACAGATATGATCATAGCTGAACTAAATTCTACCTCACAAACTGATATCCATTGATATGAAGCACCCCTGTACAAATTCACTACAGAGCGCATAACAAGTAAAGAGCCAAAAACACCCTTATGAAGGGGTAGGGTTACCTTGTCCTAACTTTGGCATGATCTAGGGTTTCATTACTTCAAGCAAGTGGTTTCACAAAATCCTATATACGGATGAGCGTCTTGTCCTATTTTGAATGGTCGTTAGAGCTCACTATATGCACTAGGTTGGTCCAAAAGGATACTTCAGCAAGATTACATAATATACCTCTCACACCTAACACCGAGAAGTGAAAAGAAGATCAAGCGGTACAACAATAATCCAGATCCAAGGGTTGTGTTTCTAACATGGCAGAACCCATGACTGGCCAGCCTTTTGGCAAGCTTTTTAGGCAAGCCTCTAGCAAGCCATCCAGGAATAGCAAATGGAAAACACAGTGACTTAAGAGCACCATGCAAATGCAATGCAAAGAACATATAAGTGTATATAAAATTTCACATCAGAAAGTCCAAGTCAAGTTCTCTAAGTCCCCAACTAAGTCGCCAGAAACTGTAGCTGGTTTTTTGTGCTCCTTGGAAGGGTTTAGTCTCATCGGGTACGATAGCCCTACAGTTCAAACTCTTGTGGTTCTGAATCTAGTTATACAAGTGCAATATAAAACTGAAAAACACAAATGAGAGTCTAAATTCGGCAAATCTTAGAAAATCCATTTAATCATCAGAGATGCCAAAAATAGACTGCATTGCCAGATTTCAGAGTCGTAACTTAAATATTTTTGGGAAATTTAGTGTAGCACTTGTGTCCTTTAAACTATTGGGGAGTGTATTTAAATCATTTATTTCATTTTGAGAGTCTTTGGAGTTGTTGTATCTTGGTTTTGGAGGAGCACAAATTGATTTAAACTTGTTGGGATTGTTTGTTCACGCTTGTTTACGTTGAAAAGTTATTTGGGAACTTAGAAATCTTGTTCTGGAGGCGACACCAATCTTGGTGGTGTCAACACTTGCCTTTTGTTATTGGCCTCAAGGGTCGACACCGGCCTGGGAAGGGTCAACCCTTGTCTATTACTGAATCTGGAATTGGCTATTGAAATTTAGGGTCGACACCTAGGGTTCCAAGGCTCGACCTTTGCCTGCTGCACACTTTTTTGTCTAATCTTTTCTACCTAAAGGGTCAACACCTCTATCTGAAGGGTCGACCCTTGTGAGTAAAATCTCAGATTTTTGGGTCGGTTTGGGCCCTACTTTTTGGGGGTTTTGACTTGTTCTTTTCATTTGACTTTGGGGCTATTGATTTGTTAGTGCCTAGCCAGTATAAATAGGTTCCAAAACACTTTCCTCTCATTACCTTTCATTTTCTTTTCCTCTCAAACTGTGACTTCTCTCTTCTCTCTCTAAACTTAACTTTTTCACACTCAGATCTTCAGATCTACTCACTTAGAGCCATCTTTTCACCTTAGTCCTTTGGGAAAGGTTATAGATCTTGTCAAGGGCTTTCTATTGATCCGAGAAGTTCGTGGTTTCGTCAACTTTGGATTTTTCAAGTTTTCCTCTTCACAACTTGAGGTAGGGATACTTTTACCCTAGTATTTCTTTATTTTGAAAAGATTTCATGGTATTGTTGTGACTTATGAGCTAATTCGAGGATCTTGTTAGATTAAACCTATGTTTTACATAAATAAATTATTTTGCTTGACTTTTGCTTGAAATTTCTTAATTCTTTTTTAAAACATGTATATAAATGTTGTTAAAACCTATATCTGTGATGAAGGGGAAAAACCCCCAAATTTGGTAAAACCCTAAATTCTCAACTTGAGTAGAAAACACTAAATTGAATGGAATTTCCATTGATTCATGGAATATTGTGAATAATAAAGAGATGAAAGATGTGGATGTTGATATGGTAAAGGATTTGTGGCTTGGATGTTATTTTTCTTTGAATGTTGTGTTGTATTATATTCTTTTGTAATGTTGGATGCTTGTTGATGGAATAAAATGTGACTGAATTGTTAATTGTACATGAGTCTGGGTAAGAGTTGGTTTTGAAAATGTGGTGTAGTGTTGGTATCCACGCGAGGAGTTTAAAAGGTGCCCAAATGCCCTGTCTAGGCTGATCGCTAGACGAATGTGAGAAAAATATTTTTGGGTATCCACACAATTCTGCCATATTGTAGTCGGCGAAAGTGGAAAAACATATGGTTTTCTTGGGTGCCCACTTCCTGCCGCATAATAATCAGCAAATGTGGAGATGGTTTTTAAAACAAAAGCAACTAGTGTTAGACTCTTACAGGGGACTCGTGGTTTGTTTTCTATTAATGTGATTGTTTAATTGTTTTGTTGTAAGGAAGTGAAAGGTGATTGATATTGTGCAATTGACATGTTATTTACATAATTGATGAGGATTACGAGTATACCTAAACTCCTTAGATTATTTTGTCTCGATGATGCCATAAGCTTGCTCAAATAATTAAATGCTTGGTTAAACGTATTCCTACTGGGCAAGTTGTTCACCCCAATTTTATTTTTCAAGAAATGATGTTGTACAACTACAGTGGTGACTTGAAGTAAGCTATGTTGGGATTGACAGTTGAGAATATTTTACTGTAAAGACTTATAGTTTTGTACTAGGACTGTTAGATCTATTTTATTGTAATCTTGCATACCTAAAGGGTTCTTCTTTTGTAATTGTCATTTTATTTGTTGAACTAGGAGTTGGGTATAAGGTTTCATGGACATGTAAACATGGAAAATTGTAAATTTAAAATCTTAGTTCAGTGAACATGATGGCTTTTGGAGTAAATTGTTGTTTTGGTTACAATAGATTCATGTATGTGACTTGTGCCAAAGGCCACTTGTCCGTCATAACCAAAGTGTCTTGGCTCGAGAACTTAGGTATGGGAGGGAAAAGTCATGAATTGAGCACCCCTCTCACCCGATCAAAGATTGGCCTGTACTAATCACGATGTCATTCTTATCAACACTATAAGCTCTTGTTTTGATTGTTAATGATAACTTTACTATGTGAGGCACACAAGTATAGACTACGTCACCCACTTTGGAATACTTTGATTTTATGTTTGTTTGAAAAGAGTTTTGAATGCATGCTACTTAAAAAGTAAGCTCATATGTACATTTATCAAAGTCATCCTAACTTAAGCAAAATAGCCTTCATCCACAGGTATTCTAGGAGATATTTCAAATAAGTACTTAGCCTTATGGTAGTATGCTTAATATGGCAACAGAAACACAAATGCAATATGCTAAAGCAAAAAAATACTCACTTAGTACTTAACCGAGGCAAGCCAAAGAAAAGAAAACAATTAGAAAAGATGCATGCTCGTAATATGCAAAGTGACTAATGCAACACATACACAATATAACTACTAGGTTTGGCTTATTTATCATGTCATATGGATCAACTCAAAACATGTGATAACGTACGTATTCAAATAAGTAAAAAAATAACAATGATATTAGAATGATGAACTGAACTCAATGCATGCAAAAATGGTTATAAAACATAGCAATGGTATGAAACAAAAACATGATACTACCACGGTAAGCATGTAAATAAAAAGGGGAAAGAAATGGGGGTTGGAACATATACAAATATTACAAGTTTGCCCTCGCACAAAAGGGTCCAAACGAATATCTTAATTAAACAAATTATTACAACCCAATTGAATGAACTACATTATTACAAACACAAATAAACTAATTAATGGAAGTAAAGCAACTAATTAATTACATATATGAATATTAAAGATACTAATCTAATGGACTCAAACTGGAGGCAAGGAACCGCATGCGCACAACTGAGAACACCCTCTGGAAACCCCTATGTTCACCGTTAGAAAATAGTTCTGTTTTGGCCTCAAGATCTGCTCTATTCTGTTGTAAAAATGCCACAGCTTGTACAAAAATTGGTGGCCAATCGGCCTAAGATAGTGGTCGGCCATATAGAATGATGGCTGGCCAGCCACTGCTTCTGAGAAATACCCTGCTACAATAGAGCAAAAACAGAGTCTTTCCAAGAGATGTTTATCCACTCTTCCCTTCCCTATCACGAATATGATCAAAGGAGAAGTAGATTCGATTCTCAAATCATCAATTATCGCAAATTTATTGCGTAATGATCTTATAATCGATAGGACAAGAACTCAATAACATGAAACAAAAGACAAACAATACCTCCTCCTTACTATGGAGTTAGGAGGGGGTAGACTTGCTTCATGAACCATCAAACATCACTGAAATAGTATGTGATGACTCAAGATGCAATAGGTTCAGTATAACGTCCGACTGAACCTAACCAAATTTTATTATCTTTTTACCTCTTTTAACTCCAATTTTATTAGCCCTTTTTACTTTACCTTTCCATTTCCGTATCTTTTCTTCCTTTTTGTCAAAAGGTGATAAATACGTCCACGAAATCCAAAAGCAATAAAGAATAACAAGCATAACTTGACCTAGGAAATGAGCTTCTCAAGCCCTTTTCTATGGAGGAAATTATAAAGGAAGAATCAAACTTATTTATAAGCGATAATGAATTCGAAGTCAAACTCGAAATGAGCGATATTGACTCCAAATCCAAACTCGATAATGAGTTGTAATGACTCTTTCCTTTATGATTTCCAAGGGTCTAACTAGAAAATTAGTCCCTTAGAAGTAAATTCACTGGCGATAAAGGGAAATGTCAAACCAAAGATCATACTTAGTATAAGAGAGATGAAATGCCCTGGTAATGAACTTCCGAAGAGATTATACAATTTAGCATAAGGGGTCTCTTTCTTATGCCTTGAGCAGTGATATATTGTTTGATACAACTCTTAATCAAAAGAAACAAAGAAATGAGGGAGGTTGCAGATTATGAATGAACAAGTGGATGGTTACAATGGTGTGAATATGTACATGAAAGCTATAAAAATGAAAGAAAAGACTATCAACTCAAATAGATTGGATGCTATGGCCTATACATCAAATCCACGAGGACTTACAACAACACAAGGATAATATTCAAAGAATAAATTAAAAAACACTTAAAACAGCCCCTAAATTCCAAAAAACGGTGGCTAAAACCAAAAGAAACAAAATAGAAAAAGGCAAAGCAACAAGCTATGGAACAAGGACTAAGGAAGGGTAGCTAAGCCCTCATCTTTTTGTGAGGTTTAAATCACATTTTTAAGCTTAAAATGGCTCTGAAAGCAGTATGAAAACGCAAGGAAAAGGGAGAGAAAAGATGGTGAAAGGGTTCAAAGGTTACCTCTTTAAAGAGAGGAAGAGCTTTCTAGTTAACAAACCACAAGCTAAGCACTCTCAAGAGACTAAAATTGTATTCACAAATCTCAGCAAAAGCTTCAAGTTTAAGCTTAGAAGGTGTATGTATAGTGTATGTATATTGCAAGAGAGGAGGTAAGTGTGTTCGACAAGTTATAGCTCTTGGCCAAAATTTTCTAATCCTAAACCATAAAAGGGGGGCTTGTATTTATAGAAAAATAGGTTCTCACATTGAAAATATCTGTAAAGAGACAGTTGGTGCAAGGCATGCACATGGGGACAGGTCACTGTTGCAAAATATCTGCATGCGTTAAACATGGCCTGCCGGCTATGAAGGGATACAATCGACCACCTGAAAATGGCCTGCCCGCCACTTGTTGGCCAGTTCTTCTCTGAGTGGTTAGGTTAGAAAAAATAAGGTTTTGGTTCAAAGGAGGTGCAAGGTTTAGGTTTTAAAGCATGAAATCGAAGTCTTTTGCTGAAGAAATTGAACGATTACACAGCATAACATTTCATCCTCGAGTGTTCAAAGTGAGGCACAGAAGTCTTAAGGGTGGTCAAAATGGGGTGTCTACTAGTATAAATAGAGATCAACTTCTTTGGTGGTTTACACAGAATATTTGGCTTCCGGAATTATACAGTCAGTTTGTTTGCTCCTATAATTTTCTTCCTTTGTGAGAGAGTGCTACCTTTGTCGATTCGCCAAAGCTAACAGTCAGTTTGCTTGCTCCTATAATTTTCTTCCTATGTAAGGGAGTGTTGCCATTGTCGGTTCGCCAAAGCTAACAGAAGGTGCTTCTACGTTAGCTGATCTAAACCATCGTATCCTTGGAAGACAAAAGCCACGTACCTCCAGCACCCATGGTAAGGCAACTAATTTGTTTTAAGGAGACTGTAGTGTCACACAGGTTTCGGTTTGCTTCTTTTATGCCATTCTATTTATTGTCTATTCTTGTCAATCTTGTAACTTTAAGCATGTTGTATTCCTCTTTGAAATGTAGATTCGTAATTATGAATCTATGTATTTTATTTATTTTAGTACACAATTTTAACAACAATCTAAAAACAAATTATATTTGTTCACCCCTGAATTAGGATGAATAGATTCATAATAATTTGTAATAGTGTACACTGCTTTATATCTGTTACTTGGGGGGAAAATTATATGTAATGGTTTTGGAAAAAATCAGAATGCTACGTTTTTTTTTTTTTTTTTGGTGGTCTATTCATTGTTCTAGTCCTGTATTTCTAATTATGGAGTTACATTTTTATGCATGTTGCTATCTTGTAAGTCTTCAATATACGGCTACTGTGTGTATAAGACATCCATGATTAGCCTAATCAATTATATTCCAAACCCACACTGTTTCTTGTATATTAGTGCATGATTAGGAATATTGTAGCATAGTAAGCCCACTGTTGCATGATTGCTAATTAATATATGTAAGGGTCTATTTTGGGTTTTTCCAGTTTGATTAGAATGGTTTTATTTCCAAATCTCTAGCATAATATGTATACTTATTTGGTTTAGTATAATTTTATGTTGAGAGCATGATTCATAATTTCCCACCATGCTTTGCATGTTTTTTTTTTTTTTTTTTTGGTTTATAGTTTTAGAATTTGTATGCTCATAAGTGGTTAAATTAAAATTGACGTGCTAATTGGTTTCTACTTTTCTCATATAAACACATGTTCAATATCTACTACATTCTAATTTAATCCACATGTTTATTCTTTCTTAAATTTTGTAGGAAATTTGCTTGTTCTTTATTTCTAGATTTTAGTTTATTACATGCTTATAATTTTGGAGTATGTTTGCATGATTTTAATTGCTAGAATTATTTACATGTTTATTGTGAATTAAATTCATTTATAACTCGTGACAATTAATTTTAATTTATCTTTGGAGTTATAAAATTTGTGTAACTTGACTATATTTATTTACATGATTATTGTGTTATAATTTCCTGTAACTCTTATCAATTAATTTTTATTTAATTTTTAGAGTTATAAGGTTTGTAATTTATTTGGGAGTTATAAGTTTAATTATATAACTTGTCTAGCATTTTAATTTTACTTAATTTTGCTATTAAATTAATTTATTATTTTACAGTTTCTTTAGACTATTTGTTTTGTATTTTGTTGTGGTTTTCTGCTAACCTTCTTTACAGGAATACCTATGCGAAAGGGAGTGGAAAAAAATAAAAATACAAATCCAAATGAATAGTATTTGGAACTGTAAAACTACAAATTTGGACTACTAATTTTTTGTTAAACAGAAATACCTAAGCAAGAAAAAGAGTTTAGAAAATAATTATCCTAGTTAGATTGGTTTACTTTTGTTTAACATTGAAGCAAATTTTATTTTTTTTTTGCTTGAGATTTAGTAGTAATTACTTGCCAATTTTATTTAAGCAAGTTTTATTTGCTTGTATTGTTGTAGCAATTTTTTACATTGCTTGTAATCTGGTTAGCAATTTTTAAATTGCTTATAAATTTGGAACTTGGTTTGTTTTAACCTAGTTCATCCATAGAAAACTTAATTCTAAAAATTGGTCCCATGGACTAGGAATCAACATGCTCTTGAAAGTTTTGTCTAAGGTTAACTGGGTTTTAAGTGGGATCGATGTGACCCCTCCAGTCTTCCTGAAAACATACCTGACCATGTTCGATTCTAGAGAAGTGGTGAGACTAGTTTTAAATTAAATTTCCAACTGTAGGATTTTCTAGTGTTAAGTTTAATTTATAAAAACACAAAAAGTGAAATTCTATTGTATTTTTCAGAAATGGCAATTGTTACTGTGCTGCTACTGCTAATGTTGGTGGGGATCAAAACCCCGGGGCAACTAGCTTGCCAACCCCTACTGTTATGACCTCTGTGGTCAACACGGTTATTGTGACCTCTATTGTCAACCATGTTGCTACTCTTGCTGCTTCGGGAGGCCTGTTCAACCATCATGAGCACCCGAAAAAGTTCAAGGGAGTGAATTTCAAGAGGTGGCAGCAGTAGAAGATGTTGTTCTACTTGACTACTCTAAGCCTTGCGAGGTTTTTGAGTAAGGATCAGCAACTATGGAAGAGAATAAGCAAGACAAGAAGAAGCTCATGGCTCTAGATGCTTGGAAATAGTCAGACTTCCTTTGCCAGAACTATGTTCTGAATGGCTTAGCAGATTCACTTTTCAACGTGTTTTATACTACAAAGTCGGCAAAGGAACTATGAGATGCTTTGGACAAAAAGTACAAGACCAAGGATGCTTGGCCAAAGAAATTTGTCATTGGTTGGTTTTTGGACTTCAAAATGGTGGACTCAAAAACTGTCATCAGTCAAGTCCAAGAGTTCCAAGTAATTTTGCACGAGATTCATACAGAGGAAATGTTCTTGAGTGAATTATTCCAGGCAGCTACGTTAATTGAGAAGTTGCCTAACGGCTGAAAAGACTTCAAGAACTACTTGAAGCATAAACGAAAGGAGATGACAGTCGAAGAGCTCATTGTCAGGCTCCAAATTGAGGAAGACAACAGGAGGACAATGGGAATACCTCCACTGTGAAAGCAAACGTGATTGAGCATGGCAGTCCTCGGGGGTAAAGAAGAAACCACTGTAGCTTGCTTTTCGTGCTCCTTTCGGATACGATTAGCCCTACAGTTTGAACTCCTGTGGTTCTGAATCTGGTTTTACAAGTACGATGTGAAATGGAGAAACACAAAAGAGTACAAATGCGGCAAACCCTTTTAGAAAATCGAGTTTGAATAAAAAAAAAAAAAAACCAAAAAATAGACTGCTTTTGCCAGATTACAAAATCGCCACCTAAATATTTTTGAAAAATTTAGGAAACTCGTGACTCGTGACAAAGGCCATTAGTCCGCCATCACCAAAGTGTCTCGGCTCGGGAACTTAGGTATGAGAGGGAAAGGTCATGAATTGAGCACTCCACTCACCCGATCAAAGATCAGCCTCTACTAATCATGATGTGATTTTTATTTACATTATATGCTCTTGTTCCAGTTATTAGGCTAATTTTACTAAGTGATGCACACAAGTATAGACCAATTCACAAAATTGGAATGCATTGATCTTATGTTTGTTTTGAAAAAATGTTTTGAATACGTGTCACTTGAGAAAATGAGCTCGTATTTACATTTAATCAAATTATTCCAACTTAAGTAAAAGGGCCTTCATCCACCAACATTCAAACAAGTATATCACTTAAACACGTAGCCTCATAGAACACAAACATACAATGCAATATGTTAAAGCAAGAAATGCTCACCTAGTACTCCAAGGTAAGCCAAATAAAGAAAAATAATTAGAATAAATGCATGTTCCTAAACAATGCAATATAACCAATGCAACGCACACATTATATAAATAATAAGTTCGGCTACTAGCATGGCATATGAACCAATTCAAAGCATGTGATGAAGCACGTATTTGAGCAAAGAATTTGAAATTGATATTGGTTAGAATGAAGAGCCGAACCTTATGTGTGTAAGACGAATCGATGCAAGCCATGGAAATGTTAAGTAATGATGCTACCATTATAAGCGGGTAAATAAAAAGAAGAAAGAAATGGGAGTTGGAAGACATACACAAATTATTACATATTTGGCTCTCACACAAGAGGGTCCGAATAAATGTTCGAATTAAACTACTTATTACAATCCAAATAAATGATAAATATAAACTAACTACTTATTACAAGTTCGAATGAATGCTAAATAAATAACTAGCTATCTACCTTATTACAACAAGGATAATATAACAATAATAATTACAACAATATAATATTTACAACCATATTACAACCATACTTACAACAATAATATGAACCATAATATTACAACATTAAGATAATCAACAATAAGTATGCATAAAGATCGTACGCGCATGATGAAGACGGTTTTCAAAAACTGTTCTGTTTGCCTTCTGTGCAATTGCTCAGTTTCACCCTTAGCCACTACCCTCTATTTCTGCCAAAAAGATTCTGATTGCCTAACATTGGAGCCCAGCTAGCCCCCAATGAGGCCCGACCGGGTCTAAACAAGGCTGGTCGTGCCTTATTTTCATGCAGAAAAATATTTTTGTGGTCTAGGGTGAAAATAGTGCAGACAGAGCCGTTCTAAGCCATGTTTGTCCCTTCTGCTCTTCTCTGTCATGGGGAAACTCAAGAGAAAAACGAATTCGATTCTAAAACCATCAATGGTAGCAAGTTGATTGCTTGATGATTTCGAGCACGTTTGGACAAAAGGTTAATAAATGCAATGAAAGACAACCACCCCTCCCTCATATCATGAAGTTAGCTCAAAGCGGGAGGTAGACACGCCTCAAAATTCATCAAAATATTATGAATTAATATATGACAACTCTTGACGCGATGGACTCAGCATAATGTCGAACCGAATCCAACCAATTTTATTCATCTTCTTTATGTCGGTTTCATTGATTTTTAAGCCAATTTTATTAGTTCTTTTTGACTTACCTTTCCATTCTTTAGTCATTTAGTCCAAATGTGAGATTTAAGTCCACTAAATGAAGAGAAATGTCAAACGAGAAGTGATCCTTTGCATGAAAGAGAGACTATGCCTTGACGATGAACCTCCAAAGAGATTAAGCCATTGAGCATAGGAGGTCTCTTTCTCATGCCTCGAATAATAATCAATCACTTGAAATAACTCTCAAACAAAGAAAACCAAGAAAAGAGGGAGGCCGCAAAAATGATTATGTGAAGTTGATTATTACCAAAAATGGAACTCTTTACATAGAAACTAAGTAAAGAAGGCTATCAACTCGAATAACTCGGCATCTAAGGCCTAAACAACCGAAGCCATGAGGACGTACAACACAACAAGAAAAGTATTCAAAGCATAAACTAATTAAATGAATTAAAATAGCCCTAAACAACCCCTAAAACATAAAATATAGTAGTTAAAAGAGCACAAAAAGATAGGCAAGGATAAGGAGATACAAAACTAGTAAACAAGAGCAAAGAGAGGTGGCTAACCCCTCCACTTTTGAGATTTCTAAACCATGTTTTTCAGCCTTTTTAAACTCTGAAAATTAGTTTGTAAGCCAAGAATAATAGTGGTAAAATAAAGGGAATGAGCTATGAAGTAAGGTGCAAAAAAGGTTATTAAGCCTCTCTACCTTTGGTAGCTATTCAACCCCAAGTTCCAACACTTGGAATGGATCCAAAACAGCACAAAAACACAAGAAATAGATAGAGAGAGATTGTAATGAAAGCAAGGAAAAAGGTGACAAGCTTATACCTCTTGAAGAGGGAAAGCTTTGGTTGTAAACTAAACTTGATCCTGACACATTCTCAAGGTTGAATTATGATTTTCAAGGCTCAACCAAAGCTCTAAGGTTTAGCTTTAAAGGTGTATATCATGTGTAGATATGGTTCAAGGATGATACAATATCACAAAGCTAGCTTGCAAACGAAGAAGGAGCTCTCAAAGGTGTTTTTGCTTCTTTGAAATTTTTCTAACCCTTAAAACAGAGATATATGCTCGTATTTATAGAATTTGAGCCAAATAGGTCACAAATATCTTCAAAAATGGATAGTTGGCAAATTCCTGCCCAGAACAATGTTTCTCACCCAAAAGGCACGACCGGCCCCAAATGGCCACGGCTGGCCCCAAATGAGGCATAGCCAAGCCCCCATGTGGCTCCCCTATTTCTCTGGCTCAGGCTCAATGTATGTTGGCATGGTGCTGAAAAATGAATTTTTGCGGTATATAAGTATAGAAACAGCTTGGGTATAGAAGGTTGAGATTTTCTAGACCTAAAAACAGAATTCCTTCGTTAAGAATTCGAACCATTGACAATGTAACTTTCATCATCGAGTGCTCAGAATAAACGCATAAGTCTTGCAGGCGGTCAAAAATGGGGTGTCTACATCACCGACAGGCAAAAGCTCAAAGCAGAGGGGCAAGAGGCGGTGTCTCCAAAAGGCCAAGCCACAGGAACCTACTTTTAGGTTCAATGGAAAGTGCTTCAACTATGGAAGTGATGGACATCGGGCAGTTGACTGCTGCAAGAAGAAGAAGCCTTACAAGAAGTACCCTCCATAAAATAAAAGCTAGGCTCACATGACTAAGATGGAGGATTTATCACAAGATGTGGACGACATGCATTTGGCAGCTGTCGTCTCTGAAATGAACATGGTAGGGTCCAACCCTGTCACGACCCAAACCCGCCCCTATGGGTTTAGCACCGTAACCGGCCAGTAATCCGAGATTACCGAAGGCCTGCTTGACAGTAATGCAGTAAAACAGAGTACAGGGGCATGGCGGAAGCCATTACAGTAATAAAACAATGTCCAATGAGCTGTGACAGTCTGTATGCAAAAAGACTTTTCATACATATAAACATTCAGTACAGAACAGTTATGCACAATATTTACAATCATTCAGTACAGGGACTTAATCCCTACTAAACAGTACAGTATGGTGTTGTCAGTCTATACAGTATTACAAAACAGTACAGAGACAGACGGGAAAATAAAAACACCCCTAAGCCATAGCTTGGCAGGCTCAGAACCTCGCAGTAAGGCACATTGGTTGGCTGACAAAACTGGAGTTTACCCCGACGCTTCTAGCATTGGTCCGGTGCCTGTACACCTACATATATATATATATATGAGCAGTGAGCTAAACCCCAGTGAATAACACAATGCATAAGGGGTTAAGAATGAATGTCCTTACAGTAATGAAAACAGTTCATTAAACAGTATTTCAGTCTTTCAATCAGAACAGTTATTCAATCATATGTGGTACATCCATTAGCATAACAGTAAACAGTAGGTCTTAAAGAACCGAACAGTAAGTGATGGCCATCAATCAGTAAACAGTAGGTTCCAACGAGGGAACCGACAGAGATCTCTGTAACAGTAACAGTAAACAGTAGGTGCTAAAGATGCCACAGTACAGTACAGAATATTGGACATACATTCATTCGGTAAACAGTAAACAGTTCAGAAAACAGTACAGTTCAGTCGTTCAGAAGATAATCATTTTGAACATATCTTTACACAATTGTTACTCACAGAGTTCTGGGCTACAGTAGGCTAGAGCGTCTCCTTGAAATGCCAACCCTAAACAGTACAGAATGAACACACACTAAGCTACACAGTTGGGATAGATAGTAACTTAATCCCTAATATGCCTCGGTGTGTTCTACATCTATATCCTCATTAAGATGTCTTAAACTAGGCCTAAGAATGCCTAGAATGGGATGGATAGGATGCAAAGATGTACTCAAAAACATTTTCAAAATTTCAGAAAAACAGAGTCCCGCTCGAGCGCAGGTTTCCCCGCTCGAGTGGACATGCAATAAAGGTCCCCGCTCGAGCGTAAAATTTCCCGCTCGAGCGGACCAAAAAGTACTGGATAGGTGAAATTCACGCTCGACGCTCGCTCGAGCGTGTCACCCAGTCCTCCGCTCGAGCGCCCAATCATCCGCTCGAGCGGACTGATGCACAGTGCAAGATGCTGGGAGCTCGATTTTCCCGCTCGAGCGGCACATCCCCCGCTCCCGCTCGAGCGGACGACCAAAATCTGGAAATTCCAGACTTGAGTCCCAAGCTCAAAATCAGTTTAAATGCACTAAATTCGATCCTCTTGGGCCAAATTCCTGGAAAACATTTGTAAACACATAGAATAACATAATTCAAAGCTTAATTTGTGAAATCAAAGCCCAAGGGTGTTTAATTCAAACTCAATTTTGAACCAATTTCATGAACATGAAGAATATGCAAACATGCATGAATTTAAACCAATTTAGAGCTTCAAAGCTTGCTCAAATGAGCTCAAATCTTGCAAAACAAGATGAAATCATGGTCCTAAACATTAACATGATCATGCATGCAACATTTGCCATAAAATCAACCCAAAACTCAACAATACATACATGCATGCATGGAATGAGCTCCAATTCAACATTATTGAACCAATTCTTGACTTAACTTACCAATTGACATGAACAATGCAAGAACAATCTTAAAGACACAATCAAAAGGATGAAATTCATACCTAGGTTCCTTAATTACTAGAATGGAAGCACAATATGCAAGAATCCCCTCAATCTTTACAAGTCCCTAAGCCAAATTGTGAAGAACTCAAGCTTTCTCTATCTCTCACTCTCTCAAGTCGGCAAGAACAAGAAATGAGGCCAAAGAAATGTTTTGTGCAAGTGTAATAAGGCTCAATATGGCTCATGAAGTGGGCCACTAAAGTGGCATTTCGGTAAATAAGTCCAACAATGCAATTTAACTTATTTTAATCTAATTTAATCATACCAAATCACTTTTCAGATAATTACACCAAAAAATCACATAAATTATGACGATCATAAAACACTAATCGATTTCCGGTTCGGCCGCCGATAAGGCCTTTAATTAGCAATTTAAACACAAAGACATGAACAGATAGTTTGGCAAGCAAACAGATAGAATACAATTTAACTCACATATACTCAGTCAATCAGTTTCAGATTTCAGTCAGTCAGTTCAGTATTTCAATTACTTCAATTATCAGTCATAATCAGTCTCAGTTTAACAGTATTCGGTAGTTTATCGGTAAACAGTGGTGAGGGTTATTACAAACCCAAAGGAATGGTAGGTGGACACTGGGGCCACTCGCCACATATGTGCGGAGAAAAATATGTTCACAACTTTTGAACCGGTTTCAAACAGTGAAAAGTTTTCATGGAGAATTCTGTGATCTCAACTATTAAGGGTAAAGGAAAGGTGGTCCTAAAGATGACTTTAGGAAAAGAGCTGACTCTGAACGATGTCCTATATGTACTGAACATTCGTAAGAACCTTGTCTCGGGGTCGCTCTTAAGTAAGCATGGTTTCTGCATGGTGTTTGAGTTGGATAAGGTCATGTTGACCAAGAACGGGGTCTATGTGGGGAAGGGATATATGTCGGGTGGTATGTTTAAGCTCAATGTAATGACTCTTGTCCCTAAACTTAATGAGAAAGCTTCTTCTTCTGCTTATATGCTTGAGTCCCCTAATTTATGGCATGGTAGACTGGGTCATGTAAATTTTGACTCTTTGTGCAGATTAATTAAGTTAGATCACATACCATCTTTTAAGATTAATCCAAATCACAAGTATGAAACCTGTGTAGAAGCAAAATTGACAAGGACTTCTTTTCATTGTGTTGAAAGAAGTACCGAGCCTTTGGATTTAGTGCACAGTGATGTGTGTGACTTGAAAGTCGTATAATCACATGGTGGCAACAAGTACTTCATCACTTTTGTTGATGATTGCACTAAATACTATTATGTGTATTTGCTTAAAAGCAAAGATAAGGCAATTGATAAATTTATCCTTTTCAAGAATGAAGTTGAGAATCAACTAAGCTGAAAGATCAAGGCTTTAAGAAGTGATCGTGGTGGTGAATATGAATCCCCGTTTGCTGAGATTTGTGCTCAATTTGGGATTATTCACCAAACCACTACGCCTTCCCCTCAGTCAAATGGTGTTGCTGAGCGGAAGAATAAAACATTAAAAGAAATGATGAATGCAATGTTCATAAGTTCTGGGTTGCCACAGAACTTATGAGGGGAAGCAATTCTCTCCGTGAATTACATTCTAAATAGGATACCTCAGAAGAAAGTAGACAAGACTCCATATGAATTATGCAAAGACCGCAAGCCTTTTTATAATTTCAACGAATGTGGGGGTGCCTTGCAAAAATGGTGGTACCTACACCCAAGCGGGTTAGGATAGGTTCAAAAATCATGGATTGTATATTCATTGGTTATGCACAGATTAGTAGTGCATATAGGTTTCTTGTGCACAAGTCTGATATTTCAGATATCCACAAGAATACCATAATGGAGTTAAGGAATGCATCATTCTTTGAAGATGTATTTCCTTGTCGAACCCCGAGAAGAGGATCAAAGTTCTGAAAATGAACTTAAAGATGATCAAGTAGATTATCAAGATGAGGAAGTAGATAAGCCAAGAAGGAGTAAGAGGGCTAGGACTGCCAAGTCCTTTGGCCCGGACTTCTTGACTTATATATTAGAGGGAGAACCTCAAACTTTTCATGAAGTTGTGACTTCACCTGAAAGTCCCTTATGGAAAGAAGCAATTAAGAGTGAAATTGACTCCATCCTATAGAACCATACTTGGGAGTTGGTTGATCTACCCCTAGGCAGTAAGGCCTTGGGGAGTAAATGGATCTTTAGAATAAAGATGAAAGCAGATGGGTCAATTGATAAGTATAAAGCTAGGCTAGTTATCAAAGGATACAAACAGCAAGAAAGCCTGGATTACTTTGATACGTATTCACCTCTAATAAGGATTACATCCATTCGCATAGTGATTGCGATAGCCACTTTACGTGGTCTGGAGATACATTAAATGGATGTAAAGACAACTTTCTTAAATGGAGATTTAGATGTAGAAATCTACATGGAGTAACCCGAGGGGTTTTCAGCTCCAGTGCAAAACAAGAAAGTCTGTAAGCTTGTTAAGTCATTATATGATTTGAAGTAAGCTCCTAAGCAATGGCATGAGAAGTTTGACAATGCCATGTTGCAAAATGGATTTAGAATCAATGAGTGTGACAAGTGCGTATATGTTAAAGACACTGATAAAGGTTATGTCATTTTGTTTCTATACATAGATGACATACTCATTATTGGTAGTAATGAGGACATGATTAGAACTGCCAAGAGATTGTTAAACTCTAAGTTTGACATGAAAGATATCGGCCTTGCAGATGTCATTCTGGGTATTAAGATTACCAGAACATCTAGTGGTGTTGTACTTTCTCAGTCTCACTATATTGAGAAGATACTTGAGAAATTTGGTAAATCAGATGCAAGTGTGTCTAGGACACTGGTAGACGTTAGTCTACATTTGACCAAGAATAATGGTGAGAGTGTCTCTCGGCTAGAATATTTTTGGGTCATTGGAAGTTTGATGTATCTGATGAGTTGTACAAGGCCGGATATAGCCTACTCTGTTAGTAGGCTTAGTAGATACACGAGTAATCTGAATGCCACTCATTGAAGGGGCATTATACGGGTGTTATGTTATCTACACTACACCCGGGATTATGGGTTGCATTATACTAGATACCCAGCGGTACTAAAAGGGTATAGTGATGCTAATTGGATATCTGATATAAATGACTCAAAATCCATTAGTGGTTATGTGTTTACCCTCAAAGGGGCAGCCGTGTCTTGGAAATCTTCCAAGCAAACGTGTATATCGAAATCAACGATGGAATCTAAGTTTATTACTTTGGATAAAGTAACTGAAGAAGCTGAATAGCTTCGTCAATTCATTGAGTATATTCCACATTGATTGAAACTTGTGTCTGTTATCTGTATTCATTGTGATAGCCAATCGGTAATTAGACAAGCACAGAGTAATATGTATAATGGAAAGTCTAGACATATTCGTCGTAGGCATAATTCCATATGACAACTACTCTCTAATGGAGTTGTCTTTCTAGACTATATAAATTCTAAGGACAACAATGCGGATCTGCTAACCAAAGGGCTAACTCGAGAGTTAGCAGAAACATTGTCAAGAGAAATGGGGTTAAGGCCTTTAGTAATGTTACCGGAATGGAAAACCCAACCTAGTTGACTGGAGATTCCAAGATCTAGGTTCAAAGGGACAACCTAATTTAGTGTAACAGGTGAATCACTGAAGAGGTAAATCATCTTGCTCATTCCTTCGTACAGTGATGCCCTGTGGGAGTGAAAGGTTAAGCTAATGCTTTTCATGACTTAAGTGATATAAATAATCAATTGTGGTATAATGAGATACCTTATATAGGTCACCTATGTGAGTGCGAAGTGGAGCCGCTTCTTTAGGAGTTGGTAAGACCAAATTCTTTAAAAACATTCACTGAATTAGGCTAGTGTTCCAGGGCCATACTGGATACACTAGTGAGAACAAGAACAACGGTTGTACTAACTCTTGTGTGAGGTCTATTGTCTCGGTTTACACAAATGGCAGAACAGTTCAAAACATCACGTTCACTGGTCAACTAGTAAATCCGATAAGCTTTCATTACGAAAGGTTCAAGGTCAACAATTACATTTTTTAATGCAGGATTAGTCTATATGCTCTCTCTCCGAGTCTTTGTTGTAAACGTTGTCCGTTTTCCTTATTCGGTCAATTTTTATTTATGTGGGGAATTGTTGAGAAAAAAAACCATTGGTTGATGTGAGATTAAATGAGTTTAGATTCTTTGTAACAATATTTTACACCATAAAAAGAATGACAAAAAACTATTAAGAATTGAATGAGAAATTGTCTCATAAAGATGGCCTTATGAATGAGGTATTAGGAATTGTGTATAACTACCAATCCCACATTAATTGTAGAGAAAAACTTTGATGGGTATTTAAACCTCAAGATTTTGATAAGGACATAAGCCCTTTGGGGTATCCAAATTTTCCGAAAGAATGGAGTTACGGATATTTCAAGGATGGGCTTGAGCCAAAATTATGGTCCAAGCTGATTATGGAAAAATTGCCGCAAGCGCTCGCACGCCGCCTGCTTGCCAGCCCGAATCCAACTCGCCCAAGTCCGGGTCTATGGTCCATGATCTATGGGTCGTGGGTCATAAATCGTGGATCTTGGATCTTGGGCTTGGGCTTGGGCTTGAGGCTTGAGGCTTGAGGCTTGATGGAATGGATTAGGTTTGGGGTGAGCCGGATTGGTATTCCACTAACCTAATTTTTTTGGGTCAAGTTTGCTGTAGATATACACATATGTATATATAGAATATATAACTCATATATAACAGGAGTAATGACCTGCATTTGTTGCCGGCCTTGATGGTTAGAGGCCCCTCCTCTCTCCCCCATAGTGTGTAAATATAGACAAACTTCTTTGGTGGTTTACATAGAATTTTTGGCTTCCAGAATTATACAGTCAATTTGTTTGCTCCTATAATTTTCTTCTTGTGGGAGAGAATGCTGAGAGATAGAAGCCGACATACCTCTAACACCCACGGTGAAACGGCTAATCTGTTTTAAGGAGACTGTGATATCACACAGGTTTCGATTTGCTTCTTTTATGCCATTCTATTTTATTATGTATTCCTGTCAATCTTGTAATTTTAAACATGTTGTATTCCTCCTTGAAGTATAGATTTGTAATTATAAATCTATGTATTTTATTTAGGGCTGGTTTGGGGTGTCCTAAAAAAGTGCACTTTTTGTCTTTTTGGACTAAAAAAGTTGAGAAAAAAATATGGAGGTTTGGGTTAACTTTTTGACTTTTTATGGAAAAATGTGTATTAAAAAATTATATAAAAAAAGTGTGTAGGAGATGATTAGAGAGGGGTGGGCCCAGCCGTACAACCGGCAGGAGTGAATTGGAGTTGGAAATTATTGGCTAATTTTTGTACAAAGCACTGGACGGTTTTGTTTGGCCCGTGTGGGTCATCACGGGTCCCATTTTAATAATTTGAACCGTTCAATGTGTGTAACTCGTCGAACACTATGTACCTATAAAAAATCACGTTAATCGGATATCGATAACTATCTGATCAGATTTTTTATTTTTCAATCATTAATTATAACACCATCCATTTGTTGTACATAACTGATTTGATCATATAGTTATCGATATCCGATCAATGTGATTTTTTGCAGACATATAGTACTCGACGATTTCTACACATTGAACGGTTCAGATTATCAAAACGGGACCCGTGATGGCCCCATGGGACGAACAACGGTGTGTGTAAAAACCACACCCAATCATTTCTTTTTCTCCACTGCCGCACACAACAACTGCAACACATCAATTCGTGTGTACTTTTTTTTTGAAGAAAATTGAATTTTTAATTTTTTTTTGGATGAATAGTGATATCTTTTTGGATTTTGGAGTAAATTTTTTACTTTTTGACTTATTTAGGCTAAGCCAAATCAGCCCTTATTTTAGTATACAATTTTAACAACACTTTCAGCAAGTTTGAGCTCGGAGTGGCCATCTCTTTCAAACAAGGTAGAAAAATGTCTTGTGACATTCACGGTCCCCTTATTTCTCTTCCTTGTAACATCAACTGCTTCACCGGGACAGATTTTTATTATTTCAAAACTGGGCCAGTGTTTTGTTTGTTTATTCTGCAGAGTTTCAATACACGCGTGTGGCGTGTTTTGTTTGTTTATTCTGCAGAGTTTCAATACACGCGTATGGCGTGTTCGTTTTTTATTTTCGGTTAATTATACTTTATTCTACTAATTTGATTTGAATTTTACTTTTGTCTTTAGAATTTCAAATCAAACAATTTAATTCTTACACTTTAAATTTAGTTTCAATTAATTTGATTTTTCTGTCCAAATTAAAGATTAAAATTAATAATATTAGGACAATTAGATAAAATTAATAGAAATTCAAACGGATTGAAATTAAACTTAAAATGTAGAGACCAAATTATTTAAATTGAAATAATGGAGACTAAAATAAAATTTAGGTCAAATTATAAAGGTAAAAAAATGTAATGTAATATACATGATCTAATGAATTTGACAAAAAAATTAACGCTCTTTGTTTGGTCGAAAAACATTTTCTAACGTTTGTCATAATGAAGAACAAATGTTAACGAAAAATATTTGTCATCATTACCAAAAAACAAGTCTATTTAAATAAGAAAAATATTTTTTAGACTAAAATTTTACCAATGTTGCTACACTATTATTACTATCACTATCATCACTTCCACCACTAGACCACCACCATGGACACCCGACCATCACCATCATTGTTACCTCCACTTCCGTCTCCGCTTTCGTCCTGCCATCATCACCAAATATAAAATAATATATTTTTCAAAAAATATTTGCTGAAAAAAAATCATAAAAAATATTTTTCATTAAAATACAACAGGATGTAAAATAAAAATAGATTATAGATAAAATAGTTTGTTATTTTTTAAAACCGTGATAAACTAATAAAATTTGGAATAGATCTCAAGGGGTCGTGGATTCGGTTCCTCGCGTTCCTCGCGGAGTTCCTCGCAACCAGCTGCATGGTTTTGTTGATCTATGTAAATAAATAAATTAATTAAGAATATCTTTTGACTAGACTACTTTGGGGAAATTACTGTTCAATAAAAGTCGGTGAAAAAAATATCACAAACATGGAAGAGTGCTACTTTAAATTGTACTCCCAATGTTTTTGCCACTGTACTATAAGTTCATCCTTGATATTTATATCATTAAATTATATATTTTTTTAAAAAAAACATAATAAATTGTTAATCTTTTTGAGACAAATTTATTCCAATCAACTTATAATTTTTAAATAGATGATTTAGACAAACACGAGAAGGTGAAATGATACCAAGTTGGCCTAGAATCCCTAACTAGACCATCTAATCTAACTTCTTCTAATAATTAACTAGGATAAGATTATCTCCCGTCAACATTGTATATTCAAGAGTATTGTTAGGCCAACAAGGTTCACGAATTTCTTTTTGAATATTTGAATCGTTCATTTTATGGGATAAAAAGATAGTTATATTCAATAATTAGAGCCACATTAATTCATTTTATTTGTTTTTAAAAAGCTGGACCACAATTGTAATTTGAAAATAAATTATTCATCTGTTTGAAGACAAATGTAATAAATTCATAAAGTAATGCTTACCTAAACAATTGTTTTTCTTTTTTTATATGAATAATCTACATAAGATCCAAATAAAATAAAAGATAAATTATACCAGTGAACCCTATATTTTACTCCATGTGTCATCAAAACAGAAACGGATAACAATACTGTGCAATCATGTTAATTAGAGGTTTGGAGGTGGGAGATTTGAGTAGGACTCTTTGAGTCCCACAAAATTTATATAAGGAGTGATACATCCCCTTAAAAATAGAGCTCCAAACGGAGCTTCAGACACTTGGTAATGTAAAAAAAAAAAAAAAAATCACATCACTTTATATGAGACTCACCATCTCTTAAAGCTTCATTAGAGCTTTTATTTTAAAGCTCTAAAACATTTTTGAAATTTATATTTGTGTGAAAATAATAATCCCGTAAAAGTATGAATTTTCTCCAATGAGGGATTTAGCATTCCCATGAAGAGATGGGTTTGCTAATCCAATTTTACGGAATCGTCGATGAGGATACTATTTTGTCATCCATTTTATAAAAAAAATAAAGTCACATTTTATATCATAAGATTTTTTATATAATTATATATATAATAAAAAAAAATGGTGATAAATTCAATTTAAAGAGTGGCTAAGGTATTAGGTTCAACAAATATTTTTTATTGATAAGAAATTCATGTTTTGTAAAATAATTTGAGGAGAAGTCCTATAGGACATTTTGTTTTCAATTTTACTCATAGACTTTTTTTATTTGTTTGACTTTTCATTTCCTATCTATTCAAATTTTTAACCCTATCTGTTTAATTTTTTTAACTTTTTCAATTCAAATTGCCTATTTAAATATTTGCCCAAATAAAATTCTATCTGTCCAATTTTTTATCTATGTGTTCAATTTTCCACCCTATTTGAACAAATCTGTTATCTTATATGTTGAAAATCAACTATAATAGATCTGTTTAAAAATTAAAATAACAAATCAAAAAATAAAAAATTCTATCTATCCAAATTTATCTGTTCAAATTCAACAACAACAAACAAACAAAATTTATCAATACAAAAAAATTTATGAGGTAAATTACACTGATACCCCTTGAGATTTATATTTGTTACAGTTCTCTCCCTCACATTTGGAAAATTACACTAACCCCCCTTGTTAATTTAATTTTATGTATGATGATCATTACGGTGAGGGAGGAACTGTTATGAAACTTTAAATCTCAGGAAACAATTTATAATGAAACTTTAAACCTCTGATAGGGGATATAACTTTCAAAATGTGTGGAAAAAACTATAATAAATATAAACCTAATGAGGTGTGAATGTCAAATTTATATCTATTCAATAATGTTGGACTCAATAGGGTCCCACAGCACAGCAAGAGTGTTGCCATGGTGTTGGGCATGATGTAAAGACATTAATCATGTGTTTGTCAGCAGCTATGGAAATTATTTAATAACTTTATAATATTATCTGGTCATATTTTAAGTTAATTATCAATTATTTAATTTTATATTTATTTTTATTCTTAACATAAATCATGACTTTTAATTATTTTCTATCAATCAAAACCTTTTAAAATATCCATACTCCGCGAATGAATAATCACCCAGCTAAAGCAACCCATATAAAAGTATATTATTCATCTCCTTTCCTCACAACACACACATTTTCAGGACTCTCTGTATTAAAGCACCTCTAGTCTCTAAGTCCTTCACACCAACATACAACTATGGCCCCAATTGCAGTTGGAGATGTGATTCCAGACGGTGCTCTCTCCTACTTGGACGACCAGAACCACCCACAACAGCTCTCCCTCCACTCTCTCGCCGCCGGCAAAAAGGTCATCCTCTTCGCCGTTCCCGGAGCCTTCACTCCCGGTTGCAGGTAATCATAACTCTACTTCTTTACTTTCTCTCTTCTTCTCCTTTTCAAAGGGATTTTTATTTTTTATTTTTTTTTTAGCAAATTAGGTCCTTATATTTGGCGATTTTGTCATTTTGGTATGTAATTTTAATTAATTCGATTTTGATTCAGAATTTATAATTTTGTCTCAATATACCTAATTGATTATTTTTAGTATTTTTTTTTTTATGAAAAATGTGTATATGAGCAACATGTGCCATATTTGTATAGACAATATTGGAACTTCTTGACTTAGGCTTTCTTTGAGAAATTGTCTATTTTAATTGGTTATTTAGTTTTTTTGGCTATATTAGTTTGGCTAAAATAATTGTATTTGAAAAATTAGTTGACTTTTTTTTGTAATTAATTTGATGGTTGTGAGAGAAAAAATTAAAATCATTATAAATTGAATATGATATTTTATCTTATTAATTATTTTAATATATTTAATTTTTTAGTAAGCTATTTTATGCCAACTCTCTTACCAAACACCCTCAGAGCCGGCTCGGCTTTGGGCCCCCACAAATTGAGTGAAAAAAAGGCCTCAAAATTTTTTCAGCTATTATGCTGGTTCACAAAAAAAATCCACCAGAATTTGAAAATTGGTGAAAATTCAAAACTAATAGTTGATTGTTGTAGTGAATTATATTAACAATTTAATCCATTGAAAATAATAGTTAATTAGTTGAATTATGCAAATTAGATTGGTATTTTTGTAGTTAAAAATTCGAGAAGGGTGATGTTTAAGGGTATAGTTTGTTCACTTTTTATTTTATTTTATTTTATTTTTTTTGAGAACGATCGAAACACGACCATGACATTACTAAACTGAAAATAAAAAGTTTACATATTTAGCTAGCGGATGTGCAGGTTCAACTAAGTGCCTGGCTACCTTAGTTATACATAGAAATGCAAAACATTTATTGAAAGACCATATATCTTGGATAACTAGATCCATCTCCCAATCCAGCTTGCAAGATTGTATTCACTTTTTATTTAGTACTTATTATTTTAATTTTTCATTTATTTAAACTTTGTTATATATTTAAATAAATTTTAATAATTATATATGATCAAATTTAAATATATGAATTTTTGATCATATATATATATATATATATTTTAAATGTACGAGAGACCCATATCAAGAGTTCGCTTTAGGCCCCTAAAATGTTAAAGTCAGTCCTGGTTATACTCAACTAACTCAGTGATCATTTTCTTTCAAAAATCTTAATTGACGTTATTAATTTGGATCAAATTAACATAAAATCTAATCTTAAGGGTTAAAATTAAGTTAATTAAAATCACATGAAGTGAAATGACACAATAAACAAAATGTAAGAACAACTTTACATATATATATATATATATATATTTTTTTTGAGATGACGAAAGTTAGTTGTTAAAGGGACGGTTAGGCCACTTTGGGCTTCAACCCCTTTTGGATTTTCTTTATCCTCGATATGGTGTTGTGAAAGGCAGCCCTCGGTTGGCTTTGTTTGATTGCCAGATTAATTTAGAGGGGATTGGATACCATAGTTTACAGTTAGAATTAGAGAGTAAACATAAGTAATATGATTATAGATGAGAATTTGCTTCACTGAACTGGATTACATGGTATTAGTCTCAGGATTAATAGTTATGGGTTGACGACTTCATAGGATTGTGTTATGTACCTTATAGGAGTGGGATTAGTACAATCTTATTATATACCATGTTTGTTTGGAATCACTAGATACAAATTACATGGTGTAACGCATGAAGCTACTTTGATCTTTTTCACGTGTTAGTCCAAACTCCCTTGAGTCCTGTTTTGTATCCTCCTCTCGGAAATCAATATACCTATGTCCAAACTGGACTAGTTATGAGTTCAATTTTTCATCCAAATGTCGTATAAGGGATTTTGTAGTACAAGTAACCCAATCCTATGACTATGTCCCTCCAAATAAACATGGATTATTTTTATTTGTTAAATGAATGAAGAAAAGTAATTCCAAGGGTTTAATTTAATCCGATCAATTTCATAGAGAAGTGGTATTAGCTATCTCTATTTATATAACAAGGCTTCATCACGAGATAACAACCTCGCAATCAAACACCATCAGACTATCTGACGTGTGAAGCAGTTATCGGCCCATTACTTATCCCTCCTAATTTCGCAATCAAACAACGTGAGTCTAAAAACTTCATAGACTCTAAACAAATAGCAGTAATAATTTCTAAGTAGAATTTTATTGTTTGAAGGTTAATATACAATCTGGTCATGTATGTGAGTACCAGAGATGTCTTTTGATTGATTGAAAACAAGTGTATATATACATATATATATATATATATATATATTTAAATCTTTAAAAATTTGGAATTAATTTCACCTTTTTTGAAAATAAATTCATATATCAAATAATTTATTTTTTTTTTATAAATAAAAACGTTACCAAACAAAACTTTAGACTGCATTTGCAAAGTTTATTGATCGGTGCAGAATGTGGGTTTGATTATTTACCACTTACTTTATTGTCATGTTTGATTCACAAGACTAATAGTGAAGTATTAATAATCCTATTAAATTAGTGTGGTATTCACTATCCAATTGGATTAATATGCATTGGATTAATAATCTCACCCCTACCCCATTACTAATAATCCTATAAATTTGTTAGATTAATTATTCATTGGATTAATAATTCTAAACTAAAATGTTAAAACAACATAGGATAATTGGGTCCATAAATTAATAATCCCAATCACATACTCTAATCCACCCAATCAACCATGCCCTATGAGAACTGTGTGTGAATTAATTTGGTTGTTGTTGGTTTGAAACAGCATGAAACATGTACCAGGCTTCATTGAGAAAGCAGAGGAGTTGAAATCAAAGGGTGTTGATGAAATTTTATGTATGAGTGGTATGTTTCTAATTTCAAAAATGCTAGAGATCCCAAAAATTTTATCAAAAGTTTTACTAAATATCTCACATGGGTGTGGGACCCACATGGGACCCACATTGTGTAGGTCCCACACTCATGTGAGACATTTGGTAAAACTTTTGGTAGAATATTTTGAGCCTCTAGCATTACTCTTCTAATTTTCTCCATTTCGTACTCTCTTTTCTTTTATTTTTCAGTTAACAATAATGTTATACTAGATTATATTTATTATCATATTTATCAACACAATATTGGTATAATAAATTTCATTACTAATGTATATCTCTAATGCAGTATTACTAAGGCCTCGTTTGGCAACAGGTCGGTTTAGCTAAAAAGTCAAAAAGTTACTAAGGGGTTGTTTGAGATGTTTTAAATAAGTGCACTTTTTGACTTTTTATAAAAAGGTGTATAGAAAAGTAGAGAGGAAATGTTGATTAATGTGACCCAAAAAAAATAAAAGATAAAAAGTATGGACTTATTTAGTTTTCCCAAACAAGGCCTAAAAAAGCCAAAAAGTCAACAACCCATATCAAAAAGTAAAAAATTCTATTTTCTCTCTACTTTTTGTACATCTTTTCGTAAAAATCTAAAAAGTCATCCCAAACATACTTTTAGCTCATATTTTAGCCAAATAGCCAAAAAATTACTAAATTAGCCTGTTCCCAAACGAGGCCTAACGGTTGGTTTGGGAAGTAGGTTGACTTTTTGGCTTTTTTGACTTTTTTGACTATTTTAACCTGGACTAAAAAGCTTAGTTTAGGAAGGACTTTTTGACTTTTTTGACTTTTTTTATGAGAGAAGAGTGTAATGATTATAGGTTGAATGTGATGTTTTATTTGTTGTGGCTAAAATAGCCTATTTTATTTTTTGTGGTTAAAATAGCCAAAAAAAATCCACAAAACCACTTCCCAAACGGTGCCTAATTAAATCAAAATTTTAAATAATAAAATAAAATGATAACAATATATTAATTATAATATTACTTCAAATTTATACTTTTGTGTTTATTGAGACATCATGAATGGTTAGTTGGTGTTTTCTAATGGGCATTTATGAGCCATCATTATGAGGTCACTACTTCAATGCAGTTAGTAGGGAGTTCAGATCCTCTGGAGCTTCTTTCTTCGACCCTTCTTTCGGGGACGGTCTAGATTAAGCCACATCACTCCCACTAAAAATTTGTGGCTCAGATTAACCAAAAAAAGGATTAAAATTTCCTCTGACACTCTCTCCCTCTCACTTCTTCACTGACACACACACCACACACTCTCCCTCTCACACACATTTCTAATAAAAAATTAAAAAAATATTTTAATTTTTTAATTTTATTTTCATAATATATATATAATTTTTAATATAAAATTTTTAATTTTATAAAATTAATATCATTGAAAATATATCTTTAAAATGAGACTAATGTTAAATATATTTAATAAAAAGTAATTACTATATTTAGTAATGCTTTCAAATTATTATTTTGAAATATAAAAATTAATTTAATGAAATAAACACACAAATTATTATGTTTTCAAATGATTTTTGACATAAATTTAAATATAATTTTTGTGTGTTTATTTCATTGAATTAATTTTTATATTAAAAAATAATAATTTGAAAATATAACTAAACATAGTAATTATTTTTTATTTATTTTAATTTTTTATTAACTACATTTTATATTAATCTTATTTAAAAAATATATTTTCAATGATGTTAATTTTATAAAATTACGTATAGTTTATGCACATTTACACAATATTGCAAACTTAGATCACATCACATTTTTGGACTTTTTGACAAGAATTGTATGTGAAAGATTCCTTGGCATTAAGATTGATGCTAGGCCTATTTTGGGTCCATATATATTATATTATCCAGCTAGCTAAATGCCAAAGAGACTATACAATAAATTGAAAGCACAATGTTTGAGATTGATGGACATTTATATCCACGTCCTTTCTAAACATAAATTCATATATCCTAAGGGAAACCCTCCATAAATATTGAAAGTCAACCAGCTCTTTTTTAAGCGGAACAAAAACATAGTAACATAATTTATAATTTAGGAAGAGGTGAAATTCAAGATCATATGTCAGGATAGGCTTTGTCCACTTGATTAACCTAGTGCTTGGATTCGAAAGTCATCTAATCTTAAATTTTAAAATCTTTATTAAGATTTCTAGTGAATTAGAGTCCAGTTATGAGAGGGGTTGTAGGCTCATTGCCCACAACTAGATTTAATCTACTTAACTTTTTCTTTTTTAAATGTTATATATTCTTCCTGAAAATATCATTTTTATTATTTTTAATATATTAGTGAAAACAATTGACACGACAAATATAACCATATGTGCCAAGTGATTTTTATATCAAATGAATTATAATTGTGGCTAGTCAAAGTTTACCGCTTGTATAATTTTGATTATTGGGACCTGTACATGCACAAAAAATTTATACATAAAAAAACAAAGAATGTCTCACAAATGGGTGGAACTCGTTTGAGACTCACTTTATTGTGAGACATTCTTTATTTTTTGTTTTTTTGCACTTTTTACTATCTTTTTCCTTTTTATTCTTATTTGCAGTTAATGATCCCTACGTTATGAAGGCATGGGAAAAAACTTACCCAGAAAACAAGCACGTCAAGTTCCTAGGCGATGGCTCAGCAAAGTACACCCAAACTCTTGGCCTTGAGCTCGATGTTTCGCAGGGAGGGTTAGGCATTCGGTGCCGGAGGTTCGCTCTCTTGCTTGATGACCTCAAAGTGAAGGTCGCAAATATCGAGGCAGGAGGAGAGATCAGTGCCTCCACTGCTGAGGAAATGCTCAAGGCTCTTTGATCAATTTGTGTGCTTTTCAAAACGTAGCTCTTTTTGAGTAAATTGGCTTGTCTTTGAACTTGTAACATCTTAATGTGGATGTAGAAGACTATGCTTGTGGTGTGATAATGGTGTCTGATGAGAATAAATTGTTGCATTATGGTGTTAATGAGTTTGAAATGTGATGGTGTGAATGAGTATGAGAAATTGAATAGTAATCCATTGGAGATGTTATTTATAACTACCGACCGACCCGTATTTGGTCATGAAATCAAGTACAAATTAACAAAACAAGCCACATTGGGCAATCACTAACCAAACACTTTTTAGATTATGTTTTGATTTTGAAGTTTATGAAATAAAGGAAAGTGATTTACTTATATGGAAAATTTCAAAAAGAAATCTCAAGGTTTGAACTTTCTAATAAAATAAATTTCGAATTTTTAATTTTGTTAATTTAAACCTTAATTTTTTAATTTATTTTTAATTTAAACTATTTATCTATTTTTGTTAAATGAAACCATCGAGAAAATAATATTATAGTTATTAAAGTCAATGGAAAAGGCATTTTTGACATATTTTGTATAACTACCTGAAGTATAAGGGTGCTTCTATTTTCACACACTATTTTCACTTTGTGCACATCATTCTCAATTCACACTTAAAACATAATATGCTCACTCCATATACTTTTATTCCAAATATCCTCACAAGTAAAAAGCACTACAAAAATTTCGGTTTTTTGCGACGGCAAAATGCCGTCGCAAATACTCATAATGCCGTCTCAAAAACCTTTTTGCGATGGCAAACAACTTTTACCAACGGCAAACGGGGGGTCACAATAGAAGGCGTTGCTAAAACCTTTTAGCGACGGCACCGTGCCGTCGCCATTTTTTTGCAACGGCAAATGTTGCCTTTTGCGATGGCATTCTGCTGTCGCCTATAATATGTAAAAAAATTGAGATTTTTTGCGACGGCATTGTTTTATCGTCGCTAAAAGTGTTATTTGAGACGGCAGAAAAATGCCGTCGCGAAATGTTTGTTATTGCAAAGGGATACTGCTGTCACTAAAACATTATTTGAGACGAAAAAATACTGTCGCTAAAAGATTATTTGAGACGGCAAAAATACAGTCCCGAAAAGTTTTTTATTGCGACAAAATAATGTTTTTTGAGACAGTGTGGGCCGTGGCAAAAAAAAAAAAAAAAAAAGCCTGCAATAAAATTATTAAAAATATGAAAATTAATCTATATTAAATGAAAAATTGAAATGAAACCAATAATTGCATAATAATTAAAAATTTCAGTATAAAAATAACAATTTATCCATAATAAAAATATTCTTGCATTCATAACTACACATTAGCAAAATTACACAACTACATAATGTTGCATAATACATACATAATGTTTAAATACATGTTGTTCACATTCAAAATACATAAATCAAAAACAAAAATTTTCCTCATGATTCTTTCGTGGGTAACAAAAACAAAAATTAGTCGCATTCTTCACAGGCATGAATTCCACAAGAAGCAAACTCCTACTCGAGAAATATCTGAAAACAAAAAATAAAAATAATTAATAACAATAAAATTATGTGTTAACATGTTAATTACAAAAAAAAAATAATAATAATAATAATAAAATTTAACTACTATATAATTTTGGCTAGACCAAAATCCGGCTCTAACTCCCAAACCGAGAACCCGATTCGAGTCTCATCTTCTCTCACAAGTCTTTCGTGCCTAAACGGTCGTGTGTGCCAAGTTTCATACTAATCCGACGTCGTTTGGTGATTTTGGAGCATCAACACCTTGAATTCAAGTTTCTTAAGGAACTAGTTTGCCCATAGTGAAATCTAGCTCTAACTCCCAAATCGGAAACCCGATTCGAGCCCTATGGACGCGTCCTGGGTGAGGGCCTCACCCTACAGTTCGGACTCGATTTGTCCTGGTTCTTAATCTGAACCAAAGAGTCCAAGTCCGGCAAATCGTTTTGAGAAAATAGATTTTAAGAAAAGAAGTGCCAAACATGGACTGCTTTGCCAGATACAGAGTCGCCACCTAAATACTTTTTAATGGGAGAATTTAGGAAACCCTGACTCGTTTGCCTAAGGCCACGTGTCCGTCATCACCAAAGTTGCCTCGGCTCGGGAACTTGGGTCGATTGGGAAGGTCAGCTATGAGCACCCCCTCTCGCCTGATCCGAAAATCGCCCTTTACTAACCATGATATCCGATTTTGAAAACGTTATGTGTTCTTATTCCGATTAATTAGCTAGAATTACTATGTGATGTGCACAACACAAAAGTATAGACTAATCGCCTAATTTGGAACAAAGCATTGCATATCTGTTTGTTTGGAAAATGATCTGAGATTTGCTACTCGCAAGTAGGGCTAAAACACGGATTTCAATGATTGTCCCAACTCAAACAATCCAACTTTCACCCACAGGCATTCAGCAATTTTATATCACATAAGCATCTAGCCACATGGTAAGTATGCTGTCATGTTAACATCACACTCATGCGAGATGCTAAAACATAAAACACTTACAGTGTACTCCAAGCCAAAACAATAAGCATGTTAGCAATCATGCTGATCCAAGTCCATGTCAAGTGGCTAATGCAACGCATACAGAATGTCACTAGAATAGGCTCGGCTAATCCTAGGATGGCATGTGGGATGCAACAAGTAGCACGTATTCAAGTTAGATCTTGAATACTATGCTGTTAGCATGATGCGCTGAGCCCGGTGCATGCAATACTGATGAATGATGCACACATGCATAGCATAAGGATGCTAAATTAAACATGTCCTAATACTAACCATCAGGTAAGTAAAAGGGAGAAAGAAGTAGGAGTTGGAAGACATGCACACACGCACCTACACTTATTACAAATACGCCCTCACTCGGAGGGACCGAAAGAATAATACAGATTTAACTAACCTACAAGCTAATTAAATATTACAGACCAATTAAACTAGTTAAGAAAATTAACTAATCTAATAAAACAGTAAATAGCCTCGGGAAGAGGGCCCAATGCAATGCGTGCTCGGTTCCGCTCGGAAGTCCACTGCCATGCACAAGTTGCCTCTGTTTTCCCTGCTCTGCTCCTCTGATCATTGCAAAATTCCCAAGGTGCACTCTATGAACCCTGTGGGATACCACCGGCCAAGGGAAATGGTCACCGGCCAAAGGAAATGATCACCGGCCACTGGTTAAGCTATCAGCCACCAATTGTTAGTCGGTCAGCACTAAAGATGGCCGGCCGGCCAAACCTTCCTGCAAAATCCTGTTTTGACAGCAGCAGAGGACAAAACAAGGCATAGCAATGCATTCCAAGAAAATGTGTGCACCAACACATCCCTTATCATGTTTATGACTCAAAGGGACATGGTTCTCGGTTCTCGGACCACCAATTGCGCATTTTGATGCGTGATGGCCCAAGAAACCAAGTTATGCACTTTGATGTCAAATCAAATGCACATAAACAAACAAGGAGCTCAACCTCTATCATGCTCAATTCAAGAGGCTAAGCATGCATGCCAAATGCAACCTAAACATGTGAACTAAGTATGCAACATGGCAATGCAAACAAGCAAGCAATCAACAAGTATGCAAGCTAGTGGACATGCAAGACATGATGCAATCAAAGCATGCAAAGTGCAAGACATGTAGCAATATGTAAAGAGTGGACTTAAACTAATTTGGGCAGCTCTATACTAAGCCCAAAACAGTGGCCAACATGCTCAAGAATGAAGGTAAAATGACATGCAAACATGCATGCGCATAAGGACCAACACTTAGGCATATAGAAATGGCTCTCAAGCACACTTAAGAGGATGCAAACATGGACAAATGGCATACATAGAAAGCTCTGAAAATCATGTTATAAAGGTGCCAAACCAAGTAACAAGACAACTAAGCTGCAACCAAGCCCAATAACTTAAACCATGGCCATATGACATATGAAGCAAATGACCAAAATGAACTAAAACAGTCCTACAATGCAAAGTAAGCCCCAAAAACCACTTAGATGGCATCTAAATGATCTAATCCTAGAGGCATACACAATGTCACAAACATGGAGCAAGAAACACCAACCTTTCAAAGCATGAAAGGGGCATCAAATGCAAGCATACGAGCATACCATGAGGGTTGAAATAACATGACAAGTGGTTCCAAACCACTGAAATGATACGAGGATGACATGCTAGAGGGGTCAATGCTTAAGGCATACAAGAGAGGTTACATGGTAGCTATACAAAGTAAAGCATGGACAACCCAAATGACCAAAAACAGACCTCAAACACATCAAAACAAGCATAAAAGCTTCACAAAGCTAGGCCAAAATCATGCTAGAACAAGGGTCAAAGCCTAAAGCATGTTAAGGCTAAAACATGGCATTACCACAAGTATGCCAGGCATGCAATGTGTCTAAACCAAGTAAAAACAGAGCTATATTATGACATAATAAGCACAAATAACAGCTAAGACATGGCCATCTACACTAAACAAGATGCTCACACATGAGGCAAAAATGGCCCTTTTCAAGGACAACAAGGAGAGGGGGTGGCCCTCTCCTTCTTAGGACCTTAAGGCACCATCCTCACCACTGAATCCCTCAGATTTCAGTGGTGAGGAGGCCCAAACAAAGTGGTCCCGAGCTCACCCAAAATAGCACAAAAAAAGGGCCTAACAAGGCCTATGAGGGGTCAAACAACCCCAAACAACAAAACACTCTTAAACAAACTATTTAGAGCACTCAAAAACCAGACTTTTATTAGTTATATACAAGTCTAAAATAGTTGCAAGATTGGTTAAAAAGCTATGCAAAAATGGGATAAATGGTGAAGTTCTTACCCTTGATGACCCTCTTCCAAACAATGCTCCAGCTGTTCCTTCAAGCTTGAATCCACTCAAGAACACCAAGAACAGCTCTCCAGCACCTCAGTAGCCAAGGTAAGTGTAACACTAGGTGTTATGAGCAATAGTAAGACTAAAACACCTTAAGGAAAAAGAGAGAGAGATATAGAGATAGATAGCAACAACTATGATCTAACCCTAACTCAAGCTCCCTCTGGAATTTTTTGTAACCCTAATGGAGGGAGAAGAGGCTCCCTCTTATAGACAATCCCCTTGCAAATCTTCCAAAACAAGCTAGTCAAAGAAAATCCCTCCATACACGTGTATATAGGGGACAAAGGTGTATGCCACTAGCACAGTTGGAATAAAAATATCTGCAAAAGCAGATGCACAGTGGTCGCCGGCCAAAAATGCCAATTTGACCAAAAAACATGGCCGGTCGACTACAAAATGTGCCGATCGGCCAAACATTTGGCCGGTGGCAACAAACCAGTGGCCGGTGGCCTCAAGCCATGGCCAGTGATGTGTGGGGATGGCCAACAAGCCATTCCCTGCCCCTCAAAGGCAAAACACAAGTGTTTGGTGCAAAACCAGACACAAAACAGTCGAGCCGAGAGATCCTGAGACAAGGCGCGTAGCCGAGACCTCCGGGAACTCAAGACGAACATGAACAAGGATGATCACCGAGTGTTCAAGCGGTGACGTCCAAGTCTTGAGGACGGTCAAAAATGGGGAGTCTACAGTTACCCCTCTTTGACAGAACTCGAAAGTCATAACAATGATGGGAGTGAATGTCAAAGCCCAGAGACGACCCATTTTTTACAAGGCCGAAGACTTAGACAGAGCATGCAAGACAAACAAGATATGTGCCCGAAGGCAGGGGCAAAATGCAACTGACAATGCAAGAAGCCAAACATAACTTATGATCATGCAAAGAAAGCTGTAACGAAGCATAACATGCGACAGTTTTAAGCAATCAAACACAAATCCAACTACATTACAATGCAGAAAGGATGTAAGAGAATTATGCAATTCTCAATACGTCTCACTCGGAGGATACCATACCTTTGCGGCTCGTCTGGTTGCACCAGCTTCAAATGAACCGTACATACAATATCGTGCCTGTAAAAGAAAGCAACTTAACAGGTACGATATCGTTAGCAACATGCATAATATGCAAAATGATATGCAATTATACAAAACTATGTATAATAATGCAAATGAAAAATGCAATGCAATTGAATCGTGATCAAATCAATGAGCGGTTCAAACCACACAAATGTCAAAAGGATGTATGGGAGCTGCAAGTCCATCTACCATAGAAAAGGTACTGCAACCCTCAAACCAATAATACCAGCAGTGGAATAGGCACGTACACATACAGAACTATAAGTGATGTAGACAGACACAAAAAAGTAATTGGGTGGAATGACATAAGTAGGGAAATGACCCGCTAACGAAAGAACATGATCCTAATGCTGGATGCAAAAATTACACTACAATGTAATATATACAATGGATATGGCATGCCGCCAAACCAAATCTTGCCTAGGAAAGGCATGTACACAAACGAACCACGTCTAACACAGAAAAGGTGCCGCAACCCTCAAACCAACATACCAGCGTGGAATAGGCGCGTACACATGCAGAACTGTGTTTTAACGTGAAAAGTATGGGCACATACCAAACCAAGCTCAACATGGAAAGGCGCAAGCCATAAATGGAGGTGATGCAGTGGATGCATGCAAGCTACAATGCAGTATATACAATATGCACTGGAATGGAAAGGATACAATGAATAAGGCACGTGAGCCAAACCAAATCTTGCCTAGGAAAGGCATGTACACAAACGAACCGCGTCTAACACAGAAAAGGTGCCGCAACCCTCAAACCAACATACCAGCGTGGAATAGGCGCGTACACATGCAGAACTGTGTTTTGACGTGAAAAGTATGGGCACATACCAGACCAAACTCAACATGGAAAGGCGCAAGCCATAAATGGAGGTGATGCAGTGGATGCATGCAAGCTACAATGCAATATATACAATATGCACTGGAATGGAAAGGATATAGAAAAATGCATGACACATGCAATATTTACAGTGATGCATGACATATGCACTATTTACAATGATATGCATGACAATGCACTATTTACAATGATATGCATGACAATGCACTATTTACGATGATGCATGACAATGCACTATTTACGATGATGCATGACATATGTAATATTTACAATGATGCATGACATATGCATGATGAAGGGAAAATGCATGATAATGCATTTTTGTTTTTGTGTTTTTGTTTTTGAAATGCAAATGGTGCATGTTGTTTTTGTTGTTTTCTTTCTTTTTTTGTTTTGAAATGCAAATGCACGATGATGCATGGTTTCGAAATGCGCGACAACGCACAGCTTTTGAGATGCATGACAAATGCAAATGATCTTGAAATGCGCGACACCGTGCGGCTTTTGAAACGCATGTGAACTCGAATGTGCGATGACGCGCGTCGCTTGAAATGCATGACAATGCAAATGAAGTGCGTATGACAATGCAAATGGGAGGTGCGCATGACGATGCAACCTAAGAATGTGCATACTAATGCAAGTATGGCATGCGTATGACAATGTGAGACGTATGCGTAACGAGGCGAGTGAGATGGCGTATAACCAATGCGCGTTTCATGACAGAACGTTGTAACTTATGCATGTGGGACTACTTTTGAATCTCTTAGGAGACAAAAGGATACAAAAAGGATACGCCACGCACGTACTCGAGTGCTTTGCACAGAAAACACGGTCCGAGGTCAAAACGGAGTCCGGTTGAGCTTCAGAAATGCACTGTCTTGCACTGTTTTGAGAAATTGAGGCCCCAAACCACATATTTGACCCAAACAAGGTTGTAGGAGGCTCACCGGCCATCATAGGAGGTCACCGGCTGCCCACCGGCCACAAAAACATTCCACCGGCCAAATATTTGGCCGACCGGCCAAATCTGCTTGAATCGGGGCAGTTTGGTCTTTTGGCCTTGGGTCTTATAAAATAGGGCCTCAAGCCCTATTTTTCTCACTTGTTCTTGGCCGAAATTTCTTCCTCTCTCTCTCTAGAGTATTTTCCTTCCTTCTTTTCTTCGTTTTCCTTGATTTTAGCGCCCGTTTCGTCGTTCGATTCGCGAATACCTTCGCGTTTCGAACGTTTTGAACCAAACATTTCTTCGTTTCGGTGTTTCTTTTGTGATTTCCGCCTCTTAGGGTTTGTTCCCCTCGAGTTTCTCTTGGTTTCCGTGCCTTTTCCATATTCCGGCTTTTCCGGCCGTTTTCCGCCCTCCTAGGGTTGACTTTCCGATTAACCTTTCATATTCTCACCCGGTTTCTACATTTCCGACCATTTTCACACTTTCTCTGAGATGGCAGACGATCTTCCACAGGGCGGGACTCCCCCGGAGCACGAGATGGATCCCGAGGCCGAGCTCTTGCCTCTGAGCGTCCGCCCATTCGACCCGGCGACCTACCGGCCGACGATTCACATACTTCCTCCTGACGGACTTCGCCAGTTCAGGAGTTTCGATAGGACGGTGGCTCCAGAGCTTCTCCTGCGCGAGCCGGAGTCACATCTATCATACGGCGCTTCCGAGGTATATTCTTCCCCGTTTCATTTTCTGCAATGTAGAACACTTAACTGCCATTGTTGATTCTGTTCTTTAACTGCTTAACTCGGATACACTGATACACTGTATGCTGTAGTTGACTGTGAACACACTCACACTTGATATCTATTTGAATCTGAACACGTGCACACACACTGTATTTGCTCTGAACCACTCAAACACACTAACACATCATACACTGTAGTTCACTGTGAGCACACCAGCACCCGATGTTTGTTTGAACTTGAAAAACGTGCACACACGCTGTATTGTACTGAACCACTCGAACATACTGATATGTCACATGTCGTAGTTCACTACAAGCACACCGGCACCCGATGTTTGTTTGAACTTGAAAAACGCGCACTCATGCTATATCTGTATCAATTTTGACTGTTCTTCAAAACTATACGTTTTATATTGCTTCGCAATGGTTTGTTTTCGAATACAGGGAGATTCTCATGCCTTCTGGGGATATGGGAATGTCGCCACCAGAGATTGGTACATGGAGTTGCCCGATGCGGTCCACCACATCGTAGACCAGGCCGGCTTCGGCGCCTTCTGCAGAGGACTCTCTCGCTTACTGTGAGCAAGCCTCTTCTCGCCGCTCTGGTGGAGAGGTGGTGGATACCACTGACTCCTTTCACCTTTCCGTCGCGGGAGACATGACGATGACTCCCTATGATTTCTCGATGCTCACCGGCATCGGGTAGGGGGTGATCCGATCCCCTTCGACACCGATATGGATGAGTGGGAGGCCGCTCAGATTTACTTTCTCGGTGAGATGTCGCCTCTTGCACGCTCGGGATTTGTCAGATACTCATGGTTCGAGAGCCGCTTCCGGACTCAGCCAAGCTTGGCCGAGGAGGCACCGATGGCTCAGGAGGAGGTGGAGCAGTACGCCCACGGCTTCCTGATGTTTCTGCTGGGGACTACCATTTTCGCCGATCGGGCAAACACCGTGCCTCTCTGTTTGTTGAGCGCGCTGGTGGACGTTACGCGGATTCTGCACTTCGACTGGGGTGGCGCTGCCTTGGCCACTTTGTACGCATACATGAGCTCGGCCTCCCGTTGCAGCGGGCAGTTGCTCGGAGGCTACTGGCGGGCTTGGGAGGTACATCTTCTTTTCTGCTTTACATTTCTGTTTTACATTTTCTGTACTCTGTACACTGCACACACTGCGGTCTGCTTCACGCTGACTGTATACTGCACACACGGCACACATATACTCTGTTTCACACTGATTGTACACTGCACACACTGTACACTCTGCACAATACACTGCACAATATACGGTTCTGCAATTTCTGCTTTATTCTGTATTCTGCTTTGTCTGATAAGCGTACTGATATTTACTCTGCAGTTGTGGGTCTACGCCTACTTTCCGAGACTCGCCCTAATGCCAGACGTGGAGACTCCTCTTGGCGTTCTATTCTCCCGACGCTTCGATGTGAGATGCGTGCGGAGACCCCGGGAGACTTTCATCTTCTTCCGCCGCTACTTCGACACCATCACCCCCGCGGAGGTATGTTCAACTTTTAGAGTTTATTTAAGCTTCGCTTTACACTGTATTTTCAATAACGGTAGATAACAAACTGCATGTCATTACAGATCACCTGGCAGCCTTGGGCTCCATTGCCGGCGGTGATTCGGGAGCGATTTGTTGGTGCGGAGGAGACTGCACGCTTCAGGATCTTGCTGGAGGCCCGGTCTGTCGGCTTGGTACCTGGGTGAGCATTTCCTACGCCAGACCCTGGGTTTACCAGAACAGATAGTTCCGGTTCACCCTCCTGAGCATATGAGGATACCGAGAGTTCACTCCCTGAGCAGATGGCCGACTACACGATCGGCTGGGATGCGATACGCTTCAGAGGCATAGGCGACTACTCAAAGTACGTTCAGACGTATATCATGCGGCCTTTGAGCAGTGGCCGTTGAGCTGAGAGGGAGAGGCTTGCGGCGCCGGTAGCTGGAGCGAGATCAGGGGCAGGGACATCGAGGACAGCCCGAGTCCGTGGCAGGAGTGGAGCTCGGAGGGGATGGGGGGCTAGTTGGCCAACACTGCCCACGACGATGACATGCAGAGGGCGGGGTGGGGCGACTTACCAGATCCCCATTGCTTCCCCTCCGGCTGATCATGAGTTAGTCAAGTTCTACGGCTTACCTCCGGTATGTAATACTGCATTTTGCATTCTGCACAGTCATTTCATTTCAATTCATTTGATATTTCGCAGAATACTGAGACTTCTAACACTTTTACAGGCTTCCTCCGAGTACACTCGCTAGTCGCTGGAGTTGACTGCTTCGGTGATGGGGATGCTTCAGCAAAGCCTCGACCTCCTGGCCATTTACAGTATCCCGGTATGTTCATCTGACCACGGTCTCAAACCATACATAAACTGTTTCACATAATCTGATGCACAATGCAACACTTGATACGCGGCCTTCACGGCGTCTGACACACTGTAGCCCACAGACTGTTCACTGCACTACTCACGGCATTCATACACTGTACCCATACATTGCATTCTGCACTGATACACTACTCACAGTATTCACACACTGTATTCATACACTGCATTCTGCACGGATACATTGCTCACAGTATTCACACACTGTATTCATATACTGCATTCTGCACTGGTACAACTGCTCACAAGTATTCACACAGTATTCATATACTGCATTCTGTAGCATACTGATGCGTTTACCATTTGTACTTTTCAAGCCTCCCTTCCAGCTTCCTACTGTAGGAGGTGCTTCAGCTGGACCTTTGCTCCTACTCGAGACAACAGAGTATACCCCCGCACCAAAGCGGGGCGCACTCACATTGGGAGTAGCTCATAGGCGCCAGTCCCTAATGACGATGAGTCCGAGGCGAAGGCAAGAGGAGAGTCATCTGAGGAGGAGATCGGAGATGGCACTGCTCAGGCTCAGATGACGGCGCTAATGACGATGCTCCTGACCTTCGTCCAGGAAGAGGACAAGGACAAGACCCCTAGGCCTGAGCCGCTTGACATTGATCCAGATTTTTGCTGCTTTTCTTTCTTTTTTTTTGTTTTTCTTTTTTTGCTGGTAGCTAGAGTACCTTGTACTGCCGCAGGCAGGTTTTGTTTTCTCCAAAACTTTGTACTTGAAAAAGATGATGAAATGAAACAAAGCTTTTTATCTGAAAAAGTGTTACATTTTGGTACATTTTCATGCTTCGCATTGCATTACATCACATCACATCAATAACAATGTAATGGAATTGATCTCCTGTCTGAAAGTCAAACATTTGTATTGTAATAACCAGGTAACGAACCGGCCAACGGCAAAACAACTCATACAACCCACTGCTTAGTCTGAACACTCGGCCCATACTCTGCTGGGAATTAATCTGCATACAGGCCATTCTGTTTATTCTGCACACGGCAAACCCTGAACAAACAGTCCAATCTGACAAGACGGAATACAAAGGTAGAATCGGCTGAAGTTGAAGCACACTCAGATGCCCCAAATTTTCCCCTTTCTTCTTTTGCTTCGCATAAATGTGGAGAATGGCACAGCACTCTGAGCACAGCATGATTAAAAATTTTGAAATTGAAAAAGGGTTTTTCAAACCGGGGTATTGAGCCTACAACTGAACACAGTAAAAAAGACTCAAACAGAAAGTACACGACCTAATCACAACGAGACACGCTCGGAAAAGACTCAAAACAAAAGTTGAGGTAAACAAAACAAAAGACACGACATACAGACGTGTTTACAAAAATGAGAAACCTTAAATCACGAGGAGCCAGTTCCTTCGGGCATTATTTCCCACCCTTTCTCATTTGTGATTCTCACATCACTCGGCCCTCAGGCTCGGTTTTTTCTCTCAAAACCCTTTTGCTCACTTTTCTCTCACTTACACCTCTCTATTCTTTAATCTCTCATTTTATCCCTCCCCAGGGTGGTTGATGAAAGAAGTTGTGGGTTCACGCCCAACACTATTAGCTCGCGGCTATTTCCTCCCGGGACGTCTAGTCGATGTTCCGGATGGAGTATCTTGATCCATTCCAATTTGTGCTTCGCACTTGGCTTGATACCTCGTTGCTTGGAGGTTGTTGAGAGCTTTCATTGCCCTTTACTGACAGCTTCAGTTGTGTCTTCTTCTGGCGAATAGAGTGCCCTTCTGGCAAGTATTGACAATCGGGGGAAAGACAGGGAGCCTGACTCAACTGTGCCCCTAGTTCATCATTTTGACCATTTTTTGTTTTGGTTTTCTACTAAAACAGTTTTGACCAATATGAGAGTTAGATTAACATACTTGTTCGATTTTTGATTTGAAAATCATGCGAGTTAGGCTATGAGCACTGAAAATTTTCCTTTTTTGGGTCCAAGAAAATGGTCCAGTTTTGGAAAAGATGGAATAATTTTCGAGAAAATAGTCAACCTCAGTAAAAATTCTCAAAAACTATTTTTGCAAACGGTCAATGCTCAACGAGCACGGAACTTACTCTCGAGATGCGCAACCTCGGATCGGAGGCAATGGAAAATTGCCCCTTGCTTGAAAGAGCTGCACGGCAACGGAAAGTTGCCCCTGGTTTGAATGGCGACTCATGGCAACGGAAAGTTGCCCCTTGTCTGGATGACGCCGCACATTTTGTAAACAGTCCTCATTAGTGATGATCACGACCGAACTCTCGGACACGGAGAAGACGAAGATGGTCAGAACCAATATATGGACACAGTCACTTTGAAGCGTTGGTGGCTGGACTTCAGGATGAAGTTGCCTACGTATCCCAAACATGGGAATCAAGCCTACGTAGTTCACGGTGTCACAACCGAACTATCGGATTCAGAGAAGGCAAGGATGATCAAAACCATTACATGGACTAAATCGCTTTGAGAGCGTTGGGGGCTGGACTTCGAAATGAAGTTGCCTACGTATCCCAAACATGGGAATCAAGCCTACGTAGTTCAGGTTAAGGTACACTCGGGTATTTTAACCTTCACTTTTTTTAGGCTCTAACTTTTGCCAAGGCGCCCATTGCGGGTTTTCGACCTTGCGAGCTTCTGTTTTTCTTTTTTTTCTTTTTTTTTTCTTCTTTTTCTTTTCTTTTTCTTTTTTTTTTTTTCTTTTTTTTCTTTTTTTTTTTTTTTTTTCTTGCTCTAACTTTTGCCTGGGTCGCCCTTCCGGGTTTTCGGCCCAGCGAGCCTCTCAAAGGGTAAAAGTGTAACAAGTCCATGCCAAATGGTTTTAGGGTTTTGAAGCCATCCGTATCCAGGAGAGTGGCTGTTGTTATTGATTTGCAAAAGGATCATCTCGGCTCTTCGAGTACATCGGACATTTTGCCCCTAGTTTAAGGGGTGCTTCTGTTCTAGCTTCACAAGCTTCTTGACGATCTGACCTTGATCTGACTTTGGTGCCTCTTGTTCGAGGGCTGCTTCAAATCTGGCCACACAGGCCTCTCTTGATGATTGATTGTTGAACGTTCTGAATGGGTTCAAGGTTTGAAAACAAATGGATTGAATCTTGAGGCTGAGAGCGATCCTAGGCTGCACAATCTCAAGAGCGATTCCACACAAGTCTTCACAGGACCGCGCAAAACATTTTTTTTTGAAAGTTTTTACGAAAGCGACAAATCGCTCGTGCTGAAGATAGTGTGGAACCAATCTGGATCAAGCCAAGGTCCTTCTCAGTACTCACGCTAACAAGCATGATTTCATTCATTAAAGGCTTAGCATGCCTCACTTTCTCTCAAATTGATCAAAGTTTTGTAAAACCCGAGGAATTCCTTCCTCTTCGTTTTCATCACCACAGTGTTCAAAAAAACTTTGAAAAACTTAGGTCAATACAATGAGTTTAGAGCACAGAAGAGTAAGTGAGATGTTCCGCCGTTTCATTCAAATCCTCTGGCACAACTAGCTCAAAGTAGCAATAAGCACGGAAACATGATAGCCGCAGCTGTTTCATTCAGATTTCCTGGTTGCAACTGGCTCCACAGCAGAGACAGACTCAAAAGAAAACAAAAACGGTGTTCGAGGCAACAACCCCGGAATCACCTGACATTCTATACAAGGGGACTGACTCGCTACAACAAGACAGACCCTTAAGCAAAAAGAACTGACTCAAGACGATGAGACAGACTCAAAACAAAACAAAGGACTGACTCGACACCCAAGCCAGAAGTTACAAAACTAGCATTCGCAGATGCTCAAAAATGCGTGCCAGACGCCACATCCAAAATACGCCGAGGGTCGCCCGCAGGTGGTTCACTCCCCGATCACATACTCGCAGTATCCTCAAAATCCAACAACCGCAGTGACAGACTTCGCTGAGGTGGGTGGGAGGATAACCTCATTGTCGATCAAATCTTGCACTTCATGACGAAGGCGAAAACAGTTATCGGTAGCGTGACCGGTTTGCTGGTGGTACGCGCAGTACAAAGCAGCATCATGTGTGGGAGGGAGATTCTTTGGGAGAGGCCTAGGCTCGAGGGGTTTAAGGTGCCCCTTTCGGCAGGATCTGGAGTGCCTAGACAACGGCATGTAGAGAGCGTGAAGACCCTGCGCCCTCGGGGCAGGTACTTTGAAGTCTGAGAATTCTTGCTAGACGCACTAGCGAAAGGGTCGGCAGGCACTGCCTTGACTTTCTGATCTTTCCCAGGTGCAGAGTTGGGAGTGGAAGGAACTGTTCTGGCATGACGGGGCCTATCCCGGTTTTCTCCTGGCTTGAACTGCCTTCAGTTGGAGTGGGGAAGGCATCATCCACAGTCTTGGCCGCGACTGCGAATACCTGTTGCTTATTCATCCCCCGGCTTTCAAAGCCTCGACTGCCCACAGCAGTTGTTCAATGGGATCGGCATCTGCCTTCATTTTGTTCTTACCTCTGGCCTCAGCCTGATCGAGGGCTTGGGTTGATGTTGACACGTCATTGCTATAACTTGAGACAACCTCAGGTTGGCTGAGCTCGATTACAATCCGTCCCAATAGGGGGGCTCTTGCGGTGCAAAATTCTCGGCATATGGTGCAGCTGGTGGCGAAGCCGATATTCCGTAAGCGAGATCTGCCATAGACCTCTGGAGGTCACCAATCATCCCCATCAATTCGAACGTGTGGGCTCACGAGCCTGATACAACTGGGGTTCCCAGATCGGGCGGCAGGCGACCTGGGCGGATGCGGTACATCAACATTGGTCTCACTTTGCAGGGTGATTCCTTGATCTAATGCGGCTGTCATAACCACGATTTCCTCTGAATTCTGTGTCATGATAAGTCCTGATCTTGAACGGTGACTAACGGATCAGATATCTGCCTTGCCTCAGCGAGGGAGAACACTGGCTATTCTGTACTCGAATCTCTGAACTGAAAGAGAAAACATGCAGCATTTCAGCCCAAACGGAACAAACACAGGCGTAGCTGAACAGCTGTACTCTAATACTGATCACTGTTCCCCAAAATCACTGCCCCAAAACACTGAATCGGATACCCGCAGATATAACTGTTTCTCAAAAACACTGATACTGATGCCCGCAGGCCTGATGCTCAAACTCACAGATGATATGTACGTTCCTGTAGAGATACACTCTAAAAGCACATAGCAAGTAAAAGAGAGCCAAAACACCCCTATGTTGGGGTATGGTTTCCCTGTCCTATTTTGTCAGGAGCTAGGGTTTCACTACGCACAGCGGTTTCAAACAACCTATATCGGGTAAGCAACCTGTCCTAGTTTGGAATGGTCACTATGGATTCCGAATATGCACTAGGTCGAATGGTCAAAAGGGTGCCCCGGTAAAATTGGGGTTTGTGTTCCCATACTGGCAGAGCCCGCAACCGGTCAGCCTTATGGCATGCTTTTGACAAAGTCAAGCCTCCGGCAAACCGCTCAGGAATAGCAGATAGCCAACACGGTGTCCTAGGCGCACCAATGCACATGCAATGCAAAGAAACACATAAGTGAAATCAAAACAAGATATCACGAGTTCGAGTCAAGCTCTCTAATCTCCCCAGCAGAGTCGCCAGAAACTGTAGACGCGCCCTGAGGGCCTCACCTACAGTTCGGACTCAATTGTCACGGTTCTTAATCTGAACCAAAGAGTCCAAATCCGGCAAATCGTTTTGAGAAAACAGATTTTTAGAAAGAAGTGCCAAACATGGACTGCTTTGCCAGATACAGAGTCGCCACCTAAATATTTTTTAATGGGGGAATTTAGGAAACCCTGACTCGTTTGCCTAAGGCCACGTGTCCGTCATCACCAAAGTTGCCTCGGCTCGGGAACTTGGGTACGATTGGGGAAGGTCAGCTATGAGCACCCCCTCTCGCCCGATCCGAAGATCGGCCTCTACTAACCATGATATCTTTTTGAAAACGTTATGTGTTCTTATTCCGATTAATTAGCTAATTACTATGTGATGCGCACAACACAAAAGTATAGACTAGATCGCCTAATTTGGAACAAAGCATTGCATATCCGTTTGTTTGGAAAATGATTTGAAATTTGCTACTCGCAAGTAGGCTAAAACACGGATTTCAATGAGTTGTTCCAACTCAAACAATCCAACCTTCACCCACAGGCATTCAGCAGTTATCAATAAGCATCTAGCCACATGGTAAGCATGCTGTCATGTTAACATTCACACTCATGCAGAGATGCTAAAACATAAAACACTTACAGTGTACTCCAGCCAAAACAAAAACATGTTAGCAATCATGCATGATCCAAGTCCATGTTAAGTGGCTAATGCAACGCATACAGAATGTCACTAGAATAGGCTCGGCTAATCCTAGGATGGCATGTGGGATGCAACAAGTAGCACGTATTCAAGTTAGATTTGGAATACTATGCTGTTAGCATGATGCGCCGAGCCCGGTGCATGCAATACTGATGAATGATGCACGCATGCATAGCATAAGGATGCTAAATTAAACATGTCCTAATACTAACCATCAAAAATAGGTAAGTAAAAGGGAGAAAGAAGTGGGGGTTGGAAGGCATGCACACACGCACCCACACTTATTACAAATTTGCCCTCACTCGGAGGGACCGAAAGAATAATACAGATTTAACTAACCTACAAGCTAATTAAATATTACATACCAATTAAACTAGTTAAGCAAATTAACTAATCTAATAAAACAGTAAACAGCCTCGGGAAGAGGGCCCAATGCAATGCGTGCTCGGCTCCGCTCGGAAGTCCACTGCCATGCACAAGTTGCCTCTGTCCACTGTTTCCTCTGATCATTGCAAAATTCCCAAGGTGCACTCTATGAACCCTGTGGGATACCACCGGCCAAGGGAAATGGTCACCGGCCAAAGGAAATGATCACCGGCCACTGGTTAAGCTATCGGCCACCAATTGTTGGTCGGTCGGCACTAAAGATGGCCGGCCGGCCAAACCTTCCTGCAGAATCCTGTTTTGACAGCAGCAGAGGGCAAAACAAGGCATAGCAATGCATTCCAAGCAAATGTGTGCACCAACACATCCCTTATCATGTTTATGACTCAAAGGGACATGGTTCTCGGTTCTCGGACCACCAATCGCGCATTTCCATGCGTGATGGCCCAAGGAACCAAGTTATGCACTTTGATTTCAAATGAAATGCACATAAACAAACAAGGAGCTCAACCTCTATCATACTCAATTCAAGAGGCTAAGCATGCATGCCAAATGCAACCTAAGCATATGAACTAAGTATGCAACATGGCAATGCAAATAAGCAAGCAATCAACAAGTATGCAAGCTAGTGGACATGCAAGACATGATGCAATCAAAGCATGCAAAGTGCAAGACATGTAGCAACATGTAAAGAGTGGACTTAAACTAATTTGGGCAGCTCTATACTAAGCCCAAAACAGTGGCCAACATGCTCAAGAATGAAGGTAAAATGACATGCAAACATGCATGCACACAAGGACCAACACTTAGGCATATAGAAACAACTCTCAAGCACACTTAAGAGGATGCAAACATGGACAAATGGCATGCATAGAAAGCTCTGAAAATCATGTTATAAAGGTGCCAAACCAAGTAACAAGACAAGCTAAGCATGCAACCAAGCCCAAGAACTTAAACCATGGCCATATGACATATGAAGCAAATGACCAAAATGAACTAAAAGTCCTAAATCATGCAAAAGTAAGCCCCAAAAACCACTTAGATGGCATCTAAATGATCTAATCTTAGAGGCATACACAATGGCACAAACATGGAGCAAGAAACACCAACCTTTTAAAGCATGAAAGGGGCATCAAATGCAAGCATACGAGCAACCATGAGGACTGAAATAACATGACAAGTGGTTCCAAACCACTGAAATGATGCAAGGATCATGCTAGAGGGTCAATGCTCAAGGCATACAAGAGAGTTTGCATGGTAGCTATACAAAGCAAAGCATGGACAACCAAATGACCAAAAGACCTCAACACATCAAAACAAGCATAAAAGCTTCACAAAGCTAGGCCAAAAACATGCTAGAACAAGGCTCAAAGCACAAAGCATGTTAAGGCAAACATGGCATTACAAGACAAGTATGCAAGGTGGTGTACCTAAACCAAGTAAAAACAGAGCTATATTATGACATAATAAGCACAAATAACAGCTAAGACATGGCCATCATACACTTAAACAAGATGCTCACACATGAGGCAAAAATGGCCCTTTTCAAGGACAACAAGGAGAGGGGTGGCCCTCTCCTTCTTAGGACCTTAAGGCACCATCCTCACCACTGAAATCCCTCAAGATTTCAGTGGTGAGGAGGCCCAACAAAGTGGTCCCGGCTCACCAAAATAGCACAAAAAGGGCCAAACAAGGCCTATGAGGGGTCAAACAACCCCAAACAACAAAACACTCTTAAACAACTATTTAAAGCACTCAAAAACCAATTTTATTAGTTATACAAAGTCTAAAAAAGTTGCAAGATTGGTTAAAAAGCTATGCAAAAATGGGAATAAAGGGTGAAGTTCTTACCCTTGATGACCCTCTTCACAAACAATGCTCCAGCTGTTCCTTCAAGCTTGAATCCACTCAAGAACACCAAGAACAGCTCTCAGCACCTCAGTAGCCAAGAAGGTGTAACACTAGGTGTTTGTGTGCAATAGTAAGACTAAAACACCTTAAGGCAAAAGAGAGAGAGATATAGAGATAGAATAGCTACAACTATGAACTAACCCTAATTCAGAGCTCCCTCTGTAATTTTTTGTAACCCTAATGGAGGGAAAGAGGCTCCCTCTTATAGACAATCCCTCTTGCAAAGCTTCTCAAAAGCTAGTCAAGAGGGAAATCCCTCCATACACGTGTATGGAGGGGAGCAAAGTGTATGCCAGCTAGCACAGCTGGCATAAAAATATCTGCAAAAGCAGATGCACAGTGGTCGGGCCGGCCAAAAATGCAATTTGACCAAAAAATGGCCGATCGACTACAAAGTGCCTTGGCCAAACATTTGGCCGGTGGCAACAAACCAATGGCCGGTGGCCTCAAGCCATGGCCGGTGATGTGTGGGGATGGCCAACAAGCCATTCCCTGCCCCTCAAAGGCAAAACACAAGTGTTTGGTGCAAAACCAGACACAAAACAGTCGAGCCGAGAGATCCTGAGACAAGGCGCGTAGCTGAGACCTTCGGGAACTCAAGACGAACACGAACAAGGATGATCACCAAGTGTTCAAGCGGTGACGTCCAAGTCTTGAGGACGGTCAAAAATGGGGTGTGTACAAGCCCCGTCTTCTTCCAAAAGTCTCTCGTGCCTAGGCGGTCATGTGCCAAGTTTTGTGCTAATCCGACACCGTTTGGTGATTTTGAGGCGTCAATACCTCGAATTTAAGTTTCTTAAGGAACTAGTTTGCCTAGACCGAAATCCGACTCTAACTCCCAAACCGGGAACCCGATTCGAGTCCCGTCTTCTCCCACAAGTCTTTCGTGCCTAGGCGGTTGTGTGTGCCAAGTTTCGTGCTAATCCGACTCCGTTTGGTGATTTGTGGGCGTCAACACCTCGAATTCAAGTTTCTTAAGGAAATAGTTTGCCTAGACCGAAATCCGGCTCTAACTGCCAAACCGGAATCCAATTCGAGTCCCGTCTTCTCCCACAAGTCTCTCGTGCCTAGGTGGTCATGTGTTCTAAGTTCCGTGCTAATCCGATGCCTTTTGGTGATTTTGGGGGGTCAACACCTCGAATTCAACAGCTTCTTAAGGAAACTAGTTTGCCTAGACCGAAATCTAGCTCTAACTCCCAAACCGGGAACCCGATTCAAGTCCCATCTTCTCCCACAAGTCTCTCGTGCCTAGGCGGTCATGTGTGCCAAGTTTGTGCTAATTCGACGCCGTTTGGTGATTTTGGGTATGCCAAGTTTCGTGCTAATCCGACTCTATGTGTGCCAAGATTCGAGTCCGCGTCTTCTTCCACAAGTCTCTTCATCCCAGGCGGTCGTGTGTTGCCAAGTTTCGTGCTAATCCAACGCCATTGGTGATTTTGGATCGTCAATACCTTGATTCAAGCTTCTTAAAGAGCTAGTTTGCCTAGACCAAAATCCGCCTCTAACTCCCAAACCAGAACCCGATTCGAGTCCTGTCTTCTCCCACAAGTCTCTCGTGCCTAGGCGGTCGTGTGTGCCAAGTTTCGTGCTAATCCAACGCCATTTGGTGATTCTGGGGCGTCAACACCTCGAATTCACGAGGCTAAAAAACGAATGACAAAAATTTACTTGAAACCCTTCCACGAGGACTGAATTCAATGTTAATGGTAGGCATGACCTTTTACACCTTGTGTTTTGCTTCTTTGTGGGTTTAAATTCCCAGCCTATATGAATAAATAAGCAAAAGCAAACCTAAAATGCACTTCCATATCTATGATGCCATAAATACATCAAAATGCTCGAATTTTTTAACCACTCAAAATCTCATATTAATAGCTAAGGGAGCACTCAAGATTCAACCTACTATATTTGCATTCATTAGCAGTTTAGACACTAGATTCAATTAAATTAATGTAGTAAACCATAATATGCATAGAACATAATTTGCTAGAAATCGCATTAATATCAACAGTAAATGGAAAGCTACATCAAAGCATGCACACATGCAACTCTAGATGTGGTAGCAAGAAACTAATAATCATGATCATATTCAAAACCACCTCACTTTATTCCTATATGAGCAACTCACACTCCATGTCCATTTGCATAAAGCAACAACATAATTAAAATATATATTTGATAATATCAACAACAAGATAAGATCCATCACAATATAATCATAACCCACGACACCATAGTCAAAATACGTGTTTGGTTATTCAAAAGCATTCATTTACCTACTCCGCTTCTTTGAACCAGATACCCGATCTTTAGAATTTTCACCTGTCATCTGCAAATGAATAAAAACCATATTTTTTTATTAATGCGTGCACCCAATAGGGAAATTAGTATTAATCCATAATGCATAAGAAAACAATAGTATATTAAATGACCAATTACATATAGAAAAACTATCTAAGAAAAGGTATATATAAGAAGTCCCTCAGTTGCACTGACCTTCAAAATCAATCTTTGGTGTGTGTGTATGTGTTGGGTTAGTAAACCAACAGGTTTTAAAGGACCTATTAGAAGCCAAACCTTTTTCTTCACCTCTCTCTGAGCTGCTGAAAAGACGCCTTCTTCTGCATAATAGAGAATGAAGTCATCTTTCGTCAAATGCTAGAGAAGCAAATCACAGATCCACTTCAATTCAATAGACATATTCATAAATCTCCAAAAATAGGCATCAAAATTCAGAACTCATATGTTAAATAAAGAAATTAGTGTCATTAACATGATGGTGAATTATGTAATTAGTTCTACATTTGGCAGAATGTGCATTCAGAATAAATACACAATTATCAAGGATGGTGAATTATGTAATTAGTTCTACATTTGGTTGTTCTAGGAATTCTTGGTTCTACCTTTGTTCCTATTGAAGTCTTGGAGTTAGCAATCAATTAGCATGCTACCAACCGAGAGACAAAAAGTGGAAATTCTATGTTAACACAAATGGCCCAACACAATGTGAAATCACAACTTAAGGTGATGTAACGTGAACTAAACGGATAATGGAATACATGAACAATGTGAAGCTTCAGTCATAGGGTTGGGCAATTCTTTTGACAAACTGAGAGAAATTAAGTGTTATTGAAGAAAATAATTGAAACCTTCTCACAAAAATCTAAGGTAATTTACCGATTCCAAAAAAACATTATTGATTCCACAAAACATTATACTAGGCCATAGAAATTTATTGAAATTATTAAGTCAAATAGAATTTAACATTTTATAAACTAAACATAGCTTAAACCCTAATTATTGAAATTATTAAGTCCAATAGAATAGAGAATCTGAGACAACATTTATTATCAATTTGATATGCAATTAATATACAAACACATACTCCATCAAACAAGTTATATATAGAGGTGGATACATGATGAAAGCACTAGCATCTAAATTATCAAAAAAAAAAAAAAAAGAAGAAGAAGAAGAAAAGTTCAAAATTGTTGATTTATTCTACATCATTGTAATTGAGATTCATTGTAATCACAAATAAAATAAAGGGGGATTTTTTTTTCCAATCTTTGAAGGTTGCTCTCCTTTGGTCTTTCTATGAGAGACGAGTAAGAAAACTTACACAGCTTCAATCCAGTGTTGGAAAGCCAATTTCTAATTTCTGTGCTTTGGCATCCTTGGACAAACCCTTACCAACTTGCCCAACACAATTAACATGATAATCTTAAGTCACTTCGTTGAACACATAATAATATAATACTACTTCATTATTAGATTAATAGGAATTTTAAGAAAATTATTACAAATTCATGAAAAATTTTAAAAAAGAGTTTGGTTATTAATAATGTAAAAGTTTACCACAGATGATTTTGTAATTAGTTTTAGAAATTACACTGAATTGGGGAAAAAATTAGAAGAAGAGAAAGAAGCAGATGACCTTGGAAGCATTCAACCTGACTCGACTCCAGTGAGAAGCTACGATCTCTAGTTTGGAGAAATTGAAGAATGAAATTGTACTGTGATTCAATTGAGCATAATCGATCGCTTGCCACCTTCAAAAGCATATATAAACAAACATCTCTACTGTAATTGATTCGAGCTTATACATATATACATACATATAATAAAAAAATCAAAACCCCCAACCAAAAATTGTTGATTCACATGCCCTAATTCAAAATCCCTAACCAAAAATCTTTGAATTTAAATGCAAATAGTTTAATCAAATGCCCTAATTTAAGAAGGGAAGGGTTTCAGAACAGAAAAGAAACAAACTCTAGGTTTAGAACCTTACCAAAATTGCAGGTCTTTCCCAAGCCAATGAATTTCGAAGGGTTGTAAGGGAAATGAAGAGCACCATCTATAGCGAAGAGGGTGGATATCTATTGGGGAAGAGGATCCGAATTCAGAGAAGAGGAAGAGACACGAAGGTTGTGTCGATGAGGTGTTTATCATTCCGAGAGAGAGAGAGAGAGAGAGAGAGAGCGTGAATCACAAAGGAGAGAAGAGGAAAGTGGGAAAAAATTAGTAGCTTATTTTGTTTTTCATTCCCGCTTACTTTCCCTCCGAAATTGGTGAAAAAAAATTTTCTTATCAAAAGATAAAATTATTGACCACAAAAATAGTTTTCTCACTAAATGATATTAAAATATTAACAATTATTGGTGATGAAAATATATTCGTCATTAATAATTTTATAATTGGTGATCAATTTTTTTTTCTCACCAAAAGTCTCAAAATTTTGATGCCACCCAAAAAAATTAGCGAGAAAATCTTCGGTGACAAAAAAATAAAAATAATGACAAAAAATAATTTCGTTACCTAGTTTTTTTTATTATGTATGTAGATTGGTGACGAAATTTTATTTTTCTCTCGAAAAATGGTCTATTTTGAGACGAAATATTATTTTCCTCATTAAAAGGTACATCTTTCGTGATAAAATTTATTTTCATCATTAGTTTTTGTCTCCAAAGGCTCTTTTTGTTGGTGTGTGTGAGAGAGAGAGAGAGAGAGAGAGAGAGAGAGAGAGAGATAAACAGACAGAGATAGGGATTTTTGGTTCAAAAGATTAGGGATTTGAGATTTGGGATTTTTGGTTGAAGGGGGAAAACGAGAGATGATAAGAGAAAGAGAGAGAGATAGAGAAGAGAGATAGATGAACGAGAGAGATATAGAGAGATTATAAAAAAAAGAGAAAAGAGATGTGCAAGAGAGAAAGAGATAGGAAGAGAGATGAGTGAAAGAGAGAGAGAGAAGAGAGATGAGCGAGAGACATAGAGAGAAAGAGACAGAGAGAGAAAGAGAGACTCATTTAATTTTTTGACTTTTTTCTCTTTCAACAACAATGGGCTTAGAGAAAGAGATGAGTGTGATTGAAAGAAATGAATGATTGAGAGAGAAGAAAGATGAGAGAGAGAGAGACACAGAGAGAGAGAGAGAGAAACAAGATGAGCGAGAGATAGACAATGAAAGAGAGAGATAGCAAAAAGAGATGAACAAGATATATATATATAGAGAGAGAGAAAGATGAGCAAGAGAGATAGAGAGCGAAGAGAGATGAGAGAGCCAAAGAGAAAATGATAAGTGAGAGAGAGAGAGAAAAAAAGAGAGAGAGAAACAAGATGAGCGAGAGATAGAGAGACAGAGAGAGAGAGAGACAACAAAAAAAAGATGAACAAAAGATATAGAAAGAGACATAGAGAGAGAGAGAGAGAAGAAAGATGAGCAAGAGAGATAGAGAACGAAGAGAAATGAAAGAGCCAGAGAGAAGAGTGATGAGTGAGAGAGAGAAAGAGAGAGAGATGAGAGATAAAGAGAGAGAGAGAAAGAGAAAGCGAGAGGCCCATTTCATTTTTTTTTACTTTTTTCTCTTTCAACAAGTGATTAAGAGAAATGAGAGATGAACGATTGAAAGAGAAGAGAGAGAGAGAGAGAGAGAGAGAGAGAGAGAGAGAAAAGAGATCGATAAATCAAGAGGGAGATCGGTAAATCGAGAAGAGGGGAGAGAGAGTGAGCAACGCGAGCACAGTGTGGAGAGAGAGAGAAAGAGAGAAAGAGACAAGCAGACAGACAAAGATTGATGAGTGAGAGAAAGAAAGAGAGAGAGAGAGATAAGAGAGAGAGAGAAGAGAGACAGAAACTGAAAATTTTGGTGAAACACTACAAATATTTCAGTTTTTTTGCGACGGTACTAGTTCTAATGCCATCTCATCAAAACAGCACATTTTTTTTTTTTTACGACGACACTTATTACCGTTGCAAAAAACTCTCTTATTTGCGACTGCAGTTCATGTCGTCGCAAAAAGCAGCTTTATTTGTGATAGCAGGGGTTACCGTCACAAAAAATGTGCATTATTTGCGACTGTAGTTGTTGCCGTCGTAGAAAGTTACTTTTTTTGTGACAGGAAGGCGTGCCGTCGCTAAAAACCCATTATTGGCAACGGCAAGTGGTACCGTTGCAAAAAATCACTTTTTGCGACGGTAAGTGATGCCGTCGCAAATGCTTTCCATGTTATATAGTCCCTTTTCTTGTAGTGAAGTGTACACATACTATTCAAAATATACCCAAATCTATGTACACACACCCAAATTTAAACCTCCATTGAAGAAAGTTTTTATTTTCTTGAGTGCTCCATGGAAGAAAGTAGAACCACCATTTTCAAATGAAGAAAATGATAGTTCATTCTAGTATACAAGTAGTATTACTGAGTAAAAAAAAATTACAGTACCTAAATATATCGGCTACGATGATGAAACTTTATTTCATTTAGTTGCGGGGGTTCAATCTGTGATGGTGAATAACTTTTTACTAAAATCTTTTTATTTAATTGTTTATTATTCCTAAAAAATAAAAATAATTAATTAATTAATGATGGATGATTTTAATATTTAAACTTACATTTTCGTTGATATTTTTTTTTATAAACGTCAACATCCTTCTCAAATAGGAAGTTTTATCATATAAATCTTCTATAACAATTAAATAATAATGGTAAGATTTGAATGAGGAGAAAGAACTCAATTAAAAGTAATGAGAGGTTTGATAATGGATTCGAAAATATGAGCAAAGGTGACAATGTAAACTAAAGTAGGGTATAATAGCTTGAAAAGATGAGAACTTTTGGAAGAGGACAATAGGGTGAGTAAGAAAAAATATTTTTAAAGTAACAGTAGAAGTAGGGTTAGTTATTTTTCTCATAATGGATGTGCATTGAGATTTTTTTTTTCTTTAAAAGATGTGTATTGAGAAAAAAAAAAATGAATCTCAAATGAAATGTATGTAGGAAAAATCAAACGTCTATTCTAATTAAATAGCAAACTGTGTGTATTTAATAAAACCACAACAAGAGAAAAAAATATGCTAAAATTAAATTTCAGAATATAAATTTTTAATTCCCAAACTCAGAAAAGAAAAGTTTCTGAAAAACGAAGAAAGGAAAGAAATTTCTTGTTCAAGTCTAAAACTAAAACAAGAACACTCTCTGGAAAAAAAAAAATTAAATAAATAAATAAAATAAAAGAATTAATATACTTACAACAATTTTCAGATTATTGTTATAGAAATGCAGAAAGGAAAGACAGCCGAAGCGTGTGTTGGACATACTTTTCTTAAGATCATTACGTTCTTGCTACGGTGCTTGAGAACAGATGATGTCGACCTCCCAGGATGCAACGACTATCCTAGAATTGCAACACTACAATCTAGGTCTGGCGAACAAACTAAGTTGTATCTCTCTCTTACAGAAAATATAAGAGTAGTATGCAAACAGTATGCAAAGGATAGAGAAGAAAATGAAGGGAAAAATGAATGAGGGAAACGATTGGAGAAAGCCTATATTTATAGACAATAAGGTGACTGTTCGGATGGTTTGGAAGCCCTCCGAGCAGGTGTGAAACTGAGAAATTGCTGGAGTGAAGAAAGGTGACCGGAGAAGGAAGTGATGCCACTGTTTAGGTTTGAATTTGAAAATCTGGTGCAAGTGTTTGAATTTTTTTTCCCGTTAGGAATTCAAATTTTCCCGCAAGATTTGTGGAAATAAAATAAATAAATAAATAATTCAAACAAATTTTGTACAAAAAATTAAAGCTAGGACCCAACCTGACCCACAACCACATACGGCTCGGCTCGACTTGGCTAGCCAGTCAGACAGAGGGGGGCGGCGGCGGCAACGGCGCGTACGCGCACGGCATGTATAGTGGTTTTGGGCTAAATCCACTTTGTCCATAACTCCCCTCCTTACAAAACTTGGGGTGCCCCTTGGGCCCAACCCAAGTGTGTACACCTAGAGCTTACATACTCACACTAACTCTCTTAAAGTTTCAATGTGGGACATCCAATTTAAGGAAACCCACATTTGACTCTTCAACTTCCATTTCACGAATCTGAAAACGACATCAACTTCCCATTTACTCATAAACAGTTTTGAGGAATTGTCTTCACCGTGTGACTTGCCACACTACAAGGAACACGTCACCTCTTTGGACCCACCCCAAAAGATGTGTTGGCCCTACTCAAATTTAGGCTCAAAGGTGGCCCAAAATAAGCCTATGAAAATCATAATTTCCAACAATCCCCTACATGAATGGAGTTGGCGGAAACGGACATGCAACAATATGCGAAAAATGCGAAAGAGTACATTAAAGAAATACCCTACTTCGAGATAGGTAGCTTTTGGCTTTGAAACTTCCCTAGTGAAAACCTATTGGACTTTACTAGCTGTCCAATGGACGTGATGCCTTGAACTATTCAACCGTTGGTGTAAGCCAAGACAATAGATTACAAACAGAGTATTAACAAACACAATCTTATTCTATAATTGTGTTCATTTTGGCCCTGAACAATACCTGGTTCAGTGAGTGCTCTAGAGAATTCAACCTTCTAATTCTCATAGAACCGGCCCAGTTCACACTCACATGGGTAATTCCTATTAAGAATGTCTTGCCACAGTCCACTTGGATAACCAAGATAGAAGAATCATTAACCCTATGTCTGGATTGAGTGATTTGGAGAGAAAAGAAAAGAAATGAAGAGATATGTATTTCTCCTATTTGTTTGGATAACTTAAATGGGGAGAAATTGAGAGAAACTCATTTCTCTTATAACTCTCATTTCCAATCTTTCCAAAAGTAGAGAGATTGGGAAAGAAAAGAAATCAACATATTCTTATATTTTTATAATACCAATTTTGTCCCTGTAAAAATAAAAGAAATAAAATGATTGAAAATATAAAAAGGTTACTTTCGTAATATAACATAAAATAATTTCTTTTCTTTTCTCTTATGAAATCTAACCAAACAAGAAGGAGAGAAATCACAGTTATTTCTTTTCTTTTATTTCTTACTTTCCAAACAAGAATGAGAGAAATCACAATCATTTCTTCTTCTTCTTTTTTTCTCTTATAACTTAAGTAATCCTTTATTTTCTTTTCTCTCCTAGATTCCCAAACATAGTGTAAAAGCAAAGCTTATCCTGACTACGCTGCTGCAGGGATCACTCTACTTATCATAGAAAATGGATAGGAGAGAGAACCTCTCTAGTGATCGGGGAATCTCCATAATTCGGTTGTCCCATTAAACCTAGTTCTAGGGATCTCCAGTCTTTTAGGTTGGGTTGCCATTATGGCAATTTTTAGTTAGTAGGCTTTAATCCCATTCTCCTCAATAAACTAAACACTTGCTCTCTAACTAGCCATTTTCTTAACGGATCAAGATATTATCTTTAGACCTTATATAGTCAATGGTAATTATACCATTTGAGAGCAACTGTCTAACGTTATTATTTCGTCGACGAATGTGTCGAGATTTGCGATTATACATATGATTTTATGCCCGTCCTATTGCTATTTCATTATCACAGTGTATGCATATAGCTGGCACGGGCTTTGGTCACATTGGAATATCTTCTAGGAAATTTTGAAGTCACTCTGCTTCTTCATCTATTTTATCTAAAGCTATAAATTTAGATTCCATTGTGGGCCTTGCAATGCAAGTCTGCTTAGAGGACTTCCAAGAGATTGTTACGCCTCCCAGGGTAAAGACATATCCACTAGTAGACTTTGAGTAATTGGTATCCAAAATCCAATTTGCATCATTGTATCCTTCAAGTATTGCTAGATATTTTGTATAATGCAAACCATAATTTTAGGTATGTTTTAGATATCTAAGTACCCTAATTATAGTTATCCAATGATCCTTCCCTGGGTTACTTGTATACCTATTTAATTTGCTGACTACAAAGGCTATGTTAGGCCATGTGTAATTCATTAAGTACATCAAGCTTCCAATGATTTGGGAGTATTCTACTTGTGATATGCTTTCTCATGTATTCTTTAATAAATGAGCATTAGCATCCATAGGTGTCTTAGCAAAACGATTGTCATACTTCCTAAATTTTCCCAGAATTTTCTCAACATAGTGAGATTGAGATAAGACATACCCATTTGATGTTTTAGAAATTTTCATTCCAAGTATGACATCTGCTACTCCTGTATCTTTCATGTCAAACCTTTTGTTTAACAATTTCTTGGTAGTTTTTATCATTTTGATATTGCTACCAATGATGAGCAGATCATCTACATAGATTCAAACGATTACATAACTTTTGTTAGTATTCTTGACATAGACACATTTGTCACACTCGTTAATTCTAAACCCATCCGAAATCATACCATGATCAAACTTCTCATGTCATTGTTTCAGTGCTTCCTTTAATCCATATAAGGATTTGATAAATCTACAAACCTTCTTGTCTTGGCTAGGAACATTGAATCCCTTGGGTTGTTCCATGTAGATTTCTTCATTTAAATCTCCATTTAGAAAGGCGGTCTTAACATGCATCTAATGTATTTCAAGGTTATACAAAGCTACTATAGCAATCAACATACGAATAGATGTTATTCTTGTTATAGGGGAATATGTGTCAAAAGACGTTCCCTTTTGTCTATACCCTTTGATTACAAGGTGAGCCTTGTATTTATCAATTGATCCATCCGCTTTCATTTTCCTTTTTTAAATCCACTTGTATGCAAGTGGTTTGCACCCTGGAGGAAGATCAACCAATTCCCAAGTATGATTTTGTAAAATGGATTCAATTTCACCATTTATAGCCTCTTTCCATAATGGTGCTTCAGGACCTAACATTGTTTCCTTAAAACTGCGAGGCTCATTTTCTAACATAAAAGTTAGATAATCTGGACCAAAAGACTTAGATGTCCTTAGTCTCTTTCCATGTCTAGGCTCATCTTCTTATTGGTCTTTGCCACTTTCCATGGCACTAGTAAAAGTTCATTTATTAGAACTTGGCTCTTCCAATTCAGATGACTCGGCTTGTTCAGCCATTGTCTCTGTATCTACAGGAATTTGATTTTCTTCATCCTTTTTCCAAGGAAATATTTGTTCGAAAAAGGATGCATTTCTTGACTCGATAATAGTATTTGTGTCTATCGAAAATACTTGATTTAATGACCAAAAATCAATATACACTACTATTATTTTCATAGCCAATGAATACACAATCAACAGTTCTTGGTCCAATTTTAGTCTTTTTAGGACTAGGGACCACCACCTTTGCCAAGCACCCCCACACTTTCAAGTAATAAGAAGGTCTATAATCTTTCCATAATTCGTAAGGTGTTTGGTTAGTTTTCTTGTGGGGTATCCTATTTAGGATATAATTTGCTGATAAAATAGCCTCCCCCCACAAGTTCTAGGATAAACCCGAACTTATCAACATGGCATTCATCATCTCTTTAAGATTGTGATTTTTCCTTTCAGCCACTCCGTTTGATTGAGGACAATAAGGTGCAGTGGTTTGGTGAATAACACTAAGTTCTGAGCAAAACTCATCAAATGGTGCATCATATTGACTGCCTATATCAATTCTTACAACCTTTAATCTTTTTTCCAAGTTGATTTTCAACTTCTACCTTATATTTCTTAAAAGCTTCTAAGGCCTCATCTTTACTTCGTAATAAGTATACATAGGAATCTCTAGTACAATCATTAATAAAAGTTGTATAGTACTTTTTACCACCTCTAGTTTGCACAAATTTTAAATCACCAATGTCGGTGTGAATTAAAACTAGTGGTTCTGTACTTCTCTCAATTTTATTTAATAATACTCTAGCCATTTTAGCTTCAACACATACTTCACATTTATGATTAGGAGAAAGATTAAATTTAGGTAAACATTCTAGATTAACAAGTCTATGCAAAGAACCATAATTACATATCCTAATCTACCATGCCATGAATGAGAATAATCAACAATATAAGCAAAAGATGTGTTCTTATTATTAGAAGCAATAATTGGTACAACAGTTAACACATTGAGCTTAAACAGCCCATCAATCATATACCCATGGCCTACATACATTCTAGCTTTAGTAAGTACAACTTTTTCAGATTCAAATACTAGCCTAAACCCGTTCTTAATCAACAATGACCCAGAAATTAATTTTTTGCGAATTTCAGGAACATGGAGTACATTGTTGAGAGTGAGGTCCTTTCCCGGTGGCATCTTTTCCACTATTTTCTCTTGTCCTTCTACAGTTGATGTGGAGGAGTTTCCAGGAATAGTTGTTCGCTATTTTCCACCACTTTGTAGGTTGTGAACATTTTCTTATCGGCACAAATGTGGCGAGTTGCTCCAGTATCCACCCACAATTCTTTAGGGTTGCTCACCAAGTTAGCCTCAGAGACCATTGCAGAAAGGTTGATGTCTGTCAATCCCTTAGAAAGATTGTATCCCTCAGTTATGTTGGCTTGTGCTGGTTTCTTGCTAGAACTTGCTCCATCTTTGCGGCTTCGATAATCCTTTGCTTGATGCCCATCACCACCACACACATAGCACTTGCCTTGGAATCTTTTGTTGTTCTCACCTTTGAAGCCTTGCTTGGACCCTTTGTTATCATGCTTTCTCTTTTTATTGTTGAATCTTGAATTCTGTCCTTGTTCCACAACATTTTCCTTAGCATGCATGACTTGGTTCCTAGACTTCTTCTCAGATTTCTAGTTGTCCTCTTCAATCCTCAGTCGCATGATAAGTTCTTCCAACTTCATTTCCTTGCATGTGTGTTTAAGGTAATTTTTGAAGTCTTTCCACGCTGGCGGAAGTTTCTCAATTATAGCAGCAACTTGAAACGATTCACTCAGAATCATTTCCTCAGAAATGATGTCATGTATTATCAACTGAATTTCTTGGACTTGGCCAACCACCATTTTGGAATCTAACATTTTAAAATCCAGAAAACATCCGACAACAAATTTCTTTGTACCGGCATCTTCAGTTTTGTACTTTAATTCAAGAGATTTCCAAAGTTCTTTGGTCGTCTTCTTTACACAATATACATTGTATAAAGAATTATCAAGTCCATTTAGTATGTAATTTCGACACAGAAAGTCACCTTGCTTCTAGGCATCAATTGCAGCAACAAGTTGACGATTAGCGTCCTCTCCCTCTGTTTGTTTTGGGGCTTCCTCACGGATGTATCGGGCCAAATGCAAAGTTGTAAGATAAAATAGCATATTTTGCTACCATCTCTTAAACTCTGTTCCAATGAATTTTTTCAGTTTCTCTCCATGGTTTATTGGCACCGTAGGAGTCACTGGTGGTGGAACCGAGACTATTGGGGTCACGGTCGGAATACTCTCAGTACTATATGTTGCCATGTTTTTTTTTCCCCTGAAAATCACAATTTCAGAAACAAAATAAATACACACAAAGCAAAACAAAATTGAATAACGATCTTAAGCTATACGAAAAATCAAACGTCTATTCCAATTAAATAGCAAACTGTGCATATTTAATAAAACCACAAACGGGGAAAACAAATAATCTAAAATTAAATTTCAGAATGTAAATTTTTAATTCCCAAACTCAGACAGAAAAGAAATTTCTTGTTCGAGTCTAAAACTATAACAACAACACAATCTAGAAAAAAAAAAAAAAAAACAAAACAAAACAAAATTAATTTACTTACAACAATTTTCAGATTATTGTTGTAGAAATGCAAAAGGAAAAGACAGCCGAGGCGTGTGTTGGATACAATTTCCTTAAGATCGTTACGTCCTCGTTACGGTGCTAGAGAACAGATGACGCCGACCTCCTAGGATGCAACAACTATCCTAGAATTGCAACATTACAATCTGGGTCTGGCAAACAGACTGAGTCGTATCTCTCTCTTATAGAAAATATAAGAATGGTATGCAAATAGCATGTAGAGGATAGAGAAGAAAATGAAGGGAAAAATGAACAAGGGAAATGGTTGGAGAAAGCTTGTATTTATAGGCAATAAGGTGACTGTTCGAATGGGTTTGGAAGCCTCCGAACAGGTGTGAAACTGAGAAATTGCCGAATAAAGAGAGGTGATCGGAAAAGGAAGGAATGCCACTGTTCAGGTTTGAATTTGAAAATCTGGCGCAAGTGTTTGAATTTTTTCCCGTTAGGAATTCAAATTTTCTCGCAAGATTTGTGGAAATAAAATAAATAAATAAATAATTCAAACAAATTTTGTCTAAAAAATTAAAGCTAGGACCCGACCTAACCCCCGTACGGACAGCGGCAATGTGCGCGCCCATGGTGGTTTTGGGCCAAGCCCACTTTGTCCATAACTCCCCTCCTTACAAAACTTGGGGTGCCCCTTGGGGCTCAACCCAAGTGTGTACACCTAGAGCTTATATACTCACACTAGCTCTCTTAAAGTTTCAATGTGGGACATCCAATTTAAGGAAACCCACATTTGACTCTTCAACTTTCCATTTCGCGAACCTGAAAACGACATCAACTTCCCATTCACTAATAAATGGTTTTGACGAACCGTCTTTACCGTGTGACTTGCCACGTGACAAGGAACACATCACCTCTTTGGACTCACTCCAAAAAACGTGTGTGCTCTACTCAAATTTGGGCTCAAAGGTGGCCCAAAATAAGCCTATGAAAATCATAATTTCCAACAATGTATACTAATGTCTATTTAGTAATTTTGTTTTAGGTTAAAATTGTAATAAAAATATTTTTCATTATGTGTGTGCACAGAGTGGAAATGGGGTGTGAAAATAGAAGCTTCCGAAGTATAATGACTAAAATATCATTTTTTGTTTAATTTTAGTTAACGAAAATAGATAAATGGTTAATATTGAAAATAAATTAAAAGATTAAGATTTAAATTTATAAAATAAAAAATATGAGTTTATTCATTATAAGGCTCATTTATTAACTAATGAGTTTTTCCTTTATGTTTTTTTTATAGTTACCCTATTTCCTACTTATATATTTACTCTCTCTCTTTCTCTCTCTCTAACAAAATAATGGATGTTTTTGGCAAATAAATTCATTTTTTTTCTCATTTTCCTAATCCAACTAAACAAGATAAGAAGGAAAAAAAAAAAAGCTTTTATTTTATTTTTTGCTCTTATTTTTTTCGTTATCGTTGTTGTTTTTTTTCCTTGGTAAACAAGCCCATCTATTAATCAAATATATAAATATGACCTTAATGTTATCTTTTTTAGGTAATAAAGAAAGTTATTACAAAAGCAAGGTCCAACCATATTGGCCACCAGAATGGGTCTTAACAAATTAAGGGGATCTTCATATAGCTCCAGCTTTTCATGTTGGTCCGATTTAATATATGCAAGTGCATTCGCACTCTGGCTTGCTTCGTGGAATATGTGTTTGATTGTGCAACCCATTTGATGAGTTAGAATTTTGTGTCTTCCATTAGAGCTCGGTATGGACAATTCGAGTGAGCACTTTCATTGATGAGCTTCACTACATCTTAGCAATATGTTTCAATCACAACATTGCACCATCCTTTCTCATGGATTATTGTTATGCCATAATAGATAGCCCGAATTTGTGCTACAAGGATGGTAGTCTAGTAACAACCTTAATGTTATCACCACTGCAGTGGAGGCTAACAATGATAATTAAAAATAAATAAAAAATCTTCAAGTGTAATAGCATTTAAACTTGTTATCTTGATTTCAGATTAGATGGTCATGGTTGATTCACAAATATTTTCAACAGTGTATATGCTAAGGAGTTGAGTTTGAGGGCCAAAGAACAGAGATCTTGATGGGAATTAACAAATATGTCCAACACAATGTGTTGGTTCAAAACATAAAAGAGTAGTCTGCTCAATCAAATCAACTACAGCATAGCTTTTTTAATTAATACTTTAAAAATTAATTATATTTTTAAAATAATAAAATCGTTTGGTCCCACCTCGAGACCAAGTGATAAATTAATAATCTCCATAAAATTATAAGATAATAAATTTCAAATATAACCTTTGTATTTTATAGGTCCTAAATAGTTTATTCTGGTCCTGGGGGGCTGGCTGTGCCCCTCCCTCTATGTACTTGTCCAGGTGGCCTGCTGCCACCAACTCTTCCAGATGCTGCCTCAATGGCGTGCAATTCTCAGTGCGGTGTCCCTTTTCTTTGTGGAAGGTGCACCTCGATCTGTCGTCGTAGTCCTTCTGTGCTTCGCCTAACTTGGCTGGCCACTTGACGAAGGGTTCGTCTCGGATCTCGCTAAGTATGCGGTAGATCGGTTTCTTGAAGACCGTGGTTATGGCAGTGCAGACTCTCAGCCATCTCTTATCCTGGTCTTCTCCATTGTCTCTTTTGCCACGTCCGTTTCTGTTCGGTCGGTCCACCGCGTTGACCTTTGCTGAGGCCTTCTTTTTTGGTACTGCGGTCGCGCCAGATTTTGCTTTGGCACGTGCGCCATCCTCTTCCACCCTGATGTGCTGATGCACTCTCTCCATCAGGGCTTCCATGGTGAGGGGCGGTGTCATGGTGATAGAGTCCCTCAGTCTGTTTCCGACTGGGAGGCCTCTTTTGTATTGCGCAATGGCGAGATTGGTTGGGCAGTCCCCAATCTGGTTGAATGTCTCCCAGTAGCGACTGCTGTATGATCTTAGGGTCTCCTTGTCACCCATGTCGATGGAGAGTAGTTGGTCGATCTCCACCGGAGTTTTAGTGTTTGTTCGGAACCTTGTCACGAATGCCTCCGCCAATTGTGCCCAGGAGGCTATGCTGCCTTCTGGAAGTTTCTCAAACCAAGTCAAGCCTAGGTCGCCAAGACTTGAAGGGAACAGGATGCACATCAAGGCCTCATTCCGCCGGTATATAGCCATGACCTGGCGAAAGTGGCTCAAGTATGAGTAGGGGTCCGTCTTCCCCTCATATGTTGTGAATTTGGGCTGTAGGAAGCCTGATGGCAGTGGTGCATTCTCTATTGCCGGGACGAATGGTGAGGTCTGCAGCCTCGCCAACGCCTTGTCCGTTGGTTCGTAAGCGGGGCGCGGTATTGGCATTCCAACCTCGACGCTTCCGTGCGTCCGAGGAGCCAACCGCTGTAAGGCAGAATCTCTATGTGGATCTCGTGCCCTGGCGTCCTCCTTCCATCGTGCCTTTTCTTCTAGCACGGTTCGTAGGTCGGATGATCTGGGCAACTCTGTCTGCCTAGACCTTGTCGGGTGCGTATGCGAGGGCCAGTATGTGCTTCCCTCGGTGTATGACCTCTCAGACCTCGTCCTCTCAGACCTGGAGTGACGAGTTCTGGAAGATCTGGATTGCGTGTCGCCCGTCCTGAGGCTCTTGTTCTCTGCTTGAGAGGGCGTAGTACTCTGACTACGACTTTCCGAGTGGCGAGGGGGTGTCTTGTTTGTGCACCCCTCTCCTGTCGCCACTTCCTTTCCTTTCACTTGGCGTTTTAGAGATTCCATGTCCGCTGCCATCCGACGGATCAGTTCGTCTTGTTCCTTGACGCGATCCTCCAAAGTTTGAGGATCAATTCTGCGTCTTTGTCTTTCTGGGCTTTGCGAACGAGAGTGATGGGGGCTGTTATTCCGCCTTCGTCCCCTTGTATCCTTTCTGGAATTTTGTCTGTGTGGTTCCAGGTTCGTCATGGGAGTGACCAAGGGTAGGCCTTCGCGCCTTGCACCCCCTTCTGGAGTTAGTCCGTCAACGGCGGACTGTGGTAATTCTTCGTTGTTCGCCATTGATTTTGGGAGGAAAAGCTTGATCAAGAGGTTGTTCTTGTCTGTATTCCCACAGACGGTGCCAATTGTATGGGAAAGAAATACACCTTCTCATATAATCCTGTTGATCAAGTCTGCGTTCCTCCGTATGACGTCGCTTTATCACCTGAAAATACAAACGTGAGCTAGCCGGCGGGTGTGTACCGGAAACCTCTCCGATGCCTAAGTCAGTAAGCTTGACAAATAGACAAAAGCTCTGTGTATTCAGAAAATAAAGTTGTGTTACCTCTCCATAGGTGATATTGGTGAGCTTTTATAGGTTTCGCGTAGCACAATCCTAGTAGGACTCTTACTCCTCCATGGAGAGTCCTCCTAAGATTCATACTCCTGAGAGAGAATGCTTCTCTCAACACCCCCCTCACTGCTTAAACCAAGTGAGATGGTCTTACCACAGCCGAACTAACTTACGACCGAAGTAACATTGCCATGCTTAACCGCAGTATAGGCCGAACTAACATTAGTTCGACTCTTCCTTCAACTGCCCTTATTTCTTCAACCGAGCTAGCCATATCGGGTTATCACCGATCTAACTCGGAGACCGGTCTACCCCAGAGCACCTTAGACCGGTCTACACTCATTCGGGCCGAACTATCTTCTGAACGTGACCAACTGGCGACCGAACTAGCCACAATCATCCGGTCCTGAGATGACGTCGAGGCCTTGCTGCCTTTTGGACTTCGGCCCATACCGGCCTATCAAGTAACTTGGCCCAATTTGTATGTACATATAAATTACCCTCTCACTCAAATATTTTCAACAGTGTATGTGCTAAGGAGTTGAGTTTGAGGGCCAAAGAACAGAGATCTTGATGGGAATTAACAAATATGTCCAACACAATGTGTTGGTTCAAAACATAAAAGAGTAGTCTGCTCAATCAAATCAACTACATCATAGCTTTTTTAAATTAATACTTTAAAAATTAATTATATTTTTAAAATAATAAAATTGTTTGGTCCCACCTCGAGACCAAGTGATAAATTAATAATCTCCATAAAATTATAAGATAATAAATTTCAAATATAACCTTTGTATTTTATAGGTCCTAAATAGTTTATAAATTAACACTTAGCTAAAAGGGGCATAACACATTTCATCTGTCATGGTTATTTTCTTGGCACAATGGATCTTTATGGAGAAAATTGTTGAAAAATCCAATCTAAGGAGGACATAAGACAATAGATCCAGTGAATATTTTTTATTGGTGAGAGGTCCACTCTTTGTGAAATAGTTGGTGAGAAGTATTTTTGTTGTTTTAGAGGACATTTTTTTTCAATTTTATCCCTTAATATATGATACTGATGAGCACCTAAGAGGGGCCCAGCCCACGATTTAGGGCCCAACTCACGGTCCAAGTGTCAAAGCCCAATAAGCCCAGGAGCTTCAAGAAGCCAATGCTGGCTCAAGTCCAATAGTGTTCAAACATTTGTCAGGTAGGGAATCAACCACGTAAGCAAACAAAGATCCTGTAAAGTTATTGCACCCACACACCAGCCATTTAATGAAGCCCTCATAGCATTAAATGTGGCAACCTTTTCAGGCCGGAGGAAACAGACTCACCATAAACAAGGTCAACTAGGCCTTAGACTTTCGGCCGACGTGACCGCTTAGAATGGACAAGCAAATGATGAACAAAGGATATAAGAAAGCTTCCGAGGAACGTTAGAGGTTAAGTTCTTCATCTCCCTTTTCTCTCGACACAATCAATCTGCTCTATCCTAACTCGATCGTCGGAGTGTCCGTTGGAGAATTACCTCCCCCCTTTGGACCTTTTTGCAAGCACGCTCCGTGCATGTCAAGACTAGCAGACCCGTTAGAAGTGTGGATCAACCCAACCCATCCTCCGTTGGGACAATTGCATTATCAGTTGGCGCCATCTATGGGAACCCCCAACTCTGGTCGACAGTTGTGTTCATTGTCACCAAAGGGAAACCCCTCCTCACCCATCTCCTACTTCAGGGTGGATGGTCACGACCAGGTCCATGGCTTGCCAATGCAATGCTGATAAGCTTGAAGCTGAGTCCTCTAACCTAAATAACCCACCTCCATATTTCGCAGAACTCACCAACGAACATCAACCGGCTAACTGAACAAAATCAAGCCCTGATCAATGCCTTACTCCAGCGTAACTTGCCTAACCCTATTCCACCGCCACCAATAGTTCCCTTGAACCTGGAACAAGCCCACAATCACTACCAATTGCCACAACATGTGTCCCGAGGAATATATCCACCCTTCGTCCCACGGCCTCAACTGTCGAACCTTGACGGTCTACACCCCCTTCCATGAAGCTCGCAGCTTTGCCAAGATATACTGCCACCTTTCCATAACCACCCCTTACCACCCCACACTTCCGCCCATGAAGCCGAGGCTAATAGTGTTCAACCCCCGATTTTTGTTTGTGGGGATAATGCCCCTGTATGGGACGAAGAATTGTGGTCTATGAAGCCACAACTGCAGGGGGTCATGCAGAATATACAGCACAAAATTTCCTCTACTGTCAACTCTCCTTTTATCGCTTCCATTAGGGACAAAACTCTCCCCTTCCAAGTTCAAAATGCCATCGATCGACACCTTCGATGGCACCATCGATCCCGTTGACCATGTAGAAGCATATCAGACACTCATGATCCTTCATGCCTTCCCAGATGAAATCATATGCCGCGCATTCCCCGTCACGTTGAAAGGGTCGGCGCACCTCTAGTTCAGTTAGCTTCCCCCGAACTCAGTCACTTCATTCCACCAACTCAACGAATCCTTCTTAAGCCATTTCATTGGTGCTCAGCGACAATGACATCCAGTGACCTAACTGCTAAACATCCGGCAGACAAAAGGGGAGTCGTTACGCAGCTATGTCACTCGCTTCAATACCGAAGCCTTACAAGTGGAGAAAAATGATGACAAGGTTATTCTCACAGCCTTCATGGCCTTTTTGCGCCTGTCCGACATCCTTTTCTCCCTTTCCAAAAATTCCCCAACCGCCATGGTCGCCCTTCTCGCCAAAGCCCAAAAATACATTAATGCCGAAGACTCTCTGGCAGCCCGCCAAGACTCCACATCCAAAATCCCATCCTCCAAGGACAAAAGAAAAAAGCTAGAGCCCCGATCCTCGCAATATACACACCGACCCCTACCATATCTAGATTGACCAACACGTTCAGACCGATCGGCTCCAACCCACCCAGCTGGTCGGTTCGAATGATACACCTCTCTTAATTCACCCATGGAACAAGTTCTAAACCAAATTTAACAAGACTATAACCTAAAGTGGCCTCAACCCTCAAGATCTCCCTCCAACCGCCGGGATCAATCCAAGTACTGCCGTTTCTATCAAGACTACGACCATAACACTGAAGAATGTGTCAACCTTAAAGACCAGGTTGAGGATCTGATCCGCCAGGGACGTCTCGGCCGATTCACAGTAACCCGTTCCCAGCAAAGGCCTAGGGCTGACTCCCCAAGGCATAACTGCCGACACACCCCCCCGGCAACCTACACAACCTAAATGAAATGACAATCGGCCTCAACACTAACCCCGAGCACAAGGTGATCCTTGCCCCACACTAGGTGAAAATAAAGGTCATTGTCGGCAGACCGTTACAGCCGGCACAACGGGCTGAGCTTCGAAAAATTAGACATGGCTCTAATAAGGAAGTGGCAACGATGGACCGACCCTACAAGCAACCCAGGCAATGGTTTGAGCCCGTCACCTTTACAGCAGCAGACTGCATTACTGTTTACTATCCATACAATGACCCCCTGGTCAACTCTGTTCCCTTATCAACCTACAAAGTCAGGAGAGTTCTTGTCGACAATGGCAGCTCCTTAGACACCATCTTCCTCAACGCCTACCGCCAACTCAAGGTCAAGGAAGAGAAGTTGTCACCCCTACAAACCCCACTAGTCGATTTCACCGGGGATCGGGTGACATCCATAGGCTCTATCAACCTTTCCATCACCATCGGAGAATATCCCCGACAGTCCACCAAACTACTCACTTTCCTCGTCGTCAATTACCCTTCTGCTTACAACATCATATTAGGACGCACCGCCCTTAATGCCCTCCAAGCCATAACATCCGTGTACTATTTGGCCATGAAGTTTCCCACTGATCAGGGGGTCAGCACAGTAAGGGGTGAACAAATGGTAGCCAGAGAGTGCTATGTCACCTCGTTGAAGGAACTCAAGATGAAGGAGGCTATGATCATTGAAAGCCTTGATGTTAGAGATGATGAAGAGTTAGTTAGAGGGGAACCAATAGAGAAACTTGTTGAAGTGCCTATCCATCCTACCGATTCAACAAAAACGGCTAAGATTGGCAGCCAGCTGTCGTCTCAGGCCAAGGCCAACCTCACAGCTCTCTTAGCCGAGCACAACGATGTCTTCACCTGGACCCATTCAGATATGCCAAATATCGACCCTTCTTTTATTACTCATCATCTCCGTATTAAGCCCTAATTCCTACTGTTCCACCAAAAACAGCACATTTTTCATCCAGAACGCAACAACCTCATCGCCACTGAGGTAGAGAAGCTGTTAAAGACACAGTTCATCAGAAACGTGGACTGCCCCAGATGGTTGTCTAATGTGGTTTTGGTTCGCGAAAACAATGGCAAATGACGACTCTACGTCGACTAGTCCGACCTCAACCGAGCATGCCTCAAAGATTGCTACCCCCTTCCCAGGATAGATCTATTGGTTGACGCAACGGTGGGACATCAGATGCTTAGCTTCATGGATGCTTTCTTTGGCTATAACCAGATCTTAACGCACGCAGCTAACTAGGAGCACACCTCTTTCATCACTGACAAAGGGACTTATCACTACCGTGTCATGCCATTCAGTTTGAAGAATACATGAGCCACTTACCAACGGCTGGTTAATGTCGTTTTCAAACACTAGATATGTCGGAACATGGAAGTCTACATCGATGACATGCTCATCAAAAGCAAACTCTCCTCTGATCACTTGGCAGACCTGTGAGAGACTTTCCAAACCTTGTGCAAGTATCAGATGAAGCTGAATCCGAAGAAACGCACCTTTGGTGTTGGGTCTGGTAAGTTTTTGTGATTCATGGTCAGCCAAAGAGGCATTGAGGCCAACCTTGAAAAGATTAAGGCCCTGATAGAAATGCGGTCTCCCAGAACGGTCAACGAGGTTTAGTGGCTCACAGGTAGAGTTGTCGCCCTCAACCGTTTCATTTCCCGAGCAACTGACAAATGTCTTCTATTCTTCAAAGTCCTCCAGCAAGCTTTCGAATGAAACATCGAGTTTGAGGAGGCTTTCCAACAACTAAAACAGTGGATGGCCAACCTCCCTCTCCTCTCTCAAGCATTGCCAGGAGAGACCCTCTTCCTCTACTTAGCTGTGTCTAACACTGCGGTCAGTGCTGCCCTCGTCAGGGAAGATGGCTCAGTATAGCGTCCAGTTTACTACATCAGTTGCGTATTCACGGGAGCCGAACAAATCTACCCTCTGTTAGAAAAATGGCTCTAGCCCTGGTCATCGCCTCCAGACGCCTCTGTCCCTATTTTTAGGCTCACTCCATAGTGATCCTCACTGACCAGCCTTTGAAAAAGGTCATGCAGCAACCAGAATCATCAGGCAGACTCATGCAATGGTCCATTGAACTAACCTAGTACGACATCTCTTACCGATCCTGAACAACCATCAAAGTCCAGACTGTCGCAGATTTTATCTTGGAGTTCACCAATCTTACCCCGTATGCACCCCCTCTACTAGCACACGTCACCACTGAGGTGGAAGACCTCCACTCCTCCTGGACTGTTAGTGTCGACGGTTCATCCGGCAAAGAGGGTAGCAAAGCCGGTTTAATCCTCACCACCCCAGAAGGAGAATACCTCAAGTGCACCCTCCGATTCCTATTTGCAGCAAGTAATAACCAGGCTGAATATGAAGCCCTCATAGTGGGTCTCTGACTGGCTAGAGACATTGGAGTTGACCATCTCTGGGTGTTCAGCGACTCTTGGTTGGTGGTCGAACAGATAACGGGCGAGTTTGATACAAAGGAGGAAGCCATGCAATCATACGGGGACATTGCTCTTTCTCTGACCCGCCCCTTTGATAGCTTTCATATCAGACACATCTCCAGGTCAGAGAACTCCCAAGCAAATGAAATGTCTAGTTAACCTCGGCGGATCAATCAGACCTCTGCCATGGCGTCCAGGTTGTGTACCTAACCCATCCAACAGTTTCACCAAATCAGCAAGTGATCCATCTACTCCAGAATGAACCTATCCTATGGGCCCAGGACATTATCACATTCTTAGAACAGGGAACACTACCTATAGACAAGCAGGAGGCCGCCAAGGTCAGGGCTCATGTAGACGTCCTCGAACGTCCCGGGAGGGATGTCCCGTTTGTTCGTCTGTGGGTCCACTACAGTTCAGGACTCAAATTGTCACGGTTCTTAATCTGAACCAAAGAGTCCAAATCCGGCAAATCGTTTTGAGAAAAACAGATTTTTGAAAGAAGTGCCAAACATGGACTGCTTTGCCAGATACAGAGTCGCCACCTAAATATTTTTTAATGGGGGAATTTAGGAAACCCTGACTCGGTGCCAAAGGCCACGTGTCCGTCATCACCAAAGTTGCCTCGGCTCGGGAGCTTGGGTACGATTGGGGAAGGTCAGCTATGAGCACCCCCTCTCGCCCGATCCGAAGATCGGCCTCTACTAACCATGATATCTTACTTTGAAAATGTTATGTATTCTTATTCCAGTTAATTAGCTAGAATTACTATGTGATGCGCACAACACAAAAGTATAGACTAGATCGCCTAATTTGGAATGAAGCATTGCATATCCGTTTGTTTGGAAAACGCTTTGGAATTTGCTACTCGCAAGTAGGCTAAAATACGGATTTCAATGAGTTGTTCCAACTCAAACAATCCAACCTTCACCCACAGGCATTCAGGCAGTTTATATCACATAAGCATCTAGCCACATGGTAAGCATGCTGTCATGTTAACATTCACACTCATACGAAATGCTAAAGCATAAAATACTTACAATGTACTCCGCGCCAAAGCAAGAACATGTTAGCAATCATGCATGATCCAAGTCCATGTTTAAATGCCTAATGCAACGCATACGGAATGTCACTAGAATAGGCTCGGCTAATCTATCAATGACATGTGAAAATGCACAAGTAGCATTTGAAATACTTATGCAGTTAGCATGATGCGCTGAGCCCGGTGCATGCAATACTGATGAATAATGCACGCATGCATAGCATAAGGTATGCTAAAGTAAATATGTCCTAATACTAACCATCAAAGCAGGTAAGTAAAAGGGAGAAAGAAGTGGGGGTTAGAAGACATGCACACACGCACCAACACTTATTACAAATTTGCCCTCGCTCGGAGGGACCGAAAGAATAATACAATTTAATTAACCTACAAGCTAATTAAATATTACAGACCAATTGAACTAGCTAAGCAAATTAACTAATCTAATTTAAGCAATAAGCAGCCTCGGGAAGAGGGTCCAATGCATGCGCGCTTGGTTCTGCTTGGAAGGCCACTGCCATGCACAAGATGCCTCTGCTTTGGCTGTTCTGCTCCTCTGAAGACTACACAAGTCCCAGGATATGCTCTCTGCACATTGTGGAACACCACCGGCTGAAGGAATTGGTCACCGGCCATGGAGAATGGTCACCGGCCACAAATTGAGTTATCGGCCACTGATGGATGGCCGGCCGGCCAAATCTTCCTGCAGAATCTGTGTTGACAGCAACAGAGGGCAAAACAAAGCATTGCAATGCATTTCAAGCAATGTATGCACCAACCACACCCCTTATCATGTGTATGACTCAAAGGAGGATGGGCCTCGATTCTCGGACCACCAATCGCGCATTTCCATGCATGATGGTCCAAAAATCAAGTGTGCATTTTGATATGGAATGCAATGCACATAATCAAACAAAGGGGCTCAACCTCTATCATACTCAACTTAAGAGGCAAAGCATGCATGCCAATGCAATGCAATCCTAAGCATGTGAACTAATATGCAACATGGCAATGCAATGTGTACATGCAAGTATGCAAGCAAACATACAAGGTGAACATGCAAACAAGCAAGGGGATGGACTTAAACTAATTTAGGCAGCCCTCAAACAAGCCTAAAACAGTGGCCAATGCTATGGAAATGAGGGCCAACACACACACAACACACATGTACATGTTGATGGGCCAACACTTAAGCATAAAGGAACAACTTCTAAGCACACTTAAAAGGAGGCAAACATTGACAATTAGCATGCAATGTAAGCTCTGAAAAACATGTAGGAAATGATGCCAAATCAACCTACTAATGCAAGCTAAGCATGCAACCAAGCCCAAGGACCTAAAGCATGATCACATGACACATGAAGCAAATGACCAAAATGGATCAAAACAGTCCTAAATCATGTTAAGGCAGGCCCCAAAAACTACTTAGATGGCATCTAAATGATCTACACATTGAGGCATGCACAAATGCTTAAACATAGAGCATACAACACAACCTCTTAAAGTATTAAAGGAGAGATAAAATGCAAGCATGTGAACATGAAACAAGGACTGAAATGTCATGAAAAATGGTTCCAAACCATTGGAAAGATGCGAGGATGCATGCTCATGGTCAATGCATCAAGGCATACAAAGGGGATTACATGGTAGCTATGCAAAGCAAAACATGAATGACCCGAATGACCAAAAACAGACCTCAAACACATCAAAACATACATATAAGCTTCACAAAGCTTGGCCAAAATACATGAGCATGGTAATCTAAATGCTATGCATGTATTAAGGCAAATCATGGCATTACAAGGCATGTATGCTAAGCAAGCATGGTGTACCTAAACCAACTCAAAACAGTGCTAAATCATGATATAATAAGCACAAAAAAATAGCTAAGGCATGGTCAACATACACTTAATTAGATGCTCCCTCAAGAGGCAAAATGTCCCTTTTCAAGGGCAACAAGGAGAGGGGGTGGCCCTCTCCTTCTTGGGACCTCAAGGCACCATCTCACCTCTGAAATCCCTCAAGATTTCAGTGGTGAGAAGGCCCAACACAATGGTCCCGGAGGTCAACCAAAATGGCACAAAACAAAGGCCAAACAAGCCTTAAGAGGGGTCAAACAACCCAAAGCTTAAAACACCCTTAAACAACTATTTAGAGTAGGCATAAACAAGACTTTTATATGTTATATGCTAAGCTCAAAAACAGATGCAAGATAGTCAAAAAAGCTTTGCAAAAATGGGGTATTTAAAGGAGTAAGTGCTCACCCTTGTAGACCTTCTTCAAAAATGAAAGACCAGCAGCTTCTTTGGCTCAAACCAGCTCCAAAACTTCAAAAACAACCTTCAAGGGCCTCAGCTCCAAGAGGATAGTGTAATAGTGGGTGCTTGTGTGCAAAAATGAGACTAAACACACACACTAAGCTCAAGAGAGAGAGATATAGAGATAGAAGAGATACAAACTCAAAACCCTAATATCAGAGCTCTCCTCAGCTTTTTTGTCTCTTTTTGTAACCCTAATGGAGGAAGAAGAGGCCTCCTCTTATAGAGCTCAATCTTGCAAGCTTTCAAGACAAGCTAGCTAAGAGGGAGATCCCTCCATACACGTGTATGGAGGGGAGCCAAGTGCATGCCAGCTGCATGAAAATATCTGCAAAAGCAGATGCACAGTAGTCGGCCGGCCAAAAATGCAATTGACCAAAAAAAGATAGCCGGCCGGCCATCTACAGTGCCGGCCGACCAAACATTTGGCCAGTGGCAACAAAACACAGCCGGTGGCCTCAAGCCATGGCCGGTGGAGTGTGGGGATGGCCCACAAGCCATTCCCTGCCCCTCCAAGGCAAAACACAAGTGTTTGGTGCAAAACCAAACACAAAACAGTCGAGTCGAGAGATCCTGAGGCAAGGCGCGTAGCCAAGACCTTCGGGAACTCAAGACGAACACAGACATGGATGATCACCGAGTGTTCAAGCGGTGACGTCCAAGTCTTGAGGACGGTAACCGTCAAATTATGTCCTTATCGAAAACAACTTGTATAAAAGAGGATTCTCACGGCCATACCTTAGATGCCTTAATAATGATCAAGCCACCTACGTAATGAGTGAAATACATGGAGGAGTCTGTGGCAACCACTCTGGGGAATGGTCTTTGGCTCATAAAAACCTTCACACGGGGTACTTTTGGCCCACGCTCAATCGAGACACCATCTACTTTGTACTCAAATGTGACAAATACTAGTGCTTCGCCAACATCCCTCATGCCCCTCCAACAGAGCTGATCACACTCAGTAGCCCTTACCCCTTCGCTAAGTGGGGCATTAACCTTGTAGGCCCCTTGCCGACCTGCCGCGGCCAAGTAAAATTCGCCGTGGTATTGACTATTTCACTAAGTGGATAGAAGCAGAACCCCTTGCCAAAATTACTGAACGAAATACTACCAGGTTCATTTAGCAGTCTATTGTATGCCGCTTTGGGACTCCTCAAGCCATCGTCTCCGACAACGGCAAGCAGTTTGGCAATGCCAAATTCAAAGAATTCTGTGATGAACTCAACATCAAGACCTATTTTTCTTCCCCAGGCCATCCTCAAACTAACGGTCAAGTGAAGGTCATCAACCACTCCTTGTTGAAAATCATCAAGACCAAGTTGGAGACCGCGAAGGGCCTCTGGGCAGAGGAGTTGCCAAACGTCCTCTGGGCCTATTGGATGACCGCCAGAACTCTAACTGGGGAGACCCCATTTTGGTTAACATACGGCACCTAGGCAGTCATCCTCGTGGAAGTTGGCATGCCGATGCCTAGGGTCATCCACCCCGATCCACAACTGAAAGAAGACTTTCGGACGGTCAACCTGGACCTCATTGAAGAGCTGCAAGAATCAGCCACCGTCCAACTATCCTCATACCAGCAGAAAGTAAGGCAGCACTACAATCGCGGAGTCCGACCCAGCGAGTTTGTCGTCGGAGATCTAGTCTTACGAGAAGCAACCCTTGCCACCAAAAACCGACTGAAGGAAAGCCAGCAGCTAAGTGGAAAGGACCTTACAATGTCAAATTCAGGCCACGACCAGGCACCTACCGTCTACAAGACATGAAAGGCCGAGACCTCTCCCATCCGTGGAATATTGAGCACTTGAAGCAGTATTTCCAATAACATGTAGCTCTTTCTTGTTGTTTTGTTCCTTTTACTAGCAGATCCACATGTTCGTTTTTGACATTCCAATACAATGTATACACTGACAGTGGCACCATTGCACATCAATGACAAACACATTTTGCTCTCTCCATTATTTGTACTATCTAAGTTAAGCAAAGCCTCAGCCAGACTGAGCCTGAAGAGCTCAGCCAGACTGAGTTAAGCAAAGCCTTAGCCAGACTGAGCTTAAAGAGCTCAGCCAAACTGAGTTAAACAGAGCCTGAAAAGCTCAGCCAGAATGAGTTAAGCAAAGCATCAGCCAGACTGAGCCTGAAGAGCTCAACCAGACTGAGTTGAGCAAAGCCTCAGCCAGACTGAGCTTGACGAGCTCAGCTAGACCAAGTTAAGCAAAGCCTTAGCCAGATTGAGCACAGTCCTAAAGGCAAAACATACAGCAGTTTTATAACTTAACTTTATTACAAACTATAGTAACAAGCCATTTTGTCAAATTGTTGACAGATAGTTACATGCTTCATTTAAATTCACTTATAGGTCCCTTTAGACAAATCGTTGCAATTTCACAATATTCAAAACCTTTCCTTATTTTATAAAAAATTTCATTACCAGATCTTACATCTTTCTATGTACAGATTTATTATATACCAAGTAAGCCACTACAAGAGCCAACACCAAACAAACTGCACAAACCATCCTTACAATTTAAACACAGGCCCTTTACAAATTTCAACCATTCTTTACAAGGAGCTCTCTTAGTTAAAAAAAAAAAAAACAAAATCAAAAACAAAAAACAGCAACAACAACAATAACAATAACTACAGAACAACACTAAAGCCTAAGCTTAATCTTCAAACTACCCCTTCCTCTTCCGCGCCCTCGCTAGATACCAAATCTTCTTCTTTGACGCCCTTATCCAGCGGGGTCTGGGCAATGTCCCCCTCTTTGACCTCACAGTGTTGAAATCCATGCTTGGGAAGAGCTCCTCTGCCCTATACTTAGAGCTTGTCCAGCCACTATCCCAATGCACGCTCATCTCATGCTTATAATAATCCGACTGCTGAAATCGTTGAATTATCTCTTCTTTGGTTTGTCCCTCCACCAGGTCAGCAGCGGCCACGTTTGATGGTCCAGCGCCACCATTCATCTCTCTTGCCAAGCTCCTCGCCATTGCTGCGTCCACAGCCATTTGGAACTCAGAGGATAACTTAAATTGTTCCACTGCCGCAGTACACATATCTAGATAGGCAGCCTTCTCCGATGCCATCATTCTGGCCAACTCTGCCGTCTTGGCCTTTTCTTCTTCCAAGGCCCTCTCCAAATCAGTGATGCATGCATCCACCTCCTCCTTATCTTTCACGGTGACGTCGCACAACTCTTCATTGTTCACAAGGGCCTCCTCCAATCTCTCTTTGGCAGTGGCACAGGCTTGCTGAGCCTCGTCAGTCTTGTTTTGCTCGCTCGCCAACTCAAACTCTAGTGATATCACCCTGTGGCGCACCACTTCCAGCTGACTTGGTTACTGACAGCTATGATGTAACCTCGGCCAAGCTTATCCTGGCTCGTTCAATCAAGTAACTCTGCACCACCGTTAACACCTCCATCTTTTTTTCCCTCTAAGCGTAGGCTAGACCCTTTGCACAGGTTCTCTGTGCCGCCTTTCTCCAGCCAGTTATCTCTATCCTTAAGTTTTACACTTGTGCCCGTACTTCCTCCAACTGGGCTTTTAGCGGCTCCGCTTCCATCTTCGCCCCCACTGCCTTGCCTACAAGGGTAGCCGCTAGGCTCGCTGCTTCCATCTGCATTGAGCAAAATCCTTTCATGAGGTTGACCTCTATAAATTGTGCCACACTCCACACGGCTGCGTCCTCTACAACCCCCAACAGACGGTCCGCAGCCACCATCGCTTTGCCCCCATCCCCTTTCAGGCAATCGACCATCGCGCGAACATGATGAGTGGCGGTCCTCAACGCGGCGCTCCTCTCTGCTCCGCTCGCCCGACCTCTCCCCAACTCTTGACTTGGGGGCACTTCTATGAAGGGCACGTCCTTGGGGAGCAGGTTTGTCGACCGGTCGACCTCTGGCAACCCTTTTTACTTATCCACTCTGCTCCTTACTTGGCCAATCAGAAGCTCAGCCAAACCTCCCTCTTCTTCCCCACCAACCCTAGTCTATTATTCCCCTACTTTTAGGGGCATCTCTGCCTCTTCCTCCTTCATTTTCTTCAGCAAGGGCCCTTCTTCCCCGCCCTTTGCGGTCACTTTCCTCTTCTTCTTCTTCAATACTAGCTCTACCTCCTTTTCGTTTCTCTTTCAGTGGGTCCATCGGCACTTGTAATGGCACAAAATTGATTAAGTCCTTCTCTCCCAAGGGCTTCGGTTGTGGTCGGACCAGCCTCCTCACGACCAACTTAGGTGCTAGACCTAATTGCTGCTCCTTATATTTTTCGGCCATCGCGAAAGCACGCTTATCTTCCACCTCCTGCGCCTTCCTCCTTGTCTCCACCTCTTCTGCAGCTGGGTCTCCTTCGGTTGGCTCAGGCCCCAGGTTCAGGAAAAATAGGGCTGAAGGTTGGACAAGGTCGTCCCACTTTAGTCCCACATTTTCCCTCCACTCCATCACCTGCTTCACCCTCCTCTCTGCCAACGCCCCTAACTTCGGCTTCACTGACTTGGTGAGAACCTTCCAACTCATGCGCACCTCCTCCTGCCATTCTCTGACACATAAAACCATCTCGTCTTCCAATCCTTCACCGACAAAGGCAACCCCGCCACCAGTCCTCTCCCCGCCACCGTTTGTAGGGTCACCCAAGTCTCTTGTTGTCCTGAGGCTTTGTAGCATGAAAAAATCCATCCACCGTCATTGCCTCCCTCCCAGTCGCCTGTGGCCACGCGATCGCACAAGCAAATATTATCTTCAACACATTCGGCATTAATTGCCTTGGGGCCACCTCCAGGCGGTTTAGCACGTCGACCACTAACTGTGGGAGGAGTGGCCTCAGGCCCCCATGCAACGCCTCTTCGTATAGCATAAAGTCCATCAATCGTGCGTCTAACGCCCTTTTCTTCACCATTGGCACTCTCAACTCCACCTCCGCCAGAATTTGATATCTACTCTGAATCTCCCCTAAATCTTTTGTCGTTAACACGGATTTGTCCCCCTTTGTATGCCAGTGGTCGGGCACTGCTTAGCTAATGGGCTGGACCGTTGAAATCATCATCGCTAGGAAGGGTCGCACCGGCAGCTCCACCCTCTTCCCTACCAGCCTCTCCACCCTATACTGCTCCGCCAACTCTACAGCGTCATCCTCTCCTAATGCCTCTAATCCCATGGATGGTGCTTTGTCTTGGTCCATCTCCGTCACGTTTTTGAATATCCCTCGGTCGCGGGAGCTAGGAAATTTACAATCTGAAAGAGGGGAGAGCCCACTGCGATAAAGGAACTAAAGTCTAAATGTGATGATTTTTCGCAATCAAGTAAGTAAAGCGTACAACTCCAAAGGCCCAGGGTTTGCCTATTTTCCACGGATCGCAATTAAAATTTGCCAGTTTGAAAATTTCACCAAATTAAAACCCCCGTCTTTCCCACGTCACCCCCTATACCAACCCTTCGCTTCCTACTAACACATTACCTCCCTCATCACTGGCCTCGATTGCCCCACGCGTACGGTCACAATTAGTCCATCACTCCATCCCTCTCAATTCCTCTCCCCCGTCTATTCTACTTCACATTACTACATACTTACTTGCCCCTCAAGCCCCGTGCACCATCATTGCATTTATGGCCACTGCCACGACCGGTAAACCCACCAGTCATCTTTCACGATCGGCCACCGCCACGCTCGGTCAGCCCGACAGTCATCTTTCCCAATCGGCCATCGCCACGCTCGGTCAACCCGATAGTCATCTTTACAATCGGCCACCGTCACGCTCGGCCACCCTGACGGTCATCATACAAGCTCGGCCACCGCCACGACCGATCAGCCCGCCAGTTATCTTTCACGATCAGCCACCATATCGGTCGGTCCCCTCCCTCGGCCATCACGTCGGTCGGTCACCTTCCTCAACATTCAACCACCCCGTCTGTTGGCCATCTCCCTCATAACTCGATTACGGCGTCAGTCAATCACCTCCCTTCTCAGTTAATCACCACGTTGATTGGTCGCCTCCCCCCCGGTCGTCCACCGTGTCAGTCGATCACCTCCCTCGACGGTCTGCCACCACATCGGTCGGTCACCTCCCTCGGCCATCACATCAGTCGGTCACCTTCCTCCCCATTCGGCCACCCCATCGGTCAGCCATGTCCCTTAGTGCTCGGCCACCTCCCTCAGTGTTCCGCCACACAAACCCTCGGTTTGACGGTCGGTCGTCCTGGGGACCTCTTTTCTTCTTTCTTATTCCCTTCGTTGGACTAAAGCTGCACTCAGGAATGATGGGAACCCAAGAGGGGCCCAGCCTACAGTTTAGGGCCCAACTCACGGCCCAAGTGTCAAAGCCCAATAAGCCCAGCAACTTCAAGAAACCAATGCTAGCTTAGGGCCAATAGCATTCAAACACTTGTCAGGTAGAGAATCAACTATGTAAGTAGACAAAGATCCTACAAAGTTATTGTACCCACACACCAGCCATTTAATGGAGCCCTCATAGCATTAAATACGACAACCTCTTCATACCGGAGGAAACAGACTCACCTTGAATGAGGTCAACTAGGCCTTAGATTTTTGGCCGACGAGACAGCTTAGAATGGACAAGGAAATGATGAACGAAGGATATAAGAAAGCATCCGAGGAATGTTAGAGGTTAAGTTCTTCATCCCCCTCTTCTCTCTACACAATCAATCTAATTTATCCTAACTCGATCATCGGAGTGTCCTCTGGGGGATTACCTTTCCCCTTTGGACCTTTTTGTAGGCACGCTCTGAATATGTCAAGGCCAGCAGACCCGTTAGAAGTGTGGATCAACCCGACCCATCCTCTGTTGGGACAATTGCATTATCAATATATATGTTGAATTTTTTTTTTTTTAACTAGCTATTAATTTTTTTAACTATTTGTTCAAAAATTTTTTTTTTTCTATTTAATTTTTTGACTATCTATTCAATTTTTTCCTTCTATTTGTCAAAATTTTATTATCTTTTCAATTTTTTGCTTATCTATTTAAATTTATCTGTTCAAATTTTTATTATCTATTTAATTATTTTCCCTGAATTCTATTTGTTGATTTTTTAATCTGTTCAAATCTTTGTTACTGAAATACACCAAGCCACTCTTTGTTCAAATTTTGAATAGAAATATCCAATTTTTATTATATGTTCAAATTTTGAATATCTGTCAATTTTTTTTAATCTATTGCAATATGTTTCATCATCATCATCATCATCATCATCATCATCATCATCATCATCATCCTCAACAACAACAACAACGATCAACGACAACAACTAAAAAAAATACATTTCCGATCTACTAAATTTTTATACATACACAGAGATATAAAGAGAGAGGTCCTATCTGTTGAAATCAAAGAGAAAAAGAGAGAAGAGAAGAGAAGAAGAAGAAGAAGAAAAAGACCTTTCAACTTTTTGATCTGCGGCCAGAGACTCACCGAAGCTCCCATAGACACCTCCACTCCCAAACTTCCTTTCTCCCTCCCTTTCCATTGGTAGGTTAGAGCAAGATCAATCTGAACATCAACTCGTCTAAAGAAAAAAAAAAAACTCAAAATTTTGAACAAATCTAGAAATTTTGCCAAAACTTTGAGCGGTGGTCTTTTACCCTCGTTCATTATAAGGTATTCTTCAAGATTGCTTCATGGAGTTTCGAATAGATCTAGATCATAAAAACAAATCTGATTATATGGACAGTTGGTGGTGGTGGATTTGGATCTAGATTTGAAGAGCGATCTGGATCTAGATCTAGATCTGAGCAACGATAACACCATTGGCACGACGAACATGGGGAAGGACTGTAGAGCTCTGATGGTGGTGGTGATGAAAAAGACGCAGATAAAAGAGGAGAGAGAGAGAGAGAGAGAGAGAGAGATGAGAGAATAACAAGGTAATACTATATATATATATATATATATGTATACTTGGGTATTTTGGTCATTTCGTCTAAGTTTATCCTCATGGACAACGTATTTTAGAGGGTGGACTTTTGGCCAAACAATATCCAAATTTTGATTTATGGATTAAGTGTCCATTTTTAAGGCACTTTAGGGCACTAATGTCGCCGTAACCGACAAGGTAAACCACTCATGATTCCTTGGCTGTTCGTATGAAAGACAGCACTTTCTCAAAACTCTGCTCTGCGTCAGAACCCATTGGATCTGTGGGTGGCTCTGGCTTTACCTCCCCTGAAGTGCTTGCTTCTAAGATGGGTTTGTTTGTGTCGTCATAGTCAAACAGGAGGGGAACCCCCAAGTGAGTACACACAACCATTGGGAGCTATGAGAACTCTAGTAGTGTTCTTATCTTCAGAATCTGAATCATCATCTCCATCACTCTTTGGGGTTGCTCACTGCCATAGCCATGGCGTTCTTCATAGGTAATTTTGTTCTTCTTTCTGGTTTGAGTGAATTTCTCTAGGTTTGGAGAAGGGAAATTTCTCTGGAGAGAAGGGGCCAGAGAAATTTTCTCTGGAGAGGGAAATTTCTCTAAAGGCCAGAGAAGGAAAATTTCTCTGAAAAGAAGGGAAGACCAGAGAAATTTCCAAATTTTCTCTAGAGAGTGGGAAGTAGGTCAGAGAAATAAAGTTAAAGAATTTCTCTAGAAAGTTCAGAGAAATTTTAAATTTCTCTGTGAAGTCAAATTTTCTCTGGATCAATTTGAGGGATCTTAGACATTATAAAAATATTAGATATTCTTTATACTATAAATCTTAAGAAGAGGGACCTTAAAAAAAAAACCCATTAATTTATTGATAGATTGATATCTCGCTAAATTAATAGAATTTAGGTGGTCTAGGGCTATTAATTTGAAGAGGTTATATTGTACTTGGTAAATAAAGCACAACACGGTTATCGAAGAAATTCTCATCCTCTTTGATTACGAAACCATTACTCAGTTTGTTTGTTTAGTTCTGATTTTTAAAAAATAAATTTTAGAAAATCTTTTTTTTTTTCTATTTTAATGTTTTTAATGAATTTTTTTTATATATCTTAAGTAATTTTTTTAATTTTTAGACATACCTAATATAAATACACTTAGAAAGTATAATATTTATGAAAAAAAAAATCTTTAAAAGAATCCTAAATACCAAAAATACAAAAAATATATATATGAAAATTTAGTATATTTTTGTATTTTTGTATTTTTGTGTATTTATTAATTTTTTAAAATATTTTTTTATAAATATTTTACTATTTAGATACATCTAAGTAAGGTACATCTAAAAAAATATAAAAAATTACTTAAAATTTAAAAATTATTCACTAAAAACAAATATATATATATATATAAAAAATAAAATAAACAGAATTTTTTAAAAATTATTTTTTAAAAATCAAAACCAAACAAGCTGACTAATATTTGAGATGAATTTGCGCCAATAAACTCAAGATTAGTGTCTATCCTAGTTATGTCATTGACCGGGAGAATACTTTGATGTTTAAGTCAACAACTCAAAATACTCAATTTTGAAAGAAATTTAGAATGCTCAATTATGAGTACTTGCACTTGCACGATATGATTGTGTCTTGCCACCTCCCTATGGGTGTCTTTCTTCTATTAGGACTCTACTTCATAGTAAGTGCATCCTAAAATAATTATTTACCTAATTGAGTTGGGATAAACCTTCTCAAAAGTTACAAACAATCTTACTAGAGATTCTCAAAACAAATAAACAAAACTTCCAACCACACTCTCTACTTTTTACTAGTTAAAGTACAAAAAAAGTACACTCTTTATTTTACCTAATTACTTTAGCTATTATGTTCTCCAACCACGCTCTTTATTTTAGCTAATCATTTAAACTAACTTAATTAATTTTTAAAATAAAAAAATACTAATTGTTGATATTTTACTAATATAAATTTGCCCATACAAACATACAAAACCTGTAGAATGAGAAGAAAAAAAATACAAAATACAAAATAGGTTATTCCGTAATTTATCAAACAAAATTGAAAAAACATATAAAATTGTTACACACACACACATATATATATATATATATATATATAATCCTAAATCGAAGACATAAATATACAAAAATTTAAAATATATATATACATAATTATTTGGAGAGCCTATGGGGCTCTTCAATTGTAGCCACCAAAAAAATAGAATGGTAAAATAGCTAGTCCAATAGCTAGCCCATTGGAGTTCAAAATTAGACTTACATTGATCAAAATGCTTAACAAGCCATGTTTAACTATTCCCTTGAAAATCCTCTTAGGAGTTACATACTTATTGAGAATTAACTACCCAAAAATCACACTCAAATCAGAGTCTAATCAATGCCATGACTTCAATCATTATCTTCCGGCCAAGTGGCTCTATTTAAAAATACGTCTCCATAGAGTAGTGTAATGAAAATAATATGAGAAATGTTAGGGATTATGAAAATTTTTTTATGAAAATGATCATGAAAAATTTATGACCCTTAGATTACCTTGATTAGTGTGTGGTGCTTTATTGTAAGTGTAATCTAAAAGTCACAAATCTTTCATGACTATTTTCATGAAAAACTTTTCATGATACCTAACAATGTTGAAATAATATATAAAAGATTAGTTGAATTACCATGCTGCCAAGCACAACATGAGAAAACCTAGGTACATATAAAATAAATAATAAAAAAAAAAAAAACAAAATAATAATAAAAAAAAACTAGGAGTTTGACGCTGGTAACAAATCAAATCCTGGGATTTTATTTCTTCAATTTAAACCATACATATCTAAATTGGTCACAATCTCAATCTCCCATTTATTTTTGTTAGTTTATGTAACCAAAAATTATTTTTACAATACACGTGGCACATTTTTACTTGTTCTTTCAGCTTAATATTAATTACATTATCACACCAGATTATCACTCTCATTTATTAAATATTCATCAGATCATAACCATTTATGATTTAGACTCTATAACATTTTCCCTTATGATAAAGATTTCAATGAACTTCTTGACATGGGATCCTATCACTCATTCCCTTCATCTCCCATTTGTCCAAAATTGTCCAAAACACCATCGCCAATGCTTCACCTCCACTGTCATTTAAACCTTCCCTCTAGCTCCTAGCTCATCCATGTTCATCTATCCTTTTATCTTTACTCTTTTTCCTTCACCCTGTAACACCGCCCCAAGGGTACTCTCGCGCTAAATAGTTCGGACCCTTAATTTCTTCAATCTAATTTCACGAGTACAATGTAAAACATAGATGGAATTCAGATTTGGCAATTTTATAGAAAATCCATTTTATTATAAAAATCATTTGCCAAAAATGGACTATATCATCATATCTTAGAGTCGCCACCTAATGTTTTAAGAAAATTAGGAAACCTATGACTCGTGCTAAGGCCACTGTTGTAACCAAGGATGCTTGGCTCGAAACCTTAGGTATGAGAGGGGAAGGTCATTAATTGAGCACTCCCGCTCACATGATCAAAAGATTGGCCTCTACTAAACTATGATATGAATTTTATTGCTTTATATGTTTATATTTTGATTATTTAATAAATGCTAAAATTACTATGTGAAGCAAACAAATATAGATGGTGTCATTTGTTTTGGAACAATTTGATTTCATGGATTTTGAAAATATTTTGAATATTGTACAAAACACAAAAAATTAAGCTTTACAAACATGAAAATCAATTTTATTCAAAATCGAACAACACCACCTTTAGCCACTAGCATGCACCGAGGCATATTAAATAAGCAAATAGCCACATGGTAAGATGCTAAACATAGTAAAAAAAACACACACAAACGGGATGCTAAAACACAAAAACTTATATATTTGTCAATGTCTAGCAAACAATTACAAAATAAAATTAGTAAAACATGCATGATCCTATATACAAAATCCTAATGCAATTCACTCATAAAATACAACTATAGATCTAGCTTCTAATATATGACATGTAAATCATCTCAAGAACATGAGGTAACGCACAAAATCACATAACAATCGATAAACCCACAGATGCAAATTTAGCTGAATCTTAAGGCATGAAACATAGATGCAAAGCATGAATATGATGATAAGCAAAAATATACTGCATATGTACAAATAAGGAAAACAAGTAAAAGAATGGGATAGAAACAGCGGGGTGGGGAATTATTACAATATTTGAATAATACATATCCGAACAAAGGAGAAGAGGAATAAAAATATTTCAGAGAAATAAAATCATCACAACTCTCTCTAATTAAAATAAAAAAATAAAAAATAAAAATAGAAACTTCGGGGGGCCTCGGAGACCATCGGAGACTGTTTTGCTTGACGCCAGGAGACTGCTGGGTTTTGTCCAAAAGAAGTCGGCTGGTCGGCCAAAATGTGAGCTAGTTGGCTAAAAACTTAGCTAGTTGGCCAAAAATAGAGTCGGCTGGCCAATTAGGCTAAGCCAAAAACTCTATTTTGTTGCAACACCAAGAGAAAGAACAAGCATGGGATATGTAGGTGCTTCAACTTATCACTTCCAGTTAGATTACAAAAATTTATAATACGAAATCAAAGCAAAAAAAGTAATATACGAAATAAAATGTAAGAAAATAAATGTGTGCAAAATTCACCTTCCAAGGAAAAGATTTGATTTCTACACTTCTTTTTGACTACCCTCAAGTTTAGGAAGTGTGTTCTTAGTTCTCAAGATGGTATATCTGTGTGCAAGGAAAATGGAGGTCTATGAAAACAACTTCTTTGTTTTTGGTAAAGAACTCTCTTAATTAAAGTTTTCTCCTTTTTTTTTTTTTCTCTCTCTCTCTCTATCTCTCTTTTTCGAATCCCCTTTCCCTTTCTAACAATTCGATCCTCTCCACATACCACATAGGCAATGTAAGTGTGCTTAGTGGAAAAGATGGTGGAGGACAAGGTTGAAAACAAAGGCACAAGGTGACAAGAAGCAAGGACTTTGTTGAAGAGGCCAGCTCTCTTGATAATGAAAGATAAGTTGATACACAATATGGAAGACTCAATGAAGCAGGTAGAAGGAGGCAAGGTGGAGGACAAGGATGATGGGGTGCTAAGGATGATTGCATTGGATACCACTTTTAAGGAAGAGACAAATGTTTTTTTAACAATAGCGGCCAAAGGAAGACAATAGAGGCCGAGTAGGTATATATATCTTGCATGAATGTATCAAGAAAGATCTGAAATGGCATGACCCACACGTTTTCAACAAGAATTCTGTTGAAACTGCCATGCTTCTAGGAAAATTACCCGGTTGGCCAACTTATTGGCTGGTAGGCCAAAAAGTTGGTTGGTCAGCCAATTAAAACGTTAGTTGTGACCTGACTATTTTGCATGAAACAGGATTTTTTGACAGAATTATTGTCCTTTCCTCATATTTTTACACTGTTCTTTGCTCAATTTCTTGAGAAAATGTTTTATTTTGTAGCTTAAAAATGATCCTTGGAACACTACGAAAATACTTGGAACAAAACACAGAAAGAAAGTTTCAAAAGAAAATTTTGAACGAGATTTGAACAGTTGGCCAAACCAGGTTTAGGGTTGGGAATGAAGTACAAATTTCATCTTTCTCATTAAGGCTGTTGTGAGAAACACATTCTTATTTTCATTATCAAGTAATCAAAAGAAAGCGCCTAAGTCTTAGGGTCGGTCAAAATGAGGTGTCTACAGTTGCCCCTCTTTGACAGAACTCGAAGTCATTTCTTGATGTGAGTGAATTTGAAAGCCCGAAAACGACCCTTTTCACAAGGCCATAAGACTTGGGCAAACAATCAAGATGCGAATGCAGTTGGTTGAACCCGAAGGTTGCCTACGTATCCTCTTGCAAGGAATCAAATCAACGTAGTTCAAAGGCAGAATACAAATGATATGCTCGAAATACAATTGAAAGTGAGACTTACACGCTTCACGAAGTGATTTTTTTCAATACAGTGCAATAGGTAATATGCAAGGCAAGCCTCCTGCAAATGATATGAAGCATAACAATAGGTACAATCCAAACACACTCACATGAGAGAAGGAAATGTAGTATTAACCATCGACCAAAACGGGGAGGTATTAACTGATGAAAAGGTTTAACCATCAACCCAAAATAGGGGAGGTATTAACTGATGGATAGTTTTAACCAACAACCCAAGAAAAGTGAGGTATTAACCGATGGTGGTTTTAATCGACAACCTAAGAAAGGGATAGTATCGTCATCCTGAAGAGGGGCCAGTATTAACCGAGTGGTTTTAACCATCAACCCAAAAAAGGGGCCAATATTAACTGATGAAAAAGGTTATAATCAAATGTTGATGTGAATAGATTGTAACCAAGTGATGCAACAGTGTGATAGTTGCAACCATGCATAACAAATGTAATAGATAGTGCAAGTGTGATGGTGCATGCAAAAACATGAAGAGTGCGATGTGAGACATGCAATATGCAATATGATGATATGATGCAAAAATAATATGATGGATGCACAACAGAGGAATACACAAACTGATTTTTTTTTTCTTTTTTTCTTTTTTTTTTTTTGTATTTTTTTGTATTTTTTATACATACCATATATACATATATAGATACAAACTATATACAAAATACGTATTACATAGATATATATATACTTATTCACACAGACAAACTATATACATACACACACACACACATATGTATATGTAGACACCCCATTTTTTACCACTCTTGTAACTTGGATGTCGCCATTTGCACACCCAATAATGAGTGTATATGCTTGTTAAGTGCTTGGAGTCCTCAGCGAAATGCCACAACTTTGAGCCTTCAAACCCTACACACATGTTGCCTTATTTTTGGACCAAAACCAAAGTTTTTCAAACCTGCAACCTCTTGTGGCCTGTCGGCCACTGTTATTGGCTGCCGGCCACAAGTGTGTTCTGCAGATATTTTTCTGCCAGCTGTGCTAGCTGTTGGCACAATGCATACACTTTCTTCCATGTGTATGTATTGACATTTTTGAGGGAGTGTGATGGTTTTCTATATATAGAGGACCTCCCCTCTTGCTTGAAGGGTTAGAAATTTTGGAGCAAATTATTTTCTCTCTCTTGCAAATTTCTTGACCTTTTGCCTATACGTTCTAAATCAAACCTTACCATCTTTGAGCTAAGGTACTTTTGAGCCCCTTTTTGAGCTCTTTGGGGTGTGTTTGTGTTGCATTATTGCTTGGAAGTGCTCTCCTCTTCAAGAGGTATAAGGCTTAGCTTGTTTCCTTGGTTTTGTTTGCTATTTTCCTATTGTTTTCCTACTGTTTTTCTATTGTTTTTGGGCTGTTTAAACTCTATAATTTTGGGCTGAAAGTTGCGGTTTAAGGCCTTAAAAGGGTAGATGGGTGTTTCACCTTTCTTTCCACCTTGCTTCTCTAGCCTTTACCCTTGTGTTTCCCACCTTTACATTATCTTTTTTTTAGCTTTTAAACACTGATTTTTAGAGTTATTTCAGTGGCTAAAATGTTGTTTTGAAGTCCAAAATTGGAGCTGTTAGCCTCTCCTCCTTGTGTCTTGCTTACTAGCCTAGTATGCTCCATGTTTTAGCTTATTGTTCTAGCTATTTTTATCTTAATTCCAGCATATTTTGGGACTAACTTATCATTGTTTTAGGACTATTTTTAGCTTTTTGTTGCATTTGAGCTTTGTATTGCATGCTTGTAGTGTAATTATCTCATAAGTTTGGTAGTTTAGGCTTTAGCCACCAACCTATTTGAGTTGATAGCATTTGTTTATGGCTTTCCATACTTGTTTTCACCCCTAATCACTTGTGGAACCTCCCTCCTTTCTTGGCTTTTGCTATGCTTTGAAAGTTGGTTCAAACTAGTTGCTTGTTTAAAGTATGAGATTGAGGTCTTATGCTTAATGGTTTAATCCCTTTGGGGGTTCATTACCAACGGCATGACACTTCTCTCATGCCTAAAATAACTCTTGGTTTGATGCTTCTTTCCATTAGAGGACTTAAAACTCACCTTTGGACTTAATTGACTAAGGAATGGTTAGTAATTAAAATGGAGTAATAAAATTATGGACTAAAATGATGCAAGATAATAACTTGGTTTGGGTTCAATCGGACGTTAATTGAACCCTTGAGTCTAGAGTCATTTCATATTCATTAGTGATGTAAACGGTTCAAGAGCCATTGTCAACCACTTCCCTTGATCATCTATGATAGAAAGGGGGTTTGAGAGTCTTATTTATTAAATGTATTGAACTTGCACCCTTTGGTTCATAGGCCATCATGCAATGAAGTTACATCCATTGATGGTTTGTGAATCAAGTTTACTATTTCTTTGAGCTGTTTGATGATAAGGAGGGGTAAGTTGTGCAAACAACCCTTTAGAATACCCTATGCTTGCACTGTCTGCTCTATGTTGCAACAGGAAAAACTAGGCATCAGTGGCCGGCAGGCCACTACTTGGGTACGGCAGGCCATCACGGCCACCATATCTAGCCTGTCGACCACCTTTGCAAAATCCAGCAGTAGCTTTTTGAAATGAAACAGAGTTGGTTTTGAGGTGAAAAACAGTGCAAATGTCCTAACTATGCAACAAAGGCTTCCTGGCAACAGAACAATGGCTTCAGGTGGAAATCCATGCATGCATGAGCACTTCTTGCTCCCCAGGGCTGTTTTAGTCTAATTAATTAGCTTAGATATTTGTTATAATTTATTAGTTGTCGCTAGTTAATTTTGTAGAGTGTTGTATATAAGTAGTTAGTTAAACTAGTTATTCAAATTTTGTCTTATAATAATTAGTTAATTAGCTAGAATAGTTGATTAATTTGTTGTTGTAATAGCTAGTTAATTAGTTAGCTTAGCTATTCGGACCCTCCTGATCGAGGGCAAGCAAAACTTATAATAATGTGTATGTCTTCCAACCCCACGTCTTTCTCCCTTTTATTTACTAGCTTATGATGGTTAGTTTAGGGCATCATGTCTTGTTTAGCATTACTCATGCTTGTATCCATTTGTTTTGCATGCACCGAGGCTCGGCGCATCATTCTAACTTGCATTGTTAGTTTAATATTTCTTTGAATACGTGCTTAGACCGCATGATATCAAATTGATTAACATGCCATGTTAAGTAGCCAAGCCTATTTAGATTGTATACCGCATGTGTTGCATCAGTCATATTGCATTAGTTAGGATCATGCATTATTCTAACTTTTTCATCTTTTTGGCTTGGAGTACTAGGCGAGCTCTTTTATGCTTTAGCATAGTTGCATGAGTGTGATTGTTACCATGTCAAAGCATGCTTGCCATGAGGCTAAGTGCTTAATTGATAAATTGCTTGAATGCCTGTGAATGAAGACTAATTGCTTGAATTGGAATAATTTGAGTAATGTTCATATGCGATCACTTTTTCAAGTGGTACATATTCGAAACAATTTTCGAAGAGACAAACATGAATCAAGCGTTCCAATTCTTGCAAATTAGTCTATACTTGTGTGTGTGTGCATCACATAGTAATGCTAGCCTAATAACCGGAACAAGAGCATATAATATACATAAGATCGATATCATGATTAGTAGAGGCTGATCTTTGATCGGGCCAGTGGGGGTGCTCAATTCATGACCTTCTCCTCTCGTACCTAAGTTCCCGAGCTAAGACAATCTTGGTGATGACGGACACGTGACCTTTGGCACGAGTCATGGGTTTCTTAAATTCCCCAAAAAAATTTAGGTGGCGACTCTGTATCTGGCAAAACAGTCCATTTTTGGCATTTTTTTTATTCAAAATTGATTTTCCAAAAGATTTGCTGGATTTGGACTCTTTGGTGTTTATATATTTCACATTGCACTTGTGAAATCAGATTCAGAATTGCGAGAGTCCGATACTGCAAGGCTTACTCGTCTTCCGCACGAAAAGTCGAGCTACAGTATACAACGATATACATATATATATAATATACATATCTCCCTCTCATCCCTTATTTTTGTCTCTCTCTTCCTCTTTTGTCTTTGTCGAGCGTCGTGTCTAGTGCTCGATTTCAACAATTGCAGCGCCTGACCAACAAAGCCAGACCAACCCCGATTCTTCAACAATTGCCTGTATTTTCCCTCTTTGGCTTCTTCTTTTCTTCCATTTTCTTCTTACGCTGAGGCTTGCGAGAGAGACATAGCAGAAAGCTGCCAAGAAAAACTCTCTCTGCCATTACTCTACAACCTCCCTCTTTGGCATTACTCTCCTCTGACATGGCCTCGTCCCGTCATCATCTTTTTTTTTTCTTGACCTTAATGATTCCCTGATAGAGATTGCTGACACCAGCGCCTCCAAGCCTCGATAGAGTGCCCCTGCTCTTGTCCCTGTTTTTAGTTTCCCTAAGATGTCAGTCGAGCAACTGATGGCAGTGCAATCTAACATCGATGCCAACCATTACACATTGAAGTCCTGTGTGGAGACTGTGACTGCAGTCTCCAATTTGTCTCGCCAGTTGCAGAACAAGACAAATAAGGTACATCGATTAAACGCCCAACTCTTTCTACTCCCGCATATGTACAAGGATGCTCGAGAAAATATTAGTCATTTGAAGAGGTAGAACAAGGAATTGAAGCGCTAAGCAACCAATATGGAAAGATTCTTGGTGCCTCGGTATATGTTATTCGATAGCCAGCGGGGGATGATTTCCTTCGAAAATCCTACAAATTCTAAAGCAGGGCCTTCGAAGCCTTCCCCAGAATGAACAACTTGTAACAGGGTAACTGGCAGTGGAGTCGAGCGATGAAACTGTCTACACGTGAAGTTGGCCTTTGACACTCACCGCCAAGTTGCCCCAAAAAATCTAAGAAAATCCACTTCTTTTTTTTTTTGTTGGTATTTTCAATTTTTTCTTTTGTCCTTTTATTCTTTTTTCCTTTTTGTTTTGCCTTTCTGTTTTTGATTAGGAAGGACACCAATGCTTCAGATGATTTCATTTTTTTTTCTTCAAAATTTCTTTTTGATGTAATGCTGTAATCGGGGGATTTCACCTTGAATCAATAAAAGAAGTTTCTTTTTTTGCACATAATGACGTGAATGGCACATCACTTAAGCATGAAAACATTTTTCTTGAACTTAAATCGGAACTTGAATCCGAGAACAATTAAATTTCAATGAATTCTAAATTGGACATTGAGCCCTCAATTGACCAGAAATTAAATAATGACTCAATGAAAGAAAAACAAAGCAAAACCAATCCAAACACACCTATTTACTCTTGCTGGAATGAAAGGCACTCAAAACACGATCGAAAGGACAAACAATTGAGCCTACGTAGCTTCTGCAATTTTCCATTCTGGATTGATATTGAAATTGGCTAGCCGGCTAATTGATTGACCGATCGGCTGATTCGTTGTCCAACCAGCTGAAAAATTGATGGACCGGATGAAAAATTGGCCGGTCGGCTAAACGAGTGGCTGACCAATTGAAATAATTAGAAAACACACCCGGAGTCAACTAAAAACTTGGATGACCGACTGAATTGTTAACGAGCGAGCTAAAACATGCATGAGAGTGTATGGAGAAGACAGAATTCCCGACTCGACTATGCCCCTAGGTCATTGCTTTGACTTTTTCTTTTTCTTTTCTTTTTTTTTTTTTTTGCTAAAATGATTTTAACCAGTTTGAAAGTTAGATTAGCATGCTTATTCCACTCTCCGTCTTGAAATCATGTAAGTCAAGCTATGAGCACTGAAAATTTTCCTTTTTGGTCCAAAGAGTGGTTTGGTTTTGGAAAAATGGAATGACTTTCGAGAAAATTAGTCGACTTCATTAAAAATCCTCAAAATCTGTTTTTGTAAATGGCCACTACCCGACCAATATGGAATCAACCCTTGAGATGCACAATCTCAAATTAGAACTTGCTACCTTGTAAATTGAATCTATCATAAGAAGAGATAGGACAATCGAACCAAATGTAGATGAATCAATCAAACATGGATGGGACAAGCGAGTTGAAAATGGTTATGGCCAAACTTCAAGATGAAACTACCTACGTATCCCGAAGATAGGAATTAGGCCTTACATAGTTCACGTTAAGGCTCACTCGAGTATTTTCACTCTCCTTTTGTGCTCTAACTTTTGCCAAAGCCGCCCTTCCGGGTTTTCGACCTTATGAGCTCTTTCTCTATCTTTTTTCTTTTTTCTTTTTTTTTTCTTTTTTTTTTATCCTTCATTTTTTTTTTCATTTTCTATTTTTTTTGTTTTTTTACTCTAACTTTTTCCAGGGTCACCCTTTCGAGTTTTCAGTCCAACGAGCTTCTCAAGGATAGCACTTTTTTAGTTTGTCCATGTTGATTGGTTGCAGGAATTCCAAGCCATTTAAATCCATGACAATGACCGCTTTTCCTGACCAAATAGTCTTGATGATGATGTAGGGACCTATCCAATTGGATATGAATTTGCCCCTAGGGTCATGGATATGGGATCGATTGTCCTTTCTTCAGCATTAAATCTTCTTCTCTCAGATTTCAAGATTTGATTTTCTTTCCGGTCTCCATTGGCTTGAGATACAATTCGGTTTGAATCTTCAATCACATTTGACCTTATTGTCCCTAGTTCAAGGGCTACTTCCAATCTGGCTATGCAAGCCTCACACTTTGGTTTATCATTGAACATTTTCAATCAAGGTTTGAAAGCTAGGTGGATCAGATCCTAAGATCGAGAGTGATCCTATGCTGTACAATCTCAAGATCAATTCCAAGCATGTTTTCGTAGGACCGCGCAAAAACATTTTTTAATAAAGCGACCAATCGCTCGTGCTCTTTTGAAAATAATGTAGCACCAATCTGGACTGAGCCAGGTTTCTGCTCAATACCCATATTAACAAAAATGATCTTATCCATTAAGGGTTTAGCATACCTCTCTTCCTCCCAGACAATCAAATTTTACAAATCCCAATGAATTCCTTCCTCTTCATTTTTTATCAAAGTTTTGGAAAACGTTTTGAAATTTTTTGTCAATGCAATGATTTAAAGGCACAGAGAAGTAGATGAAAATTACTGCATTTTCATTCAAAACCTCTAGCTGGATTGAAACAGACTCAGAAGAAAGTGAAAATACAAACAAAAATAGGACAGTGATGTCTGGGTTATCACCTCCAAAATCACTTAACTCTGACTCACAAGACTAACTCGATCCTGATTTGAGTTCAACAGACTTGGCAGAATCAGGTTCAGACTAAACACCCAATTCAAAAAGTAAAATGAAAGCATTTACAAATTGCTAATTACAGTGCATGCCATCCACCACATCTGGAACAAAATTTGTGCAATCAATGGGTGGTCCATCCCCGATCACAAAAATGATCACAATATCTCCCAAATTTACTGGTCCTACACTAGTCTCAAGATCTATCACAGAGTCAACCAGTGTCAGACCTAGAATTTCTCCTTTGCTTCTTTGTTGCATGATCAATCCATGGCTCCAGAAAACCATAAGGAAGGAAGTCCATGCATGTAAGACTATCTGCCATAATATCCAGTTCTAGCTCCAAATCATCTGTCACCACGGGGTTTTGGGATTTTGGTTGGAATCGAGGTACATATGTCATGAATAAATCAACGCTTTCTAGAATAAGCACCTCGAGTTTGGGTAGATGGAAAAGTAAAATGCAGTGGGTGGTAGTGTATGGATAAGGTTGAGCTGGGAAGGCGATGGAGCTTGGTGATAGGGTAACAATGGGTTAGTAGTGACATTGGGTTTCCTGGGTAGAGCTATGATCTTATTATCAATAAGATCTTGAATCTCACGATGAACTTGGATGCAACGGTCAGTATCATGACCATGTTGTTGGTGGAAGGCGCAATACTTGGTGGGATCATAGCTACATAGAAGTGGACTAGGAAGAGGATTGGGATCAAAGAGCTTGAGGTACCCATTTTCTGCTAGAATTTTCATGGCATGGGTTGGAGACATGTAGAGACGGTGAAGCCTTCGGGTTCAAGATCAGGTTGAAGTGGTTAGTTATGGGTCGATATTAGCAAAAGAGTTGACCATTTTGGTAAAAGTTGTGACAATGTTGATCTCTAAGGATATGGAATCGGCAGTTGTGTTACTACTAACAGTAGCATTAGAACTGTGAGTAAATGTCTTTCTCACGGGCTCATTTCCTTCTGTAATGATTCCCTGTTTGATAGCATCCTCAATCTGAACCCCAATCTCATGGAGGTCCTTAAAGTTGATGAGTGTGAGAACTATCATTTTCTACAGTAATCTTCCATACAGATTTTTAATAACTATACGGACTTGATCTTTTTCCAAGGGTCGATTTGTCATCATGGCTGCCTTTACCCTCCACCTTGTGATAAATGCCATGAAGCTCTCGTTGGGCTCTTGTCGGGTCACCTCCAGTTCCCGAGTGGTTACCTCAATATGGGTGTTGTAAGAATACTAGGCGATGAAAGCCTTAGCTAATTCCTCTCAAACTTTCTTTACTGAATCCTCTAACTTGGCATACCAGATACCGGCCACTCCTGACAAAATTTTTCTGTACAAGGAAAGCTTTTGGACCCGCGATAGGCCCATGGGCTTCAGAATGTTTAAAACAGGTGGAAATGAACCATAAGATCACCAGGCCCATCAAATCTATCTATATGCGGCACTTTGAACCGCTCAAGCAACTTCACAATTTTTTCTGTAAACCCATCCTCGATGTTTGGAATAGAGTTGATCCCTTGTGATTTTTTGAACATTTTCTCTAATTTGGATATTTTTAGCATAGTCGGGTCAACTTCATTAATATCCGTGGGGAAAAATCCTCCCATTGGTTATGTGAGAACCTTAGGATCTCCTTGTAGATTAAGTTCATGAAGTTATTCAACTGGTGGAGGTGGTTCCAAAACCAGATGAACCACTGGAGGTCGATGAGATGTAGACGCCCTAGATGGGCGTTGCAAAGTGGCAAGAGCCTCACTATTGGCGGCAACCTTGTTGGTAATAGCATCCATACTTTGTTGAAGGGACAGAAACATGTTTGCTATATCTACCGAAGGTTGGTCCATTACTATTGGAGGTTGGTCTGTCACTTCTAGAGGTGGATCCATCACAGATTCTAGAAATTTTGACTGAAGAGGTACTGACAGTGAGGTTTTAACCTTACCCCTTGTAATTAGCAGCAGAGAAACTAACACTAGCTATCCCTGAACTAAATTTGCGGTTCTACTAAGTTTACTAGTGCAAGTCCACAAAACTTGAAGGATATTAGATCATTCTGAAGCTCTTGTGCTACGACTACCGTGCAAAAAAAAAAAAATGAAACTCCCAATCAAAATTTTGGCATCATTCCAGCTCAACTGATTATTATATAGCATGTTGGAACACTGAACTCCATCCCTCAAAATGAAATTCCTAAACCACTGCTCAAAATTTTGTGACCCTTAGATGCCATATAGTGCACATAGTAGGAAAGAGAACAAACACCCCTATAGAGGGTAGGGTTATTCTGTCATAGCTTTAAAATGATCTAGGGTTTCACTATTCAAACAAGTGGCATCATACATCCTGGAAGGGGGTAGCATCCTGCCCTAATTTTGGAAGTTGCTAGAGTTTACTATACGCACTAAGTCAGTCTTGGTCAAAAAGGATACCTCAATAAGACACCGATATACCTATCCAATCTAGCGGATCAAGCGGTACATGGTGATCCCAATTCCAAGGCTTGTGCTCCCAACATATTGGAGCCCATGTCCATCTATCCACTTGAAGTCGAATAGTTGTCCTGGATAATAGGTGACGAGCACAGGACTTAGGCTCACCAATGCATGAAATGCAATGAACATATAATTGAAAATAAAAATTATATCATGGAGTTCGAGTCAAGGTTTCTTAATATCCCTAACAAAGTAGCCAAAAACTGTAACACCGCCTAAGGGTACTCGCACGCTAAACAGTTTGGACCCTCGATTTCTTCGATCTAGTCTCATAAGTGCAATGTGAAACATAAATGACAGTTCAAATTTCATAACTTTATAAAAAATCTATTTTATTGCAAAAAAACGTTTACCAAAAATGGACTATGTTTTGGTGTGGTTAGAGTGTGTTTTATATCTTGTTACATGGAACCTGTGTTGGTTTTAAGCTTGAAGCTGCTGATTCATTTATTGCACTTGTTATTGCTTATTGCTTGCATATGTTAGTGTTTATTGCATCATCTTGCATGATCATGAGTTTTCAAAATAGCCGACTGCGCGAAGCGTGTGAGTCCATCTTTCAAAGTTTTCTTCATACATATCATTTGCATCTTGCTCATAACTATGCTAGTTTGATTCCTTGCAAAGAGATACATAGGCGGCTTACGAGCACAACCATTTAATTTATGTCTTGATTGTTTGTCCAAGTCTTACGGCCTTGTCAAAAGGGGTCATCTTCGGGCTTTGACATTTACTTACGTCATTTCATGACTCTAAGTTCTGTCAAAGAGGGAAACTGTAGACACCCCATTTTTGACCACCCTTACGACTTGGACGTCGCCACTTGCACACCCAATGATGAATGTATGTATGCTTATTAAGTGCTCGGAAGTCCTCAATGGAACGTCACAGCTTTAAGCCTTTCAAACCCTACACACCTCTTGCCTTGTTTTTGGACCAAAACTAGAGTTTTTCAAGCCTGCAACCTCTTGTGGCTTGCCGGCCACTGCTATTGGCTGCCGGCCACAGATTTTGGTTGCCGGCCACAAGTGTGTTTTGTAGATATTTTTCTACCAACTGTTGGCACAGATGCATGCATCTTCTTACACGAGTATGTACTGATATTTCTGAGGGAGTTGTATAGGAGGCCTCCCCTTCCATTTTCAAGGTTGGAAATTTTAGAGCAAAAATTCTCTTTTTCCCTCTCTATAATTCTCTCTCCCTTTTGCAATTTCTTAGTTTTTTGTAAGCTTTTGCCTACACACTCTAAACCAAACCTTACCATCTTTGAGCTGAGGTGCCTTTGAGCCTAGTTTGAGCTTTTGAGGGTGTGTAAGCCTTGATTTGTTGTTTAGAATTGGTCTTCTTTTCGAGAGGTATAAGGCTTTGCTTGTTGCTTTGCTTTAGTTGCTAGTTTTCCTATTGTTTTTCTATTGTTTTTGGGCTGTATAAACTCTATATTTTTGGGCTAAAACTTGTAGTCTAAGGCCTCAAAGGGTGGAGGGTTGGTTCACCTTTCTTTCCACCTTGCTCTTCTAGCATTTCCCCTTGTGTTTCCCACATTTACACTATCTTTTTTTGAGCATTTAAACACTGATTTTTAGTGCTTTTTTAGTGGCTAAAATGTTGTTTTGAAGTCTCAAAAATGGCGAAGGTAGCCTCCCTTCCTTGTGTTTGTTTACTAGCCTAGCATGCTCCATGTTTTAGCTTATTATTCTAGTGTTTGTTAGCTTAATTCCAGCATATTTTAGGATTGTTTTAGACCTACTTTAAGACTATTTTTGAGTGTTCATTACATTTGAGCTTTGTATTGCATGCTTATAGTGTAATAGTCCTAATAGGTTTGGTGGTTTAGCCTTAGCCACTATCCTATTTGAGTTTATAGTGTTTATTTATGGCTTTCTGTACTTGTGATCCCTCTTAATCACCTCTGCAACCTCCTTCCTTTCTTGGCTTTTGCTTTACTTTGAAAGTTGATTCAAACTAGTTGTTTGTTTAAAGCATGAGATTGAGGTCCTACACTTAATGGTTTAATCCCTTTGGGGGTTCATTACCAACTTCATGAAGCTTCTCTCATGTCTAAAACAACTCTTGGTTTGATGCTTCTTTTCATTAGAGGACTTAAAGCTCACCTTTGGACTTAAATTACTAAGGAATGGTTGGTAATTAAAATGGAGTAATAAAATTGAGGACTAAAATGATGCAAGATAATAACTTGGTTTGAGTTCAATCGGACGTTAATTGAACCCTTGAGTCTTGAATCGTTTCATACTTGTTAGTGATGTAAACGATTCAAGAGTCATTGTCAACCACTTCCCTTGATCAATTCATGATAGGGAGGAGGTTTGAGAGTCTTATTTGTTGCATTTATTGAACTTGCATCCTTTGGTTCATTGGCCATCATGCAATGAAATTGCTTCCATTGATAGTTTGTGAATCAAATTTTGCCACTCCTTTGAGTTGTTTAATGATAAGGAAGGGTAAGTTATGCAAACAACCTTTGAGAATACCCTGTGCTTGCTCTATTTGTTCTCTATTGCAGCAGGAAGAACCAGCCATCAGTGGCCGGCAGGCCACCTTTTGGGGATGACAGGCCACAACTTCTAGCCTACTGGCCACCTTTGCAAAATCCAGTAGTGACTTGTTGAAACAGAACAGAGTTGGTTCTAAGGTAGAAATCAGTGCAAGTGTTCTGCTGTGTAACAGAGGCATCTGGCAGTAGAAACAGTGGCTTTTTTGGGTGGAAAATCCGTGCATGCATGAGCATTCCTCGTTTCCCGAGGAGGAGTAATTAGAGTAGTTAATTTAGTTACTTCATGTTGTAATTAATTAGTTAGCTAAATTAGAATTTTGTAATTAATTAATTAGTTAGATTGTGATGTTGTAATAACTAGCTAGAATAGTTAGCTTCATTAGGTTTGTAATAATTAGTTAATTCACTTTGTAATAGCTAGTTAATTAGCTTAGCTAGTTAGTTCATTCAAACCCTCCTGAGTGAGGGGCACAAATGTTGTAATAATGTGTATGTCTTCCAACCCCACATATTTCTCCCTTTTATTTAATTCCTTACGATGGTTAGATTAGAGCATCATGTTTTTTTTAGCATAATCCATGTTTGTATTCACTTGTCTTGCATGCATTGGGCTCGGTGCATTATTCTAACCTGCATTGTCGTTTAAATACTTTTTTGAATACGTGCTTAGACCGCATGCTATCAAATTGATTCATATGCCATATTAGTAGCCGAGCCTAGTAATCGCATATTGTATGCGTTGCATTAGTCATATTGCATAGTTAGAATCATGCATTATTCTAACTTTGTCATTTTTTTTGGCTTGGAGTATTAGGTGAGCATTTTTGTACTTTAGCATATTGCATGAGTGTAATTGTTGCCATGTCAAGCATCTTCACCATGAGGCTAAGTGCTTAAATGATAAACTGTTTGAATGCCTGTGGATGAAAGCTAGTTGCTTGAATTGGGATAGTTTGATTCATATACATTTAAGCCCACTTTTTCAAGTGGCACATTTACAAACTCTTTTCAAAACAAATATGAATCAAGTGTTCTAATTTTTGCAAGTTAGTCTATACTTGTGGGTGCGCACATCACATAGTAAGTTAGCCTAATAAATCAAAACAAAAGCAAATAATGTAGATAAGATTTATATCATGATTAGTAGAGGCCGATCATTGATCGAGCGAGCGGGGGTGCTCAATTCATGACCTTTCCCTCTCATGCCTAAGTTCTCGAGCTGAGACAATCTTCATGATGACAAACACGTGGCCTTTGGCACGAGTCATGGGTTTTCTAAATTTTTCAAAAATATTTAGGTGGCCACTCTGTATCTGGCAAAGTAGTCTATTTTTGGCAATTTGATTCAAAATCAATTTTCCAAAAGATTTGTCGGATTTGGACTTTTTGGTCTTTATCTATTTCACATTGCACTTGTGGAATCAGATTCAGAACCGTGGGAGTCCGATACTATAGGGCTTATTCGTCTTTCGAAATGGGGCACAAAAAAGTCGAGCTACAATAAGGCAGCTAATCTGTTTTAAGGAGACTATAGTATCACACAGGCTTTGGTTTGTTTCTTTTATGCCATTCTATTTTATTATGTATTCCTGTCAATCTTGTAATTTTAAGCATGTTGTATTCCTCCTTGAAATGTAGATTGGTAATTATGAATCTATGTATTTTATTTATTTTAGTACACAATTTTAACAACAATCTTAAAACAGATTATATTTGTTCTCCCATGAATTAGGATGAATAGATTCATAATAATTTGTAATATGTACACTGCTTTTGTATCTGTTACTTGGGGGGAAAATTATATGTGACGGTTTTGGAAAAAATCAAAAACAATTTCATGCTGTGTTTTTTTTTTTTTTTTTTGGTGGTCTATTCATTGTTCTAGTCCTGTATTTCTAATTATGGAGTTACATTTTTATGCATGTTGCTGCCTTGTAAGTCTTCAATATACGGCTACTGTGTGTATGAGACATCCATGATTAGCCTAATTAATTATATTCCAAACCCACACTGTTTCTTGTATATTAGTGCATGATTAGGAATATTGTAGCATATTAAGCCCACTGTTGCATGATTACCAACTAATATATGTAAGGGTCTGTTCTGGGTTCTTCCAGTTTGATTAGAATGACTTTATTTCCAGATCTCTAGCATAATTTGTATGCTTATTTGGTTTAGTATAATTTTATGTTGAGAGCATGATTCATAATTTCTCACCATGCTTTGCATGTGTTTTTTTTTTTTTTTTGGTTTATAGTTTTAGAATTTGTAAGCTCATAAGTGGTTAAATTAAAATTGACAAGCTAATTGGTTTCTACTTTTCCCATATAAACACATGTTCAATATCTACTACATTCTAATTTAATCCACATGTTTATTCTTTCTTAAATTTTATATGAAATTTGCATGTTCTTTATTTTCTAGATTTTAGTTTGTGTGTAGCTTATAATTTTGGAGTATGTTTGCATGATTTTAATTGCTAGAATTATTTACATGTTTATTGTGAATTAAATTCATTTATAACTCATGGCAATTAATTTTAATTTATCTTTGGAGTTATAAAATTTGTGTAACTTAGCTATATTTATTTACATGATTATTGTGTTATAAATTCCTATAACTCTTGTCAATTAATTTTTAATTTAATTTTTAGAGTTATAAGGTTTGTAATTTATTTGGGAGTTATAAGTTTAATTGTATAACTTGTCTATCATTTTAATTTTACTTAATTTTGCTATTTAATTAATTTATTATTTTACAGTTTCTTTAGATTATTTGCTTTGTATTTTGTTGTGGTTTTCTGCTAACCTTCTTTACAGGAATACCTATGCAAAAGGGAATGGGAAAAAATACAAATCCAAATGAATAGTATTTGGAATTGTAAAATCACAAATTTAAACTACTAATTTTTTGTTGAACAAAAATACCTAAACGAGAAAAGGAGTTTAGAAAATAATAATCCTATTTAGATTGGTTTACTTTTGTTTATCATTGAAGCAATTATTATTATTTTTTTATTTTTTATTTTATTTATTTATTTAATTTTTTTTTTTTTGCGCTTGTGATTTAGTAGTGGTTACTTACCAATTTTATTTAAGCAAGTTTTATTTACTTGTATTGTTGTAGCAATTTTTTACATTGCTTGTAATTTGGTTAGCAATTTTTAAATTGCTTGTAAGTTTGGAACTTGGTCTGTTTTAACCTAATTCATCCCTTAGAAAACTTAATTCTAAAAGTTGTTTCCGTGGACTAGGAGTCAACACGCTCTTGAAAGTTTTGTCTAAGGTTAACTGGGTTTTAAGTGGGACCAATGTAACCCCTCCAGTCTTCCTGAAAACATTCCTGACCATGTTCGATTTTAGGGAAGTGGTGAGACTAGTTTTGAATTAAATTTCCAACTGTGAGATTTTCTGGTGTTAAGTTTAATTTATGAAAACATAGAAAGTGGAATTCTATTTTATTTTTCAGAAATGGCAACTGTTACTGATGCTGCTGCTAATGTTGGTGGGGATCAGAACCCCGGGGCAACTAGCTCGCCAACCTTTACTATTGTGACCTCTGTGGTCAACCTAGTTGCGGTGACCACTGTGGTCAACCATGTAGCTGCTTCTGCTGTTCCAAGAGGCCCGCTCAACCATCATAAGTGCTCAAAAAAGTTCAAGGGAGTGAATTTCAAGAGGTAGCAGCAAAAGATGCTGTTCTACCTAACTACTCTAACCCTTGCGAGGTTTTTGAGTGAGGATCCCGCAGTTGTGGAAGAGAATGAGCAAGACAAACAAAAACTCATGGCTCTATATGCTTGGAAACAGTCAGACTTCCTTTGCCGGAACTATGTTCTGAATTGCTTGGCAGATTCACTTTTCAACGTGTTTTATACCAAGAAGTTAGCAAAGGAGCTGTGTGATGCTTTGGACAAGAAGTACAAGACCAAGGATGCTGGGGAAAATAAATTTGTAGTTAGTTAGTTTCTGGACTTCAAAATGGTGGACTCAAAAACTGTCATCAATCAAGTCCAAGAGTTCTAAGTAATTATGCACGAGATTCATGCAGAGGAAATGTTCCTTAGTGAATTATTCCAGGCAGCTGAGTTAATTGAGAAGCTGCCTAACGGTTGGAAAGCCTTCAAGAACTACTTGAAGCATAAACGAAAGGAGATGACAGTCGAAGAGCTCATTGTCAAGCTCCAAATTGAGGAAGACAACAGGAGGAAAATGGGGAAGACCTCCACTGTGAAAGCAAACGTGATTAAGCATGGCCAGTCCTCAAGGGTAAAGAAGAAGCCATCGATAGGCAAAAGCTCAAAGCAAGGGGCAAGAGGCGGTGTGTGTAAAAGGCCAAGCCATAGGAACCTACTTTTAAATTCAATGGAAAGTGCTTCAACTATGGAAGTGATGGGCATCCGACGGTTGACTACCGCAAGAAGAAGAAGCCTTACAAGAAGTACCCTCCACAAAACAAAAGTCGGGCTCACATGACTAAGATTGAGGATTTATCACAAGATGTGGACAACATGTATCTAGTAGCTATCATTTCTGAAGTGAAAATGGTGGGGTCTAACCGAAGGAATGGTGGGTGGACACTAGGGCCACTGGCCACATATGTGCGAAGAATAAGATGTTCACAACTTTCGAACCGGTTTCAAACGTTGAAAAGTTTTCATGGGGAATTCTGCGATCTTAACTGTTGAGAGTAAAGGAAAGGTGGTCCTAAAGATGACTTGAGGAAAAGAGCTGACTCTGAACGATGTCCTATATGTACCGAACATTCATAAGAACCTTGTCTCGAGGTCACTCTTAAGTAAGCATGGATTCCGCATGGTGTTGGAGTCAGATAAGGTTGTGTTGACCAAGAGCAAGGTCTATGTAGGGATGGGATATATGTCGGGCGGTATGTCTGAACTCAATGTAATGACGCTTGTCCCTAAAATTAATAAGAAAACTTCTTCTTCTGCTTATATGCTTGAGTCCCCTAATTTATGGCATGTTAGACTGGGTCATGTAAATTTTGACTCTTTGCATATATTAATCAAGTTAGATCACATACCATCTTTTAAGATTAATCTAAATCACAAGTGTGAAACTTGTGTAGAAGCAAAATTGAGAATGACTTCTTTTCATTGTGTTGAAAAAAGTACCGAGCCTTTGGATTTAATACACAGTGATGTGTGTGACTTGAAAGTCGTACAATCACGTGGTGCCAACATGTACTTCATCACTTTTGTACAATCACTAAATACTGTTATGTGTATTTGCTTAAAAGCAAAGATGAGGCGATTGATAAATTTATCCTTTTCAAGAATGAAGTTAAGAATTAACTAAGCCGAAAGATCAAGGCTTTAAGAAGTGATCGTGGTGGTGAATATGAATCCCCGTTTGCTGAGATTTGAGCTCAATTTGGGATTATTTACCAAACCACTGCACCTTACTCCCTTCAGTCAAATGGTGTTGCTAAGCAAAAAAATAGAACGTTAAAAGAAATTATGAATGCAATGTTAATAAGTTATGGGTTGCCACAGAACTTGTGGGGGGAAGCAATTTGCTCCGCGAATTATAATCTAAATAGGATACCTCGGAAGAAAGTAGACAAGATTCCATATGAATTATGGAAAGGCCGCAAGCCTTCTTATAATTTTCTACAAATGTGGGGGTGTCTTGCAAAAGTGGCGATACCTACACCCAAGCAGGTTAGGATAGGTCTGAAAATCGTGGATTGTATTGTAGACCACCCTGAGAACTCCGCTCTTCGTGCCGCGAGGGTGCAAATCACTTTGTTCTTAGCTACTACAGTTTGGACTCATGTCACGGTTCTGAATCTAATCTCACAAAGTGCAATGTGAGACCGATAAATCACCAAAGAGTCCAAATCCGGCAAATCGTTTTGGAAAACTAATTTTTATAAAGAAGTACCAAACATGGACTGCTTTGCCAAATACAGAGTCGACACCTAAATGTTTTATTTTTGAGAAATTTAGGAAACCCTGACTCGTGCCTAAGGCCACGTGTCCGTCATCACCAAAGTTGCCTCGGCTCGAGAACTTGGATACGAGAGGGGAAGGTCATGCAATGAGCACCCCCACTCGCCCGATCGAAGATCGGCCTTTACTATCGTGATATTTTGTTTTTGAAAACACATGTGTTCTTATTCCAGTTATTAACCTAGAATTACTATGTGATGCGCACAGTATACAAGTATAGACTAGATCGCCTAAGTTGGAACAAAACGTTGCATGTTTGTTTGTTTGAAAATGGTTTAGAATTACTACTCGCAAGTAGGCTAGGTCGAGGATTTTGATGAATTGTTCCAATTCAAGCAATCTAACCTTCACCCACAAGCATTCATGCAGTTATATCAGATAAGCAGTTAGCCTCATGGCAAGCATGCTAACATGGCAACACTTACACACATGTAGTATGCTAAAGCGTAAACACTCACAGTGTACTCTAAGCCAAAACAAAGAACTAGTTAGAAATCATGCATGATCCTAGTTCATGTTAAGATGGCTAATGCAACACATGCAAAAATGCAACTAAGATAGGCTCGGCTATCTAGAATGTCATGTGAAATGCAACTTGGTAACATGCTGTTGAACACGTATTCAAGTAAATATATTGAAATACAATGCAGTTTGTATGATGCGCCGAGCCCGGTGCATGCAAGACAGATGAATGGATGCACGCATGCGAAGCATAAGGATGCTAATTGAAATATGCCCTAAAACTAACCATCATAAGCGGTTAAGTAAAAGGGAGAAAGAAATGGGGGTTGGAAGACATGCATCACACAAACGCACGCTTATTACAACAATTGGCCCTCTCGACAGAGAGTCCGAATAATGAGCTAAATAGCTAATCTAAGCTAATTAAACTAATTATTACATTACAAAACTAACTAACAAGCTAACTAATTAAGTACAAAACGAAGCTAATTAACTAACTGTAGACGCGCCCGAACGTCCCGGGCTCCGCGCGCGAAATGTGCGCAAAATCCTGTTTTGTTCATTAGGCTTACTACAGTTCGGACTCTATGTCACGGTTCTGAATCTAATCTCGCAAAGTGCAATGCAAGACCGATAAATCACCAAAGAGTCCAAATCCGGCAAATCGTTTTGGAAAACTGATTTTTATAAAGAACTGCCAATTATGGACTGCTTTGCCAGATACAGAGTCGCCACCTAAATATTTTATTTTGGGAGAATTTAGGAAACCTTGACTCGTGTCTAAGGCCACGTGTCCGTCATCACCAAAGTTGCCTCGGCTCGGGAACTTGGGTACGAGAGGGGAAGGTCATGCAATGAGCACCCCCGCTCGCCCGATCAAAGATCGGCCTTTACTAACATGATATCTTGCTTTTGAAAACACATGTGTTCTTATTCCGGTTATTAAACCTAGAATTACTATGTGATGCACACAGCATTCAAGTATAAAGTAGATCGCCTAAGTTGGAACAAAGCATTGCACATTTGTTTGTTTGAAAATGGTTTAAAGTTTGCTACTCGCAAGTAGGCTAAAACGAGGATTTCAATGAATTGTTCCAATTCAAGTAATCCAACCTTCACCCACAGGCATTCAGGCAGTTAATCAAATAAGCAGTTAGCCTCATGGCAAGCATGCTAGCATGGCAACATACACATCTCATGCAGTATGCTAAAGCGTGAACACTCACAGTGTACTCCGAGCCAAAAAGGAGAACTAGTTAGAAATCATGCATGGTCCTAGTTCATGTTAAAATGGCTAATGCAACACATGCAAAAATGCAACTAAGATAGGCTTGGCTATCTAGAATGGCATATGAATGCGACAATTTGATACATGCATTCAACTTGGAATTGAAATACAATGCAGTTAGTATGATGCGCTCAACCCGATGCATGCAAGACAGATGAATGAATGCACGCATGCAAGCATAAGGTATGCTAAACAAAATATGCCCTAAAACTAACCATTGTAAACGGTTAAGTAAAAGGGAGAAAGAAATGCGGGTTAGAAGACATGCATCACAACACACACACTTATTACAACAGTTGGCCCTCTCGACGGAGGGTCCGAATGAATAATACAAACCGACTAATTAACTAACTAACAAGCTAATTAATTATTACATAACCAAATGAATAACTAGCTACAACTAATTATGACAAAACTTAATTAATTAACAAATTAACTAATTGAATTACAAATCCAAATGCTAACTAACAAGTAAGCAATAAACAATGCTGTTCCAGCACTGGTTGAAGGAGAAGAGGATGCATGCTTGGTTGTCGCCCCGAAAAGCTCTCCAGTTGCTCTCTTGAGGCTTTGCTTGCAGGGTGGCTTCCAGTGCTTGCTGCTGAAACTTACCAAAACACTGCTGGAGAGTGCACCAGTGGCCTGCCAACCATGAGGAGCCTCTGCCGACCCCCCTGCCGGCCAAGAGCAGGTACTGCCGGCCAAGAATGAAGGACTACTGGCCAACAACAAGAGGGTGCCGGCCACTGGTGTGCTGTGACACCAAGCTGCAGCAGAGCACAAAATAGAGAAAATGGAGGGTCTCCCAAGGGTATATACGCACTATACCACTCCATATCACCTCAAAACATCAAGGGAGAGGCATAATTGGACCCAAGACCATCAATCACGCATCCCGATACATGATGGCCAAAGATCCAACTTGTGCAAATTCAATGTAAAATGAATGCACAAATAGACATATAAAGCCTAAAACTCTATCATGCGTCACCAAGAGCGTCGGCGACTGAGAATTGAGGTACGTTTCATCACTTGAAGTATGAAACGTCCCTCGTTTCTCGTGCTCGGATTAATACTTAATCCAAACAACAATGTAACACAAGCATGGCAAACATGCAATATGACTTAAGCAGCAAACATGCAACTACATGGCATACTCAATGCTATAAACTACATGGCATGCACAATGCGATGTAAGATAAGCATACTCAATGCTCGATGGCATGCATATTCAATGCAAAGCAACTTAAGATTCTAAATATAATGTAATGCATGCATGCACAATGCAATGAAACAAGGGCAACTTATCAATGCTATGGACATGCATACTTAATGCAAAGAGAAATAAGCATACAAGCAACATGCAAGTGAACATGCCAAATGGACTTAAACCAAAAGGGGTAGACCTCAGTCATGCCCCAAATCAGTGGCCATGACACAAAACTGAAGGCACCAAAAGCATATACAAGCATGCACAATGCAATGGCCTATCAAAGAGGCCTAAGAGCACAACTCTCGAGAGTGCTCAAAGAGTGACAAAAGTGGAAGTGTAGCAACACTAAATGCACTAGAACAAGGTACTAAATGGTGCCAAACCATTCAATCAAAGTATAGCATGCAAAGGTCCTAAAGTATGAAAGAAATGGGAATATAGTCATGCTATAAGCTCTGAAATGAAGTATTAAATGATGCCAAATCATCTAAATAGCTCAAAGATAGCATGCATGAGTCAACAAAACACAAAGCTAGCAAGGCTAATTGCACTACAGCTATACAAAGCATGAAGGATATGGCAAAGGCAACCCAAAATAGTCCTAGAACATGTCAAGATGATACTTAAACATGCATGGAAGGAAGCCAAAACAAGCTAGCATGAAGGGCATAAGGCATGATGCATACAAGGCAAATATGGTAGATTACACTACACCTATTAAAACCAAGCATGGAATGACCTAAGCAACAAAAATCAGAGTTATATCATGGCATAATAACCCCCAAAACACATTGAAATGATAGCTCGCAAGCTTAGGCATGAAGGCAAACGCAATGGTTAATGTTAAGGCATAAAGGGGGAAACCCTCCAATGCGTTGAATGAGTGATAAATGCAAGTGCATGACCATGAAACATGGACTGAAATCACATATGAAATGATGCCAAATCATTCAAATAAGCCAAGCAATGCATGCTAGTGGACCCGATGCACAAAGCAAACAAGCTAGATTGAACCAAGGCTATACAAAGCAAGTCATGCATGGCCAAGACAACATAAATCAAACCTTAAACATGCTAAAACATGAACAAAGTCCTCTCATAGCTAAGCCAAAGGCACGCTAAAATGACATGTCAAAGCATGATGCATGTTAGGCTATTTCATGAAATTACACTACAAGTGCATGAAGCATGCAAGGAGCTATTAAACCAAACCCTAATAGAGATATGACATGGTAAAACAAGCCCAAGAACATGCTAAAATGGACTCAACATAAGCTAGAATGACATGCTACTTCATGAAGCATACAAAGCTAGTCTACAAGATTTACACTACAAGTGTATAAGCCTGCATAGAGTGACCAAAGCAAGTAAAAACAGTGACATGCCTCAGCAAAATAACCACAAATACATGCTAAGATACAAGCTAACAGAAGCTTAACAAACATGCTCACACATGAGGCATTCAAAGCAAGTAAACAAGACACAAGGAGAGGGGATGACCCTCTCCTATTTAAGACTCCAAAACCACCTTTCCACTACTGAAAATCCTTTGGATTTCAGTGGTAGAAAGGTCATGCAAAGGTTGCAACAAGAGCCTAAAGGAATGGCTCAAAACAAGGCCTAAGAGGAGGTAGATCACCCTAAACAAAAAAGTGACCTTAAACAAACTTTTTAAGCATGCCAAAACAGAACTTTTTCCAATAGAAAGCTAAGCTTAAAACAGCATGCAAGAAGGGCTAAAAGCTTAAGCAAGAATGGGGGTTTTAAAGGATAGAAACTCACCCTTGAAGACCTTCTTTAAAACTGTAGCTCCAGCAAGCTTTTTGAACCAAAGTCAGTCCAAGAACTTCAAAAACAACCTCAAGAAGCCTCAGCAACACAAGCAAGGTGTTTGAGTATGTGTTTGTGTACAAAAGTGAGACAAATCTACACTTTTAAGGCACAAAACAAGAACAAAAGAGAGATATAGATACAAGGCTATATGTATATCTCAAACCTCCAAATTCTAAACCTCTGAAATGAAAGAGGAGCCTCTCCTTATATAGAAGAAAGGCAATGCAAAGCTTGTTAAACAAGCTTGAAAAGAGCCTCATCCCTCCATACACTCTATGGAGGAGAGATGAGTGAAAACCAGCTGGCTCAAAAGATCTGGCGTGAAATCTGCTGAGACAAAGGGTTCTGCCAGCCATCAGCTGTGGCCGGCAATGCCTCACTGATGGCTGGCAGGTATTATCAATAGCAGGCAGGGAGAAAACCATGGCTGGCAGGGCCAAAATGTGGTCGGCAGTGCCTCACAAGAAATATGAAGAAAGAGCCAACACATGGTCCAGAAATGAGACAGAAAGAAAACAGGGTTTGGAAAGCTCAAACCTGTGATGTTCTGCCACGAACTCGAATACTCAACGAGCAATCAAACTTGTCATTGGATGTACCTGCAAGCATATCCAAGTCTTGAGGACGATCAAAAATGGGGTGTCTACACTAACAAGTTAACTAACTAGTTATTACAACACAAATAAGCAGCTAAACGCATTAACTACTTAAATACAGAACCAAAGCATAAACTAGCTAAGAAAAGAAGTGAAGAGATGTTCTCGGGATGAGGAGTGCATGCATGCTCGGTCGCCTCATTCGGAAATCCGTCGCGATGTCCCGATTTGCCTCTATTTGCAACTGTTCTCAGAACCTTGCACCAAGCTCCAGAAAGCTTCCAACTCACCTTGGAGACCTGTAAGAACATAGCCGACCAGTTGTTGATGTTGCCAACCACCTGCCGACCACTTTTCTTTGCTGCAGACCAGAAAAAGTGGTCGGCCAACTAGTTTTTCTGGTCGGCCGACCAGTTTTTACTGCACTCTTCCAGCTTGCTGCAACAGAGAGCAAGAAAGGGCATGGCAATGTATTTGCAAGACATGTGTGCACAACCACCCTCCCTATCATTTCATGAGCTTAAGGGAGTGTGGTTCTCAACCCTCGGGCCACCAATCACGAATTTCAATGCATGATGGCCGAGAAACCAAATTGCACAATTCAATATGAAATGAATGCACACATAAACACATAAAGCCTTGATCTCTATCATGTATGATCAAGAGGGTCGGCGACCGAGAATTGAGGCATGTTTCATTACTTCAAGTATGAAACGTCCCTCCTTTCTCGTGTTTGGACTAACACCTAATCCAAACACAATGCAAGCAACAACATGCATAACACAATGCAATTAACAACATGGCATACACAATGCAAAGAATAACATGGCATACGCAATGCAAAGAACAACATGGCATACACAATGCAATGTAACATAAGCATGCAAACGATATGGCATACACAATGCTAAGAACAACATGGCATACTCAATGCAATGTGACATAAGCATGCAAACAACATAGCATACACAATGCAATGTACAACATGGCATACTCAATGCAATGTAACATAAGCATGCAAACAACATAGCATACACAATGCAATGTAACTTAAGCATGCAAACAATCATGCAAACAAACATTCTAAATGGACTTAAAGCGAATGTGGATAGACCTCAGCCCTGCCCAAATCAGTGGCCATAATGATGAAACTAAGGCATGAAGATCAAGACAGGCATGCTCAATGCAATGGCCCATCAACTAGGCATAAAAGCACAACCCTCAAGAGTGCTCAAAGAGTGACAAATGTGGAATTGTAACAACACTATAAGCTCTGAAATTCAGCAAGAAATGATGCCAAATCATTCAAACAACATAAGCATGGCATGCTAGGGTCCTTAAGGCATAAGGCTAGCAAAGAGGACTATACAAAGGGACATGCAACACATGGCACAAATGCATGAACCAACCATGGATAGAGCTCAAATAGGTCTAAACAAAGACCAAAACATTTTAAGATAAGGGCTCAAGGACCTAGGCAAGATGGCATACATGCTAGGCCACAAACAAGATAACAATGCATAACACTCAAAGGCACTTTAAAAAGTGAATGAAGTAGGAACATAGCAATGCTACATGCTCTAAAATAACATATGAAATGATGCCAAATCATGTACATGATACAAATGAAGCATGCTATGGTGCCCAAAGCTTGAAACTAGCGTAGGCACTTGCACTACAACTATGCAAAACATGAAGCACGTGGAAAAGGCAACCTAAAATAGTCCTAGAACATGTCAAAATGAGTCTAAAACATGCATGGAAGGAAGCCAAAATAAGCTAGCATGAAGGGCATAAAGCATGAAATATGCAAAGCCAAAAGGGAGGATTACACTACACCTACCAAGACCAAGCATGAGATGACTTAACCAACAAAAATTAGAGTTATATCATGGAAAAATAACCCCAAAAACACACTGAAATGATAGCTCGCAAGCTTAGGCATGAAGGCATATGCAATGACTCATTCCTAGGCATAAAGGACCAACCCTCCAAAGCATGGAAAGAGTGACAGATGCAAGTGTATGACCAAACTACATGTACTGGAATCACATTTCAAATTATGCCAAATCATGGAAATGGCCCAAGCAATGCATGCTAGTGGACTTGATACACAAAGCTAACAAGCTAGAATGCATTATAGCTATACAAAGCATGGCATGCATGACCAAAACAACACAAATCAGAGCTAGAGCATGCTAAAACATGAACAAAAGCTTCTTGGAGTTAAGCCAAAATCATGCTAGGATGACAATCTAAAGCATGATACACATTAGGCTAGTTTGTGGGATTGCACTATAAGTGCATGGAGCATGCAAAGGGCTATCAAACCAAACCTTAACAGAGGTATATCATGGCAAAACAACACCAAAAACCTACTGAGATGGCCCCAAAACAAGCTAGAAAGGCATGCTTAAACATGAGGCATACAAAGCTAGTTTGCAAAATTTACACTACAAGTGTATAAAGCATGCATGAGGTGACAAAACCAAATCAAAACAGTGGTATGCCATGCTGAAATAAGGCCAAAAATGGCCTGAGATGGAGCCAACATATGCTTAACAAACATGTTCAAACATGAGGCATACAAAGCAAGCATATACAACACAAGGAGAGGGGATGACCCTCTCCTATTTGGGACCTCAAAACACCCTTTCCACTACTGAAATTCCTCTGAGTTTCAGTGGTGAGAAGGCCAAAACAAGGTGGTCCCAATAGCTTAAAAGGACGGCACAAAAACAAGGCCAAACAAGGCCTAAGGGGGGGGTAGACTACCCCCAACACCAACAAGGCCTCAAACAAACATGTTAAGGACTGAAAAACAGAACTTTTGTAGTTTAAAGTTAGGTCTAAAACAACATGCAAGTAGCTCCAAAAGCTTAAGCAAAAATAAGGGTTCAAGAGGTTAGTTTCTCACCCTTGTAGAACAACTCTAGAGCAACAACTCCAGCAGCTTTTTCTGACCAAAACTAGTCCAAAAACTTCAAAAAACAACTTCAAGGGACCTCAGCTCCAAGAGTATCGTGTTTCACTATGTGTTTGTGTGTTAAAGTGTGATAAAAAGGCACTTTTGAAGCACAAATGTGAAGCAAAGAGCAAAATAGAGACAAATGTGTATCTATATCTCTCAAGCACAAAATTCTAAACCTGGAGGAGGAGGAAGAGGGAGGTTCTCTTATATAGAGAACCAAAGTGTAAGCTTGTTGGACAAGCTTAGGCCTAAAGCCATCCCTCTATACATGTGTATGGAGAATCACTTATGTGCCCTCCAACTGTAACAGCTGGCCTAAAAATATCTCCAAAAAGGTGATGGAAAGATGCCGACCAGTTGAAGTGGTCGGCCAGCTACTTACACTGGTCGGCCGACCAATGGAAGTGGTCGGCCAAGGAAGAAAGTGGTCGGCCATGGGGGGGAGATGGTCTGCAACATGAAAACAAGGCAGTGGTGTGGTGGCCGACCAGAAAAGGTGGTCCAAAGACCAAGAAAACCAGTTGGCCGACCAGAAAACTGGCTGGAAGGAAAGTGGTCTCCAAGGGGGAAGAACTGGTCTCCCACCCTTATACCACCTTCCAAACAAGGAAAACAAGGTTTGTACCAAAAACAAACCAAAAAGGATGTAAGACGAAAGTCCGGGAGGCAAGGCGCGCGGCTAGGAGCCTCGAAAACTAGTTTACGGGCACCAAAAGTGGTCTCCCAGACCACAATGGCCCTCTAGGCGAAGGCAACAAGGCATGGTTCGAAAACCAAACCAAACGGAGAACGTTAAGCGGTCCCGAGACAAGGCACGCAGCCGAATGCTCCGAAAATCGAAAACTAGTCTCCAAGCGAGAAAAACGGTCCACGACCGCAAAAAGTGGTCTACAACCACAAAAAGATGGTCTACAAGACCTCTCCCTCCCTCCAGGGAAGAGAAAACAAGGTTCGGTCCACAAACCAAGCCAAAGCACAAAGAGTTCAAAGGCTCGAAGGCAAGGTTCTCAGCCGAAAACTCTGAAAACTCGAAACGAGCACAACATGCACAATCACCGAGCGCTCAATCGATGACGTCTGAGTCTTATGCTCGGTCAAAAATGGGGTGTCTACATGTATATTCATTAGTTATACACAGAATAGTAGTACATATAGGTTTCTTGTGCACAAGTCTGATATTTCAGATATCCACAAGAATACCATAATGGAGTCAAGGAATGGATCCTTTTTTGAAGACGTATTTCCTTGCCGAACCCCAAGGGAGAGGATCAAAGTTCTGAGAAGGAACTTGAAGATGATCAAGATAAGGAAGTAGATGAGCCAAGAAGGAGTAAGATGACGAGGACTGCCAAGTCCTTTGGCCCGAACTTCTTGACTTATATGTTAGAGGGAGAACCTCAAACTTTTTATGAAACTGTGACTTCACCTAAAAGTCCCTTATGGAAAGAAACAATTAAGAGTGAAATTGACTCCATCTTATAGAACCATACTTGGGAGTTGGTTGATCTACCCCCAGGCAGTAAGGCTTTGGGGAGTAAATGGATCTTTAGAATAAAGATGAAAGCGGATGGGTCAATCGATAAGTATAAAGCTAGGCTAGTTATCAAAGGATATAGGCAGCGAGAAGGCCTGAATTACTTTGATATGTATTCACCTGTGACAAGGATTACATTCATTCGCATGGTGATTGCGATAGCCGCTTTACATGGAATGGAGATATATCAAATGAATGTAAAGACAGCTTTCTTAAATGGAGATTTAGATGAAGAAATCTACATGGAGCAACCCGAGGGGTTTTCAACTCTAGAGCAAAATAAGAAAGTCTATAAGCTTGTCAAGTCATTATATGGTTTGAAGTAAGCTCCTAAGCAATGGCATGAGAAGTTTCACGATGCTATGTTGTAAAATGGATTTAGAATCAATGAGTGTAACAAGTGCGTATATGTTAAAACATTCATAAAGGTTATGTCATTTTGTGTCTATACGTAGATAACATACTCATTGTTGGTAGTAATGTTGACATGATTAGAACTACCAAGAGACTGTTAAACTCTAAGTTTGACGTGAAAGATATGGGCTTTGCAGATGTCACTCTGGGTATTAAGATTACCAGAACATCTAGTGGTATTGTACTTTCTCAGTCTTTCTATGTTGATAAAATACTTGAGAAATTTGGTAAATCATATACAAGTGCGTCTAGGACATCAGTAGACGTGAGTCCACATTTGACCAAGAATAATGGTGAGAGTGTCTCTCAGCTAGAATATTCTTGGGTCATTGGAAGTTTGATGTATGTGATGAGTTGTACAAGGTCGGATATAGCCTACTCTGTTAGCAAGCTTAGTAGATACACGAGTAATCCGAATACCACTCATTGGAGAGGCATTATGCAGGTGTTAGGTTATCTACGCTACATCCGAGATTATGGGCTGCATTATACCAGATGCCCAGCGGTACTAGAAGGGTATAGTGACGCTAATTGGATATCTGATATAAATGACTCCAAATCCACTAGTGGTTATGTGTTTACCCTCAGAGCGGCAGCCATGTCTTGGAAATCTTCCAAGCAAACATGTATATCGAGATCAATGATGGAATCTGAGTTTATTACTTTGGATAAAGCAACTGAAGAAGCTAAATGGCTTCGCCAGCTTGTTGGGGATATTCCACATTGGCCGAAACCTGTGTCTACTATCTGTATTCATTGCGATAGCCAATCGGTGATTGGACAGGCACAGAGTAATATGTATAATAGAAAGTCTAGACATATCCGTCGTATACATAATTCCACATGACAACTACTCTCTAATGGAGTTGTCTCTCTAGACTATATAAAGTCTAAGGACAACATTGCGGATCTGCTAACCAAAGGGTTAACTCGAGAGTTGGTAGAAACATTGTCAAGAGGAATGGGGTTAAGGCCTTTAGTAATGTTACTGGAACAAAAAACCCAACCTAGTTGACTAAAGATCCCAAGATCTAGGTTCAAAGAGACAACCTAATTTCGTGTAACAGGTCAGTCACTAAAGAGGTAAATCATCTTGTCCATTCCTTTGTACAATGATGCCCTGTGGGGGTAAAAGATTAAGCTAATGCTTTTATTGACTTAAGTGATATAATTAATCAACCGTGGTATAATGAGATACCTTATATAGGTCACCTATGTGAGTGGGAAGTGGGGCCGCTTCTTTAGGAATTGGTAAGGCCAAATTCTTTAAAAATGCTCACTGAACCAGGCTACTGTGTTCTAGGGCCATACTGGACACACTAATGAGAACAAGAACAATAGTTGGACTAACTCCTGTATGAGGTCTATTGTCTCGGTTTATACAAATGGCAAAACAGTTCAAGACATCACGTTCATTGGTCAACCAGTAAATCGAATAGGCTTTCACTACGAAAGGTTCAAGGCCAATAGTTACCTTTTTCTGATGTGGGGTTAGTCTGTGTGCTTTCTCTCCGAGTCTTTGTCGTAAACGTTGTTTGTTTTCTTTATTCGATCAATTTTTATCCGTGTAGGGGATTGTTGGAAAAAAAATTTGGTTTTATGGTGACTTTAATATGAAATTAAAGTAGGTCACAACCATTGGTTGAGATGAGATTAAATGGGTTTAGATTCCTTGTAACAAGATTTTTACACGACAAAAAGAATGACCAAAACCATTAAGAATTGAATGAGAAATTGTCTCATAAAGATAGCCTCATGAATGAGGTATTGGGAGTTGTGTATAACTACCAATCCTACATTGATTGTAGAGGAAAAGTTTGATGGATATTTAAATCTCAAGATTTTGATAAAGGCATAAGCCCTTTGGGGCATCCAAATTTTTTGAAGGAAGGGAGTTATGGATGTTTCAAGGATGGGTTTGGGCCAAAACTATAGTCCAAGTTGGTTATGGAAAAATTGTCACACGCACACGCGCCTCCTGCTCATCTGCTCGGACGGACTAGACCAAGTCCGTGATCCGTGGGTCGTGGGTTATGAATCGTGGATCTTGGATATTGGGCTTAGGCTTGGGCTTGATGGAATGGATTAGGTTTGGGGTGAGCCGGATTGGTGGTCCACCAACCTAATTTTTTTGGGTCAGGTCTGCTATAGATATACACATATGTGTATATAGAGTATATAACTCATATATAACAGGTGTAATGGCCTACATTTGTTGCCAACCTTGATGGCTAGAGGCTCCTCCTCTCTCTCCCATGGTATATAAATAGAGACCAACTTTTTTGGTGGTTTACACAGAATTTTTGGCTTCCAGAATTATACAGTCAGTTTGCTTGCTCCTATAATTTTCTTGTTGTGTGAGAGAGTGTTGCCGTTTGTCGGTTTGCCAAAGCTAACAGAAAGTGCTTCTGCGTTAGCCAGTCTAAACCGTCGTATCCTGAGAGATAGAAATTGACGTACCTCCAGCACCCACGGTGAGGCGGCTAATCTGTTTTAAGGAGACTGTGGTATCGCACAGGGTTCGATTTGCTTCTTTTATGCCATTCTATTTTATTATGTATTCCTGTCAATCTTGTAATTTTAAGCATGTTGTATTCTTCCTTGAAATGTAGATTGGTAATTATTATGTATTTTATGTATTTTAGTATACAATTTTAACAACACTTTCAGCAAGTTTGACTCGGAGTGGCCATCTCTTTCAGACAAGGTAGAGAAATGTCTTGTGACATTCATGGTCCCCTCATTTCTCTTCCTTGTAACATTAATTCCCTCATTTTTGCCTTCCCTTCAAATTATTATTTCTCATCCTTGTAATATCAACTGCTTCACCAGAACAGATTTTTATTATTTCAAAACTGGGCCATTGTTTTGTTTGTTTTATTCTGCAGAGTTTCATTACATGCGTATGGTGTGTTCATTTTTTATTTTCGGTTAATTATACTTTTTATTCTAATAATTTGATTTGAATTTCATTTTTTTCCTTATAGTTTCAAATCAAACAATTTAATCTTTACACTTTAAATTTAGTTTCAATTAATTTGATCTTTCTGTCCAAATTAAAGATTAAAATTAATAATATTAGGACAATTAGATAAAATTAATAGAAATTCAAACGGATTGAAACTAAACTAAAAATGTAGAGACCAAATTATTTAAATTGAAATAATAGAGACTAAAATAAAATTTAGGTCAAATTATAAGAGTAACAAAATGTAATTAACCCTTTTTTTGTAATATACATGATCTAATGAATTTGACAAAAAATTAACGCACTTTGTTTGGTTGAAAAACATTTTCTAATGTTTGTCATAATGAAAAACAAATGTTAAGGAAAAATATTTTTCATCATTACCCAAAAACAAGACAATTTAAATAAAAAAAAATATTTTTTATACTAGAATTTTACCAATGTTGCTACACTGCTATTACCACCACTGTTGGCTGTATAAATTGTATAAACCAATCATGATTCAACACGTGGTATGAGAAGGGCAATTTGGGAAGGTAATATAAATCGTCAACCATAGTCAGACACGTGTCAACCCATACTGGTAATAATGGGTCTGCATAGCACTAGAATGATCGAGGGATATAAGGTGATGTGGCCTAACGGTTACTTCCAAGGTTCAAATTCAAAATTATGAGGGAAGCCTAATTACAAACATGGCGTAGTGGAGCTAACTGTGAGAAAGCATGATCAGCAATCATGGAAGGATGTTTTGACGATTAGAAGCTCATTTCAACAGTTATCATTGAGAAATATAAATAGCAGAGAAGGCCCCAGAAAGAGGGACCCAGACTCAGATCCAGAAACCAGTTTTTATCTACTTTATTTTCCTTCCAGTTTTTACATTTCTTGTTCTTTACATTTCTGCACTTCAAATTCTTGTATGGCACTTTATTCATAGGTGTAGTTTCGAATAGCTTGTTGTTATAAACCTCTACGAGGCTGGATCAGATCATTGTAAGTTTTTCATCTTTACTTAATGAAATGCTGCAATTGTTTTTTATTTAATTATTGTTTACTAAATTCTCCTAAACAAGCCACCAGTAAAAGTCCTCTTTATTGAGGCTGAAAGAACTGAAACACAATCGTCTGATAATTGGTTGGCAATTAATCTTCTGTAAGGACTGATTGATCCTTGCTAGCACGCTTAAAATTACAATACTAACCTTCAAAAACCAAAAAAGCCAACATATATTTTTGGCACGCCCAGTGGGACTAATTGAAATGGCTAGACGTAGGAGACAAGGAGAAAATGAACGCCTAGAAGAAGGTGTGGAAAGAAAGGTAGAGGTACCGGATCCAAAGGATAATGTGATAACACATCCTATGGAAGCACCTATCTCATCAGAACCTATGGTCGAACAGACCAGTAATGCAAAACATGCACCATGTGTCCAGAATAGTGGACGAGACCATGGAATTGGACCATTCACTCTTCCATCTACTCAGCCAATGAATTTGTGGGGAGGCCTAGTCGATGCCATGGGACAGCAGTTAATAAACACAATGGAAAGATTGGCAATATCCTTTATGGATCAGATGAATACCCATCAACCAACTAACACAAGGCATATAGAGGAAATTTCAAATATCCCTCAGCAAAGATTGGCTAGAGATAAACAGCCTATGCAAAGTAATGGACATACTAATGGTCAAACTAGTAATCAAAATTATGAAAGACCATCACCTCAATCTTGGTATGAGCCTCTTTCGAGGCCTATGATAAATCAAAATGCCTCACAACTTAACAGTGAAGCCATGCAAATTGATGGATCTAGGCCAACACAAGAAAATGGCATAAGGATGTCTCCAAATCCCATGTTCGAAGCCATACCTGGCACAAGGGGGTTCACTAATCCTTTGTTCGAATTTGTACCCGCAGGGTTGGAAGGGTTTTCTGCGGCTGGAAGAGACACAACACCTATTCCAGCACCTTTCGCAGGTCCTTTCGTAGGACAGGCTCAGAGAGGTCAGCCATACTCTCAACAGCAACCAGCACCACAAGGACAGCTAGTCCCAAATATACCTCCCTATGGACCAAGAGAACCTCAGGCACAAGGTTGTCCACCAAATCCTGTGTTTCTTCCTCCAGTGGTGGTTCAAGAAGCACAAAATATGGTTCCTAGGGACCAAATTGCTGATATTGTTAGAGAAATGTGTGGACCTATGGCTTAGGGGGTTCAAACTCCAGTGTACAAGAAACCATATCCAGAATGGGTGGATAGGGTACATGAATACCTAAGAGGGTTTAGAATACCAAACTTTGCTCTTTTTTATGGGAATGGAAACCAGTCAACGGTAGAACTCATGCTAGGTTCGCTGCCCAGTGTGGTGAATTTACTAATAATGATTACATGAAGTTAAGACTTTTTCCAAATTCTCTAACTAGGGCAGCTTTTGTATGGTATATTAACCTTACACCTGGCTCTATCCAAACTTGGCAACAAATTGAGTTGGCATTTCATGCCCAATTCTTCCAAATGGAACTAGAAGTTTCTATGGCAGACTTGGCAAGATTGAGTTAAAGGCCTAATGAGAAGGCTGTTCAATTTATTGCCAGATTCAAAAGAGCACGAAAAAAGTGTAGGATCATTTTACCAGAGCCTGAATTTGTGAGATTGGCTCAAAATGGTTTAGAATTTAGGCTTCGAAAGAAGTTTGACTCAACTAAATTTCGAGACTTAGTGGAATTAACCTATAAGGTGTCTAGATATGAATCATTACTTGAGGAAGAACAAGATCAAAGTAATGCATCATACAAGACGTATTATAGAGATCCTAATTATGAGATTGATGCAGCAGAGATCGTAGGAAAAGAGCCTGTGATCTGTGAGGCTTTAATTCATAGAGACACTACAATAGATCAGTAGTTTGAAAAGAAAGACCTTCATAGGAAATATTCTTTCGATTAACAAAGGTAAATGACATTTTTTATCATCTACTTGTAGCAAATTTCCTAAAGTTACCAAAAGGAGTCAAGATTCCTTCTCCAAAAGAACTTAAAGGAAAAATGTATTGTAAATGGCATAATTCTTGGTCTCACTCAACTAAAAATTATATTGTTTTTCGGGACAGGATCCAAGAACAGATTTGAAAAGGGAGTTTAAAATTCCCAGCTAAAGTAGAGAAAGCTATAGGGATTGACACTAATCCATTCCCAGAAATTGGAGAAGTTATAGCTAATGTTATTGTGCCAGACTTCCAAAACTTATTCTTGAAGGAATTAGAGGAAGTTAATGTGCAGATGCATGTTGCCAGTCATACTACTATCAAGAAAGATGCTAGAAGTTCACCAGCTAAATGGTAGAGCTTTGCAGACCAAAGGGAAGACTCTGATGAGGAGGCACTATCATGCAAAGAATGTGTCCCAGATGCAGGTTAAGCTACAAATGGTTGAAAGGGCTCCCAATTGATGGGAAGCAATATTACAAGGATGTGCAGAGACGCCCTAAACTAACCAGTGCCTACAACAAAAGTCCATACCCAACTAGTCTTAGACAACAGCCATTCTTGGCTGGACCAACAGCCACTAGAGTGCATTCCAAGGGCAAGAGACCTCTACATGAGTTCAGACCACCCAACTATTATAGAATTGAGGGCAATCATCCTGAAAGGAGACCTGAACTGGGCTCAAGTTATGGGGTCAGAGCCAGAGATTGGGCTCCTAGACCAGCCTCACACAAGACGGAAAGTAGCCACCCTCATGGAAGGCCTGAATTAGGCCCAAGACAGCGGGGTAGGGCCAAGCAGTGGTCTCCACATGCAGCTTCGAAACTGGCTTCGAAGGTAGAAAGAGACAGTTCAACAATTGAGCTAGTGGGTTCATGGTTACCTGGGGTTCCAGATTGGTTTGTCATGCAGAACAAGCCTAAGGAAATACCTACCCAGAGAAGTGTTGTTGGAGACTAAGGTAGGATGGTTAAACCTCCATTGGTGACTCCAAATAATTAGGTGTTACTAAAACATCCAAAAATAAAGGAACCAAATATGGTCCCAGTGATTTCTAGGTTCCAAAGGAAGAAGATCCAATGAAGGTGCACTCAGTACCAAAAGGATCTGAAAGAAAGTAGGGAAAGTTCTTCATTAGCCCAACCAAAATGCCAGACAGAGGGAAGAAAAAGTCCAAAGTTGGATCATAGTAAAAAATCGACTCCTCGGGACAGAAGGAATTTCAACAAAGAGCAGTTGGCTAAAGTTCACTCTGAACTGAAAGCCAAAGAAAGATCCAGTTTAGTAGGTCTTGAAAAGGATTTGATGGAAAGCGACAGTGAGACAGAAGGAGAAGTTGACATAGGCCAAAGGAAAGAGATGGTTGAGGAGGAAATGTTTGAAGCCTTCATAGCTAAACAGACATTTTTGGTCGAAAAACCAACAAAAACAGACCATTCAAAGGAAGTCACTAGTACTGAAGTGCCAGAATGCAGCATTGAAGATGTTTCTGAAGTAATTGAATAAGTTGGCCTAGAAAAGAAGCAAGTACAGCCAGTGGTTCAATTTGGCTCATTTCCTCCAGTGTCAGTGAATATGGTGCATATACTACCACAGGAGTTCCAAGCTGAAGATGAAAACCAAGAAGGTCAGGTGATTGACCCTATTCCAGTTTCTAGTGAAGATTCACAGGTTAGTATGGTTCAAGATGAATCCGAAGTGGCCACACCAATGGAAACTGGGAATGAGAGTGAAGAAGAGGTGAGTATTAATCTCTCATATCCTTTTGAGTATCCTACAACATCCATAACACAACATGTCAAGCCCTTGTATTTCAAGGCTTTTTTTGATGGGATACAGATGAATAGGGTATTGGTAGATAATGGAGCAGCGGTGAACCTGCTTCTGAAATCTTCTTTGAAGAAACTAGGGAAAAGGAACCCCATATTAATCCCAACCACCACAACCATTGCTGGTTTTGCTAGAGATAAACAGATGACTCAGGGTATTTTGCCCATCAACTTACGTATAGGAACCAGAGATTGCATGACGGCATTCTTTGTTATTGACAACAATGTTAAGTATAATGTTTTACTTGGTAGGGACTGGATTCACACTAACAAATGTGTGCCTTCCTCTCTACATCAGAAGATAATGATAGCCTTATGCAATGGAGAGACAGAGGAGATCAGTGCAGACCCTCAACCCTTTGTCGTTTGTGCTGATTTTGCAAAGACCAAGTTGTATACTGAAGGAGTAACACCACTCAGTATATTGAGAAAACCTGATGGTTCAGCCGAAGTGACGGCTGATGAGGAAGTAGCACACCTAAAGCACTTGGTACATGAGAGTGCTGATGAAGAATTTGTCGTCCAAAATGATAATGATGCTTGGTTGTAGGCAAGAAGGTGAAACCCAAGAAGCTAGACCTTTGGCTTTAGTTAAGTTCATAGCATTGGACTTAAAAGCAATAGTCCAAAAGGTTCAGGAACAAGAGAAGGAATCCATGATAGTTGGTTGTAAGCATGAACAACAATAGGTCAGACCTTTAACCTTTGATAAATATTGTGCATTGGACATCTAAACAAAAGTCTAGAAAATACAGGAGGAATAAGCCTTATGGACAGACTTTGTCTATAAGGAGGAGGACAATGATGTTGAATCAAAGAAACTAGGAGTAGAACAAAGCAAATGAATTGCTTCAAAGACAGAAGAAATAAAAAAAGAAGCGTTAGTGAGTTCTCTGATACAAGACCCCTTGGAAGAGGTTAATTTAGGGGAAGGTTCTACACAGCAACCCACCTACATTAGTGCTTGGCTAAGTGCTCCTGACAGGGACCAATTGTTGATGGTCTTAAAGAGATATAAAGATTATTTTGCATAGTCTTATAATGAGCTGCCAAGATTGGATAGGTCATTAGTAGAACATAGGCTCCCTATGAAGCCTAATTTCAAGCCATACAAGCAAAAACCAAGAAGGATGAGTCCTGAAGTGATTTAGAAGGTCAAGGAGGAAATTCTTAGGCTCCTTAAGGCAAGCTTTATTAGAACAACCAGATATGTTGAATGGTTTTCTAATACTGTGCCTGTAGTTAAGAAGAATGGTAAAATGAGGGTACAATTTTAGAAACCTGAATTTAGTAACTCCAAAAGATAAGTACTCCATACCCATAGTAGATTTATTGGTGGATAGTTTAGCAGGGCACAAGGTTTTATCAATGATGGATGGGCACTCTGGTTATAACCAGATCTGCATTGCAAAAGAGGATATTCATAAGACAGCATTCAGATGTCCTGAGAACATTGGCACCTTCGAATAGATTAAGATGCTGTTTGGCCTAAAGAATGCTGGGGCTACATATCAAAGGGCTATGAACACTATCTTTCATGATCTCATTGGAGGATATTTAAAGTGTTATATTGATGACATTGTAGTGAAGTCCCAATCCATGGAGAAACATTTGTTTCACTTGGAAGCAGCTTTTGAAAGAATGAGAAAGTTCAAGTTGAAACTTAATCCTCTCAAATGTGCTTTTGGCGTATCAGCTAGAAACTTCTTGAGCTATATAGTACATAAGAAGGGAATACATATTGATCAAAATAAAGCCAAAGCTATCATTGAATCCAGGCCTCCATCAAGTAAGAAAGAAATACAAAAATTCCTTGGGCAGGTTAATTTTCTTCAAAGATTTATTTCTAATACTGCAGGGAAAACTAAAGTATTTTCTTCCTTATTAAGGTTGAAAGATGAAGAGGAGTTTGTGTGGACAGCAGAGCATCAAACTGCTTTCGAAGGAATCAAAGCCTACTTGGCCAAGTCTCCAGTACTGATGCCACCAAAGGGTGATAAGCCCTTAAAGTTGTACATTACTGCAGCAGAAAATTCACTGGGAGTTTTCTTAGCCGAGGACAATGAAGAAGGCAAAGAGCAAGCAGCTTATTACCTTAGTAAGTTTTAAATTCTTGTGAATGTAAATATTCAACTGTAGAAAAGTTGTGCCTTGCTTTGTATTTTGCTGCAATGAAACTAAGATACTGTCTTTTGCCTACAACTGTCTTAGTAATTGCAACCACGGATTTGGTTAAATATATGTTGTCTAGACCTATGTTGAGAGGAAGAATTGGAAAATGGATACTAGCTGTATCATAATTTCTTCTAGAATATGTCCCCCAAAAAGTAGTAAAAGGACAAGTTTTAGCTAATTTCTTGACAAATCATCCATGTCAGACAGAAAGCCAAGAGATAATGGATCTTGGTATGGTTAGTATTAAACCATGGCAAATGTGGTTTGATGGATCAAAAGCCAACGGTCTAACTGGAATTGGTGTGGTGATTAAGTCACCACATGGGGTAGAAACCACACATGGTTTCAGAGTGGATGAAATTACTTGTTCCAATAATCAAGCTGAATATGAAGCTTTAATAATGGGACTGAAAATACTTATTGGGTTACAAGTTTATGTAGTTGATATATTTGGAAATTCTCAATTGGTGGTTAACCAAGTGAAAGGAATTTTCAAATGTCAAAGTGCAAGCATGTTGCCATACTATGTTGTGGCATTACATTTGCTTTCTCAATTCCAGATTGCAAATGTGACTTACGTCCCAAGATTCATGAATAACAAAGCCAATGATGTGGCTCAGAGAGCTTCGAATTTCAGGAGAAGCGATAACACTCAAATGAACATAAGTCAAACGACATATCAAAAAGTAATACCACCCTTAACCAAAAGGAATGTGGTGTTAGAAGTCAATCATAATGACTTACAAGATCAAGATTGGAGGTATCCAATAATGTGGTACCTAACTGGCCTATCTTCGAAAGCCAGTAGAAAAATCAAATTACAATCTATGCAATACATAATGTATGGTAATGCTCTTTACAAAAGGGGGGCAGATGGGTTATTATTGGAATGTTTAGGGCCAAATGAGGCATTGACAGCCATGGCTGAGGTTCATGAAGGCATCTGTGGTGCTTATCAGCCTAGTGTAAAGATGAGATGGCTGCTTCGAAAACATTCATACTATTGGCCAACCATCCTTAAAGATTGCATAGAATATGCTAAAGGTTACCAGGTATGCCAAAAGCATGGCACAATAAGACATGTACCAATAATTGATCTGCATACGGTTATGAAGCCTTGGCCGTTTAGAGGATGGGCTATGGATATGATAGGAAAAATACACCCACCCTCTTCGAAACATCATTGTTTCATCTTAGTGGCCACAGATTACTTCACTAAGTGGGTCGAAGCTAAACCATATAAAGCTGTAGACTAGACTGAAGTTATTAGATTCATTAAAGATCTGATCCACTGATTTGGCATCCCACAGACCATAACTGTTGATAATGGGACTGTATTTGATGGGAAGATGGTAAAGTCTTTTGTGGCAGAGTTTGGAATTAGCCTTGTTAATTCTACCCCCTATTATGCACAAGTAAATGGTCAGGCAGAATCATCCAATAAATCCTTGAAAAAACGAATACAGAGAGTTATGGAAGACAATCCCAGGGATTGGCATAACTTACTATTTGATGTATTATGGGTTCATTAGACTTCTCCAAGATCAAGTATAGAAGTTATTCCTTATGCCTTGGTATATGGGCATGATGCAGTGTTACCTGTAGAAATTAACATCAAGTCCTTGAGGGTGAGATGCCAGGATCAGTTAGCTCCTGAGTAGTACCATCAGAGTATGTGCTTGGAGTTAGAGAATGTGGATAAAGCTAGAATTTTGGCATTAAATAACATTCTTTTCCAAAAGAAGAAAGCAGTCAAAAACTATAATAAGAAAGTCAAGCACATTAGCTTTGATGAAAGTGATTTGGTATGGAAGACAATACTCCCAATAGGGATTAAAAGCCATAAGTTTGGAAAATGGTCACCTAATTGGAAAGGACTATATCAAGTTCATAGTGTTTTGTCTTGGGGAGCATATCATTTGAGAAATTTGAATAGATATATACACCCTAAGAAAATTAATGGCACATATTTGAAGCCTTATTATCCAACTGTGTGGGAAACACAAAGAGTATAATAAATGTTAAACAAAAGAAGCATGAAAACATTCAAATAATAAATAAAGATTTTATTTCATAAGGAGTTGAATACATACAGCCATAGATTGGGCCAAAAGTCAGTACAATGTTTCAGTTGTTCCTTTACAATTGACTCTCTACTCTTAAGAGATGGGAACAACTGAATGGTCGTAATCATCTCCTGCTTTTGATCAGGTAGTTCTTGATTGGTCATTTGCAGCTTGGTGGCAGTTCGATCCAAAGCCAGGTTGACTGCTGATAACTCTTCTTCTAGTTGAGCTTTCTTCTCCAAAAGTTGGGCTCAAAATTGGGAGATAGAGGAATGTTGTGCTTTCAATTCAGACACTTCAGCATGTATCTGAAAAACAAATTTTTGGTCTCTCAACAATTTCTCCTCTGCAGCTTTGGCAACATGACAGATGTTAACATAAAAGTCAATGGTAGCGGCTGCCTGAGATAAATGACTTGAAATAGCCATGTTGGATTGCTCAATAACCTTGCAGCGCTGGAGGAAACCATTCTTGATAATAGGTCTTTGCAAGGCTTCGTAGGGGATCCTCGAGAAGAATGTCAGCAACTCCAAACAGCTGTCCAAATATAATGAAGGCAAGAAAGTCCTATCAATGGTGGAAGAGCTCCCAAAAATTTCCAAAAGAGAATTAGCCAGAACCAATGGCTCAATTTCATTGCTAGCTGTTTGAGTGGTAGAAGGCATGTTAAAAAGGCTAGCTAGTCTAGTTTCGAAAATGTCCACCTCTTTCGTTGACATGGTTGGTGCAGAAAGGGCTCTGGTAGAAGGAAAAGATGGCTGCACAGGGATAGGGGATGAAGATGAAGTATCCCTAGCCGTTTCCATAGTCCTGGCTACCAGTAGATCAAGAGAAGAGGGACTAGAGCCAAATAGGGAAAGTGGACAAGGAACTGGTGAGCTACCAGTGTCTTTTCTAAGGGAATCGGCTATCACTGGAGATGAAGTAATAACCGGGATTCCCTCAGGAGAGGAAGGAGCAGCAAGATTTGAATAAAGAATAAATTGTGCTGAGCTAAAGGATAGAAGAAGAAGGTATGGAGTTAAGCCAAAGGATAAGGATACGTGAATGCTTTGCCTCAAAAAGGGTATGAAAAATGTAGAACCAGGGAGTGGGAGTATGGCTTGAATAGGCTCCACACTTCAAGGTATTGCATCTGATAGTCTTTTAACTTCAGATGAAACTGAAGAAGTCCTTATTGAAGGAGAAGACAGAGTAGTTGTTGCTACAAAAGAAGACATACAAAGCAATGCTAAATTTCAGTATCAAAAACTTAAGAAAAGAAATTGGAGTCAGTATCAAGCACTTGAGAAAGGAAATTAGAGATACAAAAGGAAATTACTAGGTTCAAAAGTGGTAGTAATGGTTGGAGAGCAGCGAAGGGTATAATGTTCAGCCGTTTGTTGTTTCCTTGCAGTTTCTCTTTGGAGTTCATTAGCAGCAGCAGCTTCATCCCTAAGCATTTTGTTACCCAAAAAGCAATCTAAGAGGGGGGTGAATTAGGTTTCTACAAAAATAAAATTAATAATACCACAATAAAATTAACTACTAGTACAACAAATTATTAACAAGCACAATGATGAACTTAGCATTAAATGATCAAGCAAAATAACAATGAAGTATAACTAACATACATGGTAAATCAAATGATTAACACATGAAAGTAAAGAGATTAGGGAAGAGGAGACAAACAGATTTATAGTGGTTTGGCTTCAACCAAGCCTACATCCACTCCTCAAGCTTCAGTTGAGATTTTCCACTATCTTTTAGCTTCACAGGGGTGTGTAGACACCCTATTTTTTACCGTCCTCAAGACTTGGACGTCATCGTTTGAACACTCGATGATCATCCGTGCTCGTGTTCGTTTTAAGTTCTCGGAGGTCTCGGTTACGCACCTTGCCTCAAGATCTCTCAACTTATCTGTTTTGTGCTTGGTCATGGACCAAACACTTGTGTTTTGCTTCTAAGGGAAGAGGGTGGCTTGTTTGCCATCCCCTCAACCCACCGGCCATGGCATAAAGCCATCGGCCCCTTTTATTGCCACCGGCCAAGAGTGTTGGCCGATCGGCACTATATTTGGTCGACCGGCACTTATGTTGGTCAATCGGCCACTTTTTGTGGCCGAACCCTGTTCATCTGCTTTATACAGATATTTTTATGCCAGCTAGTGCAGCTGGCATCCACAATTAACCCCCTTCATACACGTGTATGGAGGGATTTGCTCTTTGCTTGGCTTTTCTTGGAGGCCTTAGGATTTGAGCCTCTATAAAGAGGGAGCCCCCCCTCCCTCTTTCAAGGTTCATAGAAAATTGTTCTTGAGAGGATAGATATAGTGTTGTATCTATACTCCCTTGTTTGATCTTGTTTTGTGTCTAAAAGAGTAGTATTGTCTTACTATTGTACACAAACACACACTAGAACACCATCCTTGGTTGCTGAGGTGCTAGGAGGTTGATTTCAGTGTTCTTGGGTTGGTTTGACCTCAGAAAACTTGCTGGAGTTTTGTTCTTGAAGAGGTTCTTCAAGGGTGAGAAATTACCCTCTTTATTCCCCATTTTTGCACAAGCTTTTAGCCTATCTTGCACGCTGTTTTGAGCTTAACTTATAATTGATAAAAGTTCTGGTTTTGCATACTTTTGATCTTTGTTTAAGATCACTTTTGTGTTTGGGGTTGTTTACCCCCTCTTAGGCCTTGTTTGGCCTCATTTTTGTGCCTTTTTTGTGAGCTTCAGGACCACCTTGTATTGGCCTTCTCACCACTGAAATCCATCAGTGGTGGGATGGTGTTTTGAGGTCCTAAGAAGGAGAAGGCCATCCCCTCTCCTTGTTGTCTTCAATACTTGTCATATTTGCCTCACATGTGAGCACCTTTGTTAAGTTCATGTTGGCTATGTCTTAGCTGGTATTTGTGGTTATTTTTCTGTCATATGCCACTGTTTTTGCCTATCTTGGTCATTCCATGCTTGGTTTATACACTCGTAGTGTAAATTTTGCAAACTAGTCTTGTATGCTTCATGTTTGAGCATGTCCTTCTAGCTCATGTTGACCTCATTTCAGTGGGTTTTGGGGTTGTTTTAGCATGTCATAACTCTGTCTAAAGTTGGTTTAATAGCCCCTTACATACACCATGCACTTGTAGTGCATTTCCATGAAATTGCCCTAACATGCTTTGTGCTTTGAGCCTTGTTTTTAGCATGATTTTGGCTTGACCCAAAGAAGATTTTAGCCTTGTTTTACCATGCTTAAGGTCTATTTGGTGTTGTTTTGGTCATGCTTGCATTGTTTTGTATAGCCATGGTTCAACCTAGCTTGTTGGCTTTGAATGTCCAAGTCATTAGTATGCATTGCTAGGACTATTCTTATGATTTGGCATCATTCCATATGATATATCAGTGCATATTTCATGGTCATACACTTGCATTTGTCACTCTTTTATTGCTTTGAAGAGTTGTTGTTTTGTGTTTCAAGAATGGACCATTGTGCATGCCTTTATGCTTAGGCCATTAGGATGCCATCTCAACGGGTTTTTGGGCTCATTTTGACATGCCATAACTCTAATTTTCATTGGTTAAGCCATGCTATGTTTGGTTGTAGTAGGTGTAGTGTAGCACCCCTTTGATGGCCTTGCATGCCTCATGTTTTGTGCTCACCTTTCTAGCATGTTTTGGCTACATTCCATGCATGTTCTAGCCTTGTTTTGGTCTACCTTGGGACTGTTTTGGTTCACCTTGGCCCTTTGGAGCTTGGTTGATATGGCCTTGGTACAAGCTCCTTGGCTAGCTTTGAGCTGTAAGTCTATTAGCATGCTATGCTTATCCTATGTGCATGATTTGGCATCACTCTTGACATGATTTCAGAGCTTATTGCATCGTCATATTCTCATGTTTATCCCATCTTGCTCATGTTTGAAGATTGTGCATTGTGGTCTAGCTTATGGACCAATGTATGTGGGTGCATGCCTCCCCTTTTGGTCCCTTGATTTTGGTGTTTTGGCCACTGATTAGGGCATGGCTGAGGTTCCCCCTTTTTTGGTTTAAGTCCATTAAACATGTTTGCTTTCATGATATTTGCATGCTTTGCATTTACATGGTCCGTTACCATTGCATACTTGCTCCAAGATGTATTATTGCATGCTTCCTCCATTGTATTGGTGATTGCATGTTTGGGCTGTTTGCATGATTCTTGACATGCTCATGTTACATTGACTTAGCTTGTATGCTTAGGTTGATTGCATTGGGTTGCATTGCTCATGTTGGATTACATTAGTTGCATTGCTTTGCATTGTATCTAGCCCTACATTGCATTATGTTTGGTTTGGGGTGTCAAACCAAACATGAGGAACGAGGGACATTCGTACTTGAAGTGACGTGCCTCAATCCTCGGTCACCGACACTCTTGATCCAACATGATAGAGTGTGTAGCATTCATTTGCTTTGTTGTATTCATTCTACATTAATTTGCACACTTGGCAGCTTTGGCCATCATGCATCGAAATGCGTGATTGGTGGCTCGAGGGTCGAGAGCCATACTCCCTTGAGTTCATAGCATGATAGGGAGGGTGGTCGTGCACACATTGTCTTGTAAATTCCTTGTCATGCACTATCTGTCCTCTGCTGCAGCAAAAACAGAATTTTGCAGGAAAGGATGGTCGGTCGGCCACATTCAGTGCCGGCCGGCTAACAATATATGGCCGAGATCCCTGCTTTTGGTTGATGACCATTTTCCCATGGTTGGTGGCCTTATGTCTTGGTCGGTGGACTCTCAGAACGTCCCCAAGGTGGTTTAGAAGTGTCATAGAAGCTGGAACAGTTTTCAGAGGTGCAAAGTAGTGCAAACAGAGGCAACATGTGGCATGGCAACGGGTTTCCGAGCGAGGCGATCGAGCATGCATCATTCAATCATTCCGAGGCGAAGCTGCAGCGGCCTCTTTAGTTTCATTCTTAGACTGTTTTGTAATTAATTTGTTAATTAATTAAGGGTTTTGTAATATTTAATTAACTAGTGTAGTTGATTAATTATTTGGTTTGTATTATTTATTCGGACCCTCCGTCGAGAGGGTGAATTTGTAATAAGTGTGCGTGCGTGTGTGAATGTCTTCCAACCCCACGTCTTTCTCCCTTTTATTTACTAGCTTTTGATGGTTAGTTTAGGGCACGTTTCAATTAGCATACTTATGCTCGCATGTTTGCATTCATTTATCCGTATTGCACGCACCGGGCTTGGCGCATCATACTAAATTGCATAGTATTTTAATTCCAACTTGAATACATGTATCGAGTTGTTGCATTTCACATGTCATTCTTAGATTAGCCGAGCCTATTCTGATTGCATTTTGAATGCGTTGCATTAGCCATCTTAACATGAACTTGGATCATGCATTTGATTACTAACATGTTCTTTGTTTTGGCTCGGAGTACACTGTGAGTGTTTATGCTTTAGCATCTTGCATGTGTGTAAGTGTTAACATGACAGCATGCATGTCATGAGGCTAATTGCTTATGTGATATAACTGCCTGAATGCCTGTGGGTGAAGGTTGGATTACTCGAATTGGAACGATTCATTGAAATCCGTGTTTTAGCCTACTTGTGAGTAGCAAACTTCAAACCATTTCCAAACAAAACGGATATGCAATGCTTTGTTCCAAATTAGGCGATCTAGTCTATACTTGTGTGTTGTGCGCATCACATAGTAATTCTAGCTAATAACCAGAATAAGAACGTATATGTTTTCAAAAACAAGATATCATGTTTAGTACAGGCCGATCTTTGATCGGGCGAGCGGGGGTGCTCATAGATGACCTTTCCCAATCGTACCCAAGTTTCCGAGCCAAGGCAACTTTGGTGATGACGGACACATGGCCTTAGGCAACGAGTCAGGGTTTCCTAAATTTCCCCAAAAATAAAATATTTAGGTGGCGACTCTATATCTGGCAAAGCAGTCCATGCTTGGCACTTCTTTCTTAAAAATCAGTTTTCCAAAACGATTTGCCGGATTTGGGCTCTTTGGTGATTTATCGGTCTCGCATTGCACTTTGCGGGATTAGATTCAGAACCGTGACATTTGAGTCCGAACTGTAGAAGCAAGGCCCCCAGGGCGCGTCTACAGGGTGCTAGCAACCTCTTTACAAAATGGAGCAATCCTCCACGGATTTTACACAGACTTCATAAGCCCAAACCCTTGCAAATCTTAGGTGATTCACAATCACTCTCAAGATTTCAAGAACACAGTGTTTGCAACACTTTTACAAGATGAAATGGTATTTTTGCTTTCAAAGAAAACTTACAATAAATATCTCTCAAAGATAAATATATAAAATGAAGTTTTGATTTTTCTATAAATCTAACACAGGAAAGATAGGCTTAAAGTTATAAGGCTCAGTGTATAATTTCTGAGAAAAGATGTGTGTGATTATAGATCAAAGAATATTTTTAGGTTTTTTGTAACTTGTTTACATTAGAGGCTTTAGTATATATAATGAAAATTATAGCCGTTTATAGCCGTTGTATTCATTTGAATTTATAACCGTTGTAGTCATTTGAATTTATAGTTGTTTATAGCCGTTGTACTTCCATCATTATCAATTTGAATATCTTCCACTTGAACCTTTTGAACCTTTTGGCCTTTTGAACCTTTATAGTCGTTTATAGCCGTTGTACTTCCATCATTACTAATTTGAATATCTTCCACTTGAATCTTTTGATCCTTTTGGCCTGCTACTGTGCTAAGCTGTTTGAACCTTTGTTTTGGGCTATTTGAACTCCTGATTTAATCAAATATTAAATACATTTTAACAACATTTAGGATAAAGGTTTAGGTGAGAAATAATGGGACAAAATAAATTTTGATTTTATTCTCTTTCAAATAAATCATCAAAATAAATTTTGATTAAAATATAATTAAATAAATCATCAAAATAAATTTTGGATTCTATTTTTCTCTTTCAAATAAATTAAAACATAATTAAATAAATCATCAAAATAAATAAGTCTAACAATCTCCCCCTTTTTTATGAGGGCACACAATGATGTTTTGATTTGATTTGGGAGTACGAAAAACACCCCCTCAAGTCATGCTCCCTGAATTCATTTCTAAATACATAGGTTAGCACATGTGTAATAAATAAACTTTAATTAGAGACATGATATGAGACTAAGATATCAAACTATAAATACATAACATCATATTAGTTTGAAAATAATACCATAATTTGAAAATAATACCATAATACATAACATCATAACATCATAAGTTTTTTCCCCCTGTGACATTATCAAAAAGAAATCATGGGTTAGAATCTGGAGGAGGAGAAGGAAAATGATAGTGATAAATGGCATCAAAAAATAGATAATCAAAACATATATATATATATAGGATTCGCCCGCGTCTCTTTTTTCTGTCGAAAATCGCGTCAAACACGCGTCCTCGCTTTTGCATCAGCCGACCGAAAAAAGCGAGATGGGTCAATCAGCTGCCTCGGCTCTCGCTCCCTCTTGTCGTCTTCTCCTCCGTTTTCTTCTTAATCACTCTCTTCGCCTACTTCTTTTTCTTCACCTTACTCTCTTCTATCTCTTCTTCACCACTCTCAATATGTTCTCTTCTATTTATCTACAACTCATTTCATTTACACCTCTCACCTCTAAACCATGGCTTCCTCATCCCGTCCTCTCACTCTATTTCCGAACCTGAACGATCCCATAAGCTCTGCTGGACCAAGTACCCCTACTCCTACTCTTCCTGTCATTCCTCTTCCTAACCTTCCTATGATGTCGATTGAGCAAATCATGGCAGCTCAATCTGACATAGAAGCCAATTATTTCACACTGACGTCCTGTATGGAGACGGTGACGACAGTCACAAAATTGGCTCACCGATTGCAGAACAGGACGAGTGAGCTCCATCAGGTCAACGCCCAACTCGTTTTGCTCCAGCGCATGTACAAGGATGTGCAAGCAGAAATAAGCGCACTGAAGGCTGAAAATAAAGAGCTTAAACGAAAGACCACCTCCATGACCCGATTTGGAGCAACGTTGTTCTTGGCCTTTGATAGTCAGCGGGGAGTCGTCGCTCTCGACGAAAGCACAGGGGCATGGGCGTCAAGGGTTGCCCAAGGTGATAAAAAGAAGAAGAAAATGATGGAAGAGGCGAGTAAGTAAGATCCGTATATGGCCCGAAAAAAAAAATGAAGGGTTTTGTTTTTTTGTTTTTTTTATATGTTTATTTGGATCAGCGTGTGGCCGTAAAAAAAAATGAAGGGTGTTTTTTTTTTTTTTTTGGTTTTTTTATGTAAATATTTGTATTTTGATTTGTCGTTGTGTTTATGTTTATATACTGAAAAATGAAATTAAAAAACAAAGAAAAAAAAAACAAGAAAATTAAGCCCAAACAAAAAATAATAATGAGAGACCAAATTGCTAATGAGTATATAAGAAACATTTGAGCATGATCTAATTCTCAATTTCTTAGTAAGAGCATACCAATCTCAAGACTATAATAGACACAACAGTGCATTGATCAAACAAAGTTGTCAAGCAAGAGCATAAATATGGAGCTAAAGTTCAAGTCACTCTTCCTTGAGGAAAACGATCTTCCTCTTACATTATCAACAACTAATCAGCTCAAAGGTCATGTTATAAGAATTAAGATACCAAAAGTATAGAGATACCATAATAATCAGAGATACTAAAACAATCAAGTCTCTTTTTCTCCCCCGATGACATTTTCAACAAAATCAAGCACAAGGCGGGAGTATGGTACAACATATAGGATGAAAGAATGTAAGTCTCATTATAGTACAAATAATCATCCATATCAAGGTAGCTCTATGATACCAAAAAAAATGATAGCACATAATGATCATACAATTGAAACTCATACCATTTGACAATAATGGGCAAAAAAAATAGTAACATGTGAAGGTGCAAGCCCATAAATTTGATATCAAAAACAGAATAGAAACTGAGGGGATCTTAAAAAATAATCAAGTTGAAATTCTTCCCCTTGTTTCATTTGGCAAAATCAATAAGAGATATGATAAATGAAAGCTCATAACTGAAATGTTCTCCTCAATAATATCAAATAGGATACCAAATGTAGCCAATAAGGATGCCAAAATGATACCAACATGCAATCTACCAAGGATACCAATATAAAATTTAAAAGATTTAACAATCATAACTCAAGCATTATGTAGAATACCAAATATTGCTCATAATAAGTTAAACTCAATATAATCTCATGAAGCTAATGTAAATCCAAAAAATGAAGCATGTTCAAGGTATAGCAATTCATATGTCAAGAAAAATCATAAGTTTCAATATATAGCACACATTTTAAGCATAGGCATGATTTTTAGGCAAGAGCATCATCAAAGAGTATACATTGCAAATCATATGAAGCATAATCAATCTTTTTCATATCAAAGTAATAACAGTATTAGCTCAAAGGCTATAAGATAGAATTTTTACCTCAAAAACTTAAGAGAGTATATGAGGCATACGTTAGGTTCAAGAGATGGAAGTTTTTCAATCTTCAATTTTCTTTCATTAGGAATTCATCTCAAAAGGGTTTAACAAGTATGTTAGTAAAATGATTTCTCCCCCTAAGTTTGTGTTACCATTTTCTAATGTGATTTGTGTAAATATAGCATTCATAGAACAATCACTATTACTCAATAAAAATACAGTACAAATCACTTCTTATCACAAACTCAAAAAGTGAAAAATAATTCAATGATCAAACAAGAGTTTGGAATGTTATTTTTTAGAATTTTCAAGTTGTAGCACATAGCATAATATGCATAAGAAAATAGTGTTATGCTCTTTGTTTTATTAAAAAATGATACAACAATCTCATTTAATCACATAATATTATCAAGAGGCATTTTCATCAATTCAATCCACATGCTCAAGTGTGATAAAACATTTTACTCAATATGGAACACAACATGAATGTTATAAACAATTAATTCAACAATTTATCAATCAAAAGCATTTCATGAGATGTATGCCAATATAATCCATATTCAAAAAATATTCAATAGGATAGATGCAATGTCTCTACAAACATATGATACTTCTTTTCATTTAGACATTGTTGATGGATCATAATCAAGGAATTTCACAACTCATTCAAATATTCCAATGTAAAGCATATAAGCATGAAATTTTCATATTGAGCATATTCTTGAGATCACAAATGTAGAATTCAAAATATAGATAGTATACATCTCAAAAACATGCTATGACATCAAAATTGATTCTACAAAGATATGACTCAAAAAGGAATTAACATATTAGTATGAAGTCATATATAAGATGTGAAAAGTATGCTCACCAAAAAAAAAAAATTATCACTTCTTATCTCTTTTTCATAGCAATGGATGACATGATATAAAATGTTAATGAATACATGAATCATTCATATTCTAATAGGCATGCATCAAAATAATATAATTCTCATTTTTGAGTTCAATGAATGTTTGAAAGAAACTAGTAGAATATGACTTAGCAAACATAGTACAATTAGGTTACATGGAAGCAATGATTAGACACAATCTATTGTACACAAATCACACCGTAAAGAATATAAAATTTTAAGCTTAAAGGTGTATTAGGAGTTATACCTTCATTTACCTCTTTGGAATCTTCACCCATACTTTACCTCTATTGTTTATCTTGGTGATTTTCATTTCATCATTCTTCTTCTTGTAGAAGCTGATTTTGCTCTTTAGATTGAACACTCTTGTTGTGCATTTCCTCTCGAAATCCTTGGTGTTCTTTGAGATTCCACCTACAAAATATCTTGATCTCTTTCTTGGTACCCATACTTTCTTGGGTCCATAGGGATTAGTCTCAAAAACATTTAATCTCATAAAAGGTTTAGGAGGATCAAAACTAATGCCTACTTTGTCAAAAACACATCTTTTATTTCTAAGAAGCTTGTTAAGATTTTCTTTTCTTTTTACAAAATTTTCAAGAGTTTTGTTTAAATCATCAACATTGTTTTTCAAAATGTTTTTCTCGTTGGCAATAGACGTAAAGTCATTTTTCAAAGTAGCATTTTTCATTTTTAAAACACCCACATCATTTGAAAGAGAAGTAACTAATTTCTTTAATTTAGAATTCTTAACACAAACATTTCTAAATATGTCATGTAATTCATTGAAAGTACTTTCAAGTTCTACATAATTAGAAATTACCTCATCTTGAGTGGATTCTTCTTCTCCAAGAGCCATGAGACAAAGGTTGGCTACTCTATCATTTTCTCCTCAAATGGCTTCCTTTTTGCTGCCATCCATCATTGAAAATTCATGAGCCATGAGTGAGCTTGGGAGTTCTTCAATGCCTAATTTTGTTAGGTCTTTTGCTTCTTGAATAGCTGTAACCTTAGTTTCTCATTCATTTGGTAAAGACCTAAGTATTTTTCTTACAAGCTCACCATTAGTATAAGATTTACCAAGAGATTTTAGAGCATTAATAATATTGGTAAATTTAAAAAACATCTCAGAAATAGATTCAAATGATTCCATAGTAAAGAGTTCATAATTATGAATAAGCATGTCAATCCGAGACTCTTTTATTTGGCTAGTTCCTTCATAGGTGATTTCAAGTTTATCCCAAATCTCTTTAGCAGTAATACACCCAGAAATTCTATTGTACTCATTTGCATCTAGTCCACACACAAGAATAAGTTTGGCTTTAGCATTAGCTTGAAGGAGTTTATAATCATGCTCATCAAATTCATCCTCAAGTTTAGGCACACTGATATGGTCTACTACCTTGGTAGGAATTTTAGGACCTTTAGTGATGATGAGCCACAAAGCATAATTGGTAGTTTGAAGATACAAAGTCATTTTTTTTTTCCAATGAATGTAATTACTACCATCAAAGAGAGGTGGTCTATTGCTAGCTTGTCCTACAGCAAAGTAAGTAGAATACATGGTTGCTATGGATTAAAAACTCAAGATTGTTAAATCTAAACAAGAGTCCTAGGCGCTGATACCAATTGTTACCCAAAAAGCAACCTAAGAGGGGGGTGAATTAGGTTTCTACAAAATAAAATTAATAATACCACAATAAAATTAACTACTAGTACAACAAATTATTAACAAGCACAATGATAAACTTAGCAGTAAATGATCAAGTAAAATAACAATGAAGTATAACTAACATACAGGGTAAATCAAATGATTAACACATGAATATTAGATAGCTATAACAGTAGTATGAAAGTACAAAGATTAGGGAAGAGGAGACAAACAGATTTATAGTGGTTCGGCTTTAACCAAGCCTACATCTACTCCTCAAGCTTCACTTGAGATTTTCCACTATCTTCTAGCTTCACAGGGGTGCTAGCAACCTCTTTACAAATGGAGCAATCTTCCACGGATTTTACGCAGACTTCATAAGCCCAAACCCTTGCGACTCTTAGGTAATTCACAATCACTCTCAAGATTTCAAGAATACAGTGTTTGCAACACTTTTACAAGATGAAATGATATTTTTTCTTTCAAAGAAAGCTTACAATAAATATCTCTCAAAGATAGATATATAACATGAAGCTTTGATTTTTCTGTAAATCTCACACAGAAAAGATAGGCTTAAAGTTATAAGGCTCAATGTATAATTTCTGAGAAAAGATGTGAGTAATTATAGATCAAAGAATATTTTTAGGTTTTTTGTAACTTGTTTACATTAGAGGTTTTAGTATATATAATGAAAATTATAGCCGTTGTATTCATTTGAATTTATAACCGTTGTAGTCATTTGAATTTATAGCCATTGTACATCCATCATTACCAATTTGAATATCTTCCACTCCATCATTACAAATTTGAATATCTTCCACTTGAACCTTTTGAACCTTTTGGCATTTTGAACCTTTATAGCCGTTTATAGCCGTTGTACTTCCATCATTACTAATTTGAATATCTTCCACTTGAACCTTTTGATCCTTTTGGCCTGCTGCTGTGCTAGGCTGTTTGAACCTTTGTTTTGGGCTATTTGAACTCCTGATTTAATCAAATATTAAATACATTCTAACAACATTTAGGATAAAGGTTTAGGTGAGAAATAATGGGACAAAATAAATTTTATTTTTATTTTTCTCTTTCAAATAAATCATCAAAATAGATTTTGATTCTATTTTTCTCTTTCAAATAAATCATCAAAATAAATTTTGGATTCTATTTTTCTCTTTCAAATAAATTAAAACATAATTAAATAAATCATCAAAATAAATAAGTCTAACACATTTGTTGTTGTCTCCTCTTCTCAGCCCTCTGGAACACAATGATTTCTTTAGAGTGTTCCACTTCTACTACTTTAACAGATGCTTCGTGAATGAGGTCCCCAGTGAAATTAGAGAGAGAGAGACTGTCATTTTCTTCTTCCTTTTTAATGGTGTCTCTTGCTCTTTTTCTATTTCCTCCTCCTCCACATAAGCCTCAGGTACCTTCTCTTCAGGATCAAGCAAGAGCTTGCTTTTCCTTTGTTGCTTCTGCTTGCTCTCAAGCAGATTTAAGGCTTGAGATCTTTGAGGAGAGTCTCCTTGTGATTCGCCTACGCCACTTGCACCAAAGAATGAACTATAAGTAAAAGGCAAAAGCATTATTAAAAAGAAGAAAAGAAAAGAAGTAGCAGTGCATACTCTTCTTCGAAGCAGCTCGAGTAACTCTAGGAAAAGGTGAGGCAACAGGAGCAAACTCTGTAGTAATAGGGGTGAGAACTGAGGTAGTATGAGCAGTGGAGGAAATAGCCACTCCAGACCCTTTAGACTTGGCTTGAGGCACGTCTAGTACCATTAATAGATCTTGAGGAGAAATGGCCAAGTGCACCTCCATGTTGGCCATCCACCAGTTCTAGTACCTTTTCAGTGTATTGCTTTGAGGTATGAAGGGCAGGTACTAAAAATCAATTAGATCTTGGATAAATTTGGAAGTTGCTTCTTCCAATCTCGATCTTGGAACCTTCAAATCTCTACTGGCAAGGTTTAAATTGAACTGACTGCAGAGAGGGATAGGTATCCCTTGTGAGAGTCCAAATTGCCTGGTAAATTGGGCAGGACAATAGGGCTCAGAAATGCACTTATAAGCTTTGGGGTTCATAGTACCAATGAATAGTTCCCTGGGGATCAAAATAGAAGCCCACATGTTTTTGTGTTGAGGTGTAGAACAGAACCTATCACTCAAAAAGGTCCTTAGCCAGGCTGGGCCAATATTGGTAGCTTCGAAGGGACAGAAGGTGTGAGAAGAAGGGAAAGTTGGGAGTTGGTGAAATAAAGAAAAGTAGAAGGCGAAGTTGGAAGGATAAAGTGAAACATTGGCTAACTTCATACCATGAGTGATAGGGTTTGGCTCCAAGAACTTTAAGCATTTAAACTGCAAATCAGTGAAGTATGCAAAAAGCCAAAGTTGGAGTATCCAAAATGGGCCTCCTTGATTAGCATCCATGGGTTTTTCACAAAAAAATGGGAACAAGCTCTATAAACATGACCCAAAACATATGGAGCTAAGGCCACCTTTCTTTGTAAAACAAAGGCTTTGACAAGAGGGGCAAACTCAGGCATGATCCTCTAAGAAGAAGTACAGAAGAGGAATTTGCAAAGCCAATACAATAAAAAAGAGAAAAACTCCCTATCAGTCATAGGGCCTTCTCTTTTGTTCTCAACCTTGACAAAGTCATTATAAGATGAGTTCAGATGGGGGAGAGAAAAAGGGGTTTTGAGGTCAGGATAGTCTAGACTAATGGGAGTACCAATAGGGGATAATCCAAACAGATGGCAGATGTCAATGACAGTAGGAGCTATCATTCCACATATAAATTGGAAGAAATTGAAAGTAGAATTCCAAAAAAAAAAGAGCAGCAAGTATTAAAAATGGGCCCTCTAAAATGGTGAACCTAGACAATTGAAGGGCATCGAAGAGGCAAAGCTCCTGAAGATCCAATGTCCTAGCAAGGACGACCTGATCATACCATTCCTCCCACTCTGGTCTTACTGTGGGCCAGCAGTGATGGGGCCTGTTCATCCTCCAGCTTCCCCAATCAAGACCGCTTTCATAAAGGAGGCAATAATCCTCTAGACGCGGATACAGAGCTAGAAGCTCAATGGGAATCTCCTTAAAAATGGGCCCAAGCACATTTTCTTGTTGTTCATGGCGAAGGGAAATGAAGATGCGCCCGTCGATAGCACTTTTCTCACCAGCCTTGTATTTCTCACACTCTTCATCAATGATCCTTTTTAAAGTTACGGATGGACTCACACACTCCACAACCGGTATTTTCAAGGAGGAAGAAGCCATTGACAGGAGTTTTTTCAGAAGACGAAAGGTAAGGGAAAGAAGAAATCAATAGAAATAAAGGATTTGTGTATTAAGCGAACAAGTGAATTAAAAGCACGAAATAAAAGGGTTTTTAAACCTTTCTGTCTGAAAAATGCCCAATTGTTTTAAGTGGGTAGAATTCATAAATACCCAATCGTTTGTGTATTAGGGTATGTATATATATTCATGAGCTATATATACATATATAGAGAGAGAGAGAGAGAGATGGTGTGTATATTAGAACTGCCCAATCTTTCGCCACCGGTAACGAGATCCACGAGCTAATGCAAGGAGACGATGACAAAGTGAAGGATGGCGGTGTGGCTTCGGAACCCTAGATCTGCTCCGGTTATTATTCGAAACCCTAGATCTATATGTTAGGGTTTGGAGAAAGGGAGAGAGAGAGAGAGAGAGAGAGAGAGAGAGTTTTTGTCTGTAAGTGTGATGTTGGTACCATGTATATGATATATATATATATAGGTCATTTAGTCTAAATTTGTCTTTTGAACAAAATATTTTATTGTCTAGATCTTTAGTCAAAGGGTGATTCTACTTACACCACTATTTAACTTATTTACACCCTCCATCTCATTACACCACTAAAAAAATGTAATTCTCCTTACACCCCCAATATATTACCAAAACTAACTCTAAATTAACTATTTCATCTCTTTACACCACTAATTTTGGTAACACGGTGCTAAACAATTTACATTATTCCAGTGTTATGCTGCCGAAAAAAATAGATCTCTCTCCAGCATTTTGTTGCTATACATTTACAGAGACACTTTTTTCCAAACAATGATTTTTTAATTTGCGATGGGTCTGTTCAGTAATACAACGCTAATTAATTTGAATTACTCCAGTGCCATGTTACCGAACAATATTTTTTTTCCCAGCATTATGTTGCCGTCCAATTAGAAGATAACAATAAATTAATTTGGGCTACTTGTAAAGTGCATATTCAGTGATACATTGTTATACAAATGAAATTACTCTAGTGTCATGTTGCCAAACTACAATAGAGTTGTCTAGACCCCCGTCGCTGTACATTGAAAGATTTACTTTTTCCTTGAAGCATCCATAAAAAAAATTCATAAATCAAACAAGCATCCATAAAATCATACATAAAAAGTATCTATAAAATTATTCATAAAAACATCAAGTGTATGAATATCCATAAAGTATCCATAAAATCTGTCATTGTTTGCATCTATCAACCAAACATATTATCACAATTCGTCTTGATAATATGTTGGTAATTCTTCCCCCCTTAATAGAAATAGAAATCCACACTTTTTAGAACCTGTCAACCTCAATAGTTCCTTCTTGATTTTTTCTGTTGTCTCTATAGTAACCACTTCTTTTACAAGCAAGTGTAAATCTTGATTTTCTGCCATTGCCTCCCGCATCTGATGTCTTTACAACAATGACAAATTTAGTTTTTTTTCCCAACGTCATAAGCCCATTTAATTAATGCTTCACGACTACTAAAAATCTAAAGATAATAAATACATTTATATGTCAAATTATTTATAAAACTCAATACAAATTAAAAATAAAAAAAAAAATCGTATTCATAAAATAAAATAAAAAATAAATAAATAAATAACTTAACAAACCTCGTCCGTAATGAATTCATGACTAGAGTCCACTAATATTACAGCTAGAGTCCACTAAATTTACAGTACTTGTGTTGTTGCAATGAGTATAAATATAATCCTTCTAAGCAAATATATATATATATATATATATATATATAAATAGAACTGAAAATACATGGTAATAAGAAGTCGAACAAATTAAAAAAATTCAGTTTGGGGTTATCGGAAATGTATCTCTTATTCGGTAGTTGGTTACCAAACTTCTATTTTTTGTTTGGTATTGTGATGCCGGACTATTTTATTTTATTTGATTTCGAACCACCGAGCGAAAGGCGAACACCAGTCCAGAGAAATGAAATAAAAACCTACCAAATAAATAAATAAAAAAACTCACAATTTCACTTTTTTGATGGTTCTTCACTACCATTTCTTCATCTCTTGCTTTCTTTAATGATCAAAATACTATAATTATCACTTTTTGAAAAGAGATGTGTAAGAGAAAAGAAAAATTAAGAAAGGAAAAAGAAGAGTAGAGATTGAAGACTAAAGGCTGTAAGGAGATAACAAAATATATTTAATTTTAGTATTTTGTCCTTAAAAGTAATTTTACACATGGATAAAATTAGAGGAAAAACAAAAAAAAACAAAAACTCATATGGAAGGTATAAAAAGGTAAAGTAGTGATGTAAGTAGAATTACCCTCAGTCAAATAAACTTGAGATTTAAATTTACGAACTGAGTAATCTCAATTAGTAATACACTAGTATGCAAATAAACAAAATTTATCTTATATTTTTATCCTAATACATTCAAACTAATAATGCCCTCACCCAAAGGGGTTGGTCAATAATTAAGCGATTAAAGCTTTAGAATAAATTCAAAATTTCAAGTAAAAGATCATTAAAAGTTTGCTCAATAATTAATTTTAAAATTTCAAAATTAGTCAAAATAGGTTTTAATTAACACGAAGACCTGACCACTGAAAAAACAAAAGCAAAAAAACTAATAATCACCCATTCAATCATATCATACTCACAATTCCTCCCGATCTAACATCACCAACAAAGGTTCGTTTAGAACGTGGGTTAATTTTTTTGATTTTTTTAACTATTTTTAGTTGGGGTTAAAAAAATTTATTTGGGATGATTTTTTTAAATTTTTTACCTTTTATAAAAGAAAGAATGTAATGATTATGAATTGAATATAATATTTTATCTTATTAAGGTCAAGTTTGGCATGACCTAAATAATACAAAAAGTTAAAAAGTCACTATTCTATTTAAGTCACATCATCTTATTTAAATCACATCACTTTTCTAACACATCACATCAAACCCAACCCAAACCCAACCCATATAAGCCAATAAGTCAAAAAGTACACTTTTTTAGAATATCCCAAACCAACCCTAAATCAAAAAATTTATTTTATTTTTTTATGACTATTTTAACTAAAAAATCCCAAATCTCAACTTCCCAAACGAGCACAAAAATAGCCTACCAGTGTAGAATGCTGCCATTACTCTCCCAATTAATAGAGAAGTTATTTAGCCTCCGTTTGGGAAGTGGGTTGACTTTTTGGCTTTTTAGTTTTTTGGCTATTTTAGCTTGGTTTGGGAAGGGTTTTTTGACTTTTTGGCTTTTTTGACTTTTTTTGTGAGAGAGGATTGTAATGATTATGGGTTGGATTTGATGTTTTGTTTTTTGTGACTAAAATAACCTATTTTATTTTTTGTGACTATTTTAGCCTCTAACCCACCCAAACCTTCTTGCCAAACACCACCTTAGTGGTCTTGTAGTATACACACTATTCATCACAGGATGTTTGTCCTGCTTTCTCCCTAAAACCTACTCAAAACTACTTAAATATCAATATTTTAATCAATAAAAATCAAATTAAAATACCACTTGGAATTGTTCAAATACCACCATCTAATTTTCTAAAGGGAAAATTATAAATATATCTCTTGAAATTTAATTAAAATACGAATTGCCTTCTGTGACTTTGGAAATTATATTTCACCCTCTAAGGTTTCTAATTTCATAACAAATCGTCTCTTTTATTAATAAATCATTAAGTCAATTAATAATTTTTAATGATATTATAAATATGTTTCAATTAATAATTTAAATAATTTTATTATTATATAAAAGAGTAATTATAAATTTTATTTTTTTAATTGATTCTGTTAAATAAAAAATTTCAACAAAGAAATATTTATAATTTTTTATATCATAAAAAGTAATCTATAATTTAAACAAACCTTTCCTTTTTCCCAATCAATAATGTTGGACTCGATAGGGTCCCACAGCACCGCAAGAGTGGTGCCATGATATTCATGTGTTTGTCCGCAGCTAAAGCAACCCATATAAAAGTATATCATTCATTTCCTTCCCTCACAACACACATATTTTCAAGACTGTGTTAAAAGACCTCCAGTCTCTAAGTCCTTCACACCAACATACAACTATGGCCCCAATTGCAGTTGGAGATGTGATTCCAGACGGTGCTCTCTCCTACTTGGACGACCAGAACCACCCACAACAGCTCTCCCTCCACTCTCTCGCCGCCGGCAAAAAGGTCATCCTCTTCGCCGTTCCCGGAGCCTTCACTCCCGGTTGCAGGTAATCATAACTCTATTTCTTTACCTTCTCTCCTTCTCCTTGTTAAGGGGATTTTTTTTCTTTTTTTTAGCAAATTAGGTCCTTATATTTGGCAATTGTCATTTTGGTATGTAATTTGAATTGATTCGATTTTAATTTAGAATTTAGAATTTTGTCTCAATATTACTTAATTGATTATATTTATTAGTATTTTTTTATGGAAAATGTGTATATGAACAACATGTGCCATATTTTTATAGGCAATTGCTTGGTTAGAGTTTTTCAAAAATATTTTTCAGAAAATTCTATTTTCTTTTTTTGCATATTTTTTTTTATTGAATTTTTTTAATATTTTAAGCAATTTTTTTAATTTTTAGACATACCTAACATAAATATACCTAAAAAGTAAAAAAAATTGTGAAAAAACCTTTTAAAAATTCATTAAATACCAAAAATATAAAAAAAAAAAAAATACTAAAATTCAATACATTTTTTGTATTTTTATGTATTTATTAATTTTTAAAATATTTTTTCATAATTTTTTTACTTTTTAGATACATCTAAGTAAGGTGTATCTAAAAAATAAAAAAATGTGTAAAATTTTAAAAATATTCACTAAAAAAAATATAAAAAAATAAAAAACACAGAAACCAAAAAATTCAGTTTTCAAAAAATTTAATCCAAAAAACTCAAACCAAATATACCTATTACTTCTTAGCTTAGGCTTCGTTTGAGAAATTGACTATTTTAGTTGATTATTTGGCTTTTTGACTATTTTAGTTTGATTAAAATAATTGTGTTTGAAAAGCTGATTGGCTTTTTTTTTAGTTGATTTGATGATTGTGAAAGAAAAAAATAAAATGATTGTGTGTTGGAAATGATATTTTTTTTTATTAATTATTTTAACCTATTTTATCTTTTAATAGACTATTTTAATCTAACCCTTTTCCCAAACACCCTTAGGGCCGACTTTGGCCTAAAGCCGACAAAGTTGCCGCTTTAGGCCCCCAAAAATTGAGTGAAAAAAAGGTCTCAAAATTTTTTCAAGTATTATGCTGGTTCACAAAAAAATCTACCTGTATTTGAAAATCCCAACAAATTTTGTAAAAATTCAAAACTAATAGTTGATTGTTATAGTGAATTATTCAAAACAAATAGATGATTATTTTTATTGGTAAAAATTAAAAAGTCAATTGATATGGTGAATTAATAGATGGTTATTTTTGAAATGCATGGATCAATTGTGGGTTATTTTTATTTGTTAAATGAATGAAGAAAATAATTCCAAGGGTTTAATTTAATCCGAACAATTTCAGAGAGAAGTGGTATTAGCTATCTCTCTTTATATAACAAGGCTTAATCATGAGATAACAACCTCGCAATCAAACACCATCAGACTATCTGACATGTGAAACAGTTATCGGCCCATTACTTATCCCTCCTAATTTCGCAATCAAACAACGTGAGTCTGAAAATTTCATAGACTCCAAACAAATAGCAGTAATAATTTCTAAGTATTATTGTTTGAAGGTTAATGTACAATTTGGTCATGTATGTGAATAATAGAGATGTCTTTTGATTGATTGAAAACAAGTGTATATATATATATTTTAAATCTTTAAAAATTTGGAATTAATTTCACCTTTTTTGAAAATAAATTAATATATCAAATAATTTTTTTTTTAATTTTTGTTTTTTAAAAAATAAAAACGTTACCAAAAAAACTTTAGACTGCATTTGCAAGGTTTATTGGTCAGTGCAGAATGTGGGTTTGATTATTTACCACTTAGGCCTCGTTTGGCTAGTTTTAATCTAAAAGTCAAAAAGTTATTAAAAAAATCGAAATGTCTATAACCTATACAAAAAAGTCAAAGATTCATTTTTCTCTCTACTTTTTGCACATCTTTTTGTAAAAAGCCAAAAAGCTACCCCAAACATACTAATTTTTTTACCTCATATTTTAGTCAAAAAATCAAAAAATTACTAAAATAGCATGTCCCAGACGAGGCCTTAATCATGAGAACTGTGTGTGAATTAATTTGGTTGTTGTTGGTTTGAAACAGCATGAAACATGTACCAGGCTTCATTGAGAAAGCAGAGGAGTTGAAATCAAAGGGGGTTGATGAAATTTTATGTATGAGTGGTATGTTTCTAATTTTCTCCATTTCAAACTCTCTTTTCTTTTATTTTTCAATCAACAATAATGCTATACTATATTATATATTTATTATCATATTTATCAACACAATATTAGTATAATAAATTTCATCACTAATGTATATCTCTAATGCATTATTAATAATTAAATTAAAATTTTAAATAATAAAATAAAATGATAAAAATATATAATTATTATAATATAACTTCAAATTTGTATTTTTTTTGTTTATTGAGACATCATGAATGGTTAGTTGGTGTTTTCTTGTGGGGATTTATGAGCCATCATTATGAGGTCACTACTTCAATGCTTTTAGTAGACTGTTGTCCTTGAATATGAAGCAAATTTTGTTTTGGCATGACGTATGAAATGGCTCGACTTGTTTGATTTTAAGTCAAGAAGCATGGAATCTTCTTTCTTCATTTTTTTTTCCTTCTATTTTAATGTGGTCATATTTATATGATCAGATTTTGAAAATTTTAGGATAATTTTAAAATTATGATTTGAGTTTGAAATTATATTTTGAATTTTAAGTTTTTGAATCATGAATTGAAAAGAAAAAATTTATTCGATTATGAATTTTGAAAATAATTTTGGGATTATTTATATATATATATTTGATTGATTGATATATAAAATGTGAGAGGAGAGAGAAAACATGAAAGAGAAAAAGTGATTAATTGATTGATTAATTGATTAATAATAATAATAAATAAATAAATAAAGAGAAGAGAGGAGTTTTGAAAATAATTTTGAGTTATATTTTAAAAATATATGTTTGGTTAACATGTGATATTCAAATCATGATTTAAAAACAAAGTAAAGTAAACCAAACGTTACCTTATATTTTGAAATTCTAATCTCATTATGCAATTATGAGTTCATCAAGATAAGGAGAGAATGATATTGATATAAAGAATTCTTGATCAGTTTAAGACATTAAAAATGTATATTGTTATCGTAGTAACGAAGATTGGATACTTCGTTCAAATTTTTCTGTCTCTCAACTCAAGTAACTTTTCTATCATGCAACAAGAGAACAAGAAAAATTCAAACATAAAATTCCGTGTCTCCCACGTGTCTTGTGCATACTGGTTCTATGTAGAAAACAACACAATGGTTTCATTGACATCAACATCAAAATTGCCCTTATTAACTTCCAAGACACTAAAATGAAAGAGTTCAAATTGGGTTCCCATTACTTGTAGTCTTACTTGGTTCAATTAAGTATAGTTTATGCACATTTATACAATATTGTATACATAGATCACATCACATTTTTGGACTTATTAACAAGAATCATATGTGAAAGATTCCTTGGCATTAAGATTGATGCTAGGACTATTTTGGGTCCATATATATTATATTATCCAGCTAGCTCAATGCCAAATATAATAAATTGAAAGCACAGTGTTTTGAGATTGATGGACATTTATATCATATTATCCAGCTAGCTCAATGCCAAAGAGACTATATAATAAATTGAAAGCACAATGTTTTGACATTGATGGACATTTATATCCATGTCCTTTCTAAACATAAATTCATATATCCTAAGGGAAGTGAGGTTCATGGTGTGTAACCTAATTCCATCCTCCATTTATGTCCATGTTTTGAGCCAACTAGCTCTTCTCTAAGCGGATCAAAAACATACTGACATAATGTGGGAAGAGGTGAAATTCAAGATCATATGTCAAGAAAGACTTTGTCGACACCATTAACATAGGGCTTGGATTCCAAAGTCATCTAATATTAAAGTTTAGAATCTTTATTAGGATTTTCCAGTGGACTAGAGTCCAGTTGTGGGAGGGGTTGTAGGCCCATTGCCCACAACTAGGCAACTAGACTCCAATCTATTAGAAAGTTAAATTTTTTCTTTTTTCAATGTTATATTCTACATTAACATACCATTTTTATTATTTCTAATATATTAGTGGAATAATTAACACGAGAAATATAACCATACGTGCCAAGTGATTTTTATATCAAATGAACTATAATTGTGGCTAGTCAAAGTTTACCGCTTGTATAATTTTGATAATTTGGACTTGTACATGCACAAAAAATTTATACACAAAAAAGCAAAGAATGTCTCACAAATGGGTGGAACTCATTTGAGACTCACTTTATTGTGAGACATTCTTTATTTTTTTGTTTTTTTGCACTTTTTACTATCTTTTTCCTTTTTATTCTTATTTGCAGTTAATGATCCCTACGTTATGAAGGCATGGGAAAAAACTTACCCAGAAAACAAGCATGTGAAGTTCCTAGGCGATGGCTCAGCAAAGTACACCCAAACTCTTGGCCTTGAGCTCGATGTTTCGCAGGGAGGGTTAGGCATTCGGTGCCGGAGGTTCGCTCTCTTGCTCGATGACCTCAAAGTGAAGGTCGCAAATATCGAGGCCGGAGGAGAGATCAATGCCTCCACTGCTGAGGAAATGCTCAAGGCTCTTTGATCAATATGTGTGCTTTTCAAAACTTAGCTCTCTTTGAGTAAATTGGCTTGTCTTTGAATTTGTAACATCTTAATGTGGATGTAGAAGACTATGCTTGTGGTGTGATAATGGTGTTTGATGGGAATAAATTGTTGCATTATGGTGTTAATGAGTTTGAAAATGGTGTGAATGAGTATGAGAAATTGAATAGTAATCCCATTGGAGATGTTATTATAACTACCCTGTATTTGGTCATGAAATCAAGTACAAAGAAAGTAACAAAGCCACATTGGGCAATCACTAACCAAAACACTTTTTAGATTATGTTTGAATTTTGAAATTTATGAAAATAAAGGAAAGTTGAATTACTTATATGGAAAAATTACAAAAAGAAAATATCAAGGTTTGAACTTTCTAACAAAATAAATCCTAAATTTTTAATCTTGTCAATTTAAACCTTAATCTTTTAATTTATTTTTAATTTAAACTATTTATCTATCTTTGTTAAATAAAAAATAATATGCTCACTCCACATACTTTTATTCAAAATATACCCTCACAATTAAAAAGTGTACACATACTATTCAAAACATACCCAAATCTATGTACACACACCCAAATTTAAACCTCCATTGAAGAATTTTAATTTATTTTATTTTATTTTATTTTTTTCTTGAGCACTCCATGGAAGAAAGTTGAACCACCATTTTCAAATGAAGAAAATGGTAGTTCATTCTAGCATACAAGTAGTATTATTGAGTCAAAAATTACAGTACCTAAATATATAGCTATGACGATGAAACTTTACTTCGCTTAGTTGTGAGGATCAATATGTGATGGTGAAGAACTTTTTACTAAAATCTATTTATTTAATTGTTCCATTGCCTAAAAAATAAAAATAATTAATCAATTAATGATGGATGATTTTAATATTTAAACTTACATTTTCGTTGATATTTTTTTTATAAACGCCAATATCCTTCTCAAATCGGAACTTTCATCACACAAATCTTCTATAACAATTAAATATTAATGGTAAGATTTGAATGAGTAGGAAGAACTCAATCAAAAGTAATGAGAGGGTTTGATAATGGATTCAAAAATAGGAGCACCTTTAGAAGGTGACAATACAAACTAAAGTAGGGTATAATAGATTGAAAAGATGAGAACTTTTGGAAGATGACAATGTGCTTGTTTGGTAAAACTTTTTTTCAACTTAAATCAGCTTTTGGCTTAAATTAAGCTATATTGGTGTGTTTGGTACAACTTATAAGGCACAGATTATAGCTTAATTTAAGCTATTTTTGGCTTAAATGTGAAAGTTGCTCCAAGGGTGCTTAGAAATTGAGCTTAAGCGCGCAGCTAATTCTGGAGAGGCAAAATGACTTAAATGTCTCTCCAAAACTTAAGAAATAACGAAAATGCCACTATATAAACATAGTTCTTCATCTCATACCTAACACTTCGCTTCTCTTCTCCTCTCAAATGGCGCTCTCCTCTTCTCCTCTCCTCTCGCTGTCGAACGACGAAACTGCTCCACACATCGAAGATAGCTGGCGATCGTCTCTGTTTTCCGTTGATCTCCACCAAAAAGTAAGATTTGAAACCCTAAACCCTATGTTTTGTTATATATAGATATATATTACATATACACATCGATTTAGGATTTTTTGGTTTTTCGTTGCTCTATGTTCAAATCCATTAAGATTTGTGTTTGTGTTTGTTTTTGTTTCTGGTTGCTCTCTCTCTCTCATCGATTTTGGTTTCTGGTTCATGTAGGCTTAGGATATATGGGTTGATGAAGAGAAGTGGGTGGGGGGCCTTAACAGATTTAAAACGATTTTTTTTAATAAATAAATTTTTGAATTTGATCGTAATTCTTAGTTTAGATCTTTTTATTTTTAAGTTTTAACTTCTTCAATGATATTTCTTTGATGTGCACCTATAAAGAAAGGGTAATTTTTTGATGTGCATTTGGTTTTGTGGCCTTAAATCCTCTGCTATGTCATATTCAGAGATCCTGCAAATTTTTTGTTTTTTGTTTTTTGTTTTTTTTTTTTGAGGACGATCCTGTATTTTTGTGCTCATTATAGTTGTGCCTTTTGACTTTGAGAGAGAGAGAGAGTCATGGTTTTGGAGTACTAGACTAAAAAAACAACATTATGTTGGAGAAGTTATGGCCACTAATTCTGTGAATGTTTGTTGGAACTATAATCATTGTTTGACTCACTAATTTCTGGCTGATTATGTTTCTTTTCTTTTTTGAAGATTCAGTTTTACCTGTCCTAATGGATTTCATATTTTTAAAACTGTTTTTGGTCCCTTTTTATTGCTTCATTGGTTTTTCATTGTTGGGCATTAAAATTTAGTAGTTGTAATAGAATATATATTTGTGAAGCTTATACACTTTTGGTTTAATAAGTTGATTCATCAGTTTGAAATCTGAGTTTAAGCATGAGAAACTGTTGAAACATGGAGAAACTGTTTGTGCCCATTTATTTGTTATCCTTTGCAAAAGGTAGATTGAAACATGGAGAAACTATTGAATGGACAAACAAGGATTTACTTAGGGCTTGGAAGAGTTTGTGCCAAACATCCTTTATCTTTGGCATTTTTACCCTGTCAAAAAAACAGAATGGAAGTTCAAAATATGGGCTTGAAAGGCATTGGATTATCTCAAACTTCTTAGTGCTTAGGCGTGAATGCCTTTATCTTTTCATAAATGTTTGAAAATCTTGTCTGGATTATCTCAAACTTGTTTGGTTTCTTAGAATTGGAAACATTTTGGCTGTTTTGATGGAAACAAATGGAAGTTTTTTCCATGACATTCAGACTACCCGATGTCGATCCTCATCCATGGGGGGTGCTGGAAGGGGTACTACTTGATAGATCTAACCTTTGAATTATTTGTGGGTAGGGGCTGCCCAGACCTGAACATGCATTCTCATGCTTGACAGTATGAACTTCTAACACTGCCAAGCAATGTCCATGACAAAAAGTTTTCATTGTTTGCAATTCATTAACTGACTTTACAAACATATTTGAGTCCATCAACAAGGTTCTGACGATGGCTTATTAAGTGCCTGACTGCCTATATATTTTATTATGATTAGTGAACCTCAATAAATTTTAGTTTGTGAAGGCAAGGAAAGGCTACCATGCATTAGTTTGGGAGAGCTTAAGTTTGAAGATAATTTTAATAATTTTTTTCTTTTTCAAGGATGGACATGAACAACCTAGTGGGATGGAAGTTGATGATGATGGTACTCTCAACCGTGCTGCCAATGCAGAAGCTCAAGCAATTAGCATTAGCACTGAAAAGCAAGTAGGCATTATTGATGCAAATAATTTGCAGCATCAGCAACTGTATGATGAGCTGGAGGATCAATTGTCAGATTTTGGGGATGATGTGACTCTTGTTACATCCCAAAATGGTGCTATATTAAGAAGGAAGCTAAGGATGGTAATTGATCACGAGGATGATAAATAGGAATGCAACATGAGGTTATTTTATTTCATTGTTGTTCCCATTTTAGTTTTTTGGCTTGGATGTGATCAAATATGATGTAGATGTTGCACATAGAAGAATATTATTCAAGTCCCTATGATGGCTTTTGTAGAGAGAAGTGCTACATTGTGTTATTCACTCTGGCTCTTAGTCAACCAGATTGAGTCATCTTAAAGATTAAAGATTATTTGAACATTGTATATGAAGAGTATGACTCATTGGATTCTTTTGCTAAATCCTTGCCTAATTATATTAATTTAATTTGATATGGAAAATTTTTGCTGAATGTCACAATCACAATTTGCTAAACTAAATCTTTGGACTATTCTGCTATGGGCTAAACTAAATCACAATTTGCTAAACTATGGCTTTGAGCAGAAACAACAACCCAAGTTTAGTTTCTTTTTTTTTTTTTGGTCCAATTACATAGTAGAATAATCAGGTATTGGAATTACAGAGAGTAATGGGCTAAATTGTATTATCTGAATAGCAATTTTTAAATTAATTAAATTGAATCAGCTGAGAATGATTTAACTATAAATTGAGATCACAAAAAAACCTAAATTAATTTTGCTATTTGGAGAAAGTGTTATGATTTTGAATCTACCACTTACTGTGTAATTGAGATTTGTTGTACTAACTTTTAAAAATTATTAGTTTAGATAATGAACTGTACCAAATTAGGTACTAATTAATCAACTTTCATTAATGAAATAACTTTTTCAAAATTTAAAGAGAAGAAAATGATAAAATTACAAATTTTCTGTTCATAAGGGCAAAAATGACAATTACACAGCAAAAAGCTATTTTACAGCTTATTTACCAAACACTACTCTGCTACTTAAATCTATAATCCCATAGCTACACCAAACAGGTTACCAACTTATACTCACAGCTATAAGCTATAATATGTTAAGTTATAATCACAGCTCTACCAAACGGGGCCAATGGGGTGAGTAAGAAAAAAATATTTTTAAGGTAACAGTAGAAGTAGGGTTTAGTATTTTTCTCATAATGAATGTGTATTGAGATTTTTTTTTTCTTTAAAAGATGTGTATTGAAAAAAAATGAATCTCAAATGAAGTGTATACTAATGTCTATATTAGTAATTTTGTTTTAGGTTAAAATTGTAATAAATTTTTTTTTTATTAAGTGTGCGCACAGAGTGAAAATAATGTGTGAAAATAGAAGCTCCCAAAGTATAATGACTAAAATATCATTTTTTGTTTAATTTTAGTTAACGAAAATAGGTAAATAGTTAATATTGAATATAAATTAAAAGATTAAGATTTAAATTTATAAAATTAAAAAATGTGAGTTTATTTCATTATAAGGCTAAAATCCTTGAGTTTTTTTATATTTATTTTATAATTTCCCTTACTTATATATTTACTCGCTCTCTCTCTCTCTAACAAAATAATGGATATTTTTGGCAAATACATTCTTTTTTTTTTTTCTCATTTTCCTAATCCAACTAAACAAGATAAGAAGGAAAGAAAAAAGCGTCTATTTCAGTTTTTGCTCTTATTTTTTGATTTTTTTTCTTTTCTTTTTCTCTTGGCAAATAAGGCCCCTCTATTAATAAAATATATGAATACAACCTTAATGTCATCCTTTTTAGGTAATAAAGAAAGTTATTACAAAAGCAAGGTCCAGCCATATCGGCCACCATAATGGGCCTTAACAAATCAAGGGGTTCTTCATATAGCTCCAGCTTTTTGTGTTGGTCTAATCCAATATATGCAAGTGCATTCGCACTTTGGCTTGCTTCGTGGAATATGGCGATTCCGATTTTGACCCGACTCTTGTTGTATCTTGACTCGGGTTTAATGATTTCATATTGTTGTTTACATCTTGCTTCCCTTCTATCTCCTTAAATTTGGCTTTGGGATTGTTGTGGTTGCATTTGGAACAGGTTGGTTACTTAGTTTCCAAACTCTTATTGCCCAGAATTTTGCTCCTCCGCTCGAGCGGCACTTCTTGCGCTCGAGCAGGCTTTGTGAACTCTCAGTACTTTTGCAGGTCTGCAAAACTAATGGGAGAATGTATTCTATGCTCCAGCAGCGTTTCCTACGCTCGAGCGAGTGGGTGCTCGAGCGACCTTTCTTGAGATCGAGCGTTGGTCTGTTGTTTGCAAAACTACTGGGAGTGTGAATTCTGCACTCGAGTGTTACTTCTTGTGCTCGAGCGGAACAACTTATTCTATCTGACGTTTAAGCGTCACTTTTCACGCTCGAGCGGACTGCGCGTATATTAGTTCGTGACAGCCACTTTTTACATCACTTTTTCATCTCTTTCTCTCTGTAAAACATTTCAAAACCCCAGATCTTGAGTCTCTTTCTCTAAAACTCACTCTTTCTCTACATTTTCATCTAGATCCATTGGGTTCTCTACCCTAGTGTCTTTGGAAAAAAGGTAGAGCTCCTCAAGGGCTACATTTTGATCCGAATACACCTTGGTTTTGGCATCTTTGGAGTTCTTACATTGCTTTGCTTGCCTTCTCACTTTGAGGTAGGGACTTTCTACACTCTCCTATGATTTTTTCAACTTAGTTATTTGTCGATTATGTAACTAAGGTTAGGATTTAGAGAATTTTAGACAAACTTAGGGTGTTAGTTTAAAATCAAAAGAGGGTTTTCAAATGAAAGTATTGAGAATGGTTATGGGTGTAGATATGAGATTGTGTTGTGTTAAATTTGTTGATTTTGACACATGGGATTGGATTTGGATAGTTTATCTATTTTGGAGATTGTATATCTGTTTAGAAATATTTGTTTTGGGCTATCTGTGGAGGATAACTATAATTGTTGTAGAAATTGCATGAGGATTAGGTGAACTGGAACTAATCTCTTATTTGTTGTCATTAAATATGACCGTGTGTTAATACATTGTATATGTATGATGTTTGGGAGGAGAAAGGGGATGTACTCCATATTTGTGATAAGAAAGGGGATAGACTCCATTAAATTAAGTTGGCTTGTATGTCCAGGGTGAAAGTCTCGAAAACCGCTCGTATACATGGGTGTCGATTCCCACGGATGAAATTTTTGTAAAATGGTAAATGGAAGTGTTTGTATGATAGTTATGTTGGTTTGAGACCCATTGAGCTGTGTCCTCAGTTTGGTGTCTGGAATGAATGGAGTTGACTCATAAATTGAGATAGTATGAATTGTGATATAAAGCTTTGCATGGCATGGCATGGTTTTGAAAAAGAGTTGTAAATGGTTTTATCATGGGTATTGGACATGCATCTCATACTTATATCTTTGTTAAGATTCACATACTGTGTTAGATTTTTTCTATTAGGTTTTGGCTCACCCTACTTGGAAAAAAATATTTTCAAGTGTTAGCGATATGCCTCCGCCAAGGACTTAGCTTGGGAGAATTGTGGAGTTGAAGGCTCACTTTTGTTTATTTTGTACTTACTTGTTTTTCAAGCCTAGGGCTTTATTTGTATTGAGTTGATGACTCCTTTTGTTGTAACCAAGCATGGTCTTGGAAAGATGTAAGCCATTAAGGCATATAAATATTTGTTTAGCTTTTATTTCTTATTTCATCTTGTAACACATGTTGTAGATTTAGAATGAACGGTTTCTGAATGTATATCGCATGTGTCACCTTTTGTATATTAACTCTAATTAATGAAAACTTCTTATTTTATTTATATCACTTTGTACTAGTGGTCAGAGTTGGATTCTTTTAATTATTTTGGGGGCATTACAACTTGATATCAGAGCATACCGGGTTTGAATACTTTGGGTACGTGGGAAGTGGTTAGTTCCACAATGGATTTGTCTCACTTGATAAAGACTTTAGTATGAACGATGTGTGCTTATATGATAACATGCTTATGCTATTATATGGGTATGAGATTTAATTTCTAGGATGCTGATTGAGTCTACGAGTTTCTAGAAGTCCTATTAGAAGAGCATTTGATCACTGCTATTTCTAGTTAGAACTTTGGCAATGCCGCAAGATGGTCATTTATCTAGGAATGAAATTCGTATGTGTTTATGTGATTACGTGCTTATGTGGAGTGAATTACTGTTGTCCACCGTATTAGGATGCGAGTGAGTTAGCTTCGGTACATTTGTAAATGTGTGAATCTATTATGTTACCTTTATTAGGATGTTAGGACGTGGATGTGGTAGTGGTAGGCGTGGTAGGCCTAGGAGGCATGAGGTGCCTTTACTAGATGAAATTCCAGTGTAGGAAGAAGGGGTTGGTCAAGTCAATGTGGCCGAACCAGTTGGTCAACAAGCCATGGGTATCTTGGCCCATGAAATGGCCGGAGCGTTGCGGGAGTCTAAGGGCATTTTCACAGCTGATAATAAAGTCTAGGCCCAGGTAACTGTGGCAGGGCCGTCTTTCTTGAAACGGTAGTTTTTCTGATCTAATCAGGATGAGTTTATGGGTGATCCCAAAGAGCCACTGAAGGCAGATGAGTGGTTGGAACAGATAGTAAAAACGTTCGAGATGCTTGGCATCGAGGATGACCAGTTGCGAGTGACCTTGGCATCCTTCCAGCTGAAGGGAAATGTGGGCCAGTGGTAGAAGTATGTGCATGGGCGCATTAGGGTGACTTGGGAGGTTTTTGTCCGCGCATTCCAGGATAAGTTTCTACCTTCCACGGTTAGAGAGAAGTTGAGGGATCAGTTCTCCAAGCTGGTGTAGTTGAACACTCTGGTGGCTGAGTTTGAGGCCACATTTACTAGCCTCTCTAAGTTTGCACCAGAGTTAGTGGCGACAGAAGAGCGACGTTGTTTGGAGTTTGAGAAGAGGTTGAGGACTGGGCTCATGTTTAAAGTAGCCAGGTCAATGATTAGAGATTACGAACGCCTTATGGAGGCGCGCGACTCATCTTGAGATTGTAATGTAGATGAAGGAAGAGAGGATGAAGGGCTCCAAGAGGAGTCATGATGTTCAGGAGGACAACAAGAGGCAGAAGGGTCTTACCCCACAACAGTCCCAAGGAGCTCAGTCGAGGTCCACTTTTCCGGTGTTGACTTCAAGCTTCAGGAGAGGTGGTCAGGGAGATTTCACTTGTTACAAGTGTGGCCAATTGGGCCACAAGTCTCCATCTTGTCCGCAGAGAGGAGGAAGGCAACAATCTGCATCGTCTTCGGCTTGTTCTTAGAGCCAGAGTCAAAGGAGAGGGCAACCGCTCACTTGTTATCAGTGTGGGCAGGCGGGACACATGATGAGATTTTGCCCTTAGTTGTGTGGCATACCCAGTGCGTCTAGTTCGAGACAGACATAAAGCCACCAGCCGGCACAATCAACATAGGCTTCGAGGGCCAATCATGGAGCCTCTTCAGGTTAGTTAGTGCATCAGGTTTATACTCCGAGGGGTGAGTAGTTTAAGCAGAGACCTACAGGGCGTGTGTATACTGTTATCGCGCCATATTTAGTACCAGCGCTTTCGGTAGTGAGAGGTACCTTCTTGTTTTGCAATTTAGTCGCTAATGCGTTGATTGATACGGGTGCATCTCATTCATTTATCTCATCTACATTTGCATCGGTTTTGAGGTTAGAGTTGGCTCAGTTAGCATCGCCTATCTATGTAGAGTCACGTATTGGTGGTGAGGTTGTTTTGAAGTAGGGATGTCGGGGGTTATAACATAGAGGTTGTCGATCGCCGACTTTCTTTTGCATTTGTATTGATTGACATGTCTAGCTTTGACATTATTTTGGGTATGGACTGGTTGTCATCATTTCGGGCTGTTATAGACTGCTATCGTCAGAGGGTTACTGTATGTACCCTGAGCGGTGATTACTCTTATTTCTTAGGAGACTGGATTGGTAGAGTCTTATCACCGGTGTATGATCCGCGTAGGTGAAGTGAGCCTAATTGCCTTCTTGCTAGCGTATTGAGTATTGAGTGTGATGAAGTTCGAGTCGAGTTACTTAGGGTGGTTTGTGAATACCCGAATGTTTTTCCGGAGGATCTTACCAGTTTGCCACCTCATTGAAAGATCGAATTCTCTATTGATTTAGTGCTTGGCACGACATCGATTTCTATGGCATCGTATAGGTTTGCACCTGCTGAGTTGAGTGAGTTGAAGATTCAACTTCAAGAATTGTTAGATAAGGGTTTTATGTACTTCATCTTGGGGAGCATCAGCCTTTTTTGCCAAAAACAAAGATGGTGCGTTGCGACTTTGTATAGATTACCAAAAGTTGAACCGAGTGACTGTCAAGAACAAGTACCCAATGCCTTGTATAGATGATATGTTTGATCAGTTGAAGGGGTCTTGTTGCTTCTCTATGATAGACCTGAGATCGGGTTATCATCAATTGAGAGTAAAGGAGGAGGATATCCCGAAGATGGCATTCCATACGTGGTATAGCCATTAAGAGTTTCTAGTGATGCCCTTTGGGCTAACTAATGCACTAGTTGTGTTTATGGATTTGATGAACCAGATCTTTTGTGAGTTCCTAGACCGTTTTGTAGACAACATCTTGATTTACTTACCCTCTAAGGAGGAGCACGAGAAACATTTGCGGGTAGTACTTGAGTTACTTAGAGCCCACAAATTGTATGCTAAATTTGGAAAATGTGAATTCTGGTTGAGAGAGATTAAGTTCTTAGGCCATATGGTATCCAAGGAAGGGGTGACAGCAGATTCATCCAAGATAGAGGCAGTGCAAGATTGGGAACAACCTAAGAATGCTTTCGAGATCCGTAGTTTCATGGGATTGGCCGGGTACTATTATAGATTCGTGAAGGATTTCTCTAGGCTAGCCTTACCATTGACTAGACTAATGAGAAAAGGGATCAAGTTTGTGTGAAGTGAGACTTGTGAGAAGTCTTTTTAAGAGCTTAAGGTTAGACTTACCATTGCTCCAAGTTTAATTATTCCGGAGAGGGGTTTAGGCTATTCGGTGTATTATGATGCCTCACAGGAAGGTTTGGGTTATGTGTTGATGCAAGAAGGAAAGGTAGTAGCCTATGGCTCGCGGCAGTTGAAAACACATGAGAAAAACTACCCTACTCAAGACTTAGAGTTAGCGACGATGATCTTTGCCTTGAAGATTTGGAGGCATTACTTGTATGGTGAGAAGTTTAAGGTGTTCTCTGATCACAAGAGTCTGAAAAATCTGTTTACACAGAAAGACTTGAATCTGAGGCAGAGGAGGTGGATGGAGTTTATAGAGGATTATGATTTTGAGTTATATTATCATCCGGGAAAGGCCAATGTTGTGGCTAACCCCTTGAGTAAGAAATCCATTAGCAGTGTAGGTTATATTGCCATCTGGGAATGGGAGATGTTGGGTGTTGTTGCGGAGTTTGATTTATATCTTGGCGAGTCTGTTGAGTCTATGACCATGTTTTTGGTAGTTGTACAACCTACGCTTATGAATCAAGTGATAGAAGCACAAAAGGGTGACCTTAAGGTAGAATCTCTCTGGGAGAAGATCTCCAGTGGAAAAATAGAGAAGAGCTTGAACGTGTACTCTAACTCGAGTGTTAGATACCTTGACTGTTTCTTCGTACCAGAGTTTCACCATTCACGCCTTGCAGTGCATTCGGGAGGCACAAAGATGTATCACGATCTTAGTTGCCAGTTTTGGTGGAGGGGTATGAAGAAGGATATGACCGCGCTTGTGTCAAGGTGCCTTACTTGTTAGCAAGTGAAGACCGAACATCAGAGGCCAGCGGGTTTGTTACAACCCTTACCTATAGTCGAGTGGAAGTGGGAACATGTCACGATAGATTTTGTTGTGGGCTTGCCGAGGACTAAACGGAGTAGTGATGCCATTTGGATGGTAGTTGACCGGTTGACTAAGTCGACGCACTTTTATACCTATGCGCGTGAGTAACTCGGTAGATTATCTTGCCGACCTTTACATTAGGGACATAGTGAGGTTGCATGGGGTCCAAGTGACCATTGTTTCAGATAGAGATCCGCATTTAACGGCTCAGTTGCGGCAGAGCCTATAGAGTGCCTTCGGCACGAGATTAACCTTTAGGGGATAGAGATCCACATTTAGCTCCAGCTTTTTGTGTTGGTCTGATCCAATATATGCAAGTGCATTCGCACTCTGGCTTGCTTCATGGAATATAGAGATTTCAGTTTTGACCCAACTCTTGTTGTGTCCCGAACTTGGATTTAATGGTTTTATATTGTTGTTTACATCTTGCTTCCCTTATATCTCCTTGAATTTGGCTTTGGGATTGTTGTGGTTGCGTTTAGGACAGGTTGGTTGCTTAGTTTCCAAACTCTTGTTGTCTAGAATTTTGCTTCTCCGCTCGAGTGGCACTTCTTGCGCTTGAGTGGGCTTTGTGAACTCTTAGTACTTTTGCAGGTCTGCAAAACTACTGGGAGAATGTATTCTACGCTCAAGCGGCGTTTCCTACGCTCGAGCGGGTGGGCGCTCGAGCGGCCTTTCTTGAGATCAAGCGTTGGTCTGTTGTCTACAAAACTACTGGGAGTGTGCATTCTGTGCTCAAGCGTCACTTCTTGCACTCGAACGGAACAACTTATTCTATCTGACGCTCGCGTGTTACTTCTCACACTCGAGCGGACTGTGCGTATATCAGTTCGTAACAGCCACTTTTTACATCACTTTTTCATCTCTTTCTCTCTCTAAAACATTTAAAAACCCTAGATCTTGATTCTCTCTCTAAAACTCACTCTCTTTCTACATTTTCATCTATATCCATTGGGTTCTCCGCCCTAGTGTCTTTGGGAAAAAGGTAGAGCTCCTCAAAGGCTATGGTTTGATCCGAATACACCTTGGTTTTGACATCTTTGGAGTTCCTACATTGCTTTGCTTGCCTTTTCACTTTGAGGTAGGGACTTTCTACATTCTCCTATGATTTTTTTAACTTAGTTATTTGTAGATTGTGTAACTAAGGTTGTGATTTGGAGGATTTTAGACAAACTTAGGGTGTTAGTTTAAAATTAAAAGAGGGTTTTCAAATGAAAACATTGAAAATGGTTATGGGTGTAGATATGAGATTGTGTTGTGTTAAATTTATTGATTTTGACACATGGGGTTGGATTTGGAAGGAAATTGAGTTTTACCCTAAAATGTTTAGAAGAATTATTTTGTATAAATAATGAAATTGGTATTAGGAATGTGAAATTGGATGGATGTTTATATGAATGGTGGAGTTGGTTATTCGTTATCTCTCATCTATGGAAATTTGGATAGTTTATCTGTTTTGGAGATTGTATATCTGTTTAGAAATATCTGTTTTGGGCTATTGGTAGAGGATAGCTATGATTGTTGTAGAAATTGCATGAGGATTAGGTGAACTGGAACTAATCTCTTATTTGTTGTCATTAAATACGACCGTGTGTTAATACATTGTATATGTATGATGTTTCGGAGGAGAAAGGGGATGTACTCCATATTTAGAAGAAGAAAGGGGATGGACTCCATTAAATTAAGTTGGCCTATGTATCCAGGGTGAAAATCCGGAAAACTGTGCGTATACACCCGCCGATTCCCGTAGACGAAATTTTCGTAAAATGGCAAATGAAAGTATTTGTATGATAGTTATGTTGCTTTGAGACCCACTGAGGTATGTTCTCAATTTGGTGTCTGGAATGAATGGAGTTGACTCATAAATTGAGATAAAATAAATTGAGACAAAATGAATTGAGATAATATGAATTGTGATATAAAGCTTGGCATGTCATGGTTTTGCAAAAGAGTCATAAATGGTTTTATCATGAGCATTAGACATGCATCTCATACTTATATCTTTGTTAAGATTCACATATTGTGTTAGATTGTTTCTACTAGGTTTTGGCTCATCCTACTTGAGAAAAACATTTTCAGGTGCTGGCGATATGCCTCCGCTAAGGACTTAGCTTGGGAGGATTATGGAGCTGAAGGCTCACTTTTGTTTATTTTGTACTTACTTGCTTTTCAGGTATAGGGCTTTATTTGTATTAAGCTGATGACTCCTTTTGTTGTAATCAAGTATGGTCTTGGAAAGATGTAAGCCATTAAGCCCCGTTTGTTTGGAGAGTTAGAGGGGGGGATTGAGATTGGTAGTGAGGCGAGACCCACTAATATTGTGTTTGTTTTTGAGAGATGGGGAGGGGATTGATAGTGAGCTCCGAATTAGGATGGGCCTCTCTATGAGGATTCGGATGGGCCTCCAGGACTTGGTATTAGAAAAATAGTTCGACGGACTAGAAATTTTTTATTTTTATTTATTTTTTATTTTATTTTTTACATGTCGGGCATTTTTTTTGAACATTAATGTTTAATTTTTTGTATTTTTTGTTAAGTAAAAATCATTATTTTATTTGTTTTATATTTTTTGGAAATTTTTATTTTATTTTTATTTTTAAAATTTTTTTACATGTTGGGCATTTTTTTTAAAACATTAATGTTTAATGTTTTTGTATTTTTTTATTTGTTTTATTATTTTATATTTATTTCATATAAAAATAATTTAACAATCCCTACACTAACAACTATCATCAAAACAAATACAATTTTACTTCATACCCTCACTATCAATCCCCTCCATTCTACCTCTGAAAACAAACGGGGCCTTAGAGCATATGAATATCTGTTTAGCTTTCATTTCTTATTTCATTTTGTAACACATATTATAGATTCAGGATAAACGGTTTATGAATGTATATAGCATGTGTCACCTTTTGTATATTAATTCTGATTAATGAAAGTTTCTTATTTTATTTATATCACTTTATACTAGTGGTCGAAGTTGGATTCGCGTAATTATTTTGGACGCGTTATATGGAATAAGTGTCTGATTGTGCTACCCATTTGATGAGTGAGAAATTTTGTGTCTTCCACTAGAGCTTAGTATGGACAATTCGAGTGAGCACCTTCATTGATGAGTTTCATTACATCTTCACAACCTGTTTCAATCACGACATCACACCATCCTTTCTCATGGATTATTGTTGTGCGACGATAGATAGCCCAAATTTGTGCTTCAAGGATAGTAGTCTAGTAACAACCTTAATGTTATTACCACTACAATGAAGGCTAACCAAAACCAACACTGATCCAGACTCCTAGTTGGGAGTGACCCTCGCCACCCCCATATGCACATGGGGTCAACGAGAGGAAGGAAAAAATATATATATATTTTTTGGACCAATCAGCACCTACTGTGGGTGTTGGGGGTCTCCCCCATTTTCCTAACCAAAACAAAACAAAAAAAAAAAATAAATAAATAAATAAAATCCTCAAGTGTAATAGCGTTTAAATTTGATATCTTGATTTCAGATTAGATGGTCTTGGTTGATTCACAAATATTTTCAACAGTGTATATAGTAAGGAGTTTAGTTTGAGGGCCAAAGAACAGAGATCTTGATGGGAATTAACAAATATGTCCTGCACAATAGGTTGGTTCAGAACATAAAAGAGTGGTATGTTCAATCAAATCAACTACAGTATAACGTTTTTAAATTAATACGTGATAAATTAATTATTTTTTTGAATAATAAAATTGCCTGGTCTCAACTCAAGACCAAGTGCTAAATTAATAATCTCCATAAACTTATAAGGCCTTCGTTTGGGAAGGTAAGATTGAGGTTTTTTTTATTTTTTTTTAATGATTATTTTAGTTATAAAAAATAAAATAAGTTTTTTAATTCAATAAGATAAAACATCACATCCAACCCATAATCATTATATTCTTTCTCTCATAAAAAAGTCAAAAAAATCAAAAATTCTTTCCAAACTAAACTTTTTAGCCCCGACTAAAATAATTAAAAAAATTAAAAAACCAAAAAAACAACTCGCTTCCCAACCCAAGCCAAGATATTTTTTTTTGGGTGAATAACCCAAGCCAAGATAATAAATTTTAAATATAACCTTTGTATTTTATAGATTCCAAATATTTTATAAATTAATAATTAGCTAAAAGGTGCATAACACATTTCAGCTGGCATGGTTCTTTTCTTGACACATTGGATCTTTATGGAAAAAATTATTGAAAAATACAATCTAAAGAGGGTATAAGACAATACATCTAGTGAATATTTTTTATTGGTGAGGGGTCCACTCTTTGTAAAATAGTTGGTGAGAAATCTTTTTGTTGTTTTGGAGGACACTTTATTTTCAATTTTATCCCTTAATATATATGTTGAATTTTTTTTTTTGACAATCTATTAATTTTTTTTTAACTATTTGTTCAAATATTTGTTTATCTATTTAATTTTTTTGACTATCTATTCAATTTTTTTCCCCTTATTTGTCCAAATTTTATTATTTGTTCAATTTTTTGCTTATCTATTTAAATTTACCTGTCCAAATTTTATTATTTATTTAATTTTTTTTTCCCTGAATTCTATTTGTTGATTTTTTTATCTGTTCACATCTTTGTTATTGAAATATACCAAGCCACTATCTATTCAAATTTGGAACATAAATATCCAATTTTTATTTTATGTTTAAATTTTGAACATCTGTTAATTTTTTTTAATTTGTTACAATCTATTTCATCATTATCGTCATCAACAACATCAACTAAAAAAAAAACATTTCTGATCTGTTGAATTTTTATACATACACAGAGATATATAGAGAGAGAGGTTCTATCCGTTGAAATCAAAGAGAAACAGATGGTGATGAAGAAGAAGAAGAAGAAGAAGAAGAAGAAGAAAAGGACCCCTCAACTTTTCGATCTGTGGCCAGAGACTCACCAGAGCTCTCGTAGACCCCTCCACACCCAAACTTCCTCTCTCCCTCTCCATTGGTGGGTTAGAGCAAGATCGATCTGAACATCAACTCGTCTAAAGAGAAAAAGAGAGAGAAAAAAAAAACTCAAAATTTTGAACAAATCTAGAAATTTTGCCAAAAATTTGAGTGGTGGTCTTCTACCCTCGTTCATTATAAGGTGTTTTTCAAGTTTACTTCATGGAGTTTTGAATAGATCTAGATCATAATACAAATCTGATTATATGGATAGCTGGTGGTGGTGGTGGTGGTGGATTTGGGTCTAGATCTGAAGAGCTATCTGGATCTAGATCTAGACCTGAGCAGCGACGGAACCATTGGCACGACAAACACGGAAAAGGACAGTAGAGCTCTGATAATGGTAGTGATAGAAATGATGCAGATAAAAGAGAAGAGGAGAGAGAGAGAGAGATGAGAGAATAACAAGGTAATACTATACATATATATATAGGGCAATGATACATACTACTAAAAGTGATTCTCTAAAGCACCACTAGTGAGTTGGCATACACTTAAAAAAAAAAAAAAAAAGGCATAGCAACACTGTGGCAGTGGGTGAGGTCCACTGTCACATCATTAGTGCTACCACTAACTAGTGGTCTCAACCATTTTCCCCCTCTAAAATACTTTATTTATGAGGACAAACTTAGACGAAATGACCAAAATATCCAAATATATATATAGGGTGAACTTTTGGCCAAACAATATCCAAATTTAAATTTATAGGCCGAGTGTCTATTTTTATGCTAATTATAATTCAATAAACTCTTAATTGATTAAGTAAAGAGATATGTCTTATAGTGCTTTGAATCTTAACTTTGTCAGTTGATGTGATAAATCAAATTTATCGAATCTTAATTAGTGAATAAATATAATATGTTTACTGTTAGGTCAAATAAGCTAAAAATATATTTGTAAATTAATAATTATTAATTTATCAGTAAATTGATATCTTATTAATAATTATTTATTATTAATTTGAAGAGGTTGTATTGTACTTTGTAAATAAAGCACAACACGGTTATCTAAGAAATTCTCATCCTCTTTGATTAGTTTGAGTTTTTTAGATTAAATTTTTTGAAAATTAAATTTTTTGATTTTCATATTTTTTTTGTTTTTAGTGAGTATTTTTAAAATTTTAAATATTTTTGTTTTACTTTTTAGATGTACTTTATTTAGATGTATCTAAAAAGTAAAAAATTTGTAAAAAAATATTTTAAAAAATTAATAAATACTTAAAAATATAAAAAAAAAATATGCTGAATTATTGTATTTTTTTTTTGTATTTTTAGTATTTAGTGAATTTTTAAAAGGTTTTTTCACAAATTTTTTACTTTTTAGGTATATTTATGTTAGGTATGTCTAAAAACTAAAAAAAAATTACTTAAAATATTAAAAAAATTCAGTAAAAACAAAAAAACACAAAAAACAAGAAAGTAAAATTTTTTAAAAAATATTTTTGAAAAAATAGAATCAAGCAAAGTGATTAGTACTTTAGATGAATTTGCGCCAATAAACTCAAGATTAGTATCTATTCTAGTCATGTCATTGATCGGGAGAATACTTTGATGTTTCAACAATGATTCAGAACACTAATTTTAGTATTTTAATGAAACACTAATTACATGATAAGAAAAAAAAAAATCAAAAACAAAATATCACATCATAATGAATAAAATTTACTACTAACTCATTAAAACAGACTTTAAAAGTCAAAACTTAGAACTACAAAATATTTTTCTGAATGTTTACGTCAACAACTCAAAATACTCAATATTGAAAGAAATTTAGAACGCTCGATTATGTGCCTGTTTGGTGTAGCTTAAAAGCTGCTTATTTCAGCTTTCAGCTTAATTTAAGCTATTTTGATGTGTTTGGTTTAACTTATAGCTTATAGCTTTTTGGAAGTCAGAAATCAACTTATTCTTTGAGTAGGGCAGGAGATGCTTAATTTATAAGTCAGAAATCAGCTTATGTTCATAATTATAAGCTATAAGCTGTTTAGGCATAAGCTATAAGCACTTTCCTACAGCTCTACCAAACAGGGCCTATGAGTGCTTGTGCTTGCACTTGCACGATATGATTCTGTCCTGCCACCTCCCTATAGGTGTCTTTCTTCTATTAGGACTCTACTTCTTAGTAAGTACATCCAAATATAATTATTTATCAAATTGAGTTGGGATAAACCTTCTCCAAAGTTACAAACAATCTTACTCAACTTAAGAGTTAGAGATTCTCAAAATAAATAAACAAAACTTAGGAGTTATATACTTATTGAGAATTAACTATCCAAAAATCACACTCAGATCAGAGTCTAATCAAGGCCATGACTTCAATCATTATCTTCCGGCCAAGTGGTTCTATTTAAAAAGGAAAAAGATTTGAAGCTCGAAAATTTTGTGCCCCGAATGCCCCGAGAGAGAGAGATAGAGAGAGAGAGAGAGAAGAGAGCGGGGAAGAGGAGGCAGAGAAGAGAGGGGAAGAGGAGGAAGAGAGGGGAAGAAGCTCGTCGGCCGGTGTCGCGTCGCAGCGTCGCGTCGCAGCAGCGCCCCGCCTCCGGCAGCTCCGCCTCCGCTCCGCCTTCGGCAGCTCCGCCTCCGCCCTGCCTCCGCCTCCAGCCCTAGTTTGTTGGCCCCCTCCCCTCCCCCTCCCCCTCCGTCTCCGTCTTCTTCTTCGTTCATCTGCTGAAAAAAAAAAAAAAAAAATTAAAACCACGAAACGACGTCGTTTCGTGGTTTCGGGGCATTAGGGGCGCCCGGATTCGAGCTCTGAATCACTTCTCATTTAAAAATATGTCCCCATAGAGCAGTGCAATGAAAATAATATAAGCCATCATAAAAGATTAGTTGAATTACCATGGTGCCAAGTACAACATGAGAAAACCAACGTACACAATTAAACTACCAAAAAAAAAGAAGAAATTACAAAAACAAAAACAAAAACAAAAACAAAACAAAACAAAAAAATTTTGGAATTTGGCACTGATAACTGTAGACCGCCCGCAGGTGAACTCTCGCTCTCCGCGCCGCGAGGGCACGAAATCGGTTTGTTCTGAACTACTACAGTTCGGACTCAATATCACGGTTCTGAATCTAATCTCACAAAATGCAATGTGAAATCGATAAATCACCAAAGAGTCCAAAATCTGGCAAATTGTTTTGGAAAACTGATTTTATAAAGAAGTGTCAAACACAGACTGCTTTGACAGATACAGAGTCACCACCTAAATATTTTATTTTGAGGGAAATTTAGAAAACCCTGACTCGTGCCTAAAGCCATGTGTCCGTCATCACCAAAGTTGCCTCGGCTCGAGAACTTGGGTACAAGAGAGGAAGGTCATGCAATGAGCACCCCCGCTCGCCCGATCAAAGATCGGCCTATACTAAGCATGATATTTTGTTTTTGAAAACACATATGTTCTTATTCCGGTTATTAACTTAGAATTACTATGTGATGCGCACAGCATACAAGTATAAACTAGATCGCCTAAGTTGGAACAAAACATTACATGTTCGTTTGTGAAAATGATTTGAAGTTTGCTATTCGCAAGTAGGCTAAATCGGGGATTCGATGAATTGTTCCAATTCAAGTAATCCAACATTCACCCACAGACATTCAGGCAGTTATGTCAAATAAGCAGTTAGCCTCATGGCAAGCATGCTGACATGGCAACACTTACACACATGCAGTATGCTAAAGCGTAAACACTCACAGTGTACTCCGAGCCAAAACAGAGAACTAGTTAGAAATCATGCATGATCCTAGTTCATGTTAAGATGGCTAATGCAACACATACAAAAATGCAACTTAGATAGACTCGGTTATTCTAAGATGTCATGTGAAATACAACAATTCGATACATGTATTCAATTTGGAATTGAAATAAAATACAGTTAGTATGATGCGCCAAGCCCGGTACATGCAAAACAGATGAATGATGCACGCATGCAAGCATAAGGTATGCTAATCAAAACATGCCCTAAAACTAACCATCGTAAGCGGTTAAGTAAAAGGGAGAAAGAAATGGGGGTTGGAAGACATGCATCACACACACACACACACACTTATTATAACAGTTGGCCCCCACGCGTCCTGAGAAAGCCCCGAAGGGCAACGATCCTAAATGCTGTGCAGCGTGAACGGATAAACGATACAAGATAACACAAGATGTAAATAAATGCAATATGTGTGATGATACCATACATGTTACAAGCAATGTAGAGCACGATGCTTAGGGAATGCAAGAAACAAACAAAGCAGTGCTTTAAAAAGCACCTCACGGGGTGAGTGGCGGTGAACCGCTCTACTCTGATAGGGATTCCCCCTCTGTGTTCTTCGAACTCTTACCTTGTGTTCTTCGAACTTTTACCTTGAACTCACAGTATAAAGGTTCTGACATGCTGACAAGGATTCTTCACGTAGAACACTTCTGATCACCATTCTGGCTTTGAAGCAGGCTTGAACTTGTGCTTGAGGTAGAGGTACACTCATACTTTGGAGCATTTAACAAGGCCTGAAGGGCTACATTCGGAATGCAATCTCGGAATTTGCTGAAGGTGAAACACACTCAGATGCTTCGATTTTCCCTATTTTCTTTTGCTTTGCAGTCTGGAACCTATATAGCTTCAGATAGGTCCTGGTTCTACTGTTTTCACATGACCTGGGTTGAACCCTGCAGTTTTACGAAAGAACAAATACTGTTTTGCACAAATGTGAAGAATGGCACAGCACTCCGAGCACAAAACAATTTATTTTTGAAATTGAAATGAGAAACGAGTTCTTAACCGAGTATTGAGCCTACGACTGACCGCAGTCAAAACGACTCAACAAAAGAACACAAAAGGTAAACAACCTAAACACATTTATTGACATTCAAAATGACTCAAAACAAGAATCGAGACAAACATAACAAAAGACACGACACTCAGACGTATTCCAATAGCAAGAGACCTCTCAGTTCACGAGGAGCCAGTTTCTTCGGGTATTGTTTCTCACCCTTTCTCATTTTTGATTCTCATATCACTCTGGCACTCAATCTCTTGTTTTCTGAAAAAGCCCTTTTCTCACTTTTTCTCTCAGTGCACATCTCTCTATGCTTCAATCTCTCTTCTTTTTTATCCCTCCCCTGGGTGGTTGATGGATAAACAAGAAGTTGTGGGCTCTTGCCCCTGGTATTCTACTAGATTCTCATTCTTCCGCTCACAATAGTGAGCTTCCCCACGGAGGGGTTGCGACAGGATGTGCAATAGATCCACAACTGACGGCGGTTGACAACGCCCTTCGCCAGTTTGGATATGATCAGACCTATCCAGATGAGGGAGTGGAATATCCTGATCCATTCCAATTCGTGCTTCGCACTTGGCTTGATACCTCGCTGCTTGGAGGATGAGAGAGCTTTCTACCCTTTGCTATTAACTTCGGTTGTGCCCTTTTCTGGCAGGTAGAGTGCCCTTTCTGGCAAGTATGTTTGACAACAGGGAAAAGACAGAACACCTGATTCAATTATGCCCCTAGTTCATCAATTTGACCATTTTTTGTTTTGGTTTTCTACTAAAACAATTTTGACCAATATGAGAGTTAGATTAACATACTTGTTCAACTTTTTGATTTGAAATCATGCAAGTCAGGCTATGAGCATTGAAAAGTTTCCTTTTTTTTGGGTCCAAGAAATGGTCCAGTTTTGGAAAAATGGAATAATTTTCGAGAGAATTAGTCAACCTTAGTAAAAATTCTCAAAAATAGTTTTTGCAAATGGCCACTGCTCGACCAACACGGAATTTACTCTTGAGATGCACAACCTCGGATCCAAAACAATGGAAAATTGCCCCTCGTCTGAACGGTACTGCATGGCAATGGAAAATTGCCCCTTGTTTGAATAGCACCGCAGCACACTGTACGGCAACGGAAAGTTGCCCCTTGTTTGAATGGCACTGCTGCACACTGTACAGCAACGGAAAGTTGTCCCTTGTTCGAATAGCACCACAACATGCTGTAACCAGTTCTCATAGTGACGACCACAACCGAACTCTTAGATACAGAGAAGACAAAGATGATCAGAACCATTACATGGACACAATCGATTTGGAAGTGTTTATGGATGGACTCCAGAATGAAGTTGCCTACGTATCCCAAACATGGGAATCAAGCCTTACGTAGTTCGGGGTTAAGGTACACTCGGGTATTAACCTCTCCTTTTACGCTCTAACTTTTGCCAAGGCCGCCCTTTCTGGGTTTTCAACCTCGCGAGTTATGTTTTTTCTTTTCTTTTCATTTCTTCTTTTCATTCTTTTCATTCTTTTCATTTTCTTCATTTCTTCTTTCAATCTTTGCATTATTTATTTATTTATTTTTTTGCTCTAACTTTTGCCTGGGTTGCCCTTTCGGGTTTTCGGCCCAACGAGCCTCTCAAAGGGTAAAAGTGTAGCTTTGTCCATGTTGAATGGTTTTGAGATCTCGAAGCCATCTGAATCCAGGAGAATGGCTGTTGTTCACTGATGATGTAGAAGTCCATCCAATGGGGTCTGAATTGCCCCTAGTGTTGTGGATAGGAACTTGATTGTCCTTCAGCAATACTTTTTTCTTTCCTTCCTTCTGGGATTTGGCATTCTTGCCGATCTTCATTAGCTTGAGAAATGCCCCAACTTTGACTCTTCGAGCACATCTGATTTTGTTTTTGCCCCTAGTTCAAGGGCTACTTCTGATTTAACTTCACAAGCTTCTGTTGATGACATCTGATCTTCTTGATCTGACTTCCTTGCCCCTAGTTCGTGGGTTGCTTCAAATCTGGCCACACAGGCCTCACATTGTGGTTGACCGTTGAACATTCTGAATCCAAGTTCAAGGTTTGAAAGTAAAAGGGGGTCGAATCTCGAGGCTGAGAGCGATCCTATGGTGCACAATCTCAAGAGCGATTCCATAAAGGCCTTCGCAGGATGGCGCAAAACATTTTTTTGAAACCTTTTAAGAAAGCGACTAGTCGCTCGCGCTGAAGACAATGTGAAACCAATTTGGATCAAGCCAGGATCCTTCTCAGTATTCACATTAACAAGCATGATCTCATTCATTAAGGGCTTAGCACGCCTCTCCTTCTCTCAGTTGATCAAATTTTGCAAAACCCGAGGAATTCCCCCCTCTTTGTTTTCACCACAGTGTTCAAAAAGTTTTGAAAAACTTAGGTCAATGCAATGATTTCAAGGCACAAAAAAGTAGGTGAAAAGCACTACTATTTCATTCAAACTTGCTAGCACAACAGGTTCAAGATAGCAACAAACACAAAAGCGTGAAAACCACCGCTATTTCATTTAGATCTTCTGGTGCAATTGGCTCCATGGTAGAAACAGACTGTAAAAGACAAACACAAAACAAGCAAGTGATATCTGAGGTAACACCCTCAAAGTCATCTGACTCCAACAAAACATGACTGACTCGATACAACAAGACTGACTCGATTAACTCAATATGAAAAGACTGACTCAATATAAAATGACAAGACTGACTCAATACCCAAGTCAGAAAGTACAAAAACTAGCATTCGCAAATGCTCAAAATAGTGCGTGCCATACGCCATATCTGGAGTGAATTGAGCACCGTCTGCAGGTGGTTCGTCCCCCGATCACATCACATTATCCCCCAAGTTCACTGATCCAATGACGATAGACTTTGCTGAGCTTGGTGGGATGATGACCTCGTTGTCAAACAAATCTTGTACTTCGTGGCGAAGACGAAAGCAATTGTTGGTGCTATGACCAGTCTGTTGATGGTAGGCACAGTACTGAGTAGCATCATGATCAGGTGGAAGACGACCAGGGAGAGGTCGAGGCTCGAGGGGTTTGAGATGGCCTTTTTCAACAAGGATTTGAAGAGCCTTGGACAAAGGCATATAGAGGGCATGGAAGACCCTGCGACCTCGGGGTAGATACTTCGAGGTTTGTGGATTTTTGCTGGGTGCACTAGCAAAGGGGTTAGCAGGTGCTGGCTTGGTTTGCCGACCTCTTCCGAGTGCAGGATTAGAGCTTAAAGGATCATTTTTGGTAAGACGGCCCTTTTCTCGGTTCTCCCCTTGATTCGAACTGCTCTCATTCTGAGTGACGAAAGCATCATCCACAACTTTTGCAACAACAGCATGCACTTGCTGTTTGTTCAATCCTTCGACTTTCAGAGCCTCAACAACCCATAGAAGGTGTTCATAGGGATCAATGTCTACCCCTACTTTGTTTTTTCCATTTGCCCCAGCGTGGTCGAAGGTCTGGATTGCTACATTAGTGCGAAGTCCTATTGTTGTTGACATGTCATTGCCCAAACTTGGAGTGGCTTCAGGTTGGCCAATTTCGATTACAATTCGCCACAGGAGTGGGTAGTCTTCTGGTGTGAAATTTTCGGCATGTAATGTGGTCGATGGCAGAGCCGATAGTCCAAAGGCTAGATCAGCCACCGTTCTCTGAAGATCGCCGATCATTCTCATCAGCTGAAAAGTAGTGGGCTCACGGGCTTCAGATGATTGGGGTTCCAAGACTGGATGTGTGGTAGGTGCCCTAGACGGGGGTTACATTTCAGCATCGGTCTCACCCTGCATGGTGATTCGCTGGTTTAATGCCGCTATCATGACCATAATTTCTTCTGAACTTTGCGTTATCATAAGTCTGTTGAATTGAACAGAGGTGATGTGACTGGTGACTAACGGATCAGATGAACTAGTGAGCCTTGACTGGCTTTTCTCTGCCTTGCCTTAGCGAAGGAAAACACTGACTGCTCTGAACTGAATCTCTGACCTGACAAAGTCTATCAGCACAAGTCCAATATATATTTGGAGCCTTCTGAAGCTATGGTTCCAAGATTACCCTGCAAAAGAGAAAACAGACAACATCTCAGCTCAATTTCAACAGAACAGATTTGAGCACAGCTGAATAACTGCACTCTACTAAATTCTACCCAAAATTCTGCTTGTGAACTGATACCCTCGGGTAAAACTGATTCTTCAAATACTGATGCCCACGGGCCTAATACCAATACTTTGCAAACTGATACATGCATTCCTGTAGAGACACACTCTTAAAAGCACATAGCAAGCAAATGAGAGCCAAAACACCCCTATGGAGAGGTAGGGTTTCCCTATCCTAGTTTCATCAAGAACTAGGGTTTCACTACGCATGCAGCGGTTTCAAAAAACCTATAATCGGGTAAGCAACCTGTCCTAGTTTGGAATGGTCACTATGGATTCCGATATGCACTAGGTCGAATGGTCAAAAAGGGTGCCTCGGTGAAAATTGAGGTTTGTGTTCCCATCATGGGAGAGCCCGCAACCGGTCAGCCTTATGGCACGCTTCTCAAAGCAAGCCTCCGGCAAACCGTTCAGGAATAGCATACGACAAACACGGTGTCCTAGGCGCACCAATGCAAATGCAATACAAAGAAACACATAAGTGTGAACAAAACAAGATATCATGAGTTCGAGTCAAGTTCTCTAAGTCCCCAGCAGAGTCCACAGGAGTGGGTAGTCTTCTGGTGTGAAATTTTCGGCATGTGATGTGGTCGATGGCGGAGCCGATAGTCCAAAGGCTAGATCAGCCACTGTTCTCTGAAGATCGCTAATCATTCTCATCAGCTGAAAAGTAGTGGGCTCACGGGCTTGAGATGATTGGGGTTCCAAGACTAGATGTGTGGTAGGTGCCCCAGACGGGCGTTGCATTTCAGCGTCGGTCTCACCCTGCATGGTGATTCCCTGGTTTAATGCCGCTGTCATGACCACAATTTCTTCTGAACTTTGCGTCATCATGAGTCTGCTGAATTGAACAGAGGTGATGTGACTGGTGACTAACAGATCAAATGAACCAGTGAGCCTTGACTGGCCTTTCTCTGCCTTGCCTCAGCGAAGGAAAACATTGACTGCTCTGAACTGAATCTCTGACCTGACAAAGTCTATCTGCACAAATCCAATATATATTTGGAGCCTTCTAAAGCTATGGTTCCAAGATTTCCCTGCAAAAGAGAAAACAGACAGCATCTCAGCTCAATTTCAACAGAACAGATTTGAGCACAGCTGAATAACTGCACTCTACTAAATTCTGCCCAAAATTCTGCCTGTGAACTGATACCCTCGGGTAAAACTGATTCTTCAAATACTGATGCCCGCGGGCCTGATACCCATACTTTGCAAACTGATACATGCATTCCTGTAGAGACACACTCTTAAAAGCACATAGCAAGCAAATGAGAGCCAAAACAGCCCTACGGAAGGGTAGGGTTTCCCTGTCCTAGTTTCGTCAAGAACTAGGGTTTCACTACGCACGCAGCGGTTTCAAAAAACCTATAATCAGGTAAGCAACCTATCCTAGTTTGGAATGGTCACTATGGATTCTGATATGCACTAGGTCGAATGGTCAAAAAGGGTGCCTCGGTGAAAATCGAGGTTTGTGTTCCCATCGTGGCAGAGCCTGCAACCGGTCAGCCTTATGGCACGCTTCTCAAAGCAAGCCTCCGGCAAACTGTTCAGGAATAGCATACGGCAAACACGGTGTCCTAGGCGCACCAATGCAAATGCAATACAAAGAAACACATAAGTGTGAACAAAACAAGATATCATGAGTTCGAGTCAAGTTCTCTAAGTCCCCAGCAGAGTCGCTAGAAACTATAGACCGCCTGCAGGTGAACTCCCGCTCTCCGTGCCGCGAGGGCGCGAAATCGGTTTGTTCTGAGCTACTACAGTTCGGACTCAATGTCACGGTTCTGAATCTAATCTCACAAAGTGCAATGTAAAACTGATAAATCACCAAAGAGTCCAAAATCCAGCAAATCGTTTTGGGAAACTGATTTTACAAAAAAGTGCCAAACATGGACTGCTTTGCCAGATAGAGAGTCACCACCTAAATATTTTATTCTGAGGGAAATTTAGGAAACCCTGACTCGTGCCTAAGGCCACGTGTCCATCATCACCAAAGTTGCCTCGACTCGGGAACTTGGGTTCGAGAGGGGAAGGTCATGCAATGAGCACCTCCGCTCGCCCGATCAAAGATCGGCTTGTACTAAGCATGATATTTTGTTTTTGAAAACACATGTGTTCTTATTCCGGTTATTAACCTAGAATTGTTATGTGATGCGCACAGCATACAAGTATAGACTAGATCGCCTAAGTTAGAACAAAACATTACATGTTCGTTTGTGAAAATAATTTGAAGTTTGCTACTCGCAAGTAGGCTAAATCGGGGATTTGATGAATTGTTCCAATTCAAGTAATCCAACCTTCACCCACAGGCATTTAGGCAGTTATATCAAATAAGCAGTTAGCCTCATAGCAAGCACGCTGACATGGCAACACTTACACACATGCAGTATGGTAAAGTGTAAACACTCACAGTGTACTCCGAGCCAAAACAGAGAACTAGTTAGAAATCATGCATGATCCTAGTTCATGTTAAGATGGCTAATGCAACACATGCAAAAATGTAACTTAGATAGGCTCGGCTATTCTAAGATGTCATGTGAAATGCAACAATTCGATACATGTATTCAACTTGGAATTGAAATACAATGCAGTTAATATGATGCGCCGAGCCCGGTGCATGCAAAACAAATGAATGATGCACGCATGCAAGCATAAGGTATGCTAATCGAAACATGCCCTAAAACTAACCATCGTAAGCGGTTAAGTAAAAGGGAGAAAGAAATAGGGGCTGGAAGACATGCATCACAGACACGCATGCTTATTATAATAGTTGGCCCTCTCGACGGAGGGTCCGAATAAGAAGCTAACTAGCTAATCTAAGCTAATTAAACTAATTATTACATCACAAAACTAGCTAACTAACAAGCTAACTAATTAAGGTATTACAACACAAACTGAATAGTTAAACGCACTAACTAATTAAGTACAGACCAAATAGCTAACTAGCTAATCAAATCAGCTAAGTAAAGCGATAAATCAGGAGCCTCAAGGCTGGTAGTTCGGACCTTCGATTTTTTCAATCTAGTCTCACGAGTGCAATGTGAAACATAGATGAAAGTTCAGATTTGGCAACTTTATAGAAAATCCATTTTATTGCAAAAACCTTTGCCAGAAATTGACTGCATCATCAGATCTCAAAATCGCCACATAATGTTTTGAGAAAATTAGGAAACCAGTGACTCGTGCCAAGGTCACTGTTCGTTCTTACCAAGGATGATTGGCTTGGAACCTTGGTTATGAGAGGGGAATGTCATTAATTGAGCACCCCCACTCACCCGATCAAAAGATCGGCCTCTACTAAACCATGATATGAATTTTATTTGCTTTATATGTTTATATTCCGATTATTTAATAAATGATAAAATTACTATATGAAATAAACAAATATAGACGGTGTCATTTGTTTTGGAACAATTTGATTTCATGTATTTTGAAAATATTTTGAATATTGTACAAAACTTAGAAAATTGATTTTTACAAACATGAAAATATATTTTATTCCAAATCGAACAACACAACCTTCATCCATTGGCATGCATAGAGGTATATTAAATAAACAAATAGCCACATGGTAAGATGTTAAACATAATAAGAAAAACATACACAAGTGGGATGCTAAAGCACAAAAACTTATATATTTGTCGACGTCCCGCAAATAATTACAAAACAAAGTTAATAAAACATGCATGATCCTATATACAAAATCCTAATGCAATTCACTCATGAAATGAAACTACAACTCCGGTTTCTAATAGTTGACATGTGAATCATCTCAAGAACATGAGATAGTGCATAAAATCACATAATAATTGATAATACCCACAGATGCAAATTTAGCCGAATCTTAAGGCATGAAACATGGATGCAAAGTATGGATATGATGATAAGCAAAAATATATTACATATGTACAAATAAGGAAAGTGAGTAAAAGAATGGGATAGAAAGAAGCGGGGTTGGAAATTATTATAACACTTGAATATTACATATCCGAACAAGGGAGGAGAGAAATAAAAATATTACAGCAAAATAAAATCCTCACAACTCTCTCTAATTAAAAAAATTAAAAATAAATAAATAAAAAACAGAAACTTCAGGGGGCCTCAGAGACCATCGGAGATTGTTCTGCTCGATGCCGGGAGACTGCTAGGTTTTGTCCAAAAGAAGTTGGCTGGTCGGCCAAAATGTGAGCTGGCCAGCTAAAAACTTAGTTGGCCGGCCAAAAAAGTAGTCGGTCGACCAATTAGGCCAGGCTAGAAACTCTATTTTGTTGCAACACCAAAGAAAGAACAAGCATGGGATATGTAGGTGGCTCAACTCACCACTTCCAGTCAGATTACAGCAGTTTATAATATGAAATCAAAGCAAGAAAAGTAATATAAGAAAGAAAATGCAAGAAAATAAATGTGTGCAAAATTCACCTTCCAAGGAATTGATTTGATTTCTACACTTTCTTTTGACCACCCTCAAGTTTAGAAAATGTATTCTCAGTTCTCAAGATGGTATATCAGTGTGCAAGGAAAATGGAGGTTTATGAAAACAACTTCTTTGTTTTTGGTAAAAACTCTTTCTTAATCAAAGTTTTTTTTTTCCTTCTCCCTCTCTCTTTATCTCTTTCTTTCTAAATCCCTCTTCCCTTCCTAACAATCTGATCCTCTCCATATAGGAAATGTAAGTGTTCTTTGTAGAAAAGATGGTGGAGGACAAGGTTGAAAACAAAGGCACAAGGTGACAAAAAGAAAGGACTATGTTGAAGAGGCCAACTCTGTTGACAATGAAAGATGAGTAGATACACAATATGCAAGACTTAATAGAGTAGGTAGGAGGAGGCAAGGTGGAGGACAAGGATGATGAGGTGATAAGGATGATTGCATTGGATGCCCCTTTTGAGGAAGAGACAAATGCTCCTTTAACAATGGAGGCCAAAGAAAGACAATGGAGGGTGAGTAGGTATACATCTCGTGCATGAATATATCAAGAAAGATCTGAAATGGCATGACCCACACATTTTCAACAAAAATTCTACTAAAACTGTCATGCTTCTGGAAAAATTAGTCGGCCGGCCAACTTATTGGCTGGTAGGCCAAAAAGTTGGTTAGTCGGTCAATTAAAATGTTGGTCGTGGCCTGACTATTTTGTATGAAACAAGATTTTTTAACAGAATTATCATCATTTCCTCCTATTTTGACACTGTTCTTTGCTCAATTTCTTGAGAAAATGTTTTATTTTGTAGCTTAAAAATGAGCCTTGGAACACTACGGAAATACTTGGAACAAAACATAGAAAGAAAGTTTCGAAATAAAATTTTGAACGGGATTTGAACACTTGGCCAAAACAAGTTTAGGGTTGGGAATGAAGCACAAATTTCATCTTTCTTACTGAGGCTGTTGTGAGAAACATATTCTTATTTTCATCATCGGGTAATCAAAAGAAAGTGCCCAAGTCTTAGGGCCGATCAAAATAAGGTGTCTACAGTTGTCCCTCTTTGACAGAACTCGAAGTCATTTCTTGACATGAGTAAATGTCAAAGCCCGAAAATGACCTTTTTCACAAGGCCGTAGACTTGGGCAAACAATCAAGATGCAAATGCAATTGGTTGTACCCGAAGGTTCCCTAGGTATCCCCATGCATGGAATCAAACAAGTATAGTTTAGAGGCAGAATGCAAATGATATGCTTGGAATACAATTGAAAGTTGAACTTACACACTTCACGAAACCAATTTTTTTTCAATACAATGCAATAGGTAATATGCAAGGCAAGCCTCATGCAAATGATATGAAGCATAACAAGGGGTGCAATCTAAACACACTCACATGAGAGAAGGAAATGTAGTATTAACCATTAACCCAAAAAAAAAGAGGTATTAACCGATGGATAGTTTTAACCAACAACCCAAGAAAAGTGAGGTATTAACCGATGATGGTTTTAATCGACAACCCAAGAAAGGGATAGTATCGTCATCCTGAAGAGGGGCTAGTATTAACTGAGTGGTTTTAACCATCAACCCCAAAAAAGGGGCCAATATTAACTGATGAAAAATGTTGTAATCAAATGTTGATGTGAATAAAATTGTAGCCAAGTGATGCAACAGTGTGATAGTTGTAATCATGCATAACAAATGTAATAGATAGTGCAAGTGTGATGGTGCATGCAAAAACATGAAGAGTGTGATGTGACACATGCAATATGCAATATGATAATATGGTGCAAAAATAACATGATGGATGCACAACAAAATAATACAAAAATTGATTTCTTTTCCTTTTGTTTTTTTTTTTAATAATGTTTTTGATTTTTTTTTGCATTTTTTTTGCATTTTTTTTTTTGCATTTTTGGCAATTTCTTTTTGATTTTTTTTTTTTTGCTTTTTGCTTTTTTTTTTTGGTATTTTTTATACATACCATATATACATATATAGGTACAAATTGTATACAAAATACGTATTACATACATATACATATATACACATACACATAGACAAACTATATACATATACGGATACATGCATTTGTACATATACAAACGATATACATATATACATATCTCCCTCTCATCCCCTATTTTTGTCTCTCTCTTCCTCTTTCGTCTTCGTCAAGCACCGTGTCTGGGGCACGATTTCAACAATCGTAGCACCTGACCGACAGAGCCAGACCAACCCTAATTCTTTAACGATTGCCTTTATTTTCCCTCTTTGGCTTCTTCTTCTCTTCCATTTTCTTCTTAAGCTGAGGCCTGCGAGAGAGACATAGCAGAAAATTGTCAAGCAAAACTCTCTCTATAATTAATCTGTAACCTCTCTCTTTGGAATTAGTCTTCTCTGACATGGCCTCGTCCCGTCGTCCTTTTTTCTTTTTTCCTGACCTTAATGATTCCTCGATAAAGATTGTTGACACTAGCTCCTCTAGGCCTCGACAGAGTGCCCCTGATCCTGTCCCTGTTTTTAGTGTCCCTAAGATGTCAGTTGAGCAACTGATGGCAGCGCAGTCTGATATCGATGCCAACCATTACACATTGAAGTCCTATATGGAGACTGTGACTGTGGTCTCCAATTTATCCCGTAGTTGCAGAATAGGACAAATGAGGTATATCGGTTAAACGCCCAACTCTCTCTACTTCAGCATATGTACAAGGATGCTCGAGAAAAGATTAGTCATTTGAAAAGGCAGAACAAGGAATTAAAGCGCCAAGCAACCGATATAGAAAGATTCCTGGTGCCTCGATATACCTCATTCGATGGCCAGAGGGGGATGATTTCCTTCGGAAATCCTGCAAATTCTGAGGCAGGGCCTTCGAAGCCTTCCCTAGAATGAACAACTTAAGGCAGGGTAATTGGTAGTGGAGTTAAGCGATGAAACTGTCTACGCGTGAAGTCGGCCTTTGACACTCCCCGCCGAGCTACCACCGGAAATCTAAGAAAATCCTTTCTTTTTTGTATTTTCAATTTTTTCTTTTGTTCTTTAATGTTTTTTGTTTTGCCTTTATGTTTTTGATTAGGAAGGAGCACTAATGCTTTAGATGATTTCTTCTTCTTTGTTTTTTTTTTTTTTTCTTTTCAAAATTTCTTTTTGATGTAATGCTGTAATCGGGGGATTTCACCCTGAAATTCAATAAAAGAAGTTTTGTTTTTTTTGCACATCATGTCGTGAATAGCACATCACTTAAACATGAAAACATTTTTCTTGAACTTAAATCTAAACTTGAATCTGAGAACGATTAAATTTCAATGAATTCTAAATTGGACATTGCGCCCTCAACTAACCAGAAATTAAATAATGACTCAATGAAAGAAAAACAAAGCAAAAGCAATCCAAACACACCTATTTACTCTTGATGGAATGAAAGGCACTCAAAACACGATCGAAAGGACAAACCATTGAGCCTACGCAGTTTCTGCAATTTTTCATTTTGGATTGATATTGAAATTGGCCAACCAGCTAATTGATTGACCTACCAGCTAATTTGTTGTCCAACTAGTTGAAAAATTAATGGGCTGGTTGAAAAATTGGCCGGTCGTCTAAACAAGTGGCTGGCCGACTGAAACAATCAGAAAACACACTCGGAGTCAACTAAAAACTTGAATGGCCGACTGAATTGTTAGCCGGATGACTGAAACATGCATGAGACTCAAGAGTGCGTGGAGAAGACATAATTTCCGACTCGACTATGCCTCTAGTTCATTGCTTTGACTTTTTTTTTTGCTAAAAAGATTTTGACCAGCTTGAAAGTTAGATTAGCATGTTTGTTCCACTCTCTGTTTTGAAATCATGTAAGTCAAGCTATGAGCACTGAAAATTTTCTTTTTTGGTCCAAAGCAAGGTTTGGTTTTGGAAAAATGGAATGACTTTCGAGAAAATTAGTCGACTTCATTAAAATTCCTCAAAATCTGTTTTTGCAAATGGCCACTACCCGACCAACAAGGAATCAACCCTTGAGATGCACAATCTAAAATTAGAACTTGCTACCTTGCAAATTGAATCTATCACAAAAAGAGATAGGACAATCAAACCGAATGTAGATGAATCAACCAAACATGGACAGGATAGCCGAATCGAATAAAGGTACACTAATCAACCATGGATAGGACAAGCGAGTTGAAAATGGTTAAGGCCAAACTTCAGGATGAAGCTACCTACGTATTCCAAAGATAAGAATTAGGCCTTACATAGTTCACGTTAAGGCTCACTCGAGTATTTTCACTCTCCTTTTGGGCTCTAAATTTTTCTAAAGCCGCCCTTCTGGGGTTTCGACCTTGCGAGCTCTTTCTCTCTCTCTCTTTTTATTTATTTATTTATTTCATTCTTCATTTTTTATTTTTTTTATTTTTCTACTCTAACTTTTGCCTGGATCACCCTTTCGAGTTTTTGGTCTAGCGAGCCTCTCAAGGGTAGCATTTTTTTAGTTTGTCCATGTTGATTGGTTACGAGGATTCCAAGCCATCTAAATCCATGAGAATGACTGCTCTTCCTAACCAAATAGTCTTGATGATGATGTAGGGACCCACCCGATTGGGTATGAATTTGTCTCTAGGGTCATGGATATGAGTTTGATTGTCCTTCAGCACTAAATCTTCTTCTCTCAGATTTCAGGATTTGATTTTCTTTCCGGTCTCCATTCGCTTGAGAAATAATCCAGTTTGAATCTTCAATCACATCTGACCTTATTGCCCCTAGTTCAAGAGCTGCTTCCAATCTGGCTATGCAAGCTTCACGCTTTGGTTTATCACTAAACATTCTGAATCAAGGTTTGAAATCTAGGTGGGTCGGATCCCAAGGTCGAGAGTGATCATATGTTGTACAATCTCAAGATCAATTCTAGGCATGTTTTCATAGGACCACGCAAAAATATTTTTTAATAAAGCGACCAATCACTCATGCTCTTTTGAAGATAATGTAGCACCAATTTGGACCGAGCCAGGATTCTTCTCAATACCCATATTAACAAAAATGATCTCATCCATTAAGGGCTTAGCACACCTCTCTTCCTCCCAGTTAATCAAATTTCACAAATCCCGATGAATTCCTTCATCTTCATTGTTTTTTATCAAAGTTTCGGAAAAAGTTTTGAAAATTTTGGTCAATGTAATGATTTAAAGGCACAAAGAAGTATGTGAAAATTACTACATTTTCATTCTCCATGGCCCAAGAAAACCATAAGGAAGGAAGTCCATGCCCGTGAGACTATCTGTCATAATATCCAGTTCTAGCTCCAAATCTTATGTCACCACTGGGTTTTGGGGTTTTGATTGGAATCGATGTGCATATATCATGAATAAATCAAAGCTTTCTGGAATAAGCACATCGAGTTTGGGTAGATGGGAAGGTATGATGTATATGTTGGGGTTGAAAATGGGTGGTAGTGTATGAATGGGGTTGAACTGGGAAGGCAGTGGAGCTTGGTCAAAGGGTGATAATGGGTTGGCAGTGACATTGGGTTTTTTGGGTAGAACTATGATCTTATTATTAATAAGATCTTGAATCTCACAATGAAGTTGGATGCAACAGTCAGTATAATGACCGTGTTGTTGGTGGAAGACGTAGTACTTAGTGGGATCATAGCTACGTAGAAGTGGACTAAGAAGGGGTTGGGGATCAAGGAGCTTGAGGTACCCCTTTGCTACTAGAATTTTCATGGCATGGTTTGGAGACATGTAGAGAGGGTGAAACCTTCAGGTTCAAGATCGGGTTGAAGTGGTTAGTTGTGGGTCGATATCAGCAAAAATGTTGGCCATTTTGGTAAAAGTGGTGACAGTGTTTATCTTTGAGGGTGTAGAATTGGTAGCTATGCAACTATTGACAATAGCATTAGAATTGTGAGTAAATTTCTTTCTCACTGGCTCATTTCCTTCTATAATGATTCATTATTTGATAGCATCCTCAATCTGTACCCCAATCTCATGGAGGTCCTTGAAGTTGAAGAGTGTGAGAACTATCATTTTCTGCAGTAATCTTCTATGCAGATTTTTAATAACCATACGAACTTGATCTTTTTTCCAAGGGTCGATTTGTCATCATGGCTGCCTTTGCCCTCCACCTGGTGATAAATGCCATGAAGCTCTCGTTGGGCTTTTGTCGGGTCACCTCCGGTTCCTGAGTGGTTACATCAATCTGGGTGTTGTAAGAATACTAGGTGATGAAAGCCTCAGCTAATTCCTCTTGAACTTGCTTTACTGAATCCTCTAGCTTGGCATACTAGATAGTGGCCACTCCTGATAGAATTCTTCCAAACAAGGAAAGATTTTGGACCCACGATAGTGAAGCCGACTTTTTCGCGCCCCCTTTCAGAAGTCGAAATAAGCCCTACAGTTCGGACTCTCGCGATTCTGAACCTGATTCCACAGGTGCAATGCGAAATAGATAATCACCAAAGAGTCCAAATCCGACAAATCTTTTGAAAAATTGATTTTGAATCAAATTGCCAAAACCGGATTGCTTTGCCAGATACCGAGTCGTCACCTAAATATTTTATTTTTGGGAAATTTAGGAAACCCATGACTTGTGCCAAAGGCCACGTGTCCGTCATCACCAAGAGTGTCTTGGTTCGGGAACTTAGGTACGAGAGGGGAAGGTCATGAATGAATTTGAGCACCCCCGTTCACCCGATCAAAGATCGGCCTCTACTAATCATAATATGAATGTTATGTACATTATATGCTCTTATTTTGGTTTATTAGGCTAGCATTACTATGTGATGCGCATACACACAAGTATAGACTAACTTGCAAGAATTGGAACGCTTGATTCATGTTTGTTTTGAAAATTGTTTCGAAATATGTACCACTTGAAAAAAGTGATCGCATATAAACATTACACAAATTATTCTAATTCAAGCAATAAGCCTTCATCCACAGGCATTCAAGTAATTTATCACTTAAGCAATTAGCCTCATGGCAAACATGCTAACATGGCAACAATCACATGCATGCGATACGCTAAAACAAGTAAAGGCTTACCTAGTACTCCAAGCCAAAAGAGAAATAAGTTAGAAAAATGCATGATTCCTAACTATGCGATATGACTAATGCAACACATGCGATATGTAATTACTAGGCTCGGCTACTAATATGGCATATGGATCAATTAAATAACATGCTGTCTAAGCACGTATTCAAAGAAGTGTCAAACTAACAATGCTGTTAAAATGATGAACTGAGTCTCGGTGCATGCAAAACAAGTGAATGCAAACATGAATAATGCTAATTGAAACATGATGTCTCTAAACTAACCAACATAAGCTAGTCAATAAAAGGGAGAAAGACGTGGGGTTAGAAGACATACACATTATTACAATTGTGCTCTCACGAAGGTGAGTCCGAATGAACTAACTAACTAAAGCTAAGCTAATTATTACAAAACAAATGAAATTAGTTAAACTACTTAACTAATTATTACAACAATGATTAACTATTCTAGTTAATTAATGATTACAACATCATAACTAGCTAACTACTTTAACCAATTAAATAATTACAACACAGGTGCAATTAAAAGAAGTAAGTATGCTAAACAATTAAGTACTAGGCTAACTACTCCGCCTCGGGAAGCGAGGGATGTTCATGCGCATGCTCAGTTTTCACCCGAAAAGGCCACTGTTTTGCTTTCAGAGAGCCTCTGTTGCACAGAGAACACATACATTGTTGCCCATTTCCAGAATAACTCTGCTTTGCCTCAAAAACACACTGCTAAATTTTGCATCAGTGGCCGGCCGGCCAGTGATAAGGCCTGCCGACCACGCGTCTTGAGATAAAAGAAAACCACTCTAGCTCGCGTTTCACGCGTCCCGAGAAACTGAAGAATGAAAATCGCTCGGGATCTTGTTTCACACATACTAAGAAATAGAGGAAATCGCTCGGGGTTACGCTTCGCACGTCTCAAGAAATAAGTGAACCTGCTCGAGGTCGCACTTCGCGCGTCCCGAGATAAAAGAAAACTGCTCGAGATCGCGTTTCACGCGTCCTAAGATAAAAGAAAACCACTTGGGCTCACGTTTCACGCGTCCCAAGATAAAACACTCCCAGGGCCGTGCGTTACGTGTCCTGAGATACAAAAAAAATTGCTCGGGCTCGCGCTTCACACTTCTTGAGATGAAACACGCCCCGGGCCGCGCATCACGCATCCTAAGATACAAGAAAATTGTTCAGGGCTCGCGCTTCGCACGTCCTGAGATGAAACACGCCTAGGGTTACGCGTCACGCGTCTTGAGATAAGGAAAAACCTCTCGGGCTCGCGCTTCGCACGTCTCGAGATGAAACACGCCTAAGGCCGCACGTCACGCGTCCTGAGATACAAGAAAACCACTCGGGCTCGCGCTTCGCACGTCCCAAGATGAAAGATGCCTAGGGCAGCGTGTCATATGTCTTGAGATACAAGAAAATCGCTCGGGCTTGCACTTCACACTTCCCGAGATGAAACAAACCCAGGGCCGCGCGTCACTCGTTCTGAGATACAAGAAAACCGCTCAGGGTCGCGTTTCGCACGTCCCAAGATGAAACACACCCAGGGCCGCGCGTTATGCATCCTGAGATACAAGAAAACCAGTTGGGCTCGCGCTTTGTACGTCCCAAGATACAATAAAGAGGTGTGTGATAGATGCATATAGTGAACAAGTGCGATAGATACACAAAGTAAAGGTGTGCGATAGATGCACAAAGTGAAGGTGATCATAAATCGAAATAGTGAGAACGTATGTTCCATGCAAGATGATCAACCAACGTATAATGGCAATAGAAGACATATTCTATGAAAGAAACAAAGCATATTCTATGTGAAATATAAAAATGACGCGAGACACGCTGTAACAAGTCCGCGAGGGGACCTCGCTCGGGGTTACAGTTCAGACTCGATTTTGTCACGGTTCTTAATCTTGAACCGAAGAGTCCAAATCCGGCAAATCGTTTTGAGAAAAACAAATTTTTAAAGAAGTGCCAAACATGGACTGCTTCGCCAGATACAGAGTCGCCACCTAAATATTTTTTATGGGGGAATTTAGGAAACCCTGACTCGGTGCCAAAGGCCACGTGTCCGTCATCACCAAAGTTGCCTCGGCTCGGGAGCTTGGGTATGATTGGGGAAGGTCAGCTATGAGCACCCCCTCTCGCACGATCTGAAGATCGGCCTCTACTAACCGTGATATCTTGTTTTGAAAACATTACATGCCCTTATTCCGGTTATTAGTATGTTATGCGCACAGCAAACAAGTATAGACCAAATCGCCCAAATTGGAACAAACTATTTCATGTTTGTTTTGAGAATGGTTTGCTACTCGCAAGTAGGCTAAAAATGCGAGTTTTGCCACCTTCGAGTGGGCTTAAAACTCATAGTTTTAATGCGTTATTCCAATTTAGGTAATTCAACCTCCACCCACAGGCATTCAAGCAGTTATATCACATAAGCAGCTAGCCTCATGGTAATCATGCTATTATGGCAACACTCACACGCATGCGGTATGCTAAAGCATAAAAAGCTCACCTAGTACTCCGTGCCAAGACAAGAACATGTTAGTAATCATGTATGATCCAAGTTCATGTTTAAATGCCTAATGCAATGCATACAGAATGTCACTAGAGTAGGCTCAGCTAGTCTATAAATGACATGTGAAAATGCACAAGTAGCATGTATTCAAGTTAGATTTGAAATACTTATGCAGTTAGCATGATGCGCCGAGCCTGGTGCATGCAATACTGATGAATGATGCACGCATGCATAGTATAGGGTATGCTAATTTAAATATGCCCTAATACTAACCATCAAAGCAGGTAAGTAAAAGGGAGAAAGAAGTGGGGGTTGGAAGACATGCACACACACACCCACACTTATTACAAATTTGCCCTCACTCGGAGGGTCTGAATAAATATTACAATTTAATTAACCTACAAGCTAATTAAATATCACAAATCAATTGAATTAGCTAAGCAAATTAACTAATTTATTTAAGCAATAAACAACGGCCTCGGGAAGAGGGTCCAATGCATGCGCACTCGGCTCGCTCGGAAGTCACTGCCATGCACAAGTTGCCTCTGCTTTGACTGTTATCCTTCTCTGAAGACTTCACAAATCTCATAACTGCTTCTCTGGACATTGGGGGACACCACCGGCTGAAGGGATTGGTCACTGGCCATGTGTGATGGTCACCGGCCACAAAATGATCCATCGGCCAACAATGGATGGCCGGTCAGCACTGAAGATGGCCGGCCGGCCAAATCTTCCTGCAGAATCCTGTTTGACAGCAACAGAGGGCAAAACTTGGCATGGCAATGCATTTCAAGCAAATGTGTGCACCACCACATCCCTTATCATATTTATGACTCAAAGGGACAAGGTTCTCGATTCCCGGACCACCAATCGCGCATTTTCGTGTGTGATGGCCCAAAGGAACCAAGTTTGCATTTTGATAACAAATGAAATGCAATGCACAAAACAACCAAATGAGGCCCAACCTCAATCATGGATAGTTAAGAGGCGAGGCATGCATGTCAATGCAATGCATCCTAGGCATGTTAACTAAGTATGCAACATGGGCATGCAATGCACAATGCATACTAGGCATACAACCTAGGCAAGCAAGCATGCAAGGCATGATGCAATCAAAGCATGCAAGGTGTAAGTAAGTCCAAAGCAGTGGCTAAGTGCTATGGAAATGAAGGCAAGATGACATGCAAGCATGCATGCACACAAGGACCAACACTTAGGCATTGAAGAGCAACTCTCAAGCACACTTAAGAGGATGAAAACATGGACAAATGGCATGCATTATAAGCTCTGAAAATCAAGTCATGCAAGGTGCCAAACCAACTAGACAAGACAAACAAGGCATGCAAGCAAAGCCAAAATTCAAGGCAAGCCAAAGGCGTATTGAACTACACTTAGCAAAATCGAACATGGCATGAATTAAATAACCAAAATCAGAGTTTTAGCATATTAAGACAAAGCCAATAACACATCTAGATGGCATCTAAATGGTCTAAACATGCAAGCATACAAAGAGGCCAAACATGGAGCATAAGATGACAACCTTATAAAGCATTAAAGGGGCATCAAATGCAAGCATACAAGCATGCCATGAGGACTGAAATGATACAATAAGTGGTTCTAAGCCACTGAAATGATGCAAGGATAGCATGCTAGAAGATCCGATACTTAAGGCCTACAAAAGGGATTACATGGTGGCTATACAAAGCGAAGCATGGATGACCCAAATGACCAAAAACAGACCTCTAGCACACTAAAACAAGCATAAAAGCTTCACAAAGCTTGGCCAAAATCATGCTAAAATAAGGGTCAAAACCTAAAGCATGTTAAGGCCTAAACATGGCATTACAAGGCATGTATGCTAAGCAAGCATGGTGTACCAAAACCAACTAAACACAATGCTATATTATGACATAATAAGCATGAAAATCAGTCAAGGCATGGCCAACATAAACCTAAACATGTGCTCACTAAAGAGGCAAAAATGGCCCTTTTCAAGGACAACAAGGAGAGGGGGTGGCCCTCTCCTTCCTAGGACCTCAAGGCACCATCCTCACCTCTGAAATCCCTCAAGATTTCAGTGGTGAGGAGGCCCAAACACAATGGTCCCGAAGCTCAACCAAAATGGCACAAAACAAAGGCCAAACAAGCCTTAAGAGGGGTCAAACAACCCCAAAGCTTAAAGCAACCTTAACCAACTATTTAGAGGGCTAAAAAATAGAACTTTTATATGTTATACACAAAGCTCAAAAACAGATGCAAGGTAGGCAAAAATACAATGCAAAAATGGGAAATAAAGGGACAAGTTTCTTACCCTTGTAGACCCTCTTCACCAATGGTGGCCCAGCTGGTTCTTCAAGCTCAAACCAGCTCCAAAACTCTAAAAACAACCCTCAAGGGCCTCAGCTCCAAGAAAAGGTGTGATGGTGGGTGTTTGTGTGCAAAACCAAGGCAAAACACACACAAAATACACAAAGAGAGAGAGATATAGAGATAGGATATATGCAAACCCTAACCCTAGAACTCAAAGCTCTGGTAAAATGTTGTCTAAAATGTCTAACCCTTTACAAGAGAGAAGACCCTCTCTTTTATAGACAATGTGTCTTGTAAAGCTTCCAAAGGAAGCTAACAAGAGGGAAATCCCTCCATACACGGGATGACAGTGTATGCCAGCTGCCCAAAAATATCTGCAAAAGCAGATGCACAGTAGTCGGCCGGCCAAAAATGCAATTGACCAAAAAAAGATAGCCGGTCGGCCATCTATAGTGCCGGCCGGCTAAACATTTGGCCGGTGGCAACAAAACACAGCCGGTGGCCTCAAGCCATGGCCGGTGGAGTGTGGGGATGGCCCACAAGCCATTCCCTGCCCCTCTAAGGCAAAACACAAGTGTTTGGTGCAAAACCAGACACGAAACAGTCGAGTCGAGAGATCTTGAGGCAAGGCGCGTAGCCGAGACCTTCGGGAACTCAAGACGAACACAAAAACATGGATAATCACCGAGTGTTCAAGCGGTGACGTCCAAGTCTTGAGGACGGTCAAAAATGGGGTGTCTACACACGCATGCAATATGTGATGCACATTCTATGCAACGGAAAAGAACAAAAGCTTAAATCGAATAAAACAACACTCGGTGGCACCTCTGAGTTACCTCTTGGAGGAATTGCAATATGTTCAAAGGGATACACCTCATTTATGTTGACAAGTGATGAACATCGTGCTCCAAAACGCAGTTTTGAGCTTCCTTTGAAACAATCTAAACCCAACAATGAACCTTCCTTGCACTTCTTGGGAAACAAAGACACAAAACAACATCAGGACTCAGAGGAAGGCCATCGGCCACTTGCCGGCCACAGGGGGAGGTTGCCGGCCACCTACTGGCCACCGATGGTAGATCGGGGTTTTTTTTGGACATTTCACCCATGGGTCTTTAAGTATAGACCAAGACTCCTCATTTTCTCACTTCTCTAGGTTCGAAATTCTTCCTTCTCTCTCTCTAGACACTTTCTCTCTCTAGATCTGAGTTTTTTACGTGTTTTCCAACGCCCCGCGCACATTTTCTTTACTAAACCCTCTTGATTCTCTTCCTTTTGAATCGATTGGATTTTGATTTCGACACTTTTTTCCTCATTTTCACCCTTCTAGGATTGTTCCCCTCGAGTTTCTGTTAGGTTTTGCAAACTTTCCCGAGCTTTGACTTTTTCTTCCATTTTCTCTCTCCTAGGGTTGACTTTTTCCAAGTTTACCCTCTTTTCTCCATTTTTCATCACTTTTCACCAACTTTTCACCAATTTTCCAGATGGCAGATCATATACCACATGAGGTTCCCCGCGTATTCCCACCTATTGTTGAGGCAGAGGAGTCGGTCGTTGCCGAGGTGGCTCAGGGCATTTAGGCCGACCTCGAGGCGGAGTTTGAGCCTGAGCTCAAGCCGAAGCCGCTACCATTGATGGTACGGCCTTTTGATCTAGCAAGGTACCATCCCCGCACACGTATCCTGCCACCTGGAGGCATCAGGCGCTTCAGCAACTTCGCTCATGGTGTACCGGAGGACCTGCTGCTGATGGAGCTGACTTCCCACCTTCCATCCAGCGCTGCTGAGGTATGAACTCTAATTTCTTGCATTCCTGCCTTTCTTTACTTGTATTTCTTGTACTGCCTTTTATCTGACTGTACTTTAATCACTGCCTTGTTTGATTCATCTGTTCTTTGCCACAGGGGGATTCTTGTGCCTTCAGAGGGTACGGAGCTACAACTGCGAGAGATTGGTACGACGAGCTCCCTACAGGAGTTCGTGGCATTGTTGACGAGACTGGCTTTGGCCTGTTCTGTTCCGGCCTGACGCGGGTCATCGTGAGCCGTCCACTTTTAGGCGTACTTGTAGAGAGGTGGTGGGACACCACCAACTCCTTCCACTTCTCTACTACCGGGGAGATGGCAATGACTCCCTATGACTTTGCCATGATCACTAGCTTAGGAGTAGGGGGTGATCCGATCCATTTTGACATCGACATGGGAGAGTGGGAGGCCGCCTGGATCGAGTTGGTGGGAGCGCACCCATCCTTGTACTGGATAGCTATGGTTAGATATAGCTGGTTTGCTGAGCAGTTTTGAGGGAGCGAGCCCGAGACATTAAAGGAGATGGAGCAGTACGCCAGAGGCTTTCTGATGTTTGTCTTCGGTACCACCTTGTTTTCGAATAGGTGGAACACTATGGGCTTATTTCTATTGAGCGCTCTAGTGACCCTTCCCTGGGTTCGCTTCTATGACTAGGGCGGAGCTGGCCTCCCCACCTTGTATGACTACATGAGCTCTACCTCCCGCCTAAGGGGAGAGCTGATCGGAGGCTACTGGTAAGCCAGGGAGGTATATATTTCAGTTCCCTCTTTGCATTTTACATTTTCTGCTTCACATTTTTTGCTTTATATCTGTTCAACACCTGTGCTTTCTGCTTTGCACTTTCTATATTTGTTCATGCTATGTGCCTTTTGCTTTGCATTTTTTTGTATCTATTCATGCTGTATGCTTTCTGCTCTGCATTTTTTGTATCTGTTCATGCTGTATGCTTTCTGCTTTGCACTTTCTACATCTGTTCATGCTATATACTCACATATTACTGCACTTTCCTTGCAGCTGTGGGTTTATCCTTATTTCCCAGATCTTGTCCCAGAGCCCATGGAGGAGCTCTCACTCGTAGTTCCCTACTTGAGGCAGTACGATGGCAGATGTCAATGCCGGAGCCGCGAGTCTTTCGCATTCTTCCGCCATTATTTTGACACAGTGGCTGCCTACGAGGTAACCCAAAACACAGTCATTTTTGCTTTACAACTATTTCGATTCACACTTTAGCAACTGACAGCAACTAACATTCTGTACACTCTCTATTTGCAGATCATGTGGCAGCCTTGGTTCACGATGCCGGCTGGGGTGCAGGACTAGTATGCAGGGGCCTAGGCCACTTCTCATTTTTGGATCCTGCTTGAGGGCCCAGTCTGCCAGGCCTGGTTCTTGAATGAGCAGTTCATCCGCCAGACTGTTGGCTTGCCAGATCCGATCGTTCCGATGGCACCGCCAGAGTCTATGAGATTAGCAGACAGCCTATCCGTTGATGCAATTACATAGTTTATGGTGGGCTTGGATGCTGATTACTTCAGAGTAGAGGGTGACTACGCGACCTTTATTCAGACCTACCTCATGCCATCTCTGATCGGCGTTCACGGAGGCAAGGGCCAAGGGCTCCTGCAGCGAGAGAGGTGACAAGGGCAACTAGGGCAGCCAGGGCCCGTGCTAAAGGGGCTCTCCATGCGGAGCAGAGCACTCGTTGGCCAGAGCTTCCCACTGCACTTACATGCTAGCGACATACTGGGGCGGCTTACCAGATCCCGATCAAGCCTGCAGAGGCTGGTCATGAGCTTCGGAGTTTGGGTTTGTCTTGGGTATGGACCATACTTTACAATTTGCACCCCGCATTTCATTTTAGATATATATTCATTGTAGACACTGATCATCGAAACGTATTTGCAGGCATCCATAGAGTACACGGGGAGCGCTCTCGAGCTGATAGTCTCCTTGATGGGTATGGTGCAGAGGAGAGAGACGTTGCTCAGTCTCTACTGCATCCCGGTAATTTCCTTCAGTTTGCACTTCGTGCTATCAAATTTCTACTGATACACTGGCATTCCAACTGTAGTCTTTTCCAAACTGCACAGATACACTGCATTGGCACACTACATTCACACACTGTACTTACACACTGTATCTGATTTTTGCATACATTCATTCTGCATACTAAGCTTGGATCTGATACACATACTGTAGCTGATATGTTGACAACTGACTTTTCAAATCCCAGCTATACTGATGGCTTCGGCAGCAGCAGCAGTAGCACGAACATCGGTAGTACCTCCACCAGCAGCAGGGAGGAGAGGTAAAGATAGGGGTACCTGTAGACACCCCATTTTGACCGACCCTAAGACTTAGACACTTTGTTTTGAACACCCCATGATGAAAATTGAAATGTGCTATTTTATGAATTTCTCAATAGGAAAATCAAATTGAATCTTTAATTCCAAACTTTACCCATTCACCAATATTTTATTAATTTGTAGTATTTTATAATTTTATCTATATATATATATATATATATATCTTTTATTGTACATTTATTTTAGGTGTGTTTTATATAAAGTGCTAAATATTTGATAATAAAAAAAAAAGAGAAAAAAATATATATAGAAAATATAAAATAAAATAAAAGATGATCAGCAAAATGATGGGAGTTTGTAGTGGAGTGGTTTTTTTTTAACGAGATATATCTCTCAGTGGGTTTATTTCGGTGGGAGTGATATTATATTTTTAGATAATGCAGCATGATGATTATTTTTCTTTGGCATGGTGGGAGAATATAACAAAATCAAAAAAAAAAAGAAGAAGAAAACAGATGTAAGGGACAGTTGGAGAGGGGACACTACACGTTGAGAAGAAAAGGTAGTAAAAAAACAAAACAAAAGAGAGGCTTTTTCGAGTGAGTGGGTGGGTGGTGTATGATTAAAGAGGAGAGACACACCACCAACTTGGCTCTCTGGAGGACAACCCACACACCCATTTTCAGGAGGGACACTACACAGCAAGAAGACAAGATCTAAGGGGGATTCATCAATCTCTCTCTCTCTCTTATCACAGACACAAGAGATACACATGAGGAGGAGATAGACGGCAGCAGCTGGGAGAGGGAGAGGGATACACATGCACTGAACCCACCTCTCTCTCCCTCTCGGCAGATTCACATACACACACAGCACACATGGAAAGAGGCATCCAATGTCTCTCTCTTGAATGAAAAAAGACACACACATGGAGGGGAGATGCATACACACATGCACGGGTTATCTCTCTCTCTCTCTCTCTCTCTCTCTCTCTCTCTCTCTCTCTCGGCTTGGAGAGAGGACACCACGGCTACACATCACACTACCATCCACCAAGCTTCATCTTTGCAGACACCCACCGATACAGCCCTCACACACGGCACACACACATTGCCGATTAACTTTGTTATCACCCACTAATACACTCACCATGCAACACATACACCACCGCTGCCATCACCATTCACACACACTCATACACCATCACCACCATACACACACTCCCTCTCTCTCACACACCGATATACACGGCACCCATACAAACCCAGCCACGGCTACACTCAACAGACCCAGATTCAACTCACACCACTCACCACCACCACACCATCTATACACACTGCACACAAACACCACCTCGGCACCAACATCTCATTAACTCTCTTGACATCCACTCACACACACAAACACACACTCATGCACACGGGCACACACCCAGCACACACACACCATTAACATAGCACACTGGTACACACACGAGCACACACTCAACAACCGACAGCACCACCGCAGCTATTCCACTGCCGAGCTACCACCAGCAGCACCACCAACTACTCCACTGCCGAGCCATCACTACTGCAACTCCACAATCGGCAGACACCACCGCTGCAACTCCACAACCGGCATACACCCACTGCTGCAACTCTACGACTGAGCTACCATACAGCTTCCAGCCGTGACTGAGTACTGCCGAGCCACCACCACTGCAACAGTAGCCGCAGAAGCATCGCATCTGCCACCGTAAACACCCTCATCAGTTTATTCATCAACCCTGTCCAGCTCCTCATTCAGCAAGTCGTGTTCCTCCTCCGCAGCAGCACCATGGCACTAGCTTCGGCAACTCTTCTCTCCATGCATGGCCTGTCCAGAAGTAGTTTAATTAATTAGAAGGTTTTTTTAATTAGCGTAATTAATTAGTTAGTTCATTAGACTTTTATGATTAACTAATTAGTATAATTGAGTCATATAATTAATTAGTTAGCTCATTTAGTATAAGGGTAAACTACCAATAGGTCCTATTTTGGAGACTTATTACCCAGTAGGTCCTACTTTGGAGACTTATTACCCATTAAGTCCTATTGATAAATTTATTAAGTGATAAAGATAAATTTATCAGTCTTTTATTTTTATGAATAAATTTATAGTGATAAATTTATCAGTCTCTTTGTTTTTATGAATAAATTTTTAGTGATAAATTTATCACTCTCTTATTTTTATAGTGTTAAATTTATTAGTTAGGACCTGTAGGTAAATAAGTCTAGTTAATAGGACTAATTGGTAAGTACCCCTTAGTTTAAATAGAATTTTATTTAATTAATTAGTGTAAGTAATTAATAATTAGCGTAATTAATTAATTAATTAATTAGACTTGTATAAATTAATTAATTAGTGTAATTCATTTAATTAAATGTGTCAATTAAATAGTGTAATTAATTAAATAGTTAATTCAAATTTTATAAATTAGAATTGTATAAATTAATTAATTAGTTAATTAGAATTTTGTATTTAATTAATTAATTAGTGTAGTTAATTAGTTCATTATAATTTTATATTTAATTAATTAATGTAATTAATTAGTTAATTTAATTAGGATTTTTAATTAATAATATATTTAGCTAATTAGCTTTGTATTGTACTTATTTAATCAGCTTAAACTAGTTATTTAAATTAGTTCATTATCATAATTACTTAATTCACTAGCTTAGCATAATTAGTTATTTACTTGTTGTAATTAATTAGCTTTATTTACTTGTTGTAATAATTAATTAGCTTCGATAACTAACTTATTTATTCAAATTTTGTAATAATTAGTTGAGTAATTTAGTTAGCTAGTTAGTTCATTCGGACCCTCCTGCGTGAGGGTGCATTAGTTCATTCGGACCCTCCTGCGCGAGGGCAAACAAATTTGTAATAATGTGTATGTCTTCCAACCCCACGTCTTTCTCCCTTTTATTTACCAGCTTATGATGGTTAGATTAGAAATATCATGTTTTATTTAGCATACTCATGTTTGCATCCACTTGTATTGCATGCACCAAGGCTCGGTTCATCATCCAATTCGCATTGTCGTTTCAATACTTCTTTGAATACATGCTTAGACCGGATGCGATCAATTCATTCCATCTGCCATATTAGTAGCCAGTCTAGTAATTGCATATCACATGTGTTGTATAGTTAGGAATCATGCATATTTTCTAACTTTGTTTTGTAGTTGTTCGCGGGATGTCGGTAAATATGTGAGTTGTTATGCTTTAGCATCCCGCTTGTACATAATTTTCTTATTATGTTTAGCATCCTACCATGAGGCTAATTGCTTAAATGATAAACTGTTTGAATGCCTGTGGATAAAGGCTTGTTGCTAAATTGGAATGATTCAATGAATGTACGTTTTAAGATTCACAAACCTAAGCCCACCTAATGGTGGCAAATTAAGCCCACCTAAGGGTGGCAAATTCAAACCCTTTTCGAGAAGCAAATATGAAATTGAATTGTTCCAATTTGAGCAAACTAGTCTATACCTTGTATGCTTCACATAATAAATTTTAGGATTTATTAAATAATCAGAATAAGAACATATATTGTACATAAGAATCACATCATAATTAGTAGAGGCCGATCTTTGATCGGGTGAGTGGGGTGCTCATTATTGACCTTCCCCTCTCATACCTAAGTTCCCGAACCAAGACACTTTGGTAACGACGGACTAATGGCCTTTGGCACGAGTCACGGGTTTCCTAAATTTCCCATAAATATTTAGGTGGCGACTCTGAAATCTGGCAAAGCAGTCCATTTTTGGCATTTGATTCAAACATCGATTTTCCAAAAACAATTGCCGGATTTGGACTCTTTTTGTGTTTCCACTGTTTCACATTGCACTTGTGAAATCAGATTCAGAACCAACACACAAGTAGAGTCCGAACTGTAAGGGCTATTTCATTCTTCCGAAAGGGGGCGCGAAAAGCCGAGCTACAGTACCTGAGGCCAGAGCAATCCTCCAGAGCCCATCTTGGGCGATGACAATGCTAAGACTAGTGACTCTAAGGAGACAGCGAGTCAGCATTCTGAGTCATCCGAGATTGGAGACGATGATGCTTGCTTAGGATTCGAGAGCGGAGGTGATGATGCCAAGGTGGGTTCTGGAGCAGAGAGCGGAGACAATGCTAGCTCTGGTTCTAGCTCAGAGACTGATTCAAAAAGTGGCGCTGATGGAGATAATGCCCCGAGTCCTCTCCTCTGAGGAAGAGGACGAAGAGGGCCTCTTAGGCCTGAGGTGACTAGTGCTGATTTTTGATTTTTTTTGCTTAGTTTCTTTTTGTTTGGTAGCATTAGCAGATGTATAGCTTCAGATAGGTTTTATTTTGCTTTGAGACTTGTACTCCTCTTTTGTAAAAACCATGATCGGAATAAAACCTCGCAGTTTTTACAAAAAAAAGTGTTGTTATTTTTGCATCATGAGCACCATATTTGCATGAAATGGACATGGAATCGAATTGGCCAAAAGCACTTAATTGAAACAATGTTCTTAATTAGGTAATGAGCCGACCAACAACCAAAATACAAAATGCAAAACACAACTCGATAAGCAAAAACAACTCGATAAACAAAACAAAAACAACTCAAATACAAATAAACAAACTTGCTAAAACCAAAAAGACTCAAAACAAGACCTTAAAACACTTAAAGATCAAGACAAAACACATGCTTTTAGCACTGCTCAACACATAGGTGGACGGTAGGGCTGAGAAAAAGGCTATCGGCTAGAGATGGAGTTTGTCGGCCATAGAAGGTGGCCTGCTGGCCACAAGAGGTGGCTGGTAGAGCCTGTCGGCCAGCTGGCGGCCACTAAATGTGAGAATCGCCAGATTATTGACAGTTGGCTTCCACTCATAGCCTTATCTTCTACAAAAGGTTCAGCTTCGTGAATTCTTCTCCAAAACTTCATTTCAGCTGCAATTTCTTCACAAATGGAGTCATTTTTTGCCAAAAAGCTCTTGGATTAGATTGCGACTTTAGACGACACGGAAAAGGTAAATTTCTGGGGTTTCAGCATAAATGCACTTTTTTAGTTGAGCTGTACTCCACTTTGTTTTCCAATCCTTCATGTCGCAGCACGATGTTGGGACCCGATTACACATGTCTTTAGCTTTGGAGGACAAGAAATACACCCAACAATTGAAGAATTTCAGTCATTAATGGAATCCCAGCGCGATGAGAAAATCATTCCTCAGCCCTATTTTGGCCACGCCGAAGCTTTGGGACGGATGTGTGGGTTCATTCTACACGAGGCTCGATCTCTGGCCCACAATGGAGAACTAAACATTCCCAGTTTGATTCATTGATTTTTCGATGTTGGTGACAGAGGCAACCTTCTCTGGCCAGGTTTTCGGCAACATGCCCTCTGCTTATGTATGCTTGCTCATTTTCTTCTTGCCCCTAGTTTCGGCGGGCCCAGCATTCGGTTGATCGAAGTGGCCCAAGGTTTGAAAGAAGGCAAGAATTTTATTGGCTTGGGGCTGGCCGAGACTTTGATGGGCTTAGACGTCTTTCATCGGTGAGAGACCACCAGATTTGCAGGGATCCCACTACTTTTTTAGGTATTGTTTCCCACCCTTCCTCATATGTGTTTCTCACATCGCTCAGCAATCATGCTTTATTTTTCTCTCAAAACCCTTTTTTCTCAATATACATCTCTCTATTCTTTAATCTCTTTTTTCTTTCATCCCTCCCCAGGTGTGGCTTATAGATAAGCTGAAGGTGGTGGACTCTTGCCCTGAGTACTCAGGTCGAGGCTATTTCTTCTGCCACCATCTAGTGGATTTCCCGAATGAGGGATAGTGGTGCAACTGGATGTGCAATAGGTCTACTGCTGACATAGCTTGGCATTGCTCCTAGCTTAACCTGACCTAGATGAGTTATAGTATGGCTCGACAACCTGGCATATAGCTAATTGGCCTTACACACTGTATGTTCTACTTCCCCTTCTGGTTCAGACGTCAGTTTGGTCATGATTAGACCTGCCCAGAGAAGGGGGTAGAGTACCCGGTTTCATTCCCCATCCGTGGTTCACACTTGGCTCGGTACCTCACTGCTTGGAGGACGAAAGAGCTTCTGGCCCCTGCCTTTAGTTTCAGTTGCGCCCTTTCTGGCAAATGCTTGGCTTGGCTGGAGGATAAGGCACAAACCGGCCCACTTTGGAGTCAGAAGCTTCCACAAGTACGAGCAGGGGACGTAGGAGCACCTAACTCACCTATGCCCCTAGTTTATTGCTTTGACCTTTCTTTTCAAGTTTTTTTTTTTAATGTAATAAAAGAAACTTTGATTTGTATCAAAGAGTTGGAGAACTTTTATGTTGAAATCAATGAAATTAAAGTTGTGAGCACTAAAAATTTTCTTTTTGGTCCAAAAATGGTCTAAGTTGTAAAAGTTAAAATTTGAACAAAATCAACTTTTATTAAAACTTTCCAAACCATTTTTGAAAAGGATCACTACTTGACATGCACAGAATCAATCTTCAAGATGTACAACCCTGAATCAAAAGATCACAAATTGCCCCTTGATTGAATAGCACTGTTCAGCATTGTAACTAGCTCTTCTCTCAGAGTGAAGAACACAACCGAACCCTCAGGTAAAGGATAGACAAAGATGACCTGATCAGACACATGGACAAGACAATTGAGTTGGAAGTGATTACGGTCGAACTTCAGGATGAAGTTGCCTACGTATCCCGAAGATGAAAATCAGGCCTTACGTAGTTCAGTTCAGGTTCACTCGAGTATTAACTTTTTCCTTTTGCGTTCTAACTTTTGCCAAAGTCGCCCTTCCCGGTTTTCAACCTTGCGAGCTCAGTTTTTCTTTATTTTTATTTTTTCATACTCTAACTTTTACCTAGGTCGCCCTTCCAGGTTTTCGGCCTAGTGAGCCTCTCAAGGATAGTATTTCTTCAACTTGTCCATGTTGATCGGTTGTGAAAATTCCAGGCCATCCAAGTCCATGAGAATAACAGCTCCACCCGACCAGATAGTTTTGATGATGTAAGGACCAGTCCAATTGGGTCTGAACTTGTCCCTAGGGTCATGAATGGGAGCTCGGTTGTCTTTCAGCACCATATCTCCCTCTTTGAGATTTCGAGACTTACCTTTCTTGTTAAAGGCCCAAGCAATTTTGCGCTGGTAGCCCTAAACATGATATAATGCTTTCAGCCTTTCTCATCAAACAACATCAGCTCTTTGAATCTGCTCTGTTGCCAGTCCGCCTCTACTATATGACACTCAGCCATAATTCGCAGTGATGGGACTTCTATTTCAATTGGCAGAACAGCTTCCATCCCGTAGACAAGAGAATCAGGAGTTGCCTCTGTAGACATCCGGATTGAAGTTCTATAGCCCCAGAGTGCGAATGCTAATTTATCTGGCCAATCCCTATAGGTATTAACCATCTTCTGCAAGATATTCTTGATGTTCTTGTTGGCGGCCTCAATAGCTCCATTGGTTTCTGGCCGATATGTTGATGACTTATGAAAAGCCACATTGTATTTCTCTAACAAGTCTATCACCTCCTTCTTGAAGTGGAAGCCATTATCTGATATTATTTCGTTTGGAACTCCGTATCGACAAATGATATTGTTCCTGATGAACCTAGCCACATGCGATGCTTTCAACACCACATAGGATGGAGCTTCCACCCACTTTGTAAAGTAATCAATTGCCACCAAGATGTATTTATGCCCATTCGACCCTTTTGGTGTGACTGTACCGATAACGTCGGTTCCCTAGATTGAGAAAGGCCATGGCGAAGTCATGTTGTACAATTTTGACGGCGAGATGTTCATGTGATTAGCATGAATTTGACATTTGTGGCATCGTCGAACAAAACCAATACAATCCTCCTCCATAGTGGACCAGTAGTAACCTTGCTTGAGAATCTTCCGGGCTAACGTCACTCCGTTCATGTGCGATCCGCACTCTCCCCCATGGATGGCCTCCATCAGGCGCTTTAATTTTTCTTCTTCGACACACAACTTATGTATTCCCAGATGACCTCTTTTGTACAACTTACCTATGCAGATGATAAATTGAAAGGCCATTCACCGTATTCTCCTTTTGTCTTTGGCATTTGCCCCTGGTGGATAAATCTCTTTTTCTAAGAAGTTTCAAATATCGTAGTACCAAGGGTTTTGTCTTGCGCTTCATCTATTGCGGTGATAGTTTCATAGGCCGGCGTGTATCTCTGCTCAATGATAATAAGACGTATTCGGACTCCTAGTGGGATGTCTACCATAGAAGATAGAGTTGCTAAAGCATTAGCGAACTTGTTGTTCTTTCTCAGTAGATACGTGAAATTCAGCTTTTCAAACCTAGGAATCAGAACACCCAGGGTCTGGTGATAAGCCTTCATCTTTTCTTTTTTGACCTTCCAGTCTCTATTTGCTTGAGAAACAACTAGGTTCGAGTCCCTAATGACGTCCAACCTTTTTGCCCCTAGTTCCAGGGCGGCTTCTAAACCAGTGATACACGCCTCATATTCTGCTTCATTATTGGACACTTTAAACCAGAGTTTGAAGGCTAAAGGTATATATGAGTCGTCGGGTGCTATCAGCAACACACCTATCCCATAGCAGTATTGATTGGATGCTCCGTCAAAGTGTCCAACACACCTATCTCATAGTAGAATGGCTTCATCTGGGAATAGGTATTCCACCGCTTCATCCCCTTCTACTGGGTGATCGGCTAGGAACTCTGCTACAGCTCTGCCCTTGACCGACTTACGAGTAACATACCTAAGATCAAATTCGGAGAAGAGAAGCAACCAACGGGCTAGCCTACCCGTAAGCGCTGGTTTCTCACAGAGATATTTGATGGGATCTAATCTCGAAACTAGGATTATAGAGTGAGCTAACAAGTAGTGCCTCAACTTCCTGGTAGCCCATACTAAGGCTAGGCAAGCTTTCTCTAACGGAGTGTAGCGGGTCTCATAATATAGCATTTTCTTGCTCAAATAGTAGATGGCTTTCTCCACCTTATCCTCAAATTCCTGAGCAAGCATACATCCCATAGTTGTGTCTGTTACTGACAGGTACAGAATCCAAGGCTTCTCCGGCTCTGGCAGCGACAACACGGGAAGATTCTAAAGGTACTGTTTAATCTTCTCAAAAGCGAATTGACATCGATCATCTCGTCGAAATTTCTTTCCTTTCTTTAGGAGACCAAATAGTGGTTCACAAGTCAAGGTTAATTTGGAAATAGACCGTCTTATGAATTGCACTTTACCTAGAAAGCCTCACAGCTCCTTTTCAGTCCTTGGTGGTGGCATTTCTAGGATGGCTTTGATTTTGGAAGGATCTACCTCGATGCCCCTCTGTGTGATAAAAAAGCCCATCATTTTCCCTGCTGTTATGTCGAAGGTACATTTCTGCAGATTCAACCTCAGTCTGTATTCTCTAATCTGTTGAAAGAATTTCTTCAAGGCAATGTAGTGGCCTTCTCTTTCTTTGGACTTGACAATCATGTCATCCAAGTACACCTTGACCTCTTTGTGGATCATATCATGCAGAATAGTGGTTGCAGCTCTCTGATAGGTAGCCCCGACATTCTTCAGCCCCAAATGGCATAACCCAATAGCAGTAGGTACTTTACGGCGTAGTAAATGTAGTTTTCTCTCTGTTCTCGGGTGCCATCAGAATCTGGTTATACCTGGAAAACTTGTCCCTGAAGGATAACAATGCATGACCCGTAGTGAAGTCCACTAATTCATTAATGTGCGGCAGAGGAAAGTTGTCCTTCAGACTGGCTCTATTCAAATCCCGAAAGTCCACACACACCTGAATTCTACCATTCTTTTTCAGCACTGGGATAATGTTGGCCAACCAAGTCGGATATTCAGATACTAACAAGAAATGTACCTCGATCTACTTGGTGACCGCTTTTTTGATTTTCAATGCCCAATCCGGACGGATTCTTCGCAATTTCTGCTTGACGGGTTGGGCCTCAGGGTCAAGAGAGATCTGATGGTGTACAATCTCAAGATCAATTCCTGGCATGTCTTCGTAGAACCACGCAAAAACATCTTTGAAATCTTTCAGTAAAGCGACTAAGCGCTCGCGCTCCTCCGAAGACAACGTGGACCCCAATCTGGACCAGCCGCGGATCCTTCTCAGTTCCCACATTAAAAGCAATGATTTCATCAGCATAAGGTTTTGCAAACCTCTCCTCCTCTGGATTAATCAAGTTTTTCAAAACTAGAGGAATTCCTTCCTCTTCGTTTTCATTAAAATTTTGAAAATCTTGGTCAATGCAATAAACAAACAGCACCAAGAAATACTCAGAATCAGCAGCGTTCTTATTCATAAGGTCCAGCTCTTCGGTTACAACCGACTCAAAAGCAAAAGAAAAAGAGGACCTAGACAAGACTTTGGCATCCGGGTTATCACTCCCAGGAACACCAGACTCAAACTCAGAAGAACCGGAATCTAATTCCGACTCCATAGACTCTGTGGAATCAGGTTCTAACTCATCACCCGACTCAGAACTAGACAGGTAGCCCTCCTCCAGCTGCCAGATAAGAGATGGTGCTTCAGATGCATTCAAAATGCTATTGGATGGGTTCACACCCTGTTGGTCCCCGATCATGGAGATGGTAAGGTTATCCCCCAAGTTCTTTGAGTCAGTTGGAGGATTTGTAAGAAGACATGCCAGTACTGCTCTTACTCCAAGCTCGTTGTTGTCCGAGTTACTTTCCATGCTTCTTTCAGCTTCAGCATTTGACTCAGCCTTTTCCTCTGCATCACTATCTTGCAACTGCAGGTTAAAGAAGATTTCGAATCTGAGGACACGCTGCTTCACAGAATTCATCCAGGGCTCGGGAAAGTCGCAAAATGGGAAATCTTCTTCCTCCCGAACGAAGCAGCCATTCAGCATTCCTCGGATTGGCCTGTGAATGAGCTTATAATGTTTCTCAACCTGCTTGGCTCTAGTTCTCCCTGTCATCTTTTCTTTGTTCCTGATCCAGTCCTCTTTGGTGGGTACATATCCCAGACCAAAGGCATGAGGATTATGCGGCACATCGGCCAATGCTGTGACACCTTGCTGGCTACTTCTTCCAAGTCCCATTCCTGGCACATGTCACAGTTTGTTCATGACATAGATTGATTGGGCGCTGACATACATGCCCTCATCGACGGCCAAGATGGTCTGCACTACCCGGGCCTCAGCCAGCGTAAACCCTAAAAGGAATTCATCCTCATCGCTATGAACGATCTCCAGCACTAGTGTAGTTACCTCTGGCATGGGATAGATAGACGAATTCTTGAAAACAATTGCCACTCCTTTCCCATGAGGGTATTTCGACATTTGGTGGAGGGTGGAGGAGACTGCTTTTACCAGATACAGCCAAGGTCTCCCTAGCAGTAAGTTGAAGGTGGCCGAGACATCTAAGATATGGAACTCCACATCCTGCTGAGCTGGGCCTACTTGGACTCTGATTTATACTGTGCCCATAACCTCCTTGCTGGTATTATCATATGCCCGGATTACTTGGGCTGTGGGCACAAAATCTGCCAGTCTAAGGCCGATGGCATAAGCTGTATGAGAAGGATAAACGTTGATAGCTGAACCGGTGTCTATCAACACCACTGGTACCCATTTTTCCTTGCACTTAACGGATATGTATAGGGGTTTGTTGTGAGTTGAGCCATCCAGTGGCAGTTTGTTGTCAGAAAAGGTTAGGGTTGGCCCGGCACCACCTGGGAAGACCAGTCCCATAAGCTGTTCAGGGGTAGTGTCAATAGACAATTTAGATTATCTATTGCTGATAGTACAGCCTGTCGATGCACCCGGGAGGCCATGAGAAGACCCCAAATAGAGATGTCAACTTGGATTTTCTTCAGTTGTTTCAACACTACCTCTTCTTCCAACTGCTTCTCTTTCTGTTTCTCAACCTCTCTATCTTTCCTGGATGCCTCAATTTGATCTAAGTGCAGTGGCTTGAAATACTGTCCAGTTCTTGTCATGTGGTCTATCTCTTCTGCATACCACGTGTTGTCTGGAAGGCACTCACCCCAGTCTTCATTGGTGTGAGCTAGGAGTAGATCATTATCCTTCCACTATACACTTCCGGTAGCCGACAAACAGTTGTCCAGCTCCGTTTGGATCACTCTCACATCACAAGTATTCCTCACAGGGTGTTGGGTCATTATAGCTTTCTGGTTTTCTTCGATTCTCTCTCTTGCAAACTGCTTCAACGCAACTTCCTGTTCTGTGTCCACAGCACTCACAGTGCCCAGTTCCTGAGCTAAATTTTCCACGTCGGTGTTCTCCGGTAATTTCCCATTTTCATCGGCCATTCCGGCCACTTCAGCAACTCTTGCTCCCTTTTCCTCCGATTTTGTTTCAGTTCCTTCCTCCATGTTCGGTTCATCACTCAACCACCCAGAGTTGTCTATTGATCCATTCAAATCGAACCAGTCAATCTGCACATCCCCTTGATCTTGTTTGTCAAAGAACTGCAGATTATCTAAGTCCTCCTCAAGTTCCACCAAATCATCCAACCCTTGGCTCAGGCCATCCTCCCTAACCACATTGACCTCCACTACAGTTGGCAACACCACTTTCGGCTTGGCTTAATCAATTAGCACAATGTAGCAACTTGGATCGTAGACCCCTTTAGACAAGTCCTCAGAGCACTCAGGCAACAGACTCGTACTCTCCTCTAAGACCAGCCTTCCTTCTACTATAGCTGTTACCACCACAGGTTTAGGTTGAAGTGCAGACGTGTCCATCATGCACAAATCTGTGCTTTCAGGAATGAACATCGTCAGTCTAGGTAGGTGGGAAGGGGTAATATATATGCTCGGGTCGTAGAGGATGGCCAGTGTATGGATTAGGTTTAGATTGTGAGGTGGGGGAACCTGATTATGGGCCGAGAGAGGGTTGGTAGTTACATTTGCTTTTTGGGGTAGTGCAATCAGCGTATTGTCAATGAGGTCTTGAATCTCATGACGCAGCCTCAAGCATTGATCGGTGTCGTGACCATGCTGCTGGTGAAAAGCACAGTACTTGGCTGGGTTGTGTTTCGATGGAAGAGGATCAGGTAGTGGGCGTGGCTCTAATGGCTTAAGGTGCCCTTTCTTGATCAACACCTTCATGGCTTTAGATAAGGGCATGTAGAGTGGGGTAAAGGTCCTCTGGGATCGGGCAGGGTTGTTTGAAGTTTGTGGAGCTGTATTGGTAAAGGGATTGGCGGTCTTGGTTATGGTGGTGACAACAGTCACATCCGACGGCTGTGCAGTTGTGTTACCACTGGTGGTTGCATTGGAACTGCACACAAAATGCCTCTTGGCCTGCTGTTTCTCATTAGTAATCAGCTCTTGTTTCATGGCGTCTTCAATTTGAACCCCCATCTCATAGAGCTCGGTTAATGTGAACAAAGGTAGAACGATCATTTTATGAAACAATTTCCCCTGCGAATTGCAGACTACCATCCTTATCTCATCTTTCTTTGAAGCTTGTGTGGTCATCATTGAAGCCTTAGCCCTCCACCTCGTCACGAATTCTGAGAAGCCCTCCTTCGGCTCCTGGCGCGTTGCCTCGAGATCACGAGTTATGACCTCAATTGTGTTGTACGAGTATTGTGCAACAAAGGCCTTAGCCATTTCCTCCCAACTTTGCTTCACAGAATCTTCTAGCTTTGCATACTATATAGCCGCTATTCCCGACATAGTCCGGCCAAAGAGTGAGAGTTTTTGCAGTCTGGTCAAGCCCATCGGCCACAGGATGTTGAAAAATAGTCGAAGATGAACCATGGGATCTCCGGAGCCATCGAATCGATCAATGTTTGGCATTTTTGAACCGATCTGGCAATGTCACTGCTGAGTCGGTATACCTGTCTTCAATGTCAGGAATAGAGTTAACACCATGTGCTCTCTTAAATAGCTTCTCTATCTTGTTAACCTTACGCACAGTCGGGTCAACCTCAAACTCAAATGGAGCCTAGTTTTGATATACAAGTGCTTCGGGGGCTTGTGGTGGGATCGGCTCTGCCAGATTGCCCTAATTCTTAACATGGGCAGTGGCTCCGGGTTCTGGGATACCCGTAGGAGGTGTATAAGATGTAGAAGCAGCTGCCAGTTGTGGTTGTTGTTGTTGCAGCCTAGTTATTACCTCTGCCTGACGTGCTGTGACCTCAGCTTGACGAGCAACGTCTTGCTGCATGGTTTCAACTATTTGCTGAAGGTGGTGGATTAGTTTCTCCATGCTGACTGGGGGATATTGTGCCATCAGGATTGGCGAGTGATCTCGTTCTGGATTAGATATAGAAGATTGGCCCTGAGCCTGGCTAGATGTAGGTGAAGTGAGGGGTGACTGCTGTATAAATTGGACCGACGAACTCTATTTGACTCTCCTCTGTCTAGTAATCGGTGGGAGCGAAGTAAACACGGGCTGTCCCCTAACAAGATCTCCGGCTTTGTAAAGCCTTCTGACACGGGTCCAGAGCACTTAGGGGATATCCGAACTTTTCTAAGCTATGGTGTTAAACTACCTAGCAAAAAGAAAGTAGTAATCAGAAACCGCACAGCACCTCAGCTCAGATGTAAACAACACACAGATGTAATCAAAGCTGTAGCACTATACTCAACAATGAATTTTGCCCCCAAAACTGATACCCAACTTGCAACTGATATGCACATTCCTGTACAGTTTCACTGTAAAGCACATACCAGTTAAATGAGAGCCAAAACACCCCTATGAGGGCGTAGGGTTACCCTGTCCTAGTTTCGTCAGGAACTACGGTTCAATATTCAAACAAAGCGGTTTTCACCCAATCCTGTATCCGGGTAAGCATCCTGTCCTAGTTTAGAACAGTCTCTATGGCTTTCGATATGCAACTAGGCCAAATGGTCAAAAGAATACCTCAACAAGACTACCTAATATACCTCTCACACCTAACACCGAGAAGTGAAAAGAGGATCAAGTCGTACAGCAGTAGTCCAAATCCAATGGTTGTGTTCCCATCATGGCAGAGCCTGTGATCGGTCAACCTTTTGGCAAGTTTTTTGGGCAAGCCTCCAGCAAACAGTCCAGGAATAGCAAATGGCAAACACAGTGACTTAGGCGCACCAATACAAATGCAATGCAAAGAAACACATAAGTGTAGATAAAATTTCATATCATGAATTTCAAGTTAAGTTCTCTAATTTCCCCAGTAGAGTTGCCAGAAACTGTAGCCCTACTTTTTCGCACCCCCTTTCGGAAGTCGAAATAAGCCCTACAGTTTGGACTCCAGCGGTTCTAAATCTGATTCCACAAGTGCAATGCAAAATAGATAATCACCAAAGAGTCCAAATCCAGCAAATCTTTTGGAAAATCAATTTTGAATCAAATTGCCAAAAATGGACTGCTTTGCCAGATACAGAGTCTCCACCTAAATATTGTATTTTTGGAAAATTTAGGAAACCCATGACTCGTGCCAAAGGCCACGTGTTCGTCATCACCAAGATTGTCTTGGTTCCAGAATTTAGGTACGAGAGGGAAAGGTCATGAATGAATTTGAGCACCCCCGCTCGCCCAATCAAAGATCGGCCTCTACTAATCACGCTATGAATGTTATGTACATTATATGCTCTAGTTCCGGTTTACTAGGGTAGCATTACTATGTGATGCGCACACACACAAGTATAGACTAACTTGAAAGAATTGGAATGCTTGATTCATGTTTGTTTTGAAAATTGTTTCGAAATATGTACCACTTGAAAAAAGTGATCGCATATAAACAGTACTCAAATTATTCCAATTCAAGCAATAAGCCTTCATCCACAGGCATTCAAGTAATTTATCACTTAAGCAATTAGCCTCATGGCAAACATGCTAACATGGCAACAATCACACGCATGCGATACGCAAAAGCAAGTAAAGGCTTACCTAGTACTCCAAGCCAAAAGAGAAATAAGTTAGAAAAATGCATGATTTCAAACTATGCGATTTGACTAATGCAACACATGCAATATGCAATTACTAGGCTCGGCTACTAATATGGCATATGGATCAATTAAATAACATGAGGTCTAAGCACGTATTCAAAGAAGTGCTAAACTAACAGTGCAGTTAGAATGATGAACCGAGTCTCGGTGCATGCAAAACAAGTGAATGCAAACATAAATAATGCTAATTGAAACATGATGTCCCTAAACTAACCAACATAAGCTAGTAAATAAAAGGGAGAAACACGTGGGGTTAGAAGACATACACATTATTACAATTGCGCTCTCACGAAGGAGAGTCCGAATGAACTAACTAACTAAAGCTAAGCTAATTATTACAAAACAAATGAAATTAGCTAAACTACTTAACTAATTATTACACCAAATGAATTAACTATTTTAGTTAAGTAATGATTACAACATCATAACTAGCTAACTACTTTAACGAATTAAAATAATTACAACACAGGTGCAATTAAAAGAAGTAAGTATGCTAAACAATTAAGTACTAGGCTAACTACTCCACCTCGGGAAGCGAGGGATGTTCATGCGCATGCTCGGTTTCCACTTGAAAAGGCCACTATTTTGCTTCCGGAGAGCCTTTGTTGCACAAAGAACACATACTGCAGACACCCCATTTTTGACGGTCCTCAAGACTTGGACGTCATCGTTTGAACACTCGATGATCATCTATGCATGTGTTCGTTTTGAGTTCCCAGAGGCCTCGGCCACGTGCCTTGCCTCAAGATCTCTCAACTTGTCTGTTTTGTGCTTGGTTGTGGACCGAACACTTGTGTTTTTGCTTTTGAGGGAAGAGGGTGGCTTGTTTGCCATCCCCTCAACCCATCAGCCAAGGCTTGAGGCCATCGGCCTTGTTCTCTTGCCATCGGCCAAAAGTGTTGGCCGATTGGCACATTATTTGGTCGGCCGGCAATTATGTTGGTCGATCAGCCATGTTTTCTGGCCGAACCTTGTTCATCTGCTTTATGCAGATATTTTATGCCAGCTGTCATAGCTGGCATGCATAATTCACACCCTCCATACGTGTATGAAGGGATTTGCACCTTTGCTTAGCTTGCTTAGGAAGCCTTGGAATTGGATTTCTATAAGAAGGGAGCTCCTCCTCCCTTCTCAGAGGTTCTGAAAAATAGGGTTAGAGAAGTTGTATCTATCTATCTCTATATTTCCCTCTCTTTACATCTTTGTGTGTGTTTTTGTGCTCTAAAGGGTGTTTTGTTCTCACTATTGCACACAAACACCTAGCAATACACCATCCTTGGTTGCTGAGGTGCTAGGGAGTTGGTGTTAGGGTTCTTGAGGTGATTTTGATTAGAGAAAGTTACTGGAGTGGTGTTCTTGAAGAGGTTCTTCAAGGGTGAGCAAACTTGCTTTTAAACCCCCATTCTTGCTCAAGCTTTTAGACCTATTTTCTTATTGTTTTAAGCTTAACTCTTAACTGATAAAAGTTCTAATTTTTTATGCTTTAGATCTTTGGTTAAGATCACTTTTTGGTTTGGGGTTTTTTCCTCCCTCTTAGGCCTTGTTAGGCCTTGTTTTAGGCCATCCCTTTTGGCCCTTGTTCTTGGCTTTGCATGACCTTCCTACCACTGAAATCTAGAGGATTTTCAGTGGTGGGAAGGTGGTTTTGGGGTCTTAAATAGGAGAGGGTCATCCCCTCTCCTTATTGTCTTGAATGCTAGTATAAATGGCTTATATTGGTAGCATGTTTGCTTGGCTTGTTTTAGCTTCATTTCAGTATGTATTAGGCTTTGTTTTGCCATGATATAACACTATTTTGACTTGGTTTGGACATACCATGTATGCTTCATGTACTTGCCTTGCAATCCTTTCATTTGCCTTACCATGCATCATGCTTTAAGCCATGTTTCTAGTATGATTTTGGCTCGACTCCATGAATCTTTTAGCCTTGTTGTAACATGCTTAAGCTATAATTTGAGTTGTTTTGACCATATATGCCATGCTTTGTATAGCCATAAGGCATTCTAGCTTGTTAGCCTTAAGTGTCCAAGTCACTAGCATGCTTTACTTGGACCATTTCAATGATTTGGCATCATTTGTTATACTATTTCAGTTCATATTTCATGCTGAAACACTTGCACTTGTCACTCCTTTAATGCTTTAAAGAGTTGATGTTTTATGCCTCATGAATGGGTCATTGTGTATGCCATCATGTTTAGGTCTTTGGGATGCCATCTAAGTGGGTTTTTGGTCTTGTTTTACCATGCCATAACTCTGTTTTTCATTTCTTAAGTCATGCCATGTTTGGTTTTGATAGGTGTAGTGTAACACCTCTTTTGTAGCCTTGCATGCCTCATGCTTTTGGCCCTTTGTTCTAGCTTATTTTGGCTTTGGTCCTTGCATGTTTTAGGCTCATTTTGGCATGATCTAGGATTGTTTTGGATTATACTTGTCATTTGCTTCAGATTTTGCATAGCCTTGGTGTGAGTCCCTTGGCTAGTTTCAAGCTTTTAAGCCTTTTTGCATGACTTGCTTGCTTTGTTTGGTTGGTTTGGCACCTTTCCTAACATGATTTCAGAGCTTATAATGTATGTCACATGTCCATATTTGTCCCCTTTTACGTGTTCTTGAAAGTTGCTCTCCTATGCTTAGGTGATAGGCCAATTGGCATGCATGTTTGTATGTACCTTTGTCTTCATTTCCATAGCATTTCGGCCACTGATTTGGGCATGTTTAAGAGCTGTTCACTTTAGTTTAAGTCCATCCTTTCGCATGTTGTTGCATGTTTACCTCGCATGTTGCCGCATGCTTGTTGCATACTTGGTACATTATATGTTGTTGCATATTAGTTCCCTTGCATGTTGTGGCATGCTAGTCCTATTACATTATGCTTACATGCTTGTTGCGTGCTTTGCTAATTGACATGTTGTTGCATGCTCATCCATCTTGTATACTTGTTAGATTACATGTTGTTGCATGTTTGTTATTGGTATTATTGTTGCATGCCTATTACATTGTATGCATGCATGTTTGCATGCTTAGGTTGCATATCGCTTGCTTGCATGCTCATGTTGCATTAGCTTGCTTGCATGCTTAGGTTGCATTGCATTATGTGTGCATTCCTTGTCTCTTTATCATGCATGATAGAGGTTGGGGCCCCTTATGTGTTTTGTGCATTTCATTTTATATTGAATTGCACACTTGGCTTCTTTGGCCAGCATGCATTGAAATGCGTGATTGGTGGTCCGAGGGTCGAGAACTACACACCTTTGAGTCTTAAACATGATAAGGGGTGTAGTTGTGTAAATATTTTCTTGGAAATGCATTGCCATGCTCTGTTCGTCCTCTGCTGCAGCAAAACAGCTTTTTGCAGGGAAAAATGGCCGATCGACCATATTCAGTGTCAATCAGCTAACAATGTCTGGCCGAGAGCTTTATTTTTGGTCGATGACCTTCATCTCTTGGCCGATGGCCCTATCTTTTGGCCGATGGCCTCTCAGCATGCCCACAAGGTGGTTCAGAAGTGTCACAAAAGTTGGCACAGTTTTTAGAGGTACAGAGCAGTGCAAACAGAGGCAACATGAAGCATGGCAACGGATTTCCGAGTGAAGCCGACCGAGCATGCATTCGTCCCTCTTCCCGAGGCTGCTTTACTATCTTCACAACTTAATTAATTTGTTAATTATTTAAGTGTTGTAATAATTAGTTTTAGCTAGTTATTCATTTGGTTTTGTAACAATTAATTAGCTTGTTAGTTAGTTAATTAGTTAATTTGTATTATTCTTTCGGTCTCTTCCTCGAGAGAGCCAATTGGTGTAATAAGCGTGCGTGTGTGTGATGCATGTCTTCCAACCCCACTCCTTTCTCCCTTTTACTTAACCGCTTACAATGGTTAGTTTTAGGGCATATTTATTTAGCATACCTTATGCTTACATGTTTGTATCCATCCATCTGTATTGCATGCACCAAGCTCGGCGCATCATACTAACTGCATCGTGTTTCAATTCCTACTTGAATACATGTATCGAGTTGTCATATCTCACATGTCATTTTAGAATAGCCGAGCTTATTTCTAGTTGCATTTTGCATGTGTTGCATTAGCCATCTTAACATGAGCTGGGATGATGCATTTGATTACTAACTAGTTCTTTATTTTGGCTCGGAGTACACTGTGAGTGTTTGCGCTTTAGCATACTGCATGTGTGTTAATGTTGCCATGAAAGCATACTTACCATGAGGCTAACTGCTAAGTTGATTAACTGCCTGAATGTCTGTGGATGAATGTTGGATTACTTGAATTGGAACGATTCATTGAAATCCGTGTTTTAGCCTATTTACGAGTAGCAAACTTCAAACCATTTCCAAACAAACGGATATGCGATGCTTTGTTCCAGATTAGGCGATCTAGTCTATACTTGTTTGTTGTGCGCATCACATAGTAAGATTAGCTAATTAACCGAAATAAGAGCACATGTGTTTTCAAAAATAAGATATCATGCTTAGTACAGGCCGATCTTTGATCGGGCGAGCGGGGGTGCTCATAGATGACCTTCCCTAATCGTACCCAAGTTTCCGAGCCGAGGCAACTTTGGTGATGACGGACACGTGGCCTTAGGCATGAGTCAGGGTTTCCTAAATTCCCCCAAAATAAAATATTTAGGTGGCGACTTTATATCTGGCAAAGCAGTCCATGTTTGGCACTTCTTTACAAAAATCAGTTTTCCAAAACGATTTGCCGGATTTGGACTCTTTGGTGATTTATCGGTCTTGCATTGCACTTTGTAAGATTAGATTCAGGACTGTGACATCGAGTCCGAACTGTAGTAGCTAGAGAACAAAACGAGATTTCCTCAAGAGTTCTCCGGGCGCGTCTACAGTTTTTGGCGACTCTGCTGGGGAGTTAGAGAACTTGACTCGAACTCATGATATCTTGTTTTGTTCACACTTATGTGTTTTTTTGCATTGCATTTACATTGGTGCGCCTAGGACACCGTGTTTGCCGTATGCTATTCCTGAACGGTTTGCCGGAGGCTCACTTCGAGAAGCGTGCCATAAGGCTGACCGGTTGGGGGCTCTGCCACGACGGGAACACAAACCTCGGTTTTACCGGGGCACCCTTTTTGACCATTCGACCTAGTGCATATCGGAAACTATAGTGACTATTCCAAGCTAGGACAGGTTGCTTACCCGATTATAGGTTGTTTGAAACCGCTACGTGCGTAGTGAAACCCTAGCTCCTGACAAAATAGGACAGGGAAACCCTACCCCAACATAGGGGTGTTTTGGCTCTCATTTACTTGCTATGTGCTTTTAGAGTGTGCCTCTACAGGAATGCACGTATCAGTTTGCAAGTCTGTGGTATCAGGCCTGCGGGCATCAGTACTTTGAGAATCAGTTATATCTACGGGTATCAGATTCAGATTCGGGGCAGTGATTTGGGAACAGTGATTAGTGGTTGAGAACAGTTCATTCAGCTTGTGCTTGCCAAACTGTGTGTTGTGTTTATTTAAGCTGTTATGCTGTCTGTTTTTCTATTCATTATTTCCTTATTATGCTTTATTTATCTTTTTGCAAGGTAGTTTAGCACTATTGCGTCCGACCAAGTAGATATCCCCCGAGCACTCTGGGTTAGAGGTCGTAGACTTAATCGATCTAGGGATCTGATAGATGGACAAGCAGTGTTCCTTTCTTTACCCCCAGTTACCAGACGGAGGTCAAAAAGGCGCAGTGTATCGGTACAACGGTCACCAGATCAGTGGTCTACCCCGCCAGTGAACAGTCAGGCTGAGGTCTCAGTTTCTATTGTAGGGACAGATATACCGGTTATTCAGCTAGATCCACATCCTATCGCAGGAATGGAAGAGATGATGCGCCAGCTCCAGGAAAGAATGAGAACCATGCAGCAGGACGCTGCCCGTCAAGCAGAATTTTCCAAGCAACAGGCTGAGGTCATGGCCCAACAGGCAGAGTTAATTACCAAGCTATAGCAGCAAACTGGAGCATCTGCTTCGCACCAGGTTCCTCCCCTACCAAGAGTTCCCATACTCGGGGAGACAGCTAACGTCCAGGATGATACGGACATTCCAATCGGGCCGACTCCGCCCCCGATCCTACCCCAGTTATCCAAAGCACAGACCAACCTACCGGATTCTCCCTTTGAGTTTGAGGTGGACCTCACAGCGTTAAAAGTGAGCAAGTTAGAAAAGCTGTTCAAGAAGTCTCAAGGTGTGAAGTCCATTCCGGATATTGAGGATGGATACACTGACTCGGCTGTGACGCTGCCGGACCAATTTAAGATGCCGCACATAGACCGTTTCGACGGGTTTGGAGATCCTATGGTGCATTTGCGGCTGTTTTCGGATATACTGAGGCCAATGGGCATCTCCAGATTGCAGAAGCTTTCTCTATTTGGCCGGACCCTGTCAGGTGTAGCGGCTATTTGGTATGCAAAACTGGAGGACTCTGTTAAGAGGAACTGGGAAGAGATGGCCGAGGCCTTCATAGCTCAATACTCCTACAATACACAGATCGAGGTCACAGCTTGTGATCGTGAGACAACTAGGTAAGAACCAAAGGAGAGTTTCTCCGATTTTGTGACCCGGTGGAGGGCCAAGGCCTCGATGATGACCATCAGGCCTGTCAACAAAGATCAGATTCGGATGGTTGTGCGCAACCTCCAGCCCAAGCTTATGCAAAAGATGATTGTTCTCCCCCTCCCCACCTTTGCAAATCTACATGAGATAGGGGTGCAGATCAAGGACGCTATGAAATAGTGTCTGATTGACCAAGACAGAGAGAAACCTAAGAGGGCATTCAACCGTAGTACAAATGCAGGCACAAGTAGTGCTGCAGCTACCAGATCTTCAGATGTGGGAATGGTCACTACCACGACCACCCCGAGAACCCTTGCAGCTACACCATTCACCGGCGCGTCCGGAAGTGGCTCACAAACAACCAAGTACTCTCCCCGAGGCCAAAGAACCTTCACTCCACTATACATGCCCCTGTCTAAAGCTCTGGGGGTTTTGATCAAGAAAGGGCACTTGAAGCCCCTGGAGCCGCGGCCGTTACCAGATAAACTCCCTACTTCCCATAACCCAGCCAAGTACTACGCCTTTCACCAACAGCATGGTCATGACACCGACCAGTGCTTTTGATTGCGTCTTGAGATTCAGGATGTCATTGACAACAGGGTGATCGTGCCTCCGGAAAAACCGAATGTCACAACCAACCCTCTCCCACCACATAACCAAGCTCCACCTCCCAAACGCATCAATTTGATCCAAACCAGGGTTGTGTCATACGACCCTAGCGTATATATCACCCCTTCTCACCTACCCAAGCCGGAGGTGTTCATTCCTGACGGCACTAACTTGTACATGTTGGATGTCTCCCGATCCTAACCTGAAATGGTGGTGGTGGCTATCGAAGATAGAACTGGGTCGACTACTGGGGCAGATGAGATTAATGATACAGAGCCTGAGGGGTCTGCGAGCTCCATGAACAACCTGAGCGGTTACATTGTATCAGCGGGCCAGGTTAGGCCGAGAGTGGAATTGCCGATGGGGGCAGAGATTTGTGTAGTACGGGAAGATGGGCTTAATCAGGGGCTGGATGACCTAGCAGAACTAGCGGAGGACATTGCGAACCTTCAATTCTTCAACGAACAGGACTCAGAAGACGTGACTGTCAACTGGTTTGGTCTGGAAGGGGCAACGGAGTCCAGTGGGTGGCTTGACGACGAGCCGGATATTGTTGAACAACCTCAGCTAGAGCAGGATCCGTCAGGGACGGGGACATCAACTGTGACTGTAAGGGCCGGAGAGCAGAGTGCATTGCCGGAGAGCACCAGTGTTAAGAATTTTGTTCAGGATATGGGTAGTTTGAGAACAGAAGAATCTGAACAGCAGGCTGTACTGAAGCAGTTTGAGCGGGAAAGGATCGAAGATTCTGAGAGGACTAGAAAAGCCAAAGCCCCTGTGGGGACGGAAGGTGCTGTGGGCACCGGAACGGAAGGTGCTGTGGGCACATGAATAGTTGTAACGGAGCCAAATAGGTGTCTGTCGGCTGCCGATGGCATGTGGTGGGAAGATGATGGCCTATGTCTTGCCCACACAGATGAAGACTGGGGGAATAACCAGCCGGATGACGCATGGTATATTGGCGAAGTTGACCACATAACTAAGAGCGGGCGTTATTTCAAACCCCCGTACTTAGATCAACCAGAGGCGTTCGGAAAGGATAAGAAGGCGGAGAAGCAAAAAGATAAGCTACTCGAAGAGGAGGCTGTGCTGAAATAGCTGAAGAAGATACAGGCAGACATCTCCATCTGGGGACTGCTTATGGCTTCAAGAGTACATAGACAGGTTGTCCTTTCTGCAATGGACAAAGCCAAACTTTCGATAGACACCACGCCTGAGCAGCTGGTAGGGTTGGTTTTTCCGGGAGGAGCTTCCCTGACGTTGACCTTTTCTAACAAAGAACTGCCGCCTGAGGGCGCAAATCACAACAAACCTCTCTACATCTCAGTGGAATGTAGAGACAAATGGGTACCGGTGGTTCTTGTTGATACAGGATCCGCTATTAACGTATGCCCATCAAGGACAACATATGCAATCGAGTTAAAGCCCGCAGACTTTGAGCCAACTGCCCAGGTGATAAAGGCCTACGACAATACTAGCAGAGAAGTGACCATGAAGATCCAGACACAGGTTGGTCCAGGACAACACGAGATTGACTTTCATGTCTTGGACGTTCCCGCAACCTTTAATCTACTCCTAGGGCGGCCGTGGCTGCACCAGGTGAAGGCAATCTCTTCCACCCTGCATCAGACGTTGAAATACCCCACGGGAAGGGGGTGGCTATAGTTTTTGGAAATTCGTCAATCCATCCGCCGCCAGAGGTGTTTACACCGGTTCTGGAAATTGAGCATGGCACGGAGGATGTGTTCCTGTCAGGATTTACCCTAGCCGAGGCCCGGGTCGTACAAAGCATTTTGGCTACTGATGAGGGGTTGTATGTCAGCGCACAGTCGGTGTACCTCATGAACAAGCTTCAGCACGTCCCTGGGATTGGACTAGGAAAAAGTGACCGGAAGGGCATTGCAGTATCGGCCGAAGTGCCGCACAACCTGTATATCTTTGGCCTGGGTTATCTGCCCACCAAAGAGGACTGGGTGAGAAAAGGTAAAGAAATGGCTGGGAGAGCCAGAGCCAAGCAGACCGGGAGGCATTTTGATTTGATGCATCGGCCTATTCAGGGCACCCTGAACGGACACTTCGTCCGGGAGGAGGAAGATTTTCCATTCTGTGGCTTCCTAGAGACATGGCTAAATGCAGAGAAAAGGCACCTGCCGGGATTTGAGATCTTCTTCGACTTGCAATTATCCGAGGGTGATGTTGCCGAAGAGCGAGCAAACAAACCCATCAGCTAAGGTTTAGCAGTGTAAGGAAGTGGATTCTGGGAGCACTGAGATTGAAATGGAGATAGCACTGGCTTGTCTACTATCAGATCCTACGATCGTACATGAGTGCTTAGGGGATGATCTCTCAGTGTCTATGATCGGGAATGAAACGGCTGCGAACCCACCTTCAAACATTTTGGATGCGTCCATCGCAACCTCTCTCATTTGGCAGTACGATGAGGGATTTTTATCGAGCAGCACCGGGTCAGGTAGTGAACCGGAATCTGATTCCACCGAGTCTGTAGAGTCGGAATCAGGTTCCAGCTCGTCTGAGTCTGAGTTCGGTATTCCTGGGGTGACAACCCGGATGCCATAGTCCTGTCTAGGTCGTCTTTTTCTTTTTCCTCAGAGTCTGTTGTAACAAAGGAATCAGATGGACTGGATGAAGTGATTAATGAGAATTGTGTGGCTGTAGCCTTCGATTATTTTTCTGTACCCTTGATTTATTGCATTAATTCAGACTTTCAAAACTTCGATGAAGACGACGAGGAAGAAATTCCTCCGGTTTTGAAATATTTGCTAGAACAAGAGCAAGAGAGGTTTGTAAAACCGCTGGTTGATGAAATCACCCAAATTAACGTTGGTACTGAGAAGGACCCGCAGCTGGTTCAGATCGGGTCCACGTTGTCTTCGGAGGAGCGCGAGCGCTTAGTCACATTATTAAAAGATTTCAAAGATGTTTTCACGTGGTCCTACGAAGACATGCCTGGAATCGATCCTGAGATTGTACAGCACTGGATCCCTCTTGACCTAGAGGCCCGACCTGTTAAACAGAAGCTCAGAAGGATCCGCCCAGACTGGGCTATCAAGATCAAAGAAGAGATCACCAAGCAAATTAACGCAGGGTTCCTGCTGGTATCTGAGTACCCAACTTGGTTGGCCAACATCGTTCCAGTGTCGAAGAAGGATGGCAGAATCCGGGTATGTGTGGATTTCAGAGATTTGAACAAAGCCAGTCCGAAGGACGACTTTCCTCTGTTGCATATCGACGAGTTAGTGGATTTTACTGCGGGGCATGCATTGCTCTCATTCATGGATGGCTTTTCAGGCTACAACCAGATTGTAATGGCACCCGAAGACCGGGAGAAGACTGTTTTTACCACCCCGTGGGGGACCTATTGTTATAGGGTGATGCCGTTTGGGCTGAAGAATGCTGGAGCTACATATCAACGGGCTGCGACCACAATATTGCACGACATGATCCACAAAGAGGTTGAGCTATACATGGACGACATGATTGTCAAGTCCAAGGAAAGAGAGGGCCACTACACTGCCTTACAAAAGTTCTTCCAAAGGATCAGAGAATTTCGGTTGCGGCTGAATCCTCAGAAATGTACGTTTGGTGTTACAGCAGGGAAAATGTTAGGGTTCTTGATTACACAAAGAGGTATCAAAGTCGACCCTTCCAAAATCAAGGCCATCTTACAAATGCCACCACCAAGGACTGAAAAGGAGGTGTGAGGCTTTCTGGGTAAAGTGCAATTCATAATACGGTTTATTACTAAATTAACCTTGACTTGTGAACCACTCTTTGGTTTCCTGAAGAAAGAAACGAAGTTCCAATGGGACAGCCGATGCCAAGCTGCTTTTGAATAGATTAAGCAATACTTACAGAACCCACTCGTGTTGTCACCGCCTGAGTCGGGAAAACCGTCGATTTTGTATCTTTCAGTGACTAAAACTACAATGGGCTACATGCTGGCACAAGAGTCTGAGGACAAAGTGGAGAAAGCTATCTACTACCTGAGCAAAAAGATGTTGGGTTATGAGACCCGCTATACTTCGCTGGAGAAGGCTTGTTTGGCCTTGGTATGGGCTACTAGGAAGCTGCGGCACTACCTGTTAGCTCACTCCGTAATACTGGTTTCGAGATTAGATCCCATCAAATATCTCTTCGAGAAATCGGCACTTACGGGTAGGCTAGCTTGTTGGTTGCTTCTGCTTTCCAAATTCGATCTGAAATATGTGACGTGCAAGTCAGTAAAGGGGAGAGCGGTAGCAGAATTCCTAGCCGATCACCTAGTGGACGGGGATGAAGCAGTTGAGTACCTATTCCCAGACGAGGCTATTTTGCATGTCGAAGACAAAACTTGGACGATGTACTTTGATAGAGCGTCAAACTAATACGGGTATGGGATAGGGGTGTTGCTGATAGCACCCGACAATTCCCGCATAGCCCTCGCATTCAAACTCCATTTCAAAGTCTCGAACAATGAGGCAGAGTATGAGGCATGCATTGCCAATTTAGAAGCCACCCTAGAACTAGGGGTAAGACGGCTGGATATTATCAGGGACTCGAACCTTGTTGTATCTCAAGCTAAAGTAGATTGGAAGGTCAAAGAAGAAAAGATCAGAATCTACCACCAGACCTTGGACTTGCTGATTCCTCAGTTTGAGAAATTGAACTTCACTCATCTGTTAAGAGAGAACAACAGGTTCACAGATTCACTAGCAACTCTATCTTCTATGATAGACATCCCTTTTGGAGTCCGGATGTGTCCGATCATCATTGACCAGAAATTTGTGCTGGCCTACAAGTTGATTGCTGCCATAGATGAAGTTCAAGATGAGAACCCCTGGTACTACGATGTCTGGAACTTCTTGGAAAAAGAGACGTATCCACCAGAGGCAAATGCCAAGGATAAAAGGACAATTCGAAGAATGGCTGCTCAGTTCATCGTCTACGGGGGAAAACTGTACAAGAAAGGTCATCTCGGGATGCATAAGCTGTGTGTTGATGCCGAAGAATCGAAGCGCCTGATGGAGGCCATCCATGGAGGAGAGTGCGGAGCGCACATGAACGGGGTGATGCTTGCCCAGAAGATCCTTAGATAGGGTTACTACTGGTCCACCATGGAGGAGGATTGTATTGGTTTTGTCCGGCGATGCCACAAATGTCAGATCCACGCCAACCGCATGAACATTCCGCCGTCGAAGCTGTACAACATGACCTCGCCATGGCCGTTTTCAGTCTGGGGGATTGATGTGATTGGAGCTGTCACTCTGAAGGGGTCCAATGGGTATGAGTTCATTCTGGTCGCGATAGACTATTTTACAAAGTGGGTTGAGGCCCAGTCTTATGCGGTGTTGAAGGCTTCGCATGTTGCCAAGTTCATCAGGAATAACATCATCTGTCGCTAAGGGGTCCCAAATGAGATCATTTCAGATAATGGTTCCCACTTCAAGAAAGAAGTGATTGACTTGTTGTACAAGTACAACGTGGCTTTTCACAAGTCATCCACATATCGGCCGCAGACCAACGGGGCAGCTGAGGCCCCCAACAAGAACATCAAACACATTTTGCAAAAAATGGTGGAAATCTACCGGGACTGGCCAGATAAGTTGCCATTTGCTCGGTGGGGCTACCGGACTTCAATTAGAACTTCTACTGGGGCGACTTCATATTCCTTAGTCTATGGGATGGAGGTCGTTCTGCCTATCGAAATTGAGGTTCCGTCATTGCGAGTACTGGTTGAGTGTCAGATAGCTGAGGCAGATTGGCAGCAGAGTAGATTCGAAGAACTCATGTTGTTTGATGAGAGAAGGTTGAATGCACTGTACCATGTTCAGGGTTATCAATGCAGAATTGCCAGGGCTTTCAACAAGAAAGTTATGTCCAGGAATTTGAAAGAAGGAGATTTGGTGTTCAAAGACAATCGAGCTCCCATCCACGACCCTAGGGACAAGTTCAGACCCAATTGGAGTGGTCCTTATATCATCAAGTCTATCTGGTCAGGCGGAGCTGTCATTCTAATGGACCTAGATGGCCTAGAGTTCTCCCAACCGATCAACATAGACAAGTTGAAGAAATATTTTCCCTGAGTGGCACGCTAGGCCGAAAACCCGAAAGGGCGACCTAGGCAAAAGTTAGAGCACAGAAAATTTGAAATTATAAAAACTGAGCTCGCAAGGTTGAAAACCCGCAAAGGGCAACCTTGGCAAAAGTTAGAGCGTAAAAGGTGAGGGTTAATACATGAGTGAACCTAAGCCGAACTACGTAAGGCTTGATTCCCATCTTTGGGATACGTAGGCAATTTCATCCTGAAGTCTAGCCATAAACACTTCCTCGATCAACTTTGTCCATGTGATCATGTTTGGACATCTTCGTCTTTTTTAGCATTCAAGAGCTCGGTTGTGATCTCCAGTGCAGTGCTACTCAGACTAGGGGCAACTTTCCAGTTGTTGGGATCCAGGGTTGTGCATCTTAGTGACAGATCTCAGGCGTGTCCAATTCTGTTCCATATCAAAAATGGTTTTGAAAAGTTTTAATAAAAGTTGATTTTGTTCAAATTAATCTTTTTACAACTTAGACCATTTTTAGACCAAACGAAAAATTTTCAGTACCCACAACCTTCAATTTCATTGATTTCAATACAGAGTTCTCCTACTCTTGAATACAAATTGAAGTTGCTTTTATTACATTCATAAAGAAAACTTGAAAGTTCTGATTAAAGCAAATAAATCCGAGGCATAGTCAGGTGTTCCTGCGTCCCCTCCCAGAGCTGGTTGAAGCCTTTGATGCCAAAGTGGGCCCTGCCTGTGCCTCTTCATTGAGTCAATCTATGCACTCATTAGAAAGGGTGCAGTTGAAAATGGGAGCGGGGGCCAGAAGCTCTCTCGTCCTCCAAGCTGTGGCATACCAAGCTAGCTGCGCGCCTCAGACCGGAAATGTAGCAGGGTACTCAATCCCCTATTCTGGGCAAGTCTGATCATGTCCGAACTGGTGCTGGATCCGGAACGAAAAGTAAAAGACACAGTGTGTCAGGCCAATCAACTAAATCCCGGGTTGGCGGGTCATGCTGCAGCTCATCGCCGGCAGATCGAGCCAGGGGCAGCGCCAAGCAATGTGGTCCGCGGACAAACTGCACATCCAGTTATACCACCATTCTTCATCCAGAGCATCGACTAGACATCGCCGGAAGAAATAGCTGCGAGCTGAATATGCCGGACATGAGTCCACCACTCTCAACTTGTCCATCAACCATACCCGGGGAGGGATGAAAAATGAGAGATTAAAGAATAGAGAGGTGTACGTTGAGAGAAAAAGTGAGCAAAGGGTTTTGAGAGAAAAAAAAAAACCGAGCCTGAGGGCTGAGTGATGCAAGCAATATATATGTGAGATGGGGTGGGAAACATTACCTGTAGTAGTAGTGGACTCCCCGCAAACCTAGTCGTCTCCCGACGATGAAAAGCGTCTAATCCTATCAATGTTTCGGCTAGCGTCATGGCGATGTAGCTTTTGCCTTCTTTCAAGCCCTCGGTGACTTCGATCAAACAAGTGCTAAACCCACCAGAGCCTGGGGCAAGCAAGAAATGGGACAACATGCACAAGCAAAGCGCATGTCGCCGATAATCCTGCCAATGATGGTCGCCGCGGTCACCGGCATCAGAAAACCAACAAACTAAGCTCGGAATGTCAAGCTCTCCGTCGTGGATCAATGACCGAGTGTCATGCAAAGTAAGGCTGCATATCCTTCCTAAAGCTTGGATGTGGCCGAACCGGAGTTGAGGCAAGATTTCTTCATCACGCTCGGATTCCATTAAAGCTTGGAAATCCTCGAAAGTGGGACACATCTCTTGACCACCAAAGCTAAAGACGTGTGTTATCGAATTCCAAAACGTTGCTGCGGCATAAAGGAACGGAAAATGCAGCGAAGTGCGACCCAACGTGAATAGTGCATTTATGCCGAAACCCTGGAAATTTAGTCTTTCCGAGCCATCCAAGTTGGTAATCCAAGTTATGAGATTTTGGACAAGGAATTCTTCCATTTGGTGCAAATCAGAGCTGAAAATGAGGAAAACTACGAAGCTGGGGCTTTTAAAGAAGATAAGGTGTTGAGTGGAAGACAGGTGTCAGCATTCTGGAGGTGCTTGCCATTTTTGGCCGATCGGTCAAAAATAATGCTGACCAACCATCTTTTTTTGGCCGATCGGCTAGAAATGTTTGCCGATGGCCATTTCTTGTGGCCAATGGCCTTTTCCTTTGGCCGATGGCCTCTTCCCTTGTTCTATGAGCAGTCTATGTGTTGAATATGCTGAGAATTTGTGGTTGGTACCACTTCCAATGCCTTCCAGTGATGATTTTGCGAAGTCACGCCAGGGTTACTTTAATTTGTTTATTGAGTTGTTGTACATTTGTCTATCGAGTTGTAATTCGTATTCTTTAAGTCTTTGTTTTGCTTCTCGAGTTGTAATTACACTTGGTTAGCTTGTCGAGTTCTTTGTTTCACTTATCGAGTTGTTTTGTCGTTAGTTGGCTCACTACCTGATAAATGCAATTCGATTGTTTGGTTTTCAAAACAAAGTTCAATCTCATTTCCATTGTTATGTAATGCGATGTGATATGATGCGATGCGATGCATAGAATGTACAAATGTAACGCTTTTTAAACAAAATAGCTGTTTTATTTCATTATATGCCTCTTTCAAAAGTACATAGTTTTGAGGAAAATAAAGCCTGCCTGAGGCAGTACAATGTGCTTCAAACTACTAGCAAAAAGAAAAGTAAAGCAAAAAAGGAGAAAAGCAACAAAATGTCTGAATAAAGCAGAAAAGAAAAGTAGCAAATGTCTGGGTCAACATCAATGGTCTCAAGTGTGGGAGTCGGTCCTGGTCCTCTTCCTGGACGAGGGTCCAGGATCACCACCGTCAGCTTCGTAGTCTGAATCCGAGCTATCTCCAGTCTCACCCTGAGAAGACTCTGCCTCCTTGTCAGAATCATCGGGGGAGGGCTCTCGTGAACTGCTCTCAGCACAAGTGCACATGTGCCTGCCTCGGCTGTGGATAGTCATCCCCCGCCTGACTCCCCCTCCTCCTCGAACAGGTACAAAAGGCCCTGCCGGAGCACCTCCCGCGGCCGGAATCTGGGGCCTAAAAAGAACAGTGAGCAAATGCATCATTTATGCTATGCAAAGCAGGGTATGAACATCAAATGCAGTGTATGAGTACAGTGTATGAATGCTGTGAGCAATGTATGAATACAGTGTATGAATACTGTGAGTAGTATATGAGTTACAGTGTATGAACACTGTGAGCAGTGTATGAATACAGTGAATGAATGCCGTGAGCAGCGTATGAAAACAAGGTATGAATACCAAATGTAGTGTATGAGTATAGTGTGAATGCCGTGAGCAATGCTGTGAGTAGTGGGTGAGTTATAGTGTATCAGTGCCATGAGTGGTATGTCAATACAGTGTATCGGGTGCCGTATTGGTAATGTGATGTATCATATCAGTACGGAACAGAATATGCAAAGTTTTTGAAATCGAGGTTGAAAGAACTTACCAGGATCCCGTAGATGGTGAGCAGGTCTATGCTCCGCTGCAGCATCCCCATCACAGAAGCCGTCAGCTCCAAAGACTGTCTAGTATACTTGATGGAAGCCTGCAAAAGTGTTGAAGTCATTAGTATTCTGCAGGATATCAAATCAAATGAAACGACCATACAAAATGCAAAGTATAGCAGTACATACCAGGGTCGACCCACCAACTCCAACAAGCTCATGATCAGCCGAAGGAGGAGCAATGGGTATCTGGTACATCTCCCCACCTGCCCTCGGCAAGTCATGGTGGTGGGCAGCTCTGGTTACCCAACTCCCTATCCTCTCCGGGACCCGCTCCTGCTACGGGCCTGAGGTGCCCTCGGTACTCCTACTCCGGTCACTGGCGCTGCAGGTCTCTTTCGTTGAGCTCGGCGAGCACAGGTCAGAGGCCGTATCAGATATGCCTGGATGAACTCGGTGTAGTCGCCCTCGTCTCTAAAGGGGTCCGAGTCCCAGCCGATTGTGTAGTCCATCATCTCCTCTAGAGTATATCTCTCAGTGTGCCTCATGTGGATAGGAGGCAGCGCCGGGACTATCTGCTCCGGTAAGCCCAAGGTTTGGTGCAGGAAGCGATCGCCCAGGTACCAAGCCCGACAGACCGGGCCCTCCAGCAGAATCCTGAATCGAGTAGTCTCTCGAGCGCCCGCATACTGATCTCTGACTGCCTCCGACAACGGGGCCCAAGGTTGCCAGGTGATTTGCAAATGATATACAGTTTGTTATCTACTATTGAAAGTACAATGTAAAGCAAGGCTTAAATAAACTATAAAGTTTCACATACCTCTGCGGCGGTGATGGTGTCAAAATATCGGCGGAAGAACACAAAAGACTCTCCTGGCCTCCGCTCGCATCTTACATCGAAGCAGTGAGAAAATGGAACGCCAAGGAAGATCTCAACATCTGGCACTGGGGCAAGCCTAGGAAAGTAGGCATACGCCCACAACTACAGAGCATGACAAGGCAAATATCAGTATGCTTATCAGATAAAGTAGAATGCAGAATAAAACAGAAATCAGAGAACAATGTGCAGTGTAAAGCAGATTGTGTGTGTACAGTGTGTGCAGTGTACAGTCAGTGTAAAACAGATTACCTGTGTGCAGCGTGTGCAGTGTACAAATAGTATAAAGCAGAACTGTAAAACAGAAAGGGAAGGTGTACCTCCCAGGCTCGCCAGTAGCCTCCAAGCAAGTGTCCGCTGCGGCGGGAAGATGAGCTCATATATCCATAGAGAGTGGCCAAGCCTGCCCAGCCATAGCGGCGAATCCTAGTCAAGTCCACTAGTGCGCTCAGTAAGTAAAGGGCGACAGTGTTCGCCCGATCGGCGAAGAGTGTGGTCCCCAGCAGGAACATGGTGAAGCCGCGGCCATACTGCTCCTCCTCCTCTCGGGTCATGGGCGCCTGAATCCGTAAGTGGTCCTCGAACCATGAGTACCTCGCAAACCCTGGCCGGGCAAGAGGTGGCTGAGCGCCGAGCAAGTGTATCTTGGCGGCATCTCACTCGTCCATATCTGTATCAAAGGGGATCGGATCACCCCCTAGCCCGATGCTGGTGAGCATCGAGAAGTCGAAGGGAGTCATCGTCATCTCCCCGGCAATAGAAAGGTGGAAGGAGTCGGTGGTATCCCACCACCTCTCCACCAAAGCAGCAAGAAGGGGCCTACTCGTAGTGAGGTGCGAGAGTCCCATACAGAAAGTGCCGCAGCCGGCCTGGTCGATGATGTGGCAGACCGCATCGGGCAGCTCCATGTACCAACCACAGGCAACGGTGTTCCCATACCCCCAGAAGGCATGGGAATCTCCCCGTGTTCAAAACAAACAGTTGCGAAGCAATGTTAGAAATACAGTTTTTAAATGCACTCAGAATTGATGAAAATGCAGTGTGTGTGCATGTATCCGAGTTTACACATATTGGGTGTGGGTGTGCTCATGATGAACTACAGCATTTGATGTATCAGTATGTTCGGGTCATTCAGTTGAAAATGCAGTATGTGTGCATGTGTTCAAGTTTGTATGGATATCGAGTGTGGGTGTGCTCACAACGAACTACAGCATATGACATATCAGTGTATCTGGGTTAAGCAGTTAAAGAACAGAATCGACTATCGTAGTTAGATGTTCTACATTGCAGAAAATGAAACAGAGAAGGAGTATACCTCAACGGCGCCGTAAGACAAATGTGACTCTGGCTCGCGCAACAAGAGCTCCGGTGGCGCGCCCCGCTCATAACTCCTGAAGTGGCGGATGCCATCGGGAGGCAACACGTGTATCGCCAGTCTATAGGTCGCCGGATTGAATGGTTGGACGCGAAGAGGCAAGAGCTCAACCTCAGGATCCACGTCCATCTCTGGGGGAGTCCCACCCCGTGGAATGTCATCTGCCATCTCAAGAAGAGTGCGAAAATGGTCGAGAATGCAAAAAGTCAACCCAAAAGTTAACCCCGAGAGGGTGAAAAATGGGAGAAAAGGTCGGAGCGTGGAAAAGGCACAAAGATCAAGGTAAACTCGGGGGAAACAAACCCCAAGTGGTGGAAACCAAGAAAAGGGACACCGAAATCGAGTTTTGTTCGGTTCAAAGTGTGTGAAACGGGAAGGGTTTCGCGAATCGAACGATGGAAAAGGCTCGAAAACGAGAGAATAACGAGGATCGAAGCGAAGAAAATCACCTAGAGAGGGAGAAGAATAATTTTCGAGTTTGGAGAAGTGAAAATATAGGGTTTGGAACCCTATATTTAAAAGACCCGAGACAAAAAGACAAAACTGCCTTGAAACTGTCATTTTTGGCCGATCGGCCAAATTGTTAGCCGATCGGCTAAATATTTGGCCGATGAGCTTATTTTGTGGCCAATGTATGGCCGATGGACTTTCCTTGTGGTTGATGCACCTCCAAAACCCTTGTTTGGGTCAGTAATGTTGAAGCTCAACCGGCCTTCGTGTTGACCTCGAATCGTGCCTTCCAAGTGCGGCACTTGATACGTACGAGGTGTATCCTTTTGTCTCTTGCGAGATTCGAAAATTGCTTTAAATACGTTGCATTACAACATTTTGTCGTGTTTATAATGAGCGCGCGTTGGTTATACGTCATTTCACTCTTACATTGCTATGTACGTACTATATGCATTGCAGCACATACCGTCCTTGCATTGTTATGCACGTACTATATGCGTTGTAGCACACACCATGCTTGCATTGTTATGCATGTACTATATGCGTTGTCGCGCACGCCATGTTTGCATTGTCATGCACATCCCTTAGGTCCTATTGTCTTGCGCCCCTCCATCCGCGTTGTGTCGCATATCTCATTTACATCATCATGCATCTTATTATCTTACATGCATTATCATGCATTTCAGTACATGCATTGTCATGCACATCTCATTTGCATTGTCATGCATTTCCTTATCTGCATTGTCATGCACATCTCATTTGCATTGTCATGCATGCGTTGTCTTGCACGTCATTTGCATTGTCATGCATTTCCTTACCTCGCATTGTCATGCACGCCTCTTTCGCATTGTCTTGCATTTTCATATAACTCGCATTGTCTTGCTCGTTATTTGTATTGTTTTGCATGCCCTTATAACTTGCATTGTCTTGCTCGTTATGTGCATTGTCTTGCACCCCCTATAACTTGCATTGTCTTGCTCGTTATGTGCATTGTCTTGCACCCCTACTAACTTGTGCTTTGTCTTGCACTCCCCCTCTAACTTGTGCATTGTCTTGCACCCCTACTAACTTGTGCATTGTCTTGCACACCCCCTACTAACTTGCATTGTCTTGCAACCTATCTAACTTGCATTGTCTTGCAACCTATCTAACTTGCATTGTTTTGCAAACCCATCTAACTTGCCTTGTTTTGCAAACCCATCTAATTTGCGTTGTTTCGCGTCCCCCTTTAACTTGCGCTGTTACGCTTGTCATTCGCGTTGTTTCGCATGTTTAACTTACGCTGTTACGTTTGTTACTTACATTGTTATGTACATCTTATCTTGCGTTGTCTCGCATGTTCTACCTGTATTGTTATGCATACTTCGCTTGCGTTGTCACGCAGTTTTAAATTGCATTGTTATGCATGTTTCTAACTATATTGTACCTATTAAGTTTCTTTCTTTTGCAGGCACGATATTGTATGTACGGTTCATTTAAAGCTGGCGAGACCAGACGAACCAGACGGTATTATATTCTCCGTGTGAGATGTAGCGAGAATTGTATAATTCTCTTACATCCTTTCTGCATGTAATGTAGTTAGATTTGTGTTCGCCTGCTTAAAACTGTTGCATGTTTTGCTTCATTACAACTTTCTTCGCATGATCATAAGTTATGTTCAGCATCGTGCATGTTCCTTGCATCTTGTCCCTGCCTGCGGGCACATATCTTTGCTTCTTGTATGCTTGTCCAAGTCTTCGGCCTTGTCGAAAATGGGTCATCTCTGGGCTTTGACATTCACTCCCGTCATCTTTATGACTTTCGAGTTCTGTCAAAGAGGGGCAACTGTAGACACCCCATTTTTGACCGTCCTCAAGACTTGGACGTCATCATTTGAACACTCGATGATCATCCATGCTTGTGTTCGTTTTGAGTTCCCGAAGGCCTCGGCCACGCGCCTTGCCTCAAGATCTCTCAACTTGTCTGTTTTGTGCTTGGTTGTGGACCAAACACTTGTGTTTTTGCTTTAAGGGAAGAGGGTGGCTTGTTTGCCATCCCCTCAACCCACCGGCTAAGGCTTGAGGCCATCGGCCTTGTTTGCTTGCCATCGGCCAAAAAAGTTGGCCGATCGGCACATTATTTGGTCGGCCGGCACTTATGTGGGTCGATGGCCATATTTTCTGGCCGAACCCTATTCATCTGCTTTACACTACAACAAAAAAGGCCTTTGGTGACAGACTGATTTTGTCTCCAACCATCAAATTTTCGTCACTAAAGTGATCTGCGATGAAAAAAATTTGTCACCACGTTCATGGCCTATACGTCGTCCTTGAAAGTACCTGGTGACGAAAAACAGTTTCGTCGCCTATTTTTGATTTTTGGCGACGAAATGTTTCATCGCCGAATGTTGAATTTTTCGTCCTTTATAACATCAATTTCGTCGCCAAAACTAAATAATATTTTATTTTAATTGTTTTTCACGACGAAATATTTCGTCACCAAATAGATTTTTGTGACGAAAGTTTTCCTCACCAATGATATGGATTAAGGTGACAAAAAAATTCATCACTAAAATGAGCATAAAAGAAAATTCTTCAATGACAAAATATTTTGTCACCAAATCTTTCAATTTAGCGACGAAATATTCAGCAAATGTGATGAAATTATTTGTTTGGTATTATATCATTAGTGACAAAATTATTCGTCATGTTTTTTAAAAACTAATAGCGACATTTTTTATTTCGTCACTAATAAAAATTAAAAAATTTGAAAATGAGGGTACTATTTTCTTCCGGAATTTTTTCTTTCCAGTAATAATTCCCTGCGCATTTCAATAACCTGTTCAATAAAATATCTATTATAAATCAATACAAAAATCTGTTCATTTTCATAAACATCACAATCGAATTTCAGCACTATCCACAAAAATACAATATGAACTGCATGCGGATTGTAAACATGTCTCCTAATATCTACAAACAGCGTCTACTAATATCCACAAAAATATCATATCAACCGCATGTGGATTACCAAACACATCTCCTAATATCCAACAACAAAACATGTCTACTAATATCAACAAAAATAAAATATCAAGGGCGGATTACCCAACATGCCCTGTAATACCAACAAAAATATAAAATTTACAACGCAACCAAAATACATGTAAGGTAATATGAACAAAAATACAAAATGAGCTACCATCTGCCCTCCAAATTACCAAACATGTCCATATCAAATCTCGAATCTACAAAAAAATGAAACACAAAAAAGAAAAAAAAAAAAAATGCAAGTTAGACAATTATTATCTTATCCATAAAATATACAATTTAACATGCATTTTTCGAATTAGTTTTCAAATCGGGAGTCCGGTGCAAGTTCCGTAAGTTTCCACAACTTACATTAGTCCCTCCCGACGTGTTTGAGGTGTTCCCCAGGCCGTCCCGTGACTGTTGCACAATTTTGACCCCCGAAGGTCTATTTTCAAGCTTAAGTGTGAAAAAGTGCAATTTTTTACTTAGTTTTCAAACCGAGAGTCCTGTGCTAGTTCCGTAAGTTTCCACAACTCACATTGGTCCCTCCCGAGGTGTTTGAGGTGTTTCCCGGGCCGTCTCGTGGCTGTTGTACGATTTTGGCCTCCGATGGCCTATTTTCAAGCTTAAGTGTGAAAAATTGCATTTTTGGACTTAATTTTCAAACCGAGAGTCCTGTGCTAGTTCCGTAAACTTCTGCAACTTACATTGGTCCCTCCCGAGGTGTTTGACGTGTTCCCCGGGCCATCTCGTGGTTGTTGCACGATTTTGGCCCCCGATGGCCTAGTTTCAAGCTTAAGCGTTACAAAAGTTCATTTTTTGACTTAGTTTTCAAACCGGAAGTCCGTACTAGTTCCGTAAGTTTCCAATACTCACATTGGTCCCTCCCAAGGTGTTTGACGTGTTCCCTGGGCCGTCTTATGGCTGTTGCACAATTTTGGCCCCCGATGGCCTAGTTTGAAGCTTAAGTGTGAAAAAGTGCAATTTTCGACTTAGTTTTCAAACCGGGAGTCTCGTGCTAGTTCCGTAAATTTTCACAACTCACATTGGTCCCTCCTGAGGTGTTTGATGTGTTTCCGGGGCCGTCTCGTGGCTGTTGCACGATTTTGGCCCTCGATGGCCTAGTTTCAAGCTTAAGCGTTACAAAAGTTCATTTTTTGACTTAGTTTTCAAACCGGGAGTCTCGTGCTAGTTCCGTAAGTTTTCACAACTCACATTGGTCCCTCCCGAGGTGTTTGAGGTGTTCCTCGGGCCGTCTCGTAGCTGTTGCACGATTTTGCCCTCTGCTGGCCTAGTTTGAAGCTTAAGTGTGAAAAAGTGCAATTTTTGACTTAGTTTTCAAACCGAGAGTCCCGTGCTAGTTCCGTAAGTTTTCACAACTCACATTGGTCCCTCCCGAGGTGTTTGAGGTATTTCCCGGGCCGTCTCGTGACTGTTGCACTATTTTGGCATCCGATGGCCTATTTTCAAGCTTAAGTGTGAAAAAGTTCATTTTTGGACTTAGTTTTCAAACTAGGAGTCCCGTGCTAGTTCCGTAAACTTCCGCAACTCACATTGGTCCCTCCTAAGGTGTTTGACGTGTTCCTCGGGCCGTCTCGTGGCTGTTGCACGATTTTGGCCCCCGATGGCCTAGTTTCAAGCTTAAGCGTTACAAAAGTTCATTTTTTCACTTAGTTTTCAAACCGGGAGTCCCGTGCCAGTTCCGTAAGTTTCCACAACTCACATTGGTCCCTCAAGAGGTGTTTGAAGTGTTCCCCAGGCCGTCTCGTGGCTGTTGCACGATTTTGGCTTCCGATGGCCTATTTTCAAGCTTAAGTGTGAAAAAGTGCATTTTTCGACTTAGTTTTTAAACCGAGAGTCCCGTGCTAGTTCCGTAAGTTTCCATAACTCACATTGGTACCGAGGTGTTTGAGGTGTTCCCTGGGCCGTCCCGTGCTTGATGCATGATTTTGGCCCCCGAAGGTCTATTTTTAAGCTTAAGTGTGAAAAAGTGCATTTCTGCACTTAGTTTTCAAACCGGGAGTCCCGCGCTAGTTCCGTAAGTTTCCACAACTCACATTGGTCCCTCCTGAGGTGTTTGAGGTATTCCCCGGGCCGTCTCGTGGGTGTTGCACGATTTTGGCCTCCGATGGCCTATTTTCAAGCTTAAGTGTGAAAAAGTTCATTTTCCGACGTAGTTTTCAAACTGGGAGTCCCGTAGTAGTTCTGTAAGTTTCCACAACTCACATTGGTCCCTCCCAAGGTGTTTGAGGTGTTCCCCGGGCCGTCCCGTGCCTGTTGCACGATTTTGGCCCCCGAAGGTCTATTTTCAAGCTTAAGTGTGAAAAAGTGCATTTCTGGACTTAGTTTTCAAACCGGGAGTCCTGTGCTAGTTCCGTAAGTTTCCACAACTCACATTGGTCCCTCCCGAGGTGTTTGATGTATTTCCCAGGCCGTCTCGTGGCTGTTGCATGATTTTGGCATCCGATGGCCTATTGTTAAGCTTAAGTGTGAAAAAGTTCAGTTTTGAGCTTAGTTTTCAAACCGGGAGTCCCGTGCTAGTTCCGTAAGTTTCCCCAACTCACATTGGTCTCTCCTGAGGTGTTTGAGGTGTTCCCTGGGCCGTCCCATGCCTATTGCACGATTTTGGCCCCTGAAGGTCTATTTTCAAGCTTAAGTGTGGAAAAGTGCATTTCTAGACTTAGTTTTCAAACCGAGAGTCCCATGCTAGTTCCGTAAGTTTTCACAACTCACATTGGTCCCTCCCGAGGTGTTTGAGGTGTTCCCCGAGCCGTCTTATGGCTGTTGCACGAATTTGGCCTCCAATGGCCTATTTTTAAGCTTAAGTGTGAAAAAGTACATTTTTCGACTTAGTTTTCAAACCGGGAGTGCCGTGCTAGTTCTGTAAGTTTCCACAACTCACATTGGTCCCTCCCAAGGTGTTTGATATGTTTCCCGGGCCGTCTCGTGGCTGTTGCACGATTTTGGCCACCGATGGCCTAGTTTGAAGCTTAAGTGTGAAAAAGTGCAATTTTCGACTTAGTTTTCAAACCGGGAGTCCCATGCTAGTTTCGTAAGTTTCCACAACTCACATTGGTCCCTCCCGAGGTGTTTGATTTTCAAATTTCATATTTGGTTTGATTTTCAAATTATACTGAAACATGAAAACACAACATAAAAGTAGAGGAGGGTAAATTCAAAATATATACCTTATATATGAACTTTAAAATTTCATGTTTGGTTTGATTTTCATATTGATTTGATCTTAAAAATACCTTGGCATGTGATTGTAGCCAGTAAGGCAATTGGGTTGAAGAAGATTTGTCTATGCCTTTGGTGTCACCACAATTAGACGTGCTTAAATAAAGTGAACTTTTGTGGTGAGCAGACTTGATCAAGCCATGAGCTTGAGCTTCCTTTTCATATTTGGAGGTGCACTCTACACAGTATGTGAGCTTATTATAATTATCTTCTTCTTCCTTCTTCCCAGAAAAGTCCTTTGTTTCCAGCACTACTTTTGATGGGTTTTGTGAGAAGCTACTTATCCTTGACTCATGGACCACACTGCAAAACAACCAGTTAATGGGTTCACCAAATTAATTTCATTTTAATAAATTTAGAAATATAAAAGTGTTCAAAAATGTAAATTCACAAATGTATGATAAAATCAAAAAGGAAAGAGTAAATAAATATTGGGCATATTCAACTCAATTTGTGATTTTCTATTTACTGATATGATATTATGTAAAATAGTTCACCATTACATTCAATATTTGTTTATGTGAAAGAGTCGTGTGTTTCATTAAGTCATTAAAAAGCTTTATGATCAGAATTAAACATTCAAGTAATTTTAGTTTACTGATGGAAAAAGTAAATGAATCCAAAAAAAGAAAAAAAAAATGTTGTGGAAAACTAAATAAAGGTACTATATATATCAGCAATGATTTCCCAAACATGAACTTTCATTACATGTCTTTCATTGGACTTCTATTTTTTCTTAAGAATAAAAATAAATAAATAATTAGCCTCACTCTCTAAAATTTTATGTTTTCTTTCCTGTTTTAATTTTTTTACTTAGAGGAACAAGATTTGTCTACCAGCAGCAGCATTTCCAGACCAAGAAAGAAACAAAACAACAGTGATTCATATTTGTCTCAACAACCAACATACTTTTTCAGTGGCATGGTCCTGGTCTCTTGCTGACTACAAAACGTATTGCAACAAAAAAAAAAAAAAAAAAACACAAAATAAAATAAAACACAAAACAAAGCCTCAATTACTAACCTAAAATAGTAATTGTAGGTACGAAGAAATAGTATCAGAATTTTGCTTAGAAAAATAAAGTGTAGTCTGAATTTAACTTTTATATGGTAAGACTCATACACTCTACAATTAGAATAAATCTATACTACAATTTTTTTCCAAACAAAATCCTAAATACCTAAAATTACTGAATATTTACCAACACAATATACATGACTACAGCAAATTGATATTCAACAAGAGAACAGCTTCTCTCTAGTTTGAGTTTGGGCTGGAGAGAACATTATGATGAGCTCTTGACATGCGCCATATTGACATTTTTTTTTCTATAAATTAATGATTCAGATTTTTTCTATTCATTAACTCATTAAATATTGAGTGAGATTTTTTATTTGGCTCTATTAGTAGGTTTATGAATAGGTGGATAAAATCTAAATCATTAAGTTAGAAAAAATATTAACGTGACGTGATGATGCATATTCAGAGAAGTAGAGAGAAACCAGACTCTTCAAATAAATAAATAAATATGGGTAAACAAAGACTCACCTAGTAGTAGTAGCATGGCCATGGAGACTCAAACCAAGTCCACCAGATGGAACAAAAACAGCTTGGAGTGACCATTGGATCTCAAGAGAAGGTTGCTTCATCTGACACCTCACGTAGGTTTGAAAATTTGCAGTAGCCATTAACCAAACCTTTGTGTTTGAATTGTTGTAATTAGAAACCAACCGTCCTATCTCTGCAACTAGATTATAAACATAATTATAATCATCACTAGCTACTACTACTGTTCTTGTTGAGTCTTCAACTGTCCATTTCAAGTCTCCTGTATAGATAATCACACCCCCTTTTCCTGATGCAATCAGAGAATCAACCTTTCTTTTCAGGTCTGATAGGTTCATATCTACCTCTTCTCTCCTCATGAACCTCAAAGGCACTGATGAGAACTGAAATTTTATAAAATGGGTTGATTTCAATTCATCATAAGGTACATCTCCTTTCTCTATCCTACCCATTACTTCTCCAACAAGCCCTTCAGTGATGGACACAGAGTTACCAACTATCACAGTGTTCCTTCTTTTCTTCCTCAACAAGACCTCAAAAACCAACTTGAGATAGTACTGTAACACCACAACCAGAGATAGTACTGTAACACTGAAACACAGAATAAGCTGAGGAAGAAGATTCTTCTAGGTTGTTCTTCACAACTGTGCTAGAGAACCCAGCTTCTCTCATAACCCTACTAACACTAGTGTCATCTAAGATGGGCAAAATAAGCTACTCAAGCTCTACCTTGATAGCCAAAAGAGCTGTTGTTGTTGTTCTATGCAGCCTCTTCTCTGGTGAGCTTGAGCTCTTTTGAGAGCTGAAATGAGAGCATTGGAGAGAGAAGGTTGGGTTTGAAGGAGAGGACCAGGTGTTGTAGGAAGCCTGTTTAGAGCCACATTGAAGCAAAGCTCAAGAGCTCTACAATACTATAGAGGATGTGAATTGCTGTTAGTTTGGGGTTGAGATTTGAGACAAGCTCTCTTTAGGAGACCTGGTCTAGGACTTGGGGTGAGCAAAGTGGAAGCCACATGGAGAGGAGTGACCTGAGCATGGGCTCTCCTCCTGCCTAAGCCCAGAGAGTGCTTCAAGACTGAAGCAGCCTCTGATGCGAGGGTCTGCTGTACTGTACAAGCTCCTGTTCACATCACTTGGCTAAAACACCCCCCCCCCCCCCACCCCTTCTCTTCTTAGAAGAGAACACAAGTGCTCTCAGAGAACTAAAAATCTCTTTATTTCTCTTGTTCGCATCACTTGGTTTGATTTTCATATGGCATGGTTCATTTGTAGAGGTATTGTGGTTGTCTATTCCTGTTATTCTAAACTTCGTTTGCACATTTTGTCAAACACATGGTGAGCAATAGGGTGAAGAACAACAATTGATGAGTACAGACCAAAAACCCACAATATAAAATATATATCTGAACTCCTTGGCCAAAATCAACAAAATAGATGAATTGTTTGATAAATAAAGGAGTCAAAAGCATTAGAATAACAGTGTATCCATATCTATACTCGTTTAAAATGATTTTTCTTTTTGAAGTTATGGTGAAGTCAAACAAACAAGATGCTAACAATTCAAATTCAAGATTAATTTTTTTTTTATAATAAACACATCTATATATATATATATAGATTCTTGATGTGCATAATAAAAAAAAGCATTTGAAAGTTGACACCAACAAAAAAACACATCTATATATATATATATATTCTGGACGTGCATAATTGTAAAAAAAAGCATTTGAAAGTCACACTCATCTTTGTCATAACAAATACACCACATACACATGTTACATAACGTTGGAGTAACCACCCAACATTGTAAGGCCCACTTGAAATTCATATACAAAATAGAAAAAAGAAAATAAACAGGACATATCTGCACGTATGAAAATGAAGGATTGCGATTCACCTTGAATGGCAAAAGAAAGAATGAAAGTAGTACAGACATCAACTCCAATCTGAAATCTAAACAATGATAAAAATGTCAAGATAAAAAAGCTGGTAAGCCTAACTTTAATGTGTATCACGAAAATCATATAAACTAATTTCATAAGCAAAAACACTAAATTAACACAAAAGACACATACATAAACAATAACAACAACAAGACAGGACAAAAAAAAAAAAAAAAGAGAACAATAATTAAATCTGTTAGTTGCCTCATATACATCACATAACCAGATGATTACAATTGGGGTTTTCCTTTTATCAAAGTCAAATTTAAAAATTAAACTACTATTATAGTTTATGTAATAATTAAGGGAAAAAAGAAAAAAAAAAAAAAAACACCAACAAAAACAACACAACAAAGCTCCCAGTTTTAATTTTTAATTTTAGATACTATTTGTACAGTCAGCTCATTTTATTTTAATCTTATCTTTCATTCATTTCTCCAATCACTATCCTTTTCCCTCCACAAATCACTCTCCAAATCCAAGATTCAATCACAAACTAAAAAAAAAAAACCCAATTTTAATTTTTCTAATTATTCCACTGCCTTAAATTTCTGAAACTCCTAAACTTTTGCATAAATATACATATCTAAAGAAAAAAAATCATAATTTTGAGTGGGGTTATGCAGCTCCACCAATGATTACTTGCATATACAGAAATATATGTACACATATTCCCCACAATACATGCATACATATATATATATATATATATATATCAGGTTACTCATACATAAATACCTACCTTTTTGTTCTATGGAATTGAACCAAACAATCAAAATACACAGGCAGACATTCAAATATCCTATCTTCTAGAGAGAGATTGATCCGATTTAGGGAAGAAAAAAAAAAAAAAAGAAAACGAAGAAATTGAGAAATTAAGGGGTGAAGAAGAAGATTGAATTACCTTAAACATATCGATGGAGAGATCGGAGAGATTTTGGTTGGATTGGAAAGAGAGAGTTATGGTGTTGAGTCAGCCGAAGCTGGTGGGGATGGGGAAGGAAAGGCCAGAGGATGCCGGTGGTGCCGCATCAGTGAAGCAAAACGAACGGAGAAAAGGGCTTCCGGTGGTGCGATTCCAACAGAGAAAGAGGGCTTTCGGTGGTGCGATTCGAACGGAGAGAGAGGGTTTCCGACAGTGCTCGTGTGCATGTAAGAGGGCAAGGAAGAGATCTGAGCTCGTAGAGAGACGAGACTGGGTGAGAGAGTGAGAGAAAGAACGCGAGAGAGGAGTGATTTGGGTGGTGTGATTTGGAAAGACAAAACGGCGTCGTTTTGTCTCCTTAAATTATAGGTGACGAAATTATATTTCTCTTTGAAAATTTTTACAATGGTGATGAAACTTTTCGTCTTTAATATGGCGCTAAAATTTTCCACCAAAAATTTCAAGGGCGGGAATTTGTTTTGCGACGAAAGAAAAAATTTAGAGATAAAAAAAAATTTCGCCACCTATAATTTTATTTATTTTAAGTATTTGGTGACGAAATTTTGTTTTCGTCTCTAAAAATAGTACAATTGGAGACGAAATCTTATTTTCATCACTAAAACATGTATATTTGGAGACGAAATATTTTTTCGTCATGCATTTTTGTCATCATAGACCTTTTTTGTTGTAGTGTTATGCAGATATTTTATGCCAGCTGTCACAGCTGGCATGCACAATTCATACCCTCCATACATATGGAGGGATTTGCACCTTTGCTTAGCTTGCTTAGGAAGCCTTGGAATTGGATTTCTATAAGAAGGGAGCTCCTCTTCCCTTCTCAGAGGTTCTGAAAAATAGGGTTAGAGAAGTTGTATCTATCTATCTCTATATTTCCCTCTCTTTACATCTTTGTGTGTGTTTTTGTGCTCTAAAGGGTATTTTGTTCTCACTATTGCACACAAATACCTAGCAATACACCATCCTTGGTTGCTGAGGTGCTAGGGAGTTGGTGTTAGGGTTCTTGAGGTGATTTTGATCAGAAAAAGTTGCTGGAGTGGTGTTCTTGAAGAGGTTTTTCAAGGGTGAGCAAACTTGCTTTTAAACCCCCATTCTTGCTCAAGCTTTTAGACCTATTTGCTTATTGTTTTAAGCTTAACTCTTAACTGATAAAAGTTCTGATTTTTGATGCTTTAGATCTTTGGTTAAGATCACTTTTTGGTTTGGGGTTGTTTCCCTGCTCTTAGGCCTTGTTAGGCCTTGTTTTAGGCCATCCCTTTTGGCCCCTGTTCTTGGCTTTGCATGACCTTCCTACCACTGAAATCCAGAGGATTTTCAGTGGTGGGAAGGTGGTTTTGGGGTCTTAAATAGGAGAGGGTCATCCCCTCTCCTTATTGTCTTGAATGCTAGTATAAATGGCTTATATTGGTAACATGTTTGCTTGGCTTGTTTTAGCTTCATTTCAGTATGTATTAGGCTTTGTTTTGCCATGATATAACACTTTTTTTGACTTGGTTTGGACATACCATGTATGCTTCATGCACTTGCCTTGCAATCATTTCATTTGCCTTACCATCCATCATGTTTTAAGCCATGTTTCTAGCATGATTTTGGCTCGACTCCATGAAGCTTTTAGCCTTGTTGTAACATTCTTAAGCTCTAATTTGAGTTGTTTTGACCATATATGCCATGCTTTGTATAGCCATAAGGCATTCTAGCTTGTTAGCCTTAAGTATCCAAGTCACTAGCATGCTTTACTTGGGCCATTTCAATGATTTGGCATCATTTGTTATACTATTTCAGTCCATGTTTCATGCTCAAACACTTGCACTTGTCACTCCTTTAATGATTTAAAGAGTTGATGTTTTATGCCTCATGAATGGGTCATTGTGTATGCCATCATGTTTAGGTCTTTGGGATGCCATCTAAGTGGGTTTTTGGTCTTATTTTACCATGCCATAACTTTGTTTTTCATTGCTTAAGTCATGCCATGTTTGGTTTTGATAGATGTAGTGCAACACCTCTTTTGTAGCCTTGCATGCCTCATGCTTTTGGCCCTTTGTTCTAGCTTATTTTGGCTTTAGTCCTTGCATGTTTTAGGCTCATTTTGGCATGATCTAGGACTGTTTTGGATTATATTTGTCATTTGCTTCAAATTTTGCATAGCCTTGGTTTGAGTCCCTTGGCTAGTTTCAAGCTTTAAGCCTTTTTGCATGACTTGCTTGCCTTGTTTGGTTGGTTGGTTTAGCACCTTTCCTAACATGATTTCAGAGCTTATAATGTATGTCACATGTCCATATTTGTCCCCTATTAAGTGTTCTTGAAAGTTGCTCTCCTATGCTTAGGTGATAGGCCAATTGACATGCATGTTTGTATGTACCTTTGTCTTCATTTCCATAGCATTTCGGCCACTGATTTGGGCATGTTTAAGAGTTGTTCACTTTAATTTAAGTCCATCCTTTCGCATGTTGTTGCATGTTTAGCTCGCATGTTGTCTCATGCTTGTTGCATACTTGGTACATTATATGTTGTTGCATATTAGTTCCCTTGCATGTTGTGGCATGCTAGTCCTATTACATTATGCTTACATGCTTGTTGCGTGCTTGCTAATTGACATGTTGTTGCATGCTCATCCATCTTGCATACTTGTTAGATTACATATTGTTGCATGTTTGTTATTGGTATTGTTGTTGCATGCCTATTACATTGTATGCATGCATGTTTGCATGCTTAGGTTACATATCGCTTGCTTGCATGCTCATGTTGCATTAGCTTGCTTGCATGCTTAGGTTGCATTGCATTATGTGTGCATTCCTTGCCTCTTGATCAAGCATGATAGAGGTTGGGGCCTCGTATGTGTTTTTGTGTATTTCATTTTATATTGAATTGCACACTTGGCTCCTTTGGCCATCATGCATTGAAATGCGTGATTGGTGGTCCGAGGGTCGAGAACTACACACCTTTGAGTCTTAAACATGATAAGGGGTGTAGTTGTGCAAATATTTTCTTGCAAATGCATTGCCATGCTCTGTTTGTCCTCTGCTGCAACAAAACAGCTTTTTGCAGGGAAAAATGGCCGATTGACCATATTCAGTGCCGATCGGCTAACAATGTCTGGCCGAGAGCCTTCTTTTTTGTCGATGACCTTCATCTCTTGGCCGATGGCCCTATCTTTTGGCCGATGGCTTCTCAGCATACCCACAAGGTGGTTCAGAAGTGTCACAGAAGTTGGCACAGTTTTCAGAGGTACAGAGCAGTGCAAACAGAGGCAACATGAAGCATGGCAACGGATTTCCGAGCGAAGCCGACCGAGCATGTGTTCGTTCCTCTTCCCGAGGTTGCTTTACTGTCTTCACAGCTTAATTAATTTGTTAATTATTTAAGTGTTGTAATAATTAGTTGTAGCTAATTATTCATTTGGTTTTGTAACAATTAATTAGCTTGTTAGTTAGTTAATTAGTTAATTTGTATTATTCTTTCGGTCTCTCCCTCGAGAGAGCCAATTGGTGTAATAAGCATGCGTGTGTGTGATGCATGTCTTCCAACCCCACTTCTTTTTCCCTTTTACTTAACCGCTTACGATGGTTAGTTTTAGGACATATTTCATTTAGCATACCTTATGCTCGCATGTTTGCATCCATCCATTTGTATTGCATGCACCAGGCTCGGCGCATCATACTAATTGTATCGTGTTTCAATTCCTACTTGAATACATGTATTGAGTTGTCATATCTCACATGCCATTTTAGAATAGCCGAGCCTATTTCTAGTTGCATTTTGCATGTGTTGCATTAGCCATCTTAACATGAGCTAGGATCATGCATTTGATTACTAACTAGTTCTTTGTTTTGGCTCGGAGTACACTGTGAGTGTTTGCGCTTTAGCATACTGCATGTGTGTTAATGTTGCCATGAAAGCATGCTTACCATGAGGCTAACTGCTAAGTTGATTAACTGCCTGAATGCCTGTGAGTGAAGGTTGGATTACTTGAATTGGAACGATTCATTGAAATCCATGTTTTAGCCTACTTACGAGTAGCAAACTTTAAACCATTTCCAAACGAACGGATATGCGATGCTTTGTTCCAGATTAGGCGATCTAGTCTATACTTGTTTGCTGTGCGCATCACATAGTAAGATTAGCTAATTAACCGGAATAAGAGCACATGTGTTTTCAAAAACAAGATATCATGCTTAGTACAGGCCGATCTTTGATCGGGCGAGCAGGGGTGCTGATAGATGACCTTCCCTAATCGTACCCAAGTTCCCAAGCCGAGGCAACTTTGGTGATGACGGACACGTGGCCTTAGGCACGAGTCAGGGTTTCCTAAATTCCCCCAAAATAAAATATTTAGGTGGCGACTCTGTATCTGGCAAAGCAGTCCATGTTTGGCACTTCTTTACAAAAATTAGTTTTCCAAAACGATTTGCCAGATTTGGACTCTTTAGTGATTTATCGGTCTTGCATTGCACTTTGCAAGATTAGATTCAAAACCGTGACATCGAGTCCGAACTGTAGTAGCTAGAGAACAAAATGAGATTTCCTCGAGAGTTCTCCAGGCGCATCTACACATACATTGTTGCCCATTTCCAGAATAACTCTGCTTTGCCTCAAAAACACATCGCTGAATTTTGCATCAATGGCCGGCCGGCCAGTAATGATGCCTGCCGGCCACTAGTGGTAGCCTGCTGGCCATGGAAAGTGGCCTGCTCGTCACTAATGTCCAGTTCATTTTGCTGTAACAGAGGACAAACAGAGCATGCGTAGGGTATTTTCAAGGGTTTGTTTGCACAACTTACCCCTCATTTTAATGAACAAATCAAAGGAGAGACAAACTTTGTCCACAAACCATCAATTCAAGAAATTTCATTGCATGATGGCCCATGAACCAAAGTGTGTAATTTTAATAAATGCAACAAAATAAGACTCAAACCTCCTCCCTTTCATGAGTTGATCAGGAGAAGTGGTGACCTTGGACACTTGAAAAATTTCATCTCTAATGAGTATGAAATGCCTCAAGATTCCATGTGTTCAATTAACATCCAATTGAACACATCACTTTTTGTTATCTTGCACCATTTTAGCCCTATTTTAATTACTTCATTTCAATTACCAACCATTCTTTAATTCATTGAGTCCAATGGTAAGTTTAAGTCCTCTAAATGGCAAGAAGGCTCAAACCAAAAGTTATTTTAGGCATGAAAGAGTCATCATACCATTGGTAATGAACCCCAAAGGGATTAAACCATTGAGCATGACATCTCAATCTCATGCTTTAGACAAACAAGTTGTTTGAACCACTTTCAAAGCAAAACAAAGCCAAGAAAGGAGGGAGGTTGCAGAGATGATTAAGAGTGATCACAAGTATGGAAAACCATAAATAAATGCAATCAACTCAAACAAAATGGTGGCTAAGGCCTAAAACACCAAACTCATGAGGACTATATTACACTACAAGCATGCAAAACAAAGCTCAAATGCAACTAACAGCCAAAAAGAATGCTAAAACCGTCTAAAGTAAGTCCTAAAACATGCTGGAATTAAGCTAAAAATAGCTAGATTAATATGTTAAAACATAGCAGAAGCTAGGCTAGTAGGCAAGACATAAGGAGGAGGCTAACCTCTCCAAATTTGGACTTCAAAACATGATTTTGGCCACTGAAATTACTTTGAAAATTAGTGTTTAAAAGCTCAAAAATAGATAGTAAAAGGATGGGAAACACAAGGGTGAAGGCCTCCAAAACAAGGTGCAAAGAAGGGTGGAAGACCCCTCAACCTTTAATGGCCTTAAAACCTAAGTTTCAGCCCAAAAAATACAGAAGTTTTACAGCCCAAAAAATACTTGGAAAATTGCAAGAAAAAAAGTAGTTAAAGCAAGCAAATAGGCAAAGCCTTATACCTTTTGAAGAGGAAATCAATTCCAAGCAACAAAACCAAGCAAACAACACCCTTAAGAGCTCAAACAAGCCTCGAAGACACCTCAGCTCAAAGATGAGAAGGTTTGGTTAAGGGTGTATAGGCAAAGGTTAAGGGTGTATAGGCAAAAGTGTAGGAATTTTCTAGAGAGAGAGAGAATTGTAGAGAGAGAGGAAAAATTTTGTTCTAAAATATTTTCAACCTTAAAACATGAGAGGGAGGCCCTCTATATATAGAAAACATGAATCTCCCTCAAGAACATCCAACCCTACATGTGGGGGCATATATGCATGCATCTGTGTAAAAAGCTGGCACAGCTATCACAAAATATCTGCAAAAGAAACTGGTGGCCAACAACCAAGAATGATGGCCAGCAGCCCAAAAAAGGTGGCCAACAGCCCACCAAGGGTTGCAGGCTTGAAGGACCAAGGGCTGGTCCAAGAATGAGGCAACAAGTGCAAGGTTTGAAAGGCTCAAAGTTGTGGCATTTTGCTGAGGACTTAGAGCACTTGGCAAGGAAATAAACTCATCATCGGGTGTGCATGCGATGATGTCCAAGTCGTAAGGGTCGTAAAAAATGGGGTGTCTACAAATAGGCCCATGGGCTTCAGAATGTTTGAGAAGAGGTGAAAATGAACCATAGGATCACTAATCCCATCAAATCTATCTATGGGCGGCATTTTGAACTGCTCGAGTAACCTCACAGCTATTTATGTAAACCCATCTTCGATGTTTGGAATGGAGTTGATCCCTTGTGATTTTTTGAACGTTTTCTCTAATTTGGATATTTTTAGTATAGTCGGGTCAACTTCATTAATATCCGTGGGGAAAAATCCTCCCATTAGTTATATGAGAACCTTAGGATCTCCTTGTAGATTATGTTGATGAAGTTATTCAATTGGTGGAGGTGGTTCCAGAACCGGATGAACCACTAGAGGTAGATGAGATGTAGACGCCCCAGATGGGCATTGCAATTTGGCAAGAGCTTTACTATTGGCGGCAACCTTGTTGGTAATAGCATACATGCTTTGTTGAAGGGACAGAAACAAGTTTGCTATATCTATCAAAGGTTGGTCCATCACTATTGAAGGTTGGTCCGCCACTTTTGGAGGTGGATTCATTACAGATTCTAGAAATTTCGACTGGAGAGGTACTGGCAATGAGGTTTTAACCTTACCCCTTGTAATTGGCGATAGAGAAACTAACACTGTTATTCCTGAACTAAATCTGTGGTTCTACTAAGTCTACCAACACAGGTCCACAAAACTTGGAGGATATTAGACCGTTCTGAAGCTATTGTGCTACAACTACCTTGTAAAAACAAAGCGGAACTCCCAATCAGAATTTCGACATCATTCCGACTCAACTGATCATTATATAACATGTTGGAACAGTGAACTCCACCCCTCAAAATGAAATGCCTGAACCACTGCTTAGAATTTTGTGACCCTTAGATGCCATATAGTGCACATTGCAGGAAAGAGAACAAACACCCTTATAGAGGGTGAGGTTATCTTGTCATAACTTTAAAATGATCTAGGGCTTTACTATTCAAACAAATGGCATCATACATCTTGAAAGGGGGTAGCATCCTGCCTTAATTTTGGAAGTTGCTATAGTTTGCTATATGCACTAAGTCAGTCTTGGTAAAAAAAGGTACCTTAGCAAGACACTGATATACCTACCCAATCTGGCGGATCAAGCGGTACATGGTGATCCCAATTCCAAGGCTTGTGCTCCTACTATATTAGAGCCCATGTCCGTCTATCCACCCGAAGTCGAATAGTCGTCTTGGACAACAGGTGACGAGGACGGGACTTAGGCGCACCAATGCATGAAATGCAATGAACATATGATTGAAAATAAAAATCATATCATGGAGTTCGAGTCAAGGTTTCTTAATAGCCCCAACAAAGTAGCCAGAAACTGTAACACTGCATAAGGGTACCCCCGCGCTAAATAGTTTAGACCTTCGATTTCTTCGATCTTGTCTCACGAGTGCAATGTGAAACATAGATGAGAGTTCAAATTTCGCAACTTTATAGAAAATCTATATTATTGCAAAAAAAAAAAAAAAACTTTTGCCAAAATAGAATACATCATCAAATCTTAAAGTCGCCACCTAATGTTTTGAAAAAATTTGAAAACCCATGACTCGTGCCAAAGCCACTGTTCATCGTAACCAAGGATGTTTAGCTTGGAACCTTAGATATGAAAGGAGAAGTCATTAATTGAGCACCACCGCTCACTCGATCAAAAGATCGACCTTTACTAAACCATGATATGAATTTTATTCACTTTATATATTCATATTCTGATTATTTAATAAATGTTGAAATTACTATGTAAAGCAAACAAATATAGACCGTGTCATCTGTTTTGGAACAATTTAATTTCATATATCATGAAAATGTTTTGAATATTGTACAAAACACATAAAATTGAGTTTCACAAACATAAAAATCAATTTTATTCCAAATCGAGCAACACAACCTTCATCCACTGACATTCATATAGGTAAATAACCAAATAGCCACATGGTAAGATGCTAAACATAGTAAGAAAAACATACACAAGCAAGATGCTAAAGCACAAAAACTTACATATTTATCGACGTCCCGCAAACAATTACAAAACAAAATTAGTAAAATATGCATGATCTTATAGACAAAATCCTAATGCAATTCACTCATGAAATGCAACTACAACTCCGGTTTCTAATAGTTGACATGTGAATCATCTCAAGAACATGAGGTAGTGCATAAAATCACATAATAATTGATGATACCCACAGATGCAAATTTAGCCGAATCTTGAGGCATGAAACATGGATGCAAAGTATGGATATGATGATAAGAAAAAATATATTGCATATGTACAAATAAGGAAAGTGAGTAAAAGAACGGGATAGAAAAAAGTAGGGTGGGGAATTATTACAACACTTGAATATTACATATTCGAATAAGGGAGGAGAGGAATAAAAATATTACAACGAAATGAAATCCTCACAACTCTCTCTAATTAAAATAAATAAAAAATAAATAAAAAAGAAGGTTCAGGGGGCCTCGGAGATCATCGGAGACTGTTCTGCTCGACGTCGGGAGACTACTGGATTCTGTCTAGAAAAAGTTGGCTGGCCGGCCAAAAAGCCGAAAAGGTAGACAACTGGCCAATTAGGTCAGGCCAAAAACTCTGTTTGTTGCAACACCAAAGAAAGAACAAGTATGAGATATATAGGTGGCTCAACCTACCACTTCCAATTAGATTACAACAGTTTATCAAAATTCACTTTCCAAGGAAAGGATTTGATTTCTAAACTTCTTTTTGACCACCCTCAAGTTTTGGAAGTATGTTCTCAGTTCTCAAGATGGTATATCAATGTGCAAGAAAAATGGAGGTTTATGAAAACAACTTCTTTGTTTTTGGTAAAAACTCTTTCTTAATCAAAGTGTTTGTTTTTTTCCCTCTCTAAATCCCTCTTCCCTTCCTAACAATCTGATCCTCTCCATATAGGCAACGTAAGTGTGCTTGGTGGAAAAGATGGTGGGGGACAAGGTTGAAAACAAAGACACAAGATGACAAGAAGCAAGGACTTTGTTGAAAAGGCCAACTCTCTTGACAATGAAAGACGAGTAGATACACAATATGCATGACTCAATGGAGTAGGTGGGAGAAGACAAGGTAGAGGACAAGGACGATTACATTGGATGCCCTTTTTAGGGAAGAGACAAATGCTCTTTTGACAATGGAGGCCAAATGAAGACAATGGAGGGTGAGTATGTATATATCTCGTGCATAAATGTATCAAGAAAGATCTGAAAAGGCAAGATGCACACGCTTTTAACAAGAATTCTGCCGAAACTGCCTTGCTTCTAAGAAAATTAGCCGACCGGTTAATTTATTGGTTGGCCGGCCAAAAACTTAGCTAACTGGCCAATTTCTTGGGTGGTCGGCTAATTAATTGGCCAGCCGGCCAAAATGTTGGCCTTGGCCTGACTATTTCGCATGAAATAGGATTTTTCGACAGAATTATTATCTTTTCCTCCTATTTCCACACTGTTTTTTGCTCAATTTCCTGAGAAAGCGTTTTATTTTAAGGCTTAAAAATGAGCCTCGGAACATTACGAAAATACTTGGAACAAAACACAGAAAAATAGTTTCGAAAAAAGTTTTGAACGGGACTTGAACGCTTGGCCAAAACAGGATTAGGGTTGGGAACGAAGCACAAATTCCATCTTTTTTTACTGAGGCTATTGTGAAAAACACATTCTTATTTTCATCATTAGGTAATCAACAGAAAACACCCAAGTCTTAGGGCTAGTCAAAATGGAGTGTTTACAGACCCCTCCAAACTTCATCCATTATCTCCCAAAACCCACTTCTCTTTGTCCGTCACTGTATCTCTGCTATATCCACAGATGGTGGTGGATTAATTTTCAATTGTGGTGGCCCTAAACTTGGTTTTGATGGCCCTCGCCTCCCTTTCACATGAGACATTGCCTATCTACCTTCACATCCACCTCTAATGCACCCTGCTACACCCGTCATCACTATCGTTACCTATACCAAACACACCATTTGCATATCAATTTTCCCTTTTCTATCATCGCCTTCTACCATGAAGAAGAAAAAAAATGATGACATGACGATAGTGGGGGGTCCTTTTCCTTCTCTCTCTATCTCTCTTCATTTCTTCATTAGTGAAGTTGATTTTGGGGGGGGGGTTGTTAGATTTGAGAGAATGGTGGCAAGGAGTGCTAGCTTTGTTAGAAATATGATTGGCTACATAACACTCACTTAAACAATTTTCAAGAGAATTAGAAAAGAAAAATATAACTCTTGTATTCCACTCATATTCTAAATGATCAAATTACAAAACTATATAAGACTCCCAAAACAAATTCTTAGCATTCTAACATAATGATCATTCATACTAACATAAAAACTCATTTAAACATTTTTCTTTGTAACAATCAACTCAATAACACACCACTAATGTCATCCCATTAGCAAACCACTAATGACACATTATTCCTTCACAACTTATAAAATGAACACCATACTAAGGAGCATTACATGCATGAAAATATAACTCTCAAAATAATAATAAAAAATAATTTATTTTTTCAATAAATTTGAGAGTGAGAGAGCACTATGATGTTGGATCTGAGGTAAGGAGAGACGGGGTAAGACAGCGGCGCGATGAGTAGTGATGTCCAGCAGTAACAAATTTGAGGTAAGGGTTAATGTGGTAGAGCATTGCCACTTATAGATGGTGGTGTCCACTAATGTTTAGTGAGAATCGTAGTTGGGCAGTGGCGTGGCCAATTTTTTTTTTTTCAGCGATATCATTTAATTCGTTATCATCGATGTCATTTAAATTATAAATTATATACATATAAATATATTTGATAAATATAATCGGCGTAGGGGAAGCAAAATCCGTCTCCACTTCACTTCAACATCAGAGCAGGAAAACTCGTGCGAGGCGAGGCTAGGAATGCAGGGGTGGAGCAGAGCAAGGAGAAATGACCATCTCCAGTTTGGCCAACTGAGACCTCCCCTTTATATAGGTAATCTTGCCCCACCTAGGAATAATCTAGAATGTACAATTAATGTAGTGTGTGAAATTCTCTTGGAGCCTTCCACAACCTTTCTAGAACTATTTAGAATCTACTCTAGGATATTCTATATAAGTTCTAGAATTGTGTACAATACTCTTGCATCCTCTCAAACTTTTGGGGAGGTTCTGGAATCTTTCATTAACCTCTAATGTTCCAACACTCTTTTAGTAGAGATTTTGCCTCCAATGTTCCAACCCTTTTCTGATGGAGATTTTGTGTAGGCAGTGGCATAGTTAAAAAATTTCTTCAGTGGTGTTATTTAATCACTTATCAGTGATATCATTACGTCATATTTTTAATTCTAGAACACTTATCAAAATAAATTTTCACATATCTATTATAAATATATTGAAATATCATGTATACTAATATACTCTTTCTTCAATAAAATTAAAGACAATGAGATTGTGATTTTCAATCAATCAAATAGAGAGGAGAAGCAAAATGATTGTTCTTGAGAACCAAAAGACATAAAAAAGAAAAAAAAAGAAAAAAAATTGTCTTTGTAAGCAATGAAGAATTTCGTACTTTAAAAGAAGTCTGCTTTTCTTTAAATATATTGCATGTATTTCTGTTTCTAAACAAAAAAGAATTCCAAGCTTTAAAAGAAGTATATTTTTCTTTCTTTCTTTCTTTTTTATAAAATATATTTATATGTAAAATTTATACCCAAAAAAAAAATTCACAAAATTGATGTTATAAATAAAAAGCATCTTCATGGGCATTTTATTTTAAAGTGAAAGGTCCACATTAAATTATATCATTTTATACCGAAATTATGTATGATTTTTTTTTTTAAAAGTATTATTAAAAAAAATGATTTCGTGATATTTATTGTGTCAATAAGAATACACTCACCATATTCTTACATCATGTTTTATTTACTATCTAATGTGTGACATACACAATGGTTGTTGTAATGGCATCTATATAAGTCTCATTCATATTCATATTCAACCATTAATAGTTATGCGTGCTAAACAAAACAAATGTCATAAAAATATGATAGGTATAGAATTAATTATTTTTTAAACAATTTTTTTTGTTGATAAATTTATTTTTTTGAATAATTTTAATGGTGTCAGTTTATGAAAACCTCTCAAAAATTTATATAATACTACATAATTCTTAAATAATAATAATAATAATAATAATAATAATAATAATAATAATAATAATCAAAGTTCAGTGGGTTCAATTGAACCCACTAATTTATGCATAGCTTAGCCCATGTTGTAGGTTGTGGAGAGAAGTTTAGACTTTGAAATTTAAAGATTGAAATGAAATGTAATGACTAAAATGTTAGGATCCTTGTTGTCAATTTCTTGAACAAACACACTTGAGTTGTATTGTTGACAGTTTTTGAATGTTGCTTTGTGTTTGACCAGTTGTTCATCATAATCAAAACTCTACTTTTGGCTTGTCAAATTTCTTGGACCGCTCGAGCACTGAAAATGAACATCCAGTATTTCAGTTTGAGCTCTGAAATACTGAGAGATGTGTGTTGGTAATAATATAAGAAAAATATGTAAATTAAAATAAATAGAAATGACAAAACAATTTTTATTTATTTATTAAAGAATGAAATACAGAATAAACTATACAACTAAAAATACAAAAATAAACTAGATTACATCATGGAACATATTACAAGATAGATTCCCATGAACATGTAAATAATATGCAAGAAGTAGTTCAAATATAAAAGTTTGAAGAACAAAAGATAAGAGATGCAAACCGAAGCCTGTGTAATACCATAGTTTTCTTAAAACAGATGCCTCCTGATGGGTGTTAGAAGTACGCTGATGTCTAGCTCCCAAGATACGACAGCCAAAACTAGCTAATGCAGAAGCAACTTCTGGATTGCTTCAGTGAACTTGACAATGGCAGCACTCTCTCTCTAACAAGAACCAAAGAAGTGGTTAACACAAAGAATATAGAAAAATTTCTTTGGTATAAAAATCTTCTCCAACTTTATCTAAAGAAAATCACATATTTTCCATCTCAAAAATATTTCTATCTCATCCATCTAAGTTGAAGGGGAAAGGTCATTTTTATACTTGTAGGAAATGGGGTCTTAGCCATGAAGGCTACCATAAAACCTAGCATCAATGGCCATCAACTCTAGCCATGAAGGCTAAAGTTACAAAGGTGCAAAACTCTCATGTGCATAATATGATCATCAACTCCATCATCAAAAGATAAGAGTTACAAAAGTTAAAAACCTCCCTTGCATTATATATATATATAGTGCTATTTAAATAATCTAACTAGATGAGTTACAAAATGGATACGGGTGTGGGGTCATAACCCGATCCAAACCCAATCTAAAATATATGCACAAGACAAGCCCAGTCTGGCATAGCACAATCTGACCCATGCCCAAGACTAAGTCCAACACATGCACATGCACATGCACATACACAAGTCTAGGCTAGTCCAGACTAAAACTAAGACTAAGTTCAAGTCCAAGTCCAAGCCTAGGCCCAAGCTCAACTTCTATTGATGCCCACTTTATGAGACAATTCTCATTCACAACTTAATGGTTCCAGCTCATTATTTCTGTATTGCAACATTCTCACTTAAGAGAATACAAAACAACTCAGACCCACCTTAACTAGCGGTTGGGTCCCACTTTAATTTCAAACTAAGTTTGCAAAAACCATTTATTGTGTTTGGTTTCAGTTTTCTGAATTTAGTTTTCTAAAAATTGAGCTTTTTATTTATTTATTTATTTATTTATTTATTTTGTTTTTAGTCAATATTTTTTAAATTTTAAGCATTTTTTTTCTACTTTTTTTATATGCATCTTACTTAAATGTATCCAAAAAGTAAAATATTTGTGAAAAAATATTTTTAAAAATTAATAAATACACAAAAATACAAAAAAATATATATTGAAAAATATACACAAAAATATTTTTTGTATTTTTGGTATTTAGTGAATTTTTTAAAGATTTTTTTTTTTTTTTTACAAAAATTATACATTTTAAGTGTATTTATGTTAGGTGTGTCTAAATTTTTTTTTTTTAAAAATTGCTTAAAATATTAAAAAAAATTAGTAAAAATTAAAAAAATACAGAAAATAAGAAAGTAGAATTTTCTGAAAAGTGAATTCTAAAAACTGAAAACAAACAGGGTGATTATTTTCCAACAATCCCCCACATGAATAAAATTGGGCGAATAAAGAAAAACGGGCAACGCTCAAAGACTTGGAGAGAGAGCACACAGAATAACTCTGCATCCAAAAAGGTAGTTGTTGGCCTTGAACCTTTCGTAGTGAAAGCCTATTGAATTCACTGGCAGACCAGTGAACGTGATGTCTTGAACTATTTTGCCGTTTCTGTAAACCGAGACAATAGACCTTGCACAAGAGTTACTCCAACGATTGTTCTTGTTCTCACTGGTGTGTCGGGTTTGGCCCTGGAATACTAGCCTGGTTCAGAGAGTGTTTTTAAATAATTCAGCCTCATCAATTCTTAAAGAAGCGGCCCGACTTCTCAATCACATAGGTGACCTACATAAGGTATCTCGTTATACCACGGTTGACTATTCACAGCACTTAGGTCATTAAAAGCATCAACTTAACCTTCCATTCCACAGGATACCACTGTATAAAGGAATGGGTAGGAGGATTTACCTCCATAGTGACTCACTTGTTACACACAATTAGGTTGTATCTTTGAACCTAGATCTTGGGATCTCTAGTCAACTAGGTTGGGTTTTCCGCTCCGGTAACATTCGCTAAAGGTCTTAACCCCATTTATTTTGACGACTTTCCTACTAACTCTCTATTTAACCCTTTAGTTACCGGATCCGTAATATCGTCTTTAGACTGTGTACAGTCTATAGTGACAACACACGAGAGTAGTCGACGTATGAAACTATGTGTAACAAGCCCGCGGGGGACCTCGCTACAGTTCGGACTCGATTTTGTGTTACGGTTCTAAATCTGAACCAAAGAGTCCAACTCTGGCAAATCGTTTTGAAGAAAAACAGATTTTTGAAAAGTAGTGCCAAACATGGACTGCTTTGCCAGATACAGAGTCGCCACCTAAATATTTTAAAATGGGAAATTTAGGAAACCCTGACTCGGTGCCGAAGGCCACGTGTCCGTCATCACCAAATGTCTTGGCTCGGGAGCTTGGGTACGATCGGGGAAGGTCAGCTATGAGCACCCCCTTTCGCCCGGTCCGAAGACCGGCCTCTACTAACCGTGATATCCGATTTTGAAAACATTACATGCTCTTATACCGGTTATTAGCCTAGATTTACTACGTTATGCGCACAGCAAACAAGTATAGACTAGGTTGCCTAATTCGGAAATAATCATTGCATATCCGTTTATTTTGAAAGCGTTTCGGGTTTTGCTACTCGCAAGTAGGCTAAAATACGGATTTCAATGAGTTTTCCAACTCAAGCAACCCAACCTCCACCCACAGGCATTCGAACAGTTTATCTCACATAAGCACTTAGCCGCATGGTAAGCCTACTATCATGGCAACATTCACACGCATGCGATATGCTAAAGCGTAAATACTTACATCGTACTCCGTGCCAAAACAGTAAACTAATTAGCAAAAATGCATGCCTTAATTCATGTCAAGTGACTAATGCATCGCAGGCAGAATGTAATTAGGATAGGCTCGGCTAACCCTAAAATGACATGTGAAATGCAATCATTCGATGCACGTATTCAATTTGGAAATTGAAAATACAATGCGGTTTTGTATGATGTACCGAGCCCGGTGCATGTCAACAAATGCATGGATGCACACATGCATAGCATAAGGTATGCTAAAATAAACATGCCCTATTACTAACCATCATAAGCAGGTAAATAAAAGGGAGAAAGAAGTGGAGGTTGGAAGACATACACACCACTCACGCACACTTATTACAAATACGCCCTTACACGGAGGGACCGAATAAATATTACAGTCCGAATAATAAATAAATTATTATTACAAAATTTCTAATTACTTAACAAATAAATGCAAAATAGAAAAGGCCGCAGCCCCGCCTCGGGATACGCGAATGATGCATGCTCGAATCCGACTTGCCCGGAAACCCGTTGCCATAGCATTGCTGCCTCTGTTTTCACTGTCCTGCCTTTCTGAAGACTGCCAAAGTCTCAGGACATGCTCCCTGCACACTGAGGATCATCATCGGCTGAATAGAATGTCCACCGGCCGTGTACAATGTCCATCGGCTGGAGATAAAGCTATCGGCTGTCCATCAATGGCCGGTCGGCACTCTATACTGCCGATCGGCAAAAACTCCCTGCAGAAGACAGTTTTGACAGCAACAAGGACAGACAGTGTATGGCATGGAATTCCAAGCAAATGTATGCACGGACACACTCCCTATCATGCAATGGACTCAAGGGAGCATGGCCCTCGACCCCCGGGCCATCAATCACGCGTTTCAATGCATGATGGCCCAAAAGCCAAGTTAGCAACTTTGATATCAAATGAAATGCAAGCATAAAACACACCAAAGGGCCCCAACCTCTGTCATAATTGATCAAGAGGCAAGGGATGCATGCTTAATGAAATGCAACCTAGGCATGGAGGCTTAGTATGCAACATGAACATACAAATGAGCAATGTATACTAGGCGCGCAACCTAAGCATGTAAACAAACATGGCATGCAGCAACATGCAACGATGGACTTAAACTAACATGGGTAGCTCGCAAGCATGCCAAAATCAGCGGCCATGGGGGGAAAACAGCTAAAATGACATCCGATGCAAGGAATGATCTCGAAATGCGAAGATAATTGCACAAAAATGACTTATAGCTAACAAAGCATGCATAATTGGTACATGACATGAAAAAGAAGAAGCAAGGCAGCCCCAAAAATCACATTTTTACCGTTCAAATCATGGCCAAACAGCAATCACAAATAGGGCTAACATGGCATACAAAAATGACTCCGCAAGGGAGGCAATGAAGCAAGTAGTATATGCAGTGCCCAAACAGAAAAATACCCTTCTAAAACACTGAAGAGGAATAAAAAATATGCACATTTACAATTTATGACAACCCCCAAATCAGTATGCAAACATGCTCAAAATGCCATGCAAGATTGAAGCCAACAAAGGCTATAATATGAGGTATACAAAACATGCGTCAAACAGCAAAAGACCCTTCATGGGACATGGAGAGGGGGTCAAAATAAGACCCCTTTTGGTTCTGATGATGGCCCAAAAACAGAAGCAAGATAGGCTAACAAAGCATGCAAAAATGGGGGCCAAGAGGGGTATAATGGTAAGTACTACATGGAGACCCCCAACAGTGTTGATCCCTTCTTCAACGTTGAAGAGGGGCTCAAAATAAGCCTAACTTCAGTTCATGACATGCTCCAAAACAATTTATATGTAGGCCAAACAAATCATGCAACATTACGGTAAATAGAAGAGATTATGAAGCAAGTGCAAGATAGGGGTCCCAAACAGGGTTGAGTCCTTCTTCAATGTTGAAGAAGGGATCCAAATGAGCCTACTTACAGTTTACATTATGCTCAAAAACAGATCACACATAGGCTAGAAATTTCATGCAAAAATGTGGCATACCAAGGAGTATTGAAGCAAGTGCACTATGGAGGGCTCAAACAGGGTTGAGCTCTTAAACAAACATGAAGAATGGCTCAAAAGAATGCCCCTTTCAGTTAGGGTCGGAGCCCAAAATAGTAAGTAAATAGGGTAGAAAAATGTGACAAGAATGGGGAATATAAAGCAACTAACTCACCCTTGAAGAACACTTTGAAGAACAGCCACTCCAGCCACCTTCTTCTGATCAAAACCAACCCAAAAACTCAAGAATGAACCTCCCAAGCCTCTCAATCTCAGAGCAAGGTGTAATGTTGTGTGTGTTAGTGCAAAAATGAGGTAAAATGCACTTTTAAGGTCTAGAAACACACACAAGGTATGAGAGAGAGGGAAATATATATAGAGAGGGTGTATATATCAGATGTATAGATATATATGCTCTGGTTTTTGGTTCAAGAGCTCCAACCCTAAGCAATGGAGAAGAAGAGCTCTTATATAGACAAAGTAAAGGCTCTAAGCTTCCCAAGGAAGCTAAATGAAAAGGGGCAAAGGGTGCAAATGGTCCAAGGCTTCTAGGAGAAGCTAAGACAGCTGGCCAAGCTTCCCCAAGAAGCTTGGCCAAAGGGTCACTCTTCTAGAAGAGGTTTGGGGCCAAAAGGTTCAAAAGGGTGCAAAATAGCCACATATATGCACGTGGAGCTGGTTCTGTGCATCCCAGCTGGCACAGCTGGTATGCACCAGGCTTGGAGGGTGCAAAGGGTGCAAACCGGCTAGAAAAATTGGTCGTCGGCCAAAATAAAGTGCCGGTCGGCACTATTTTCTGCCGGTCGGCAAAATAGATTGCCGATAGATGATTCCAAGGTCAAAAAACAGCCGGTGGGTATGCAAATTGAAGCCCCGGAAGTTAGCTTTCCAATGGCGCAAACCTTGCATCAAAATTCCTCCTATGCAAAAAGTTATGCCCTTTTTGGTGAAACCGCGCAGACTCGATCCAATCGGGATGATGCCCAGCTTCAACCAATCATATCTCCTCCACCCGGACTTGGCTTTGGGAGATTCTTGAGTACAAAGTGAAGCCCCGGAAGTCTTCTTTCCAACGATGGTGGCCTCATAGCTTAACTCCATGTATGCAATTGAATAAGCCTGATTCAGCGAGGGCCGCTCGACCCTCTTCTACCCGGATTCATGCCGAACTTCTTCTCCAACTTGGTTTCTCCCCCCTTCTCCTCTTTTCTTCAACTTCAAACCCCTAAGTAAGGTGTTTTGAAGGGTTTGCCTCTCTCCTTGCGGAAGGAATTGAATCTTTGGCCTGCACATCTCTCAACACCGAGCAAACCATCAGTAATGCCCAAGTCTTGAGGGCGGTCAAAAATGGGGTGTCTACAGTTGCCCCTCTTTGACAGAACTCGAAAGTCATAACAATGACGGGAGTGAATGTCAAAGCCTAGAGACGACCCATTTTTGACAAGGCCGAAGACTTGGACAAACAAACAAAATATAAATAGATAAATGGTTGTGCCCGCAGGCTGCCTACGTATCCCTTTGCAAGGAATCAAACTAGCGTAGTTCGGGGGCAGGATGCGAAGTGATGCACAATGCAAGTGCATAACTTATGATCATGCAAATGATGCTGTGATGAAGCAATTATGCAAAGTAAATGCAACATTTTAAGCGAATGCTATGCAAACAAGTAAACATGGACCAAACTACATGTCATGTAGAAAGGATGAAAGAGAATTAAGCAATTCTCACGGCGTCTCACGCTGAGAAGGCTAAAAGTGACTACCGAGAATACCCAGAGTCTCAAACACAACCTCTCTCAGCGTATCGTACACAGGAGAGGAAAGAGTAACACTTCTCAGCGTAGTACACGCGAGAGAAGAAAGATAAAATTTCTCAGCGTAGTACATGCAAGAGAAGAAGGATAAAATTTCTCAGCGTAGTACACGCAAGAGAAGAAGGATAAAATTTCTCAGCGTAGTACACGCAAGAGAAGAAGGAAAGGCAAAGAGAAACCTCATCAACGTAGTACACGCGAGAGAGGAAAGAGAAAAAGCGAAAAGAAACCTCTCAGCGTAGTACACGCGAGAGAGGAAAGAGAAAAGCCTTTCAGCGTAGTACACGCGAGAGAGGAAAGGGAAAAAGCGAAAAGAAACCTCTCAGCGTAGTACACGCGAGAGAGGAAAGAGGAAAACAAAAAGAAACCTCTCAGCGTAGTACACGCGAGAGAGGAAAGAGGAAAGCAAAAAGAAACCTCTCAGCGTAGTACACGCGAGAGAGGAAAGAGGAAAGCAAAAAGAAACCTCTTAACGTAGTACACGCGAGAGAGGAAAGAAAGGCAAAAAGAAACCTCTCAGCGTAGTACACGCGAGAGAGGAAAGAGAAAAGCAAAAAGAAACCTCTCAGCGTAGTACATGCGAGAGAGGAAAGAGAAACAACGCAAGTAAAAAGGCGCACAACAATGTAGGCGAAACATGCATGACAGCGCAAGTGAAATGAGTGCATAACAATGCAACTGGGATGTGCATCACGATGCAAATGAAGTGGGTGCATAACAATGCAATTGGAACATGCAACATAATGCAAGTGGGACGAGTGTGCATACACATTCTGTGCACAATAATCAATGCATATTCGATGCAATCTCAACAGTGTGTTTGAAATAAAATGTTGAATAAGGAAATACACGCCTTAACGAGACCAATTCAAACGCAACCTCCGATTTACCTCTCGGAGGAGTCACAATAGATTTCAAAAGGATACAACTCGTGCATGCGAACCGACGATGAGCTACGCGTCGGAGACATCAGTTGATACTTCCGCAGAAACATTTTGAGCTTGAGGTAGAGGCACACCCATACTTCGGAGTATTGACAAGGCTTGAAGGGGTACACCCGGAGTACAATCACGGAATTTGCGGAAGGTGAAACACCCTCAGATGCTTCGGTTTTCCCTCTTTTCTTTTGCTTTGCAGTCCGGAACCTATATAGCTTCAGATAGGTCCTGATTTTACTGTTCTCACATGACCAGGGTTGAACCCTGCGGTTTTATGAAAGAACGAATCTTATTTTGCACAAACGCGGAGAATGGCACAGCACTCTGAGCACAAGATGATTTTTTTTGAAATTAAGAAATGAGTTCTTAACTGGGTATTGAGCCTACGACTGAACACAGCAAAGACGACCTAACAACGGAAAACAAAGGTAAACTACCTAAACACATCTATCGACACTTGAAGCGACTCAAAACAGGAATCGAGACAAACAAAACAAAAGACACGACACACAGACGTGTTACAAAGACAAGAGACTTCTCAGTGCACGAGGAGCCAGTTTCTGCGGGTATTATTTCCCACCCTTTCTCATTTGTGATTCTCACATCACTCGGCCCTCAAGCTCGGTTTTTCTCTCAAAACCCTTTTCTCGCTTTTCCTCTCAGCGCACATCTCTCTATTCTTTAATCTCTCATTTTTTATCCCTCCCCTGGGTGGTTGATGGATAAACAGAAAGTTGCGGGGTCTTGCCCCTAGCATTCCGCTAGATTCTTCTTCTTCTGCACACAGCAGTGAACTTTCCCACAGAGGGGTTGCGCCACAACTGGGTGTGTAGCAAATCTGTAGTTGACATTGGTTGACGATGCTCTGCTAGGGAGTTCGGACGTAGTTAGATCTGTCCAGATGAGGAAGTGGAACATCTTGATCCATTCCAATTCGTGCTTCGCACTTGACTTGATACCTCGCTGCTTGGAGGGTGAGAGAGCTTTCAGCCCTTTGTTGTTGACTTTATTTGTGCCCTCTTTTGGCAGGTAGAGTGCCCTTCTTGGCAAGTATGTTGATGATGGGGAAAAGACAGAACACCTGACTCAACTGTGCCCTTAGTTCATCATTTTGACCATTTTTTTTTGGTTTTAAAACAATTTTGACCAACATGAAAGTTAGATTAACATGCTTATTCAACTTTTTGATTTTGAAAATCACGCAAGTTAGGTTGTGAGCACTGAAAATTTTCCTTTTTTGGGTCCAAGAAAATGGTCCAGTTTTGGAAAAGATGGAATAATTTTCGAGAGAATTAGTCAACCTCAGTAAAAATTCTCAAAAACTATTTTTGCAAACGGCCAATGCTCAACAAGCACGGAACCTACTCTTGAGATGTGTAACCTTGGATCCATAAGCAATGGAAAATTGCCCCTTGCCTGAAGGACACTGCATGGCAACGGAAAGTTGCCCCTTGTTTGAATGGCACCACAGTGCATTAAATGGCAACGGAAAGTTGCCCCTTGTCTAAATGGCACCGCAGCGTATTGAAATCAATCCTTCAGAGTGACGATCACAACCGAACTCTCGGATACAGAGAAGGCAAAGATGATCAAAACCATTTCATGGGCACAACTGAATTTGAAGTGTTTTAGGGCTGGACTTCAGAATGAAGTTGCCTACGTATCCCAAAGATGGGAATCAAGCCTTACGTAGTTCGGGGTTAAGGTACACTCGGGTATTTAACCTCTCCTTTTTAGGCTCTAACTTTTGCCAAGGCGCCTATTGCAGGTTTTCGACCTTGCGAGCTTTGTTCTTCTTTCTTTTCCTTCTTTTCTTTTCATTTTCATTTCTTTTTTTCTTTTCTTTGCATTTTTCTCTTCTCTTTTTTTTGCTTTTTTGCTTTTTTGTATTTTTGTATTTTTTCTTTGCTCTAACTTTTGCCTGGGTCGCCCTTCCGGGTTTTCGGCCCAGCGAGCCTCTCAAAGGGTAAAAGTGTAACAAGTCCATGCCAAATGGTTTTGAGATTGAAGCCCTCTGTATCCAGGAGAGTGGCCGTTATATTGATATGCAGAAAGATCCACCTTTGGCTCTTCGAGCACATCGGATATTTTTTTGCCCCTAGTTCGAGGGGTGCTTCTGATCTAGCTTTGCAAGCTTCTTTTGACAACATCTGATCCTCTTGATCTGACTTCGGTGCCTCTTGTTCGAGGGCTGTTTCAAATTTGGCCACACAGGCCTCACATCGTAGTTGACCGTTGAACCTTCTGAATTCAAGTTCAAGGTTTGGAAGCAAAGGGGTTGAGTCTCGAGGCCGAGAGCGATCCTAAGCTGCACAATCTCAAGAGCGATTCCACATATGTCTTCGCAGGACCGCGCAAAACATTTTTTGAAATCTTTTAAGAAAGCGACAAATCGCTCGCGCTGAAGACAGTGTAGGACCAATCTGGATCAAAGCTAGGGTCCTTCTCAGTACTCACACTAACAAGCATGATTTCATTCATTAAGGGTTTAGCATGTCTCTCTTTCTCTCAATTGATCAAATTTTTACAAACCCCGAGGAATTCCCTCATCTTCGTTTTCACCGTAATGTTCAAAAAGTTTTGAAAAACTCAGGTCATTACAACGACTTCAAGGCACAGAAAAGACAAAGTTCTTAGTCAAATACTGTCATCTCATTTAGAATTTCTGGCACAACTGGCACACGGCAGATACAAACACAAGAGTGTGAAAATCACTGCTGTTCCATTCAAATCTTCTGGTGTAACTGGCTCCAAGGCAGAAACAGACTCAAAAGAAAATGAAAAGACAAACACAAAACAAAATGGTGATGTCCGAGGTAACACCCCCGGAATCACCCGACTGTTACATAACAGGACTGACTCGATACAACAAGACAGACCTTAACCAAAAAGACTGACTCAGTATGAAAGGACTGACTCAATACAAAAAGACAAGACTGACCCAATACCCAAGTCAGAAAGCAAAATTAACAGCATTTGTACATTGCTCGAAACAGTGCATGCCGTCCACCACATCTGAAGTAAACTGAACGCCGCCCGCAGGTGGTCCAACCTCTAATCACATCACATTATCCCCCACAAGTTCACTGATCAAGTGCTGATAGACTTTGTAGGACCTGGTGCGGGGATGACCCTGTTGTCGATTAGATTTTGTATCTCATGGCGAAGACGAAAACACATGTCAGTGTCATGGCCAGCTCGCTGATGGAAGGCACAGTAATCAGCTGGGTTATGTGAGGGAGGGGGTTTCTTTGGTAACGGTTGTGGCTCCAGTGGCTTCAGATACCCCTTTTTGATCAAGGTCCTCAGGGCCATTGATAGAGACATGTACAGTGGGGTAAACACCCTTTGGCCCTGAGGTGGGTGTTTGGCTGTTTGTGAGCTAGTTTCGGATGTACAGGCGAATGGGGTGGTCATTTTTTGTGTGGTGGTGGTGACTATGCCCACATCTGAAGTTATAGTAGCTGCGTCACCACTGGTGGTCGCATTTGAACTGTGGATAAATTCCCTTCTAGGTTGCTCCTTCTCCTGGTCAATAAGGCCCTGCTTCATAGCGTCCTCAATCTGTACCCCCATCTCGTGTAGGTCCGCAAAGGTAGGAAAGGGTAAGACTATCATTTTTTGCATCAGTTTGGGTTGGAGGTTGCGCACAACCATCCGTATCTGGTCTTTGTCAGAAGGCCTTGTAGTCATCATTGAGGCCTTTACTCTCCATCTCATCACGAACTCTGAGAAACTCTCCTTTGGTTCTTGGCGGGTGGCTTCGAGATCACGAGTTGTGACCTCGATCTGTGTGTTGTAGGAGTATTGAGCAATAAAGGCCTCAGCCATCTCATCCCAATTCTATTTCACAGAGTCCTTCAATTTTGCGTGCCAGATTGCGGCTATCCCAGACATGGTTCGGCCAAAGAGAGACAACTTCTGAGCTGCGGTCAAACCCATTGGTTTCAAGATATCGGAAAACAGGTGGAGGTGCACCCTTGGGTCTCCAGAGCCGTCAAAGCAATCGATATGCGGCATTTTAAACCGCTCCGGCAAGATAACTGCAGATTCAATATACCCGTCCTCTAAATCCGGGATGGGGTTCACTCCATGTGCTCGTCTGAACAACTCCTCCAGTTTATTGACCTTAAGTGCAGTTGGGTCAACCTTAAATTCAAAGGGCGTGTCCACTGGATTAGCCGGTGCTTTGGACAACTGAGGTGGGATTGGCAGTAGGACTGGCCATGTCGGAACATCCGTACTTTCCTGGACGTGAGCTGCCTCTCTGGGTATTGGAACCATAGGTGGGGGTGGAGCTGGGTGCGAAGCAGACGCTCCGTCTTGTTGGGGTTGCTGTTGCTGCTGAAGCTTGGTGAGTAAGCCCGCTTGTTGAGCCAGAACCTCTGCTTGGCGGGTGGTAAACTCTGCCCGACGAGCAGCATCTTGCTGCATGGCCTGCATGGCCTCTTGGAGTTGACGCACCTCCTCCTGCATATTAACTAAAAACTGCGGGTCCGAACAGAGGTGATGTGACTGGTGACTAACGGATCGGATGTCTGCCTTGCCTTAGCGAAGGAACACTGGTTGCCTTTGAACTGAATTTCTGACCTAACAAAGTCTATCAGCACAAGTCCGATGAACCTCGGGGATAGTGGAGCCTTCTGAAGCTATAGTTCCAGGACTACCTAGCAAAAGAGAAAACTGACAGCATCTTAGCTCAATTTCACTGGAACGGATATAAGCATAGCAGAACGACTGTACTCATTACTGGTCACTGTTCCCCAAATCACTGCCCCAAAACTGAATCTGATACCTGCAGATATAACTGATTCTCAAAAACTGTTACCGGTGCCCTTGGGCCGGATACCAAAACTTGCAAACTGATATGCGCATTCCCTGTAGAGATACACTCTAAAAGCACATAGCATGTAAAAGAGAGCCAATACACCTCTATGTTGGGGTAGGGTTTCCCTGTCCTATTTTGTCAGGAGCTAGGGTTTCACTACACACGCAGTGGTTTCAAACAACCTATATCGGGTAAGCAACCTGTCCTAGTTTGGAATGGTCACTATGGATTTCGATATGCACTAGGTCGAATGGTCAAAAAGGGTGCCCCGGTAAAACCGGGGTTTGTGTTCCCATACTGGCAGAGCCCGCAATCGGTCAGTCTTATGGTCATGCCTTGACAAGACAAGCCTCCAGCAAACCGCTCAGGAATAGCAGATGACCAACACGGTGTCTTAGGCGCACCAATGCACATGCAATGCAAAGAGACACATAAATGAAATCAAAACAGGATATCACGAGTTCAAGTCAAGCTCTCTAAAATCCCCAGCGGAGTCGCCAGAAACTGTAACAAGCCCGCAGGGGACCTCGCTACAGTTCGGACTCGATTTTGTGTTACGGTTCTAAATCTGAACCAAAGAGTCCAACTCTGGCAAATCGTTTTGAAGAAAAACAGATTTTTGAAAAGTAGTGCCAAACATGGACTGCTTTGCCAGATACAGAGTCGCCACCTAAATATTTTAAAATGGGAAATTTAGGAAACCCTGACTCGGTGCCGAAGGCCACGTGTCCGTCATCACCAAATGTCTTGGCTCGGGAGCTTGGGTACGATCGGGGAAGGTCAGCTATGAGCACCCCCTTTCGCCCGGTCCGAAGACCGGCCTCTACTAACCGTGATATCTGATTTTGAAAACATTACATGCTCTTATACCGGTTATTAGCCTAGATTTACTATGTTATGCGCACAACAAACAAGTATAGACTAGGTTGCCTAATTCGGAAATAATCATTGGATATCCGTTTGTTTTGAAAGCGTTTCGGGTTTTGCTACTCGCAAGTAGGCTAAAATACGGATTTCAATGAGTTTTCCAACTCAAGCAACCCAACCTCCACCCACAGGCATTCGAACAGTTTATCTCACATAAGTACTTAGCCGCATGGTAAGCCTACTGTCATGGCAACATTCACACGCATGTGATATGCTAAAGCGTAAATACTTACATCGTACTCCGTGCCAAAACAGTAAACTAATTAGCAAAAATGCATGCCCTAATTCATGTCAAGTGACTAATGCATCGCAGGCAGAATGTAATTAGGATAGGCTCGGCTAACCCTAAAATGACATGTGAAATGCAATCATTCGATGCACGTATTCAATTTGGAAATTGAAAATACAATGCGGTTTTGTATGATGTACCGAGCCCGGTGCATGTCAACAAATGCATGGATGCACACATGCATAGCATAAGGTATGCTAAAATAAACATGCCCTATTACTAACCATCATAAGCAGGTAAATAAAAGGGAGAAAGAAGTGGAGGTTGGAAGACATACACACCACTCACGCACACTTATTACAAATACGCCCTTACACGGAGGGACCGAATAAATATTACAGTCCGAATAATAAATAAATTAATATTACAAAATTTCTAATTATTTAACAAATAAATGCAAAATAGAAAAGGCCGCAGCCCCGCCTCGGGATACGCGAATGATGCATGCTCGAATCCGACTTGCCCGGAAACCCGTTGCCATAACATTGCTGCCTCTGTTTTCACTGTCCTGCCTTTCTGAAGACTGCCAAAGTCTCAGGACATGCTCCCTGCACACTGAGGATCATCATCGGCTGAATAGAATGTCCACCGGCCGTGTACAATGTCCATCGGCTGGAGATAAAGCTATCGGCTGTCCATCAATGGCCGGTCGGCACTCTATACTGCCGATCGGCAAAAACTCCCTGCAGAAGACAGTTTTGACAGCAACAAGGACAGACAGTGTATGGCATGGAATTCCAAGCAAATGTATGCACGGACACACTCTCTATCATGCAATGGACTCAAGGGAGCATGGCCCTCGACCCCCGGGCCATCAATCACGCGTTTCAATGCATGATGGCCCAAAAGCCAAGTTAGCAACTTTGATATCAAATGAAATGCAAGCATAAAACACACCAAAGGGCCCCAACCTCTGTCATAATTGATCAAGAGGCAAGGGATGCATGCTTAATGAAATGCAACCTAGGCATGGAGGCTAAGTATGCAACATGAACATACAAATGAGCAATGTATACTAGGCGCGCAACCTAAGCATGTAAACAAACATGGCATGCAGCAACATGCAACGATGGACTTAAACTAACATGGGTAGCTCGCAAGCATGCCAAAATCAGCGGCCATGGGGGGGAAAACAGCCCCGAAACCCGGTAAAATGACATCCGATGCAAGGAATGATCCCGAAATGCGAAGATAATTGCACAAAAATGACTTATAGCTAACAAAGCACAGAAGAAAGGCAGCCCCAAAAATCACATTTTTACAGTTCAAATCATGGCCAAACAGCAATCACAAATAGGGCTAACATGGCATACAAAAATGACTCCGCAAGGGAGGCAATGAAGCAAGTAGTATATGCAGTGCCCAAACAGAAAAATACCCTTCTACAACACTGAAGAGGGATAAAAAATATGCACATTTACAGTTTATGAAAACCCCCAAATCAGTATGCAAACATGCTCAAAATGCCATGCAAGATTGAAGCCAACAAAGGCTATAATATGAGGTATACAAAACATGCGTCAAACAGAAAAAGACCCTTCATGGGACATGGAGAGGGGGTCAAAATAAGACCCGTTTTGGTTCTGATGATGGCCCAAAAACAGAAGCAAGATAGGCTAACAAAGCATGCAAAAATGGGGGCTAAGAGGGGTATAATGGTAAGTACTACATGGAGACCCCCAACAGTGTTGAGCCCTTCTTCAACGTTGAATAGGGGCTCAAAATAAGCCTAACTTCAGTTCATGACATGCTCCAAAACAATTTATATGTAGGCCAAACAAATCATGCAACATTACGGTAAATAGAAGAGATTATGAAGCAAGTGCAAGATAGGGGTCCCAAACAGGGTTGAGCCCTTCTTCAATGTTGAAGAAGGGCTCAAAATGATCCTACTTACAGTTTACATTATGCTCAAAAACAGATCACACATAGGCTAGAAATTTCATGCAAAAATGTGGCATACCAAGGAGTATTGAAGCAAGTGCACTATGGAGGACTCAAACAGGGTTGAGCCCTTAAACAAACATGAAGAATGGCTCAAAATAATGCTCCTTTCAGTTAGGGTCGGAGCCCAAAACAGTAAGCAAATAGGGTAGAAAAATGTGACAAGAATGGGGAATATAAAGCAACTAACTCACCCTTGAAGAACACTTTGAAGAACAGCCACTCCAGCCACCTTCTTCTGATCAAAACCAACCCAAAAACTCAAGAATGAACCTCCCAAGCCTCTCAATCTCGGAGCAAGGTGTAATGGTGTGTGTGTTAGTGCAAAAATGAGGTTAAAATGCACTTTTAAGGTCTAGAAACACACACAAGGTATGAGAGAGAGGGAAATATATAGAGAGAGGGTGTATATATCAGATGTATAGATATATATGCTCTGGTTTTTGGTTCAAGAGCTCCAACCCTAAGCAATGGAGAAGAAGAGCTCTTATATAGACAAAGTAAAGGCTCTAAGCTTCCCAAGGAAGCTAAATGAAAAGGGGCAAAGGGTGCAAATGGTCCAAGGCTTCTAGGAGAAGCTAAGACAGCTGGCCAAGCTTCCCCAAGAAGCTTGGCCAAAGGGTCACTCTTCTAGAAGAGGTTTGGGGCCAAAAGGCTCAAAAGGGTGCAAAATAGCCACATATATGCACGTGGAGCTGGTTCTATGCATCCCAGCTGGCACAGCTGGTATGCACCAGGCTTGGAGGGTGCAAAGGGTGCAAACCGGCCAGAAAAATTGGTCGTCGGCCAAAATAAAGTGCCGGTCAGCACTATTTTCTGCCGGTCGGCAAAATAGATTGCCGATAGATGATTCCAAGGTCAAAAAACAGCCGGTGGGTATGCAAATTGAAGCCCCGGAAGTTAGCTTTCCAATGGCGCAAACCTTGCATCAAAATTCCTCCTATGCAAAACGTTATGCCCTTTTTGGTGAAGCCGCGCAGACTCGATCCAACCGGGATGATGCCCAGCTTCAACCAATCATATCTCCTCCACTCGGACTTGGCTTTGGGAGATTCTTGAGTACAAAGTGAAGCCCCGGAAGTCTTCTTTCCAACGATGGTGGCCTCATAGCTTAACTCCAAGTATGAAATTGAATAAGCCTGATTCAGCGAGGGCCGCTCGACCCTCTTCTACCCGGATTCATGCCGAACTTCTTCTCCAACTTGGTTTCCCCCCCCTTCTCCTCTTTTCTTCATCTTCAAACCCCTAAGTAAGGTGTTTTGAAGGGTTTGCCTCTCTCCTTGCCGAAGGAATTGAATCTTTGGCCTGCACATCTCTCAACACCGAGCAAACCATCAGTAATGCCCAAGTCTTGAGGGCGGTCAAAAATGGGGTGTCTACACTATGTCTTCGACGAAAATGTCTAGACCTTCCATCTGTGCCCTACCAATACTTGATTGGTTGTCACAAAGTATATAAAATTGATAACACAAGTTTTGATCAACATGGAATATCCTCAAGAAATGGCAAAGCCATTCAATTACTTTAGTAGCTTTATATAAAGCACTGAATTCCGATTCCATCATTGATGTCGTGATACACATTTGCGTGGAAGATCTCAAAGACACGATTGCAGCCCCAATTAGAGAAAACATATCCACAAATGGATTCATAGTCTTTGTATCAAATATCTGGTAAGCGCCTTTGTACCCTTCTAGTACAACTAGATATCAAGTGTGATGTAACCCATAATCCCGGCTTCATTGTAAGTACGTTAGTATCCACAAACGCCTTCTAAATATAGGCATTGGGATTACTCATGTATTTACTTAGCCTTCTAACTGAGTAGGCTATACCCGGCCTTGTATAACTCATCAGATACTTCAAACTTCCAATGACCCGAGAATATTCCATTATTCTTGGCCAAACGGAGACTAAAGTCTACCGAAGTCTTTAACACACTTGTATCTGACTTATATTTCTTAAGATTGTTATCAAAATAATGAGACTGAGAAAGTACACTAACAACAAATGTGTCACGACCCAAACCCGCCCCTATAAGTTTGCATTATAACCGGCTAGTAATCCTAAGATTACCGAAGGCCTCTGAATAGATTAAACAAAATTAAGGGGCTAGCTGAAGCAAATATCAAAAGATAATGTCTATAGAGTTGTGCAGATATACACGGGACAAAAATTTTAAAACTTAATTTACATAATTATGACATCATCCTCGCGTCACCATATATACAGATGAACAAAAAGACATGTTCAGACTTTAACAGAAGAAATATAAAAAGTCTTAAACATTGTTCACAAAAACTTGACCACTTCGCAAAACGAGAACCACCTCGAGAGGCACAGTGACTGGCTGACAAAATAGATCTCGAGGCAATCATCATTGAGCCTGGTCACGCGTCTGGTCACCTACATACATAAATAATACAGTGAACAGGAGCCCAATGAATAATAACAGAGTAAAGGTTTTAATGAATTATGTCTGTAACAGATTCATATTCATATTCATATTCATATTCAAAATTCAGAATTCATAGATAGTCATATGTGGTACATTCATTAGTGATAACAAAACAAATGACCTATAATTACACGGGATGTACATGGAACAGTTAGATATAGAGTAGATAATGGTTATGCTTAACCAGTTCCATGATAGAACCTCTAGTACCAGGTAACAGATAACAAGTAACAGATATCACATGATACTAAGGATACCACAATTACATTTCAGAAATTCGGACAATCAATCATTCTTACAAAATATCGTATTTCAAAAAACCAATCTTGTCATATCATTTAGAAAATACTTAAAGTTGAACATTGCTTTACAGAGTTATTACTTACAGATAGCTCCAGTAGTAGAATAGTCAGAACAGATGGATCAGACAGTCTATGGCAGGTGACCTACACAAATACATAGTGGATACACATTAAAACACACGCTCGGAAGACACTTAACTTATTTCTTTTCTATCTTGGTGTGTTTCTAATCCTTATCCTCATTATTATATCTTAATTAAGGCTTAGGAATGCCTAAAATGCAATGAGGATGTCAAAATGTACTTTGGAACACTTAGTTAAATTCTTAAAAATAGGGTAGTTCACTCGAGCGCAACTTCCTTCGCCCAAACGGACCCCTTGGTCTGTAAAACTTCTGAGAGCTCTCATTTTACGCTCGAACGCAACTTCTGGTCGCTTGAGCCAAGGCTAAAAAATAAGAGTGATTACTTGAGCTCAGGTTTTGTCGCTCGAGTGAAAGCTCATATCTGCAAAAGTACTAGAACTCTTATTTTAAGCTTGATCACAACTTCCTTCGCTCGAGCCAAGGTTCAAAACAAAGGTTGGTCGCTCGAGTGATGATGCAGAATTCTAGAATTTCCATATTGCGGTTCAAGATACAAAACTCAAATTCAAAGCTTTAAAACACATCATTTGGGCCCAAAACTTTACAAAACACTTGTAAACTTATAAAACATCATGAATTAAAGATCATTTTACAAAATCAAGGCCCAAAGGCAAGTGAATTATCCAAAAACAAACTTGAATTGTATATATATAACATGAATGAATTAATCCAAATTCTTTCCTTCCAAAACATGATCAATTGAGGTAAAATGATGTAGAACTTGATGAATTTCTAAAACCAAGCTAGACTGACTACATGCATGAAAGAATTTCTTAGAAAACATGCTCAAAATGTAATGAAATGCACATACAAGTATGAATTAATTCTCAAATCTAATCTTTATCTTATTTCTTGTCTTTAATCTCTAATTTCGATGAATTCATCCATTCAACAACTCTATTTCACAATTAAAAGGGTGAATTCCTACCTTAAGTCTTGAATTCTCAAGTGTAGAAGCTTAATCTTCCAAGTCCTCTTCAATTTCCTCTAAATCTCTAGCAATTCTCTTGTGGAGTTCAATTTTCTTCCTTCTTTCCCTCTCTCTACGTTGGAGCGCAAAATGATCAGAAGTGGAGTTTTCTAATGCATTATAAAAGCTTATACTAGCCTTATATAGGCTTGGTTAGGCTAAATTAATTAATCCTTAATTAAACTAATCAATTACAATTATTTTATTCTAATTATTTGGTTCTAAATCAAATTCTACTTAAACTTACCAGAAAATTCTAAAAACTCTAGATAACACATAAACTTAGTCAATTTCGTGTTCAGATGTCGATAAGGCCTTCAATTTACACATCGAAATCGAAAGTCAAACAAATATTCCTACGTCAGACAGATATAAACACAAATAACACAATACACATGCAATTAACTCAGAATTTCATCTTAATTACTGATTAAGCATTCTTAAGTAAGGTTTGTTAGCTAATCATAGGTTGGGGTTATTACAGTCATCCCCCCTTAAAGAGTTTGGTCCTCCAAACTCGAATTAACTTTATTTTGGAAGAATATCATGTCCAAAGGGAACAAATCAGGGTATTCTTTCATCATATCCTCTTCGGTTTCCCAAGTCACATACATTCCTCCATGATTTTGCCAATCAACCTTCATTAATGGAATTTCTTTATTTCTCAATCTCTTGATTCGGTGGTTCACAATCTGGATTGGCCGTTCTTCATACGTATAATCATCTTTCAGAAGCACGTGTGTTGGTTCAATCACATGGAATAGATCTTGTAGATATTCCCGAAGCATCAAAACATGAAAAACATTATGCATGTTCTCCATAACCGGAGGTAAAGCCATTTGGTATGTCACAGGATTGATTTTCTCAATAATTTCATATGGCCCAATTTACTACGGTGCCAACTTATCTTTATCCCTAAATCATGTCTGGCCTTTCATCGGAGTTACTTTAATGAACATATGGTCACCTAATTCATATTCTATGTATCTCCTCCAAACATCTACATAACTCTTTTGGTGACTTTGGGCGGTTTTCAGTCGTTGCTGAATCAATTTCACTTTCTCGGTCGTCTCTTGCACAAGTTCCAATCCCAATAATGGTCTATCTCTCACTTTGGCCCAATAGATTGAAGATTGGCATTTCCTAACATAAATAAATTCATAAGGAGCAATCCTAATACTTGGGTGATGGTTGTTGTTGTACACAAACTCGGCCAAAGGCAAATAGCTTTCCCAATTTCTTTAGAAGTCCAATACACACATTCTGAGCATAACTTCCAAGGTCTATATCGTTCTTTCTGATTGGCCGTCCTTCTGTGGATGGTATGCACTACTCAACCTCAATTCAGTCCCCAAAGCCTCTTGCAAACTCTGCCAAAATCTTGAAGTAAACTTTGAATCTCTATCAAACACAATAGATACTGCACTCCATGCAATCTCACAATCTCATTCACATATATGTTAGCCAATTTGTCCTTATTATAAAAAGTTTTCGCAAGTAGAAAATGAGCAGACTTAGTTAAACGATCAACAATGACCCAAATAGAATCCATACCTCGAAAAGTACGAGGCAATCCAACAGTGAAATCCATAGTAATATGCTTCCATTTCCATTCTGGTATTGGAATTGGTTGAAGTAATCCAGCAAGTCGTTGATGTTCAGCTTTCACTTGTTGGCAATACAAACACTTAGCTACAAAATATACAATACACTTTTTCATTCGAGGCCACCAAAATTTTTGTTTCAAGTCATGGTACATCTTTGTATTTCCTGGATGTATGGAAAATTTAGAATTGCGAGCTTCTGGCATAATACGCTTTCTCAGTTCAAGATGGTCCTGTATACAAAGCCTATCCTAAAATTTCAATACATTATTTTCATACACAAATCCCAGCCTTGGTTTTGATTCAATTTCATTAACAATCTTCTTTAGAATTTCATCTTGTAGTTGCTTTTCTTTAAGTTCTTCAAGTATAGCTGGTTGTGCAGAAATGATGGCTAGAACTCCACCATATTCACACAAAACAATCTTTATTTCATTTCTTTCCAACTCATACAACAATTCTTTCTGACCAATAAGCAAACATGCCAAATTCCTAATGGATTTTTTGCTCAAAGCATTTGCAACTGTATTTGCCTTTCCCAAATGATACAGAATATGTAAGTCATAATCTTTAATCAACTCGAGCTATCTTCTATGTCTCATGTTCAGTTCTTTCTAAGTAAAGAAGTATTTTAGGCTTTTGTGGTCTGTGTATACCTCACAAGTTGTTTCATACAGATAATGGCGCCAGATTTTTAGAGCAAAGACCACAGCTGCAAGTTCAAGGTCATGAGTTGGACAATTCTTCCCATGCGGTCGAAGTTACCGAGAAGCATACGCAATTACCTTACCATTTTGCATTAGTACACATCCCAAGCCCTTGTACGAAGCGTCACTGTAGATTTGGAACCCATCTATACCGTTAGGTAAAGTCAGAATTTGTGCAGTCACCAGTCTAGTCTTCAATTCCTGAAAAGCGGATTCCTTCTGATCACTCTAATCAAACGGTATATTTTTATGTGTCAACTGTGTCAATGGTATGGCAAGTTTGGAGTAGTCTTTCACAAATCTTCTATAATAGCCAGCAAGCCCTAGAAAGCTTCTAACTTTAGTCACAATGGTTGGTCTTGGCTAATTTACAATAGCTTCAACTTTCTGTAGGTCAACTGATATGTCATATTTATTGATTACATGCCCTAGAAATGTCACACTGTCCAGCCAGAATTCCCATTTGGAGAGTTTTGCATACAATTTCTTTTCCCTCAAAATCTATTGTACAGTTGTCAAATGACTTTCATGTTCTTCTTTACTTTTCGAGTAAATCAAAATGTCAATGTAGACACCCCATTTTTTACCGTCCTTAAGACTTGGACGTCATTGCTTGTGCATTCGATGATTGTGATTGCATGTGTTCGTTTTGAGTGCTCGAAGTCCTCAAAGGAACGCCCTGTCTTTGACTTGGACGTCATTGCTTGTGCATTCGATGATTGTGATTGCATGTGTTCGTTTTGAGTGCCCGAAGTCCTCAAAGGAACGCCCTGTCTTTGAACCTTTAGACCTTGTCTTTTTTTTGCCTTGTTTTCGATCAAAACTTGGTGCCTGGAACTTGTGGTGAACTGTCGGCCACCACCTGCGGCTGTCGGCCACCACCAGAGGTTGTTGGCCGTGGATTGTGCTTGTCGGCCATTGGTGTGGCCGGTCGGCCACCAATCTCTTTTTCCAGATATTTGTTGACAGTTGTGCCAGCTGTTTGCACAATGAGCTGCATCTCCCTACACGTGTATGGTAGGATATTTCTAAGCTCAAGACTTGTTTTTCTATATATAGGGGGGTTCCTCCCCCATTTTGGAGGGTTAGAAAAATTAGAGCAAATATATATCTCTCTCTCTCTCTCTCTTACAATTTTGTGCCTAATTGCTTGTTTTCTCTACACTTTTGCATAAACATCCTAAATCAAATCCTCTTACCTTTGAGCTGAGGTTACTCGGGGTCTTCTTGGAGCTCCTGAAGGTGGTTTTAGCTTGGTTTTGTGCCTAGAATTGCCCTTTGCTTCAAAAGGTAGTTTACTTGCCTTGTTTACTTTGTTTTGCAAGCTTGTTTTACCATGTTTTCTTACTATTTTGGGGCTGGTTTTGAACGGTAAAAAGTTCTATTTTTGTGGCCTAAAAGTGCTGGTTTGAGCCCTTTTTTAGTTAAGGAGTGGTTCACCCTTCTTGCTTATTAGTTTGTAAAGCTTTTGTGCCTTTATTCATCACTTTCAAATCAAATTTTTTGTGCCTTTTAACCACTGAATTTCAGAGGTTTTTCAATGATAAAAAACTTATTTTGAGGTCAAAATTTGGACTTGTTAGCCTCCCCTCCTTGTGTCTTGTTGGCATGCCTAGTTAGCTTCACATGTTAGCATGTTTTTGTAGCTTAACTTAGCTCAAGTCCAGCATGTTTTAGCTTCTGAAATAACCTATTTTAGCTTTTTTTGGGCTGGTTAGTTCGTTTGAGTCTTGTTTTGCATAGTTGTAGTGTAACCCTTTTCACTAGCTTAGTGTTTTAAGGTTCTAACCATTATTGGTGTGAGTTGATTGCATGTTGTAGTGCTTTTTCTACTTTATTTCAGCACTTATAATCTCTGCAATCTCCCTCATTTCTTCAATTTTTGGTTTTTCTTTGAAAGTGGTTTCAAATCACTTGTTTGCCTAAGTGTGAAATCGAGGTGCTACACCTAATGGTTTAATCTCTTAGGGGGTTCATTATCAACAGTGTAACGCCTTTTTTATGCCCAAACCAACTTATGGTTTGAGCCCTCCTTCCATTAGAGGACACTCACTAATGGACTAAATTGATTAAAGAATGCATTGGGTAATTAAAATAAGTAAACAAAATTGCCAAGTAAAAGTGGCAAGATAAGCATTCTTTGTGTTACATTGCATGTGTTTAAATCGGACGTTAATATGAACACGAGGAAAAAGGAACATTTCATACTCAATAGTGATAAAATATGCCACTTTCCTTGGTCTCCATTGCCCATGATCATGTATGATAGGGTGATGGTCATTTGAGTCTTGTTTTTGCATTCATTAAGCTTGTACAAACTTGGTTCTTTGGCCATCATGTAATGAAATTGCTTGGTTGATGGTTTGAGAGCCAAGAGTGACAGTCCTTTGAACTTATTTGATGATAAGGAAGATAACAGTACAAACAAACCTTCAAAAAGTACACTGCTTTGCTCTCTGTTGCAGTAAGGAAGTTCAGGATAGCAGTGGCCTACAGCCACCACCATTGGTTGACCGGCCACCAATGGTAGCCGACCGGCCCCCTATCGGCCACCAATGAAATTTTCAAGTGTGTTGGTAAGGTGGAACAGAGGTGTTCTGGAAGTGGGCAGAATTTTCAGTAACCAAATGTGCAAACAGAGGCTTGCAGCAGCAAAACAACGGCTTTTCGGGTGGAAATCGAGCATGTGCATGAGCCTCTCTTGCATTTCAAGCTTATTTAACATTTAAATATCTAGCTTAAATATGTGTTGTAATTAATTAGTTGTAGCTAATTAAGTGTTGTAAATAATTAGTTAGTTTAACTAGTTATTCGATTTCGGTTTGTAATAATTAGTTAACTAGGATAGTTAATTAATTCGAGTTTTGTAATAATTAGTTAGCTTAATTAGCATAGCTAGCTAGTTAGCTTATTCATTCGGACCCTCCTTTACGAGGGCATAATGTTGTAATAAGTGTGCGTGCGTGTGTGTATGTTTTCCAACCTCACGTCTTTCTTCCTTTTAGTTAATCGCTTTTGATGGTTAGATTAGGGACATCATATTTCAAATTAGCATACCTTATGCTTGCATCCATTCATTCGTATTGCATGCACCGAGGCTCAGCGCATCATTCAAACTGCATTGTTATTTCAATACTTATTTGAATACGTGTTTAACTGCATGTTATAAAATTGATCCATATGCCATATTAGTAGCCGAGCTTATTAATTGCATTATTGCATGTGTTGCATTAGGCATCTTGCATAGTTAGGATCATGCATAATTTTCTAACTTTATTTTCCTAACTTGGAGTACTAGGTGAGTTTTTATGCTTTAGCATACTTGCATAAGTGTGAATGTTGCCACAATTAACATGCTTGCCATGAGGCTATGTACTTAAATGCTAAATTGCTTGAATGCCTGTGGATGAAGGCTCATTGTTTGAATTGGAACAATTCAACAAATGTGTGTTTTAAGCTCACTTTGTTGAGTGGCAAATCATGTTTTAAGCCCACTATGTTTGGTGGCAAATTCGCAAACTTTAAGCCTACTTGAGGTGGCAAATTCAAACCATTTTCGCAAACAAATATGAGTTGAAATGTTTCAACTTGAGCAGTTTTAGTCTATACTTGCTTGTGTGCATCACATAGTAAAGCTAGTCTAATAACCGGAACAAGAGCACATAATGTTTATAAAAAATCATATCATGATTAGTAGAGGCCGATCTTTAATCGGGCGAGTGGGGGTGCTCAATTCATGACCTTCCCCTCTCGTACCTAAGTTCACGAACCGAGGTAACTTTGGTGATGACGGACACGTGGCCTTAGGCACGAGTCAAGGTTTCCTAAATTTTTCCAAAACAAAAAATATTTAGGTGGCGACTCTGTATCTGGCAAAGTAGTCCAATTTTGGCATTATTTGATTTAGAATCGAATTTCCAAAAGATTTGTCAGATTTGGACTCTTTGGTGTTTATCAGTTTCACGTTGCACTTGTGAGATTAGATTCAGAAGCATGGGAGTCCGAACTGTGAGGCCTTTCATTTCAAACCTTCTGAAAGGGGGCGCGAAAAAGGCGAGACACAGTCATCAATAAACACAACAACAAATTCATCAAGGAATTGTTTGGGCACCCTATTCATTAGGTCCATGAATGTTGCAGGTGCATTAGTTACCCCAAAAGGCATTACCAAAAACTCATAGTGCCCATATCTAGTCTGGAATGCAGTTTTCTCTATGTCTTTTGTTTTAACTTTAAGTTGATGATACTCGGATCTAAGGTTAATTTTTGAAAATACTTGGGCTCCCTAGAGTTGATCAAATAAATCATCTATTCAGGGCAATGAGTATTTGTTCTTCACAGTTACTTTATTTAATTCTCGATAATCGATACATAACCTCAAAGACCCATCTTTCTTTTTAACAAACAGGACTGGAGCACCCCAAGCTGAAGTACTCGGACGAATAAACTTCTTATCTAACAGTTCTTGAAGTTGGACTTTCAATTCTTTCAGTTTAGAGGTTGACATTCTCTATGGGGTCTTAGAAATTGGTGTGTCCTAAGTACTATATCAATAGTAAACTCAATTTCCCTATCAATTGGATCCTCGGGCAGTTCATTTGGGAAAACATCAGGGAATTCACAGACTACATGAATAGTTTCCACGTTAGGGCTATCAGAAGTCACATTTAACACACAGCACAAATAACCCTTATATCCCTTTCTAAGCAATTTGATGGCTTTCATAGCAGAAATCATATACGAAGGTAAAACTATCCCATTCCCAGCAAACACAAATTCAGACAAGCCAGTTAGTCGGAAGACAATAGATTTATTCACATACCCAATATACAATCAAAATGAGCAATGCCCAATGACAGCAAATCAATATATAATAACACATCCCCAATCATGATGTCACATGTAGGATACACATAAGCACAAACTATAGAACCCCCAAAAGGTGTAGATACAGATAACAAATAATTCATAGATTCTAATGGTCTAGTCAACTTCCGTAAGAAAACATGTGATACAAAGGAATGCATAGAACTAGAATATATCAACACATAAGCATTCTGAGCACATATAGGAAGTATATTTGACACCACAAATTCAGTGTTCTGGACGTCCCCTGGTAGAAGTGTAAAAACTCAACCTTGTCTTAGGGTTTCTTTCTGAGGATTGGTTCTCACATTTGATCTTGCTGCAGAAGCGGATCTGGCTAAACTTGCCGTAGGACGGTTGGCATTGTCGAACCCAAGCGGACAATCTTTTACTATGTGGCCAGTTTTGCCACACTGAAAACAAGCACCGATTGCACGATAACAGACACTTTCATGTTTTCTTCCACGTTTAGAACAAACAGGTGTAGACCCACTACCTTGACTTGAGGTGCTAGTAGACCGTGTTTTGCTTCTTGTTCATTGCAAATGAGCGGCCCTTTCTGAAATTGTACCCAAATCTTTTGCTTCTCCATTCAATTGTCGGAGCTTTACTTTGTTTCATAGCGGCCAAGTTAGCTTCTGTCATTAAGGCTCGGTCAAGCACATCCATGTACTTAGGCAATTTCAACACACCAACCCGATCAAACACATCCAAATTAAGGCCTCAAAATTTCCAAGCCTTCTTGTAGTCCGTGTCTACCATGTGTGGAGCAAACCGGGTTAACTCAGCAAATTTGGCTTCGTACTCAACTACAGACATATTGCCTTGCTTTAATTGTTCAAATTCTGACACTTGACGATCTCAGAAGCACCGAGGGAAGTATTTTCATAAAAGATTTCTTTAAATTGGTTCCTTGTCATAGCCCCATTATTATCTCTAATCAACATCCACCAATGCCTAGCTTCCTCCTTTTGAGTGTAGGTGGTGAGTAGCACTTTTTGAGTTTCAATGCATAGAAAAACTTCAAACAACTTTTCAGTCTCTAACATCCAAGTCTTGGCCTTTAGTGGCTCAATACCACCCAGAAAAGTCGGTGGCTTCATTTTGTTGAACTTCTGAGTCAATATAATAATGTCATTGCTAACTGGGTCTACTTGAACTAGAGGGGGTGGAAGAGGCAGAGGTTGTTGTCTTTGTTGCTGTATCATTGATTTTGTTAAGGCTTCAAGCATTCGTTCCGTTTAGTTCATTCAAGACTCATAGGATTTAGGTGTACCATCACTTCTTATATTTTCCATTTGCTATAGGCAAACAAAGCACTAATAAACATAGGCAAATACGCAGTATTCAGTTTCTTTTTAGTTCAGTTCAAATATGTTTATATATTTCACACGCACTCACCCATACATATGTAATGTCCCTAATTCTTTTCTAGGACATCCTATAGCTCATATGGACTCGTGTGTGCGGTATAACACGTGCTTTGATACAACTCTATCACAACCCAAACCTACCTCTATCGGTTTAGCATCGTAACCGACCAGTAATCCTAATATTACCGAAGGCCTTTGAATGGATTAAATAAAATTAAGGTGCTAGTGGAAGCAAATATCAAAAGATAATGTGCATAAAGCTGTACAGACATGCATGGGACAAAAAATTTAAAACTTAATTTACATAATTATGACATCATCATCGCGTCACCATATATATAGATATACAAAAAGACATGTTTGGACTTTAACAGAAGAAATACAAAAAGTCTTAAACATTGTTCACAAAAACTTAACCACTTCTCAAAACAAGAACCTAATCGGGAGGCACAGTGGCTGACTGACAGAATAGATCTCCAGGCAATCATCACTAAGCCTGGTCACGCTCCAAATCACCTATATACATAAATAATACAGTGAGCTGGAGCCTAGTGAATAATAACTGTAGCTTGAATTTTTGTGCTCCTTTCAGATACGACTAGCCTTACAGTTCGGACTCTCGCAGTTCTGAATCTGATTCCACAAGTGCAATGTGAAATAGATAAACACAAAAGAGTCCAAATCCAACAAATCTTTTGGAAAATCGATTTTGAATCAAAATGCCAAAAATGGACTGCTTTGCCAGATACAGAGTCGCCACCTAAATGTTTTTGGAAAATTTAGGAAACTCATGACTCGTGCCGAAGGCCACTTATCCTTCATCACCGAAGTGTCTTGGCTTAGGAACTTAAGTATGAGAAGGGAAGGTCATGAATTGAGCACCCCCGCTCCCTCGATCAAAGATCGGCCTTTACTAATCATGACGTGAATCTTATTTACATTATATGCTCTTGTTCTGGTTATTAGGCTATTGTTACTATGTGATGCACACACAAGTATAGACTAATTTGTAAAAATTAGAACATTTGATTTCATGTTTATTTTGAAGAGTGTTTGAATATGTATCACTTAAAAAGAAAGTGATCGCATATGAACATTACTCAAATTATTCCAATTCAAGCAATTAGCCTTATCCACAGGCATTCAAACAAGTATAGCAGTTAAGCAATTAGCCTCATGGCAAGCATACTAGACATGACAACAATCACACTTATGCAATATGCTAAAGCAAATAAAAATGCTCACCTAGTACCCAAGGCAAGCCAAACAAATCAAAATAATTAGAAAAATGCATGTTCCTAACTAATGCAATATGTCTAGTGCAACACATGCAATATGCAACTAATAAGCTCAGCTACTAGTTATGTCATGTGAACCAATTTGATAGCATGCGATTTGAACACGTATTCAATGAAGTATTTAAACTACAATGCTTTGTTAGAATGATGAACCGAGCCTTGGTACATGCAAAATAAGTGGATGCAAATCATAGAGTATGCTAAAAGAAACATGATGTTCTAAACTACCCATCATAAGCAAGTAAATAAAAAGGAGAAAGACGTAGGGTCGGAAGACATACACATTATTACGTTGTTGCTCTTGCGCAAGAGGGTCCGAATGAACGTACTAGCTAATTAATTACCTAATTAACCAACTATTACAAACCCAAATAAAATAAATTAGCTAAGTTACTTAACTAATTATTACAACACCATAATTATAACCATTCTAGCTAATTATTACAAATTTGGAACTAACTAATTAATTACACTAATTAATTAATTACAAATTAACAACACGAATACAACTAAAAGAAATAGCTAAGTTAAGTAATTAACTACTCTAACTAATCAATCCCGGGAAATGAGGAATGCTCATGCATGCACATAGATTTCCATCCAAAAAAAGTCCATTGTTTTGCTACCAGAATACCTCTGTTGTACAGTTAGAACATTGCACTGTTTTCCACCTCAACCTCTGCTCTACTCTGCTGGAAGAAGGACACTGCTTGGCTGGAAAAAGTGGCCGGTCACCCAAAAGTAATGGCCTGCAGGCAACTAATAGTGGGTTGCCGTCTAGAAAAAATGGCCTACCGGCCACTGATTTTTGTTCTCTCCTACAACAACAGAGGACAAACAGAGCACAAACCAGAGTATTTTCAAGGGATATTTGTCCACCCTGTTTCTTTTTATCAGTAGACAGGTCAAAGGAGGAGTAGGCTTTGATTCGTAAATCATCAATCAACGCAATTTCATTGCATGATAACTTATGAATCAAGGGACATAATTTCAATAAATCTATAACAAAAGACCAACAAATCCTCCTCTCTATCATGAATTGATCAAGGGAAGTGGTTGACATTGACTCTTGAACCGTTTACATCACTAACAAGTATGAAACGACTCAAGACACAATGGGTTCAATTAACGTCCGATTGAACCTTAGTCCCAATTTTATTACTCCATTTTAATTACCATCCATTCATTAGTTCATTGAGTCCAAAATGAGCTTCAAGTCCTCTAATGGAAAGGAGTACCAAACCAAGAGTTGTTTTAGGCATGAGAGAGACATCATGTCGTTGGTAATGAACCCCCAAATAAATTAAACCATTAAGCACGACACCTCTATCTCAAGCTTAAACAAGCAAGTAGTTTGAAACAACTTTTAAAATAAAGAAAAAGCCAAGAAAGGAGGGGGGTTGCAGAGGTGATTAGATATGAAAGCAAATATGGAAAGCAATAAATAAAAACTATCAAACACAAATAGGTTGGTGGCTAAGGCCTAAACCACCAAACCTATGAGGACCATTACACTACAAGCATGCTGTACAAAGCTTAAATGTAATGAACAACTAAAAGCAATCCTAAAACAGTAAAAAATAGTGCTGGAATTAAGACCAAAATAGCTAAAACAATAAGCTACAATATGGAGCAAGTTAAGCTAGTAAGCAAGCACAAGGAGGGGGGCTACCCCCTCCATTTTTAGGACTTCAAAACATAATTTTAGTCTCTGAAAAAACTTTAAGATTCAATAGTAAAAAACTCAAAAAAAAGATAATAAAAAGGTGGGAAACGCAAGGGCAAAGGCCTAAGAAGTTAGGTGCAAAGAATAGTGATCCACCCCTCCACCCTTAATGGCCTTAAACCACAAGTTTTAGCCCAAAAATTCAGTGTAAAAATAGTCCAAAAATTGTAGAAAAGATGGCAAATAAAGAAGGGAAACAAGCTAAGAATTATACCTCTTGAAGAGGGATACCCTTTTTGAGTTGCAAAACAACAATTACACACCCTCAAGAGCTAAATGCAAGCTCAAAAACACCTCAGCACAAATACCACAAGGTTTGATTTAGAGTGTATAGGCAAAGAGTAAAGAACTTGCAAGAGAGAGAGAGAGAGAGAGAGAGAGAGAGAGAGAGTTTTTGCTCCAAATTTTTCTAACCTTAAAACAAGAAGAGAGGTCATCTATATATATAAAAACATGAGACCTCTCAGAAATATCCATACAGACACATATGAACTAGTGCATGCATCTGTGGAAACAGCTGGCACAGCTGGTAAAAATATCTGAAAAAACACACAAGTGGCCGAGAGGCCACTAATAGTGGACGACAGGTAACATTAATGGCCAACAATCCACAATAGTGGCCGCCAGTCCACACTAGTGGGTCTGCAGGTCCCAGGATGTTTAGGCTTGAAAAACTGCTGTTTTGGCCCAAAAACAAGGCAAGAGGTTCACAAGGTTTTGAGGCTCAAAGCCGACGCATTCTGCTGAGGACTTCGAGCATTTGACAAGCATATACAAATTCATCATTGGGTGCGCAATCGGTGGCGCCCAAGTCGTAAGGGCGGTCAAAAATGAGGTGTCTACAATTGCCCCTTTTTGATAGAGCTCGAAGTCATAAAATAACGTGAGTGAATGTCAAAGCCCGAAGACGACCCATTTTGTCAAGGCCGTAAGACTTGGGAAAACAAACAATATGCAGATGCAATTGGTTGAACCCGAGGGTTGCCTGCGTATTCCTTTGCCAGGAATCAAACTAGCATAGTTTAGGGGTAGAATGCAAATGATACACAATGGAACGAAATAATCAAACCACAAGCACTGTAAAACACATAAATACCATAAAGGAATGGAGATGCAAATCAAACTCCATTTTATATAGAAAATAAGTGGGCACAGCCAAACGATACCTAACACAGGCTAAGTGCCTACATCCTCAATACTAGCCTTAGCACAACATAGATGCTTACACATAACAGAACCATGCTTCGACGTGAAAGGGGCGCGAGCACATGTAAAACTATGTTTTTCGCAGAAAGAGAAAGAGTACAAGTAATTGGGTGGTATGATATTAGTGAGGAATGATTTGCTAGGAAAAGATAATGATCTTAAATGCTAAATGCAACAAGACAAAGTACGATGCAATAAATGCAATAATTGGGTGAAGTAATTGGGTGGTATGATATTAGTGAGGATGAAGTAAATAAGGCGTAGGCCAAACCACATTTTACCTAGAAAAGGTATGGACACAAAACAAACCACATCTAACACAAAAAATGTGTTGACATCCTTAATACTGGCCTCAGCACAACATGGGTACTTACACATGACAGAACCATGTTTCAATAGGGGAAAGGTATGAGCACATGCCAAACTAAACTTAACATGGAAAGGATGCAAGTGATAAAATGGATAATGCAGTAGATGCATGCAATAAATGATATATGCAATGTAATAGAGGTGATGTAATAGATAATAAATGCGATGTAGTAGCTAGGAAGTGGAAGTACCTTACAGGGCAATTGGCGATGACTCATCTTATGTTGCTGGGGATTTTTCCTCTTATTCTCGGTTGCGCGTCCAAACCACAGGTACTACTTTTCTCCCTAGCTATGTTCGCAACTTCCCCTATTCTCCAACAGGGTGACAGACTAGGTTGGTTCAGTATCCAGAATTGAGGCGCGTACAAGTTACCTCAATCTATGGGGATGTCAAACAGATTTCAAGCCGAGGATACACCCCTAGGTATTTAAACTAGACTTTAGTCTCGAAAATTCTGAACCTTTGCATTCTAGGCCTCGGCCATTCGAACTCTAGTTTCTACCGTCTCAGTTGATCTCCTAGGAACTCACTACAAACATAGTCAGGTGGCTATACCAGACTGCCTGAAGCCGTTCAAGCACGACAAACACCAAAGGAATTGCGCTTTTAGAGGATTTAAGGTCTCCTAGACCTAGTGAGTGCACAAGACACTGCGATGCAGAGTGAATGCACAAAACAGTGCTATATATAAGTGCATAAGACAGTGCGATACAAGGTGAATGCACAAGATAGTGCAATGCAAGGTAAAATGCACAAGATAGTGCGATGTATGGTGCACAAAACAGTGCGAGTGAGGGTGCACAAGACAATGAGATTAAGGGTGCACAAGACAGTGTGATACAAGGTGAATGCACAAAATAGTATGATGCAAGTTGCAATATAAGATGAATGCACAAAACAATGCTATATAGGTGCACAAAGCAGTGCAATGCAAGCTGCAATATAAGATGAATGCAAAAACAGTGCTACATGGGTGCACAAAACAGTGCGATACAAGGGACAAATGTACGAATGCACAAAACAGTGCGATACAAGGGACAAATGTACGAATGCACAAAACAGTGCGATGCAAAGTGAAGATGTATGAATGCACAAAATAGTGCGATGCAAGGTGCACAAAACAGTGTGATATTGGTGCACAAGACAGTGCGATGCAAGTTTGCACAAGACGGTGCGATACTGGTGCACAAGACAGTGCGATGCAAGGTGCATAAAACCGTGCGATACAGGTTCAATACACAAATTAATGCCTGAAATAGATGCGAATGCACAAGACAGTGTGATGTGGGGTGCACAACATAGTGCTATATAGGTGCACAAAATAGTGTGATGCAAATTGGATGTGAAAACCCACATTTTATTATTCTTAGAAGAAAATAAATAAATAATAACAATAATAATCTTGTGGGTGTTTAATATTTGATATTTATAAATTATTAAGATTTATTTTGGAATTAGAAATTAAGGGTCCAAATGGCCTAAGTAAGAGACGCTAAGAAGTCGAATCAATTTAATCCTAATTATGGACCCATTTGGGAGTTTAATTAAATATTCGTTTTAGTTTAGTAGAATTGAGATTCAATTAATTAGATCCTAATTGGAGTTGATTAAGTCATGAGGATTGGGAATTTTGGTTATTATAAATTTAATTTAATTAGGATGTGCCCAATTTGAATATATAAATTAATTGACGGAAATTTGGAGTCCGATCAGAAATTGAAGGCCTAAATGATTTGGGAAATCAAAATTGATGATGGCAATAAGTTCGATTTATTACTTGGAGCCTTTTGGGAGTCTGATTAAAAATCTGATTGAGATTGATAAATTGAATTATAATTAATTGGGCTCTAATGGAAGTCAAATTAGACTGATTAAATTATGTGGGATTTGTGACTAGTCATAATTAATTTAATGAGGTGCTAATTGAAATTTATTAAGACTAAGTGTTGCTTAATTAAATAAATCCTAAACATAAATTGAATCTAGGATTAAGAATGTATGTGGGTGTGGGTGTGGGTGTGCAAAGAAGTCTGGTGGGTGTACTGAGAAACCAGATTTGTGTGTGTATGGGTGTGTGTTGGAGGCTTAAATCAAGGTGCACGTGTGCATGATGTGTAAACAGGAGATGGGTGCATGTATGTAAGTGGTAAAAGAGTTGAATCAAGACCCATTTTTGGGTGTTCTGCTGGGAAGAAATGCACGGGAGAGAGAGAGAGAGAGAGAGAGAGAGAGAGAGAGTTTTCAAGAAGAAGGAAGAAGAAGAAAGGAAGAGGGTTTTATGGGTTACCAAATTCAAACTAAAAATTGTGGAAAAATCATTTTAAGGTAAGAAATCTCACCCTCTTCTTCCTATTGTTTAAATAATCTAGATATAAATTAATTCAAGATGAATTTTGAGAGGATTAAATGAAGATTTGTAGATCAATTATATAAATGGATAGAAATTAGATTTTTGCATGTAAATCAAGTTAGGTTGTAGATTATGAGTGATGATTTCTTAAATTTGTTAAACTTGGACTCAAAATCATGTAATTAATAGGAATTGACAAGAAGACCAAGAAATCTTGAGTTACGCTTTAAGATCATGGATATATATTTGGAAATTAAATAGTAAGAGTTTGATTTATTTTTATTCTTCACAAATTAAAACCCATCCTTGCATGCATGTGGATGATCATGGAAAATAAACTAGAAATTAAATATTTTAAGCTTGATTTGTGTTTTCCTCATGAATTTGGACTTCATCTTTACATGCATCAATGGAATTTTAGGAGATTTGAAGAATTAATTTCATGTTGGGTATAAGAAGAACAAGTAAAGATTATTAAAGATGTTTTTGGTCCCTTAAATCTGCCAGGAAGTTGTACGAATTTTTAGACAATTTTATACTCAAAATTTGAAGATTATTTCTTCTACAAATTTGTTGATAATGATGTCTAGTTCATCCAAAAACATTTTCAACAATTATTGAGTTTTGTACGAATTTATACAGATTTTTAACCAAATCTGGAGCCATAGACAGATTTTATTATGTGTTTGAAAAATCATTAAAAATTTTATATTAAACCAAATCTGATAATTTCTAAGCAAAAAATGAAATTTGAGAAGTCTAGTTTCATAATAAATTTTTAGATCATGGAATTGATTTATAAATTTAAGTATGGAATTAATTTAAGAAAATGTGATAAATCTGTGTTATAAACACTCTTGGAATTTTTAAGAATTATTTATAACTTATTTTTGGAAAATGCTTTCTGAAAAATGACAATAACATGTTTATTGAGTATTCTGTAGATTTATATGAATTTTAGAGTTGTATAAGTAATTTATTTATAATTGTATTTGCAAGACATACATTCTGAAAATTTCTGGACAGATTTAAGATCATCACTTCAATTATTTATTTGGATAAAAATCAGTTATTGTGTTGGTCTAATTCATCAAATATTGTAAATTAATAATCCATATATGGGTGTATTGTAGTTTATTTAATATTATGCTAGTCTAATCTTGTAGATTAAAAGTCCATGCATGTGTGTACACTACTAAAAACAGAGCCTTTTGAGTCGGTTTTTTTGAGTCGGCAAATTTTACCGTCACAAAAGGTAGTCTTTTTGAGACGGCACAGAGTTACCGACTCAAATACCAAACCTTTAGAGTCGGCACCGTCGGCCGACACAAAAAATTAATATTTGATAGCATTATTTGAGTCGGTTGAATTTACCGACTCAAAAGATAGACTTTTTGCGTCGGCATATACCTTTTGCGTCGGCAAATTTGTGCCGACGCAAAAAATTATATCTTTTTGTGTCGGCAACAGATGCCGTAGCAAAAAAAATATTTTATAACCAAGATATATATATTTACTTGATTATATTTAATAAATATATTATATTTAATACTCATTTCGATATTAAAAATAATAGTTAAATTAAAAGAGAATTAGTAATATAAAACTAAAAGTGATTCTAATTATTTTATTTTATTTTTATTTGGATAATAAAAATATGTAGAAATAGAATTATATAAAATTTATTTAAAAGATTAAATATAAATATGTTGTGATTGGATTAAGAAGAAAATACATAAATTAATTATGTAGAGTATTAGTATTTCTTTAATATTATTATTTTTAATTATTCATAAATAGTGTATATAGGCATAAAAAATTTAAATTAAATATGAATATTTTGATAATAAATAATTTAATGTTAAATAAAAAATTAAATATAAATTAATATTAAGACATCAATCAGATCGATAAAAAATAAAAATAAAAATAAAAAAATAAATTTAATTTGTGCGATACATGTAATTAAGCACATTCTGCTTTATTTATTTGTATATCAAGATAATTTTTTCGAATATCATAATAATGAAATTATAATTATATGTATATATATTTATAGATATACTTTTATATTAATATTGAGTGTATATACTATAAATAATAAATATCTCAATTAATATCTGAAAGAGGTAGAGTGGTGAAGTGGATTTAGTGCGGTGACTTTGGGTCCGGTCAAAGCTTGCAAATGGCGTGGGTTCGAAACTTCGGAGGCGCCTCAATAAGAAAATTATGGGTTAAATTTCTTAAAACATTGAACCACTTTTTGAGTCGGCAATCTGCCGTCTCAAAAAATTAAAACTTTTTGCATCGGCAGATTGCCGACTCAAAAACATTTGCGACCTCACCATTTTCGACCCTTGAGTTGCCGTCGAAACGCCGTCGCAAAAACATTTTTGCGTCGGCAAATGTGCTATTTGCGACGGCACTCTGCCGACTCAAAAGGCCCTGTTTTTAGTAGTGGTAATTATAAATTATTTATATTCTTTGGGTATCTAAATTATTATTTCATACCATGGTTTAAATAAATTGTTTATTTAAATTTTGTACAATTGTTTATTATTGTGTGACATGTGTAATATTTTATGTTTGGATTTTAATGAGTTGGTATAACATTATTTGTAATTAAAAATTTGAAATTTATTTGTGATTAATATCAAAATTAACTGAAATGGTTAGCGGCTTACACAAAGTTAACAATTGACGGTTAATACCAGTTGTTCAGGGTGAGTCTTGGTTTTAAAGAGTGTATGAAATTAAGGGTTGACAGTCAATACCGGTTGTTCAGGGTGAGCCCTGGTTTTGAGAATTCTCACGTAAATTGTGTTGCGAAACTCTAAGATGGCACGGGACTTATTTGAACCCTTTTCGGTATTCGGTTTTGGAATAAGGGTGGACGTGCAGGTGGCACACAGGGAGGTTATGTACCCCTGGCAGACCGTTTCCTTGGGGCAGACCGTGATGTCACGACTCGGGTATGTAACCCTGGTGCGTGGGCATCATTGGTAGTTACTGTAGGTAACATTTAAATATTTGACCAAGGGAGGGTTTCAAATTAACCGTTGCCATGCTTAGTGGTTGGTAAGTTAAATCTCTTTGGTGAGATTTCGAGTGTCACCTAATTTATTAAAATCTAACTATTGTAATTTATGTTTACAATTATATTGTTATCTCATGTTTAGAAGCTCATTATTTTTCTCTTAAAAAGAATGGTAGGTTGGTTATGTTTTCTTACTGTGTTGCAAAACTCATGGCATATATTTTTGTTGCCCTGGCGTTTTGCCAGGTTTTATGTTCGGATTCTAATGAGTGGGCATTTTTCTTATGATGAAATACTGCCTCTGTTTGTCATTTTATTTATTTATTATCTATTGTTATTATTTCAACTGATGGTATTCCTATTATACTTATTAAATGCTACCTATCATTCTGTTACTACATATTATTCATTGTGGGTATTATTATCGGGGTGGGTATTTCGGGTTGTAGTATCTTATTGAGCTCATCGCTCATTGGCATCCTCGTTGCCCTGGCGTTTCATGCCAGGTACCGAAGAAACCGAAGGAAACACCGAGGTGTTGGAAGGCAACATTCAGCCCTGATTAGCTTGAAGCGTGCCAAAGTTCCATGAACCATCTTTCTGAGTTTTCTAGTTTTTCTCTACTGGAGTTGTAATTGAAGAACTTTTAGTTTTGGTGTTGTAATTAATGGATGATGGTAAATTTGGTGGCAACATTGATGAGGATTCTTAATTAAGAAAATTGATTTTTAGTTTCAAACCTTATTATGATGTCCCCAAGCCTTGGGGCGTCACATTGGATGCACAAAACAGTGCGATATAGGTTCAATGCACAAGTGATGGAAGGTAGAATGCACAAAACAGTACGATACAGGTGCACAAGACAGTGCGATATGGGTAGAATGCACAAAACAGTGCGATACAAGTTTCAATATAAGACTAATGCACAAAACAGTGCTATATAGGTGCATAAAACAGTGCGATACAGTGGGAGAATGCACAAAATAGTGCAATGCAGGTGCACAAAATAGTGTGATACAGGGTAAATACGTATGAATGCACAAAATAGTGCGATGCAAGGTGCACAAAACAGTGCAAACAAGTAGAATATGGGTGCACAAAACAGTGCGATATGGGTGCACAAAACAGTGCTATACAGTGGGAGAATGCACAAAATAGTGCAATGCAGGTGCACAAAATAGTGCAATACAAGGTAAATACGTATGAATGCACAAAACAGTGAAATGCAAGGTGCACAAAACAATGCAAACAAGTAGAATGCACAAAACAGTGCGAACTCAAGGTGCACAAAACAATGCGAGATTGGGTGCGCAAAATAGTGTTGTGTGAGATGAATGCAAAAGACAGTGCGATGCAGGGTGCACAAAACAGTGCAAACTCAAAGTGAATGCACAAAACAGTGCAAACTCAAGGTGCACAAAATAATGCGATACAATTTGAATGATGTATGGTATGCAGAGGGAAATAAGCAGTACATAGAGTAGTGCGTCATGCACCTTATGAAATGAGTGTAGGGCAACCTTCCACAATTTATTTGAAATCAACTTGCCACAACTTATTGAAATGTAATTGAAAAACACTACGTAAGGTAACTCGACGAAACAGGAGCAACCAATCATGCAATTCAACTCAACCAGAATGTATGAGCATGCATGCATAAAGCACATGCATTAATCAGATGGAAGATGGCAATCCCAAGAAAGTTTTGAAGATGGTCGGAGACAACTTTCAAAAGCTGAATCATATGGCCACTGTTTTCAACATTATGTAGGCACGTGTAATGGGGATCGTCAGATCCTGGAACAGTTGCCAACCAATCAGACTCATGCTTCTTTTCTGTTCCAGCATGTTGAGAGCTTACTCTAGTCCCCTCTGAAGTAGTGACGGATTCCTCATATACACTTTGCAATGATCATGAACGCGATGCCCCTTGTATAGGCACTCTCAGTTTGTTTATGAATTCCACACATGGACTTGTTTTCGAGTTCAGAGTGAACATTCGTGTATGAAATTTTGACCATGCCACTCTGTTGAACTTTTGAGTGACAAACTCGCTAGGGTAACTCGATGAAGGGCTCCTTTGAATGACAATCGGTGGCGCCCAAGTCGTAAGGGCGGTCAAAAATAGGGTGCCTACAATAACAGAGTAAAGGTTTTAATGAATAATGTCCGTAACAAATTCAAAAATTAGAGTTTAGAGTCAGAAATAGATTCATATTCATATTTAAAATTCACAGATAGTCATACGTGGTACATCCATTATCGCAAATAGAACAGATGACCCATAATTAGATAGAATGTACAAAGGACCCATGATCACATGGGACAGTCAGATACAGAGTAGACAATGGTTATTCTTAACCCCAATCACGACCAAACTCTTCCCTATAGGTTTAGCGTCGTAACTGGCTAGTAATCCTAAGATTACCTACGGCCTCTGAAACAGAATCACAAAATAAGGGGTTAGCGGAAGCAAATATTAAAAATGATATAATCGTTCAATGAGCTGTGTTGACTTATATGAGATAGAAACTTTAAACATACATTTACATATGTATATCATAATGTCATCATTCTTACACCAACTATATAAATATTAAATAATAAAAAAAAAGGCTTAGCCCTGTATACAAAATAAACAAAGGACAAGAAGAGCTTAAGATTTGATCACAAAACATTTTTCTAGGAACCTCCTCTTGAGACATAATGGTTGGCTAACAAAACAAAAGTCCAGACAGGTACCATTAGGCTCGGTCATGCACTCGCTCACCTACATATATATACACACAGTGAGATAAAGCCCAGTGACGTAAAGAGGTTAGTGAACGAATTCCAAACATATCATGACATAATTAATTCTCATATCCGAACATAATAATGGTACACCCAATAGAGCATATCATATCGTTGTCCGAATAAAGTAATCGGTTCCGGATATCGATTAAACACATCACCACGTTGTCAAGTGGCTAATGAGATCTCGTAATCACATATATGAATGGCCCCGCATTAACAAGTCGTCCCCCATGACTTGGGACTTTCTATGGATGCCATAATAGATTTCAAATAGGACATTCGTTCACGTTAATAAAATCACATTTCAGAAATCATAACTTATCCAATAACATTTCAAATATAATTCACATGAACATATCTTTACAATAACGTTACTCACTGTCATGACCCAAACCCGCCCCCATGGATTAAGGTTATAACCGGCCAGTAATCAAAGGATTACCTACGGCCTCAAATAATTCTCAGACATATCTCAACAGAGTTAAGGGGCCAAACCGGAAGCAAGATTAAAACTTTGTCCATAGAGCTGTGCTTACATGATATAGCAAAATCATTCCAAAAATAATTCGTAATAACTCACACATACCCATAGAGTTAATCTATATCTAGGAACTTTCAGCCATACAGTCAGCTAAACAAAACATATATACAAAGGTGATTCAACGTTTTCGCCCACATAGCAAAGATATAACAAAAGAACAAAAGGGCAAAACAAGTCTCGTGCGTGAGACGTTAGGGCTGGCTTCTCAAAACTTTGACTGTTTCTCACATACTTCACCGAGGCTGGGTTTGAACATCTCTTGGCTCGCCTACATACACATGAATGAGGGTGAGTGAAAGCCCAATGAATAATATCAAATAAAGAAGATACATGAATGAAGTTTGAACCATATATACATATATCAAACGACCTTGGGCCCATTTATGGTTTTATCTAGTACATTAGACGGCTTCAAGCCTCGAGCATATCCAACGGCCTCTGGCCCAATTCATCCTTAACGAACGGCCTCGGGCCCAATTCATTCATGTCAAATAGCCTCTGGCCTAATCATTCATATCTGACGGCCTTTGGCCCAATCATTCATGTTCGACGGCTTTTGGCCCAATCAATTATGACAAACGGCCTTTGGCCCAATCACATGGCATAACGAATATTTGTCCACAATTCAAACAAACTTATGAACTCAAATAGGAGTAAGTAATTAGACAAATAACATACTTTAAAATATCTTTACTAAGATATTACTCACAGTGTTCTGTCGGTGGATCCGTCCTTGTGCTCGACCCTACATAAATCATAACACATAATGGGTCACAAGCAATTTAATCCGTTCTTAATTTATTCATTCCTCTTAGGCCACTTTCTTATCTTCTTAATCCATTCACAATGCTCAATGCATACCTAAGAGTGCTGAGAGTTGAAAAAAAACGGAAAATGAAACACCAAACGTCCATTCAAAATTTTAGAAATAGGGTTTCCCGCTCGAGCGCAGCTTTCGCCGCTCGAGCGGACCCCTTTGGTCTGCAAAAGTACTAGTTACCTCATTTTCGCGCTCGAGTGTGATTTTGGACGCTCGAGCTGAGAGTAAAAACATGTGTTCATACGCTCGAGCGTAACTCTTCCCGCTCGAGCGGACATCAATGTCTGCAAAAGTTCTGAGAGCTAGAATTTCACGCTCGAGCGGCTCTTTCCCCGCTCGAGCGGACATGCCAAATTTTGGAATTTCCTGAATTGTTCTTGAAGCTCAAACTTGATGTTTAAAGGTTCAAAGTTCGTGTTTTTGGTACAACATCATGGAAAAACATTACATAGCATGAGAATTTAGGTTATTCAAAACCAATTGTCCAAAACCGTGATCTAATTCTCAAATTAATCAGCATTTCTCTAGGTATGGTCAAAGCCCATGCATTTAAACCTCATACAAGCTTCATATCTCCGTGGATCATTCATGCATGTCAATTATTGACTCCAATCCCACTTTAAATGGCACAAATGATGTTTAAAATCATGGAATCTATTAGACTTATGCATGCATGTATGATTTGGTGCTCAAATTCTCATATTTGACTTGTTACATGCTTGATTATGCAATATCATGGAAATACTCTGCATGCATGTTCATATTGACTTCAAATACTTCAAATTCAACTTAATTCTTGTTATTGATTACCATATAACTTGAATTCACAAAATTACAAACTCAAACTCATGAATTTATGCTCAATTACTCACCTAGGAGCTTCAATCTTCCCAATTCTAGTTAATTCTTGAGTTGATCTTCAAGATTTTCAAGCTTCTTGTTCAATTTTCTAACTTGAGCTCCGTCTCTCTCTCTCTACAATTGGCACACTCTCTCTCTAGAGTGTAATCTTAGCAAATATGAGCTCAAAAGAAAATAATTGAGTGCATATAAGCCTATTTATAAGCTTGGCTAATCAAATTGATTAAGGCTAAGTAATTGAGCCTAATTCAATCGTTCTGAATCTAATTATTTCGTTCCAAATCAATTTTCAATTAAATTTCATCGTAGGCTCTAAAAATTACGCTAATCACAATGGTGTAGTCGATTTCAGTTTCTGATGCCTCTACGGCCTTTAATTTAAATTCCAGAGCAGGGATTCAAATAGATTTTCCTACGATGAACAGATAGAAATTCAAAGACACATATAATCATGTAATTATCATTCAAAATCATATCAAGCATATAATCACAATCATAAATTAAGATCAATTAGCATAGCACAGGACAGGGTTATCACAGTCTTCCCCCCTTTAGGAAGTTTGGTCCCCCAAACTTATTTTACCTTCATTTGGAAACAAATGTGGATAACATAGACGCATTTCATCTTCTTTTTCCCATGTGGCGTCCGTCCCACAATGTTCTTTCCATTCTACTTTCACCATCGGGATGGACTTGCTTTTCAACTATTTCACTTGCCAGTCAATGATTCGTTCCGGTCATTCTGCGTACTCCATATTTTCATTAAGAGTTATCCGGTGATAATCAATCACATGAAACGGATCTCGAAGATAACCCCTCAACATTGATACGTGGAATACATTGTGCATTTGTTCGAATCTCGGTGGCAGAGCGATTCGATAAGCAATGGGACCAAGCCTTTCCAGAATTTAAAATGGCCCAATGTAACGGGGCGACAATTTACCTTTCTTTCCAAATGTTACTTGGCCCTTCATTGGCGTCACACGAATAAACACATGATCACCAACCTCATATTCAAAAGGTCTTCTTCGAACATCTGCATAATTCTTTTGTCGACTCTGAGCTGTTTTGAGCCTTTGTTGAATAATTTTGATCTTCTCAGAAGTGTCTTGCACAATTTCAAGCCCAAGCAAGGCCCTATCCCCAACTTTTGTCCAACTAATTGGTGATCTACACCTTCTACCATACAAGGCTTTGTATGGTGCCATACCGATGCTGGAGTGGAAGCTGTTATTGTATACAAACTCTATTAGTGGCAAATGATCTTCCCAACTTCCTTGGAAATCTAAAGCACACATCCGAAGCATATCTTCCAAGGTCTGTATTGTCCGTTCTGACTGCCCGTCGATTTGTGGATGGAACGCAGTATTGAATCTCAATTCCGTTCCCATAGCTCTGCAGGCTTTTCCACAATCTATACACAAATTTCGGATCTCTATCCGAGACAATGGACACCGAAACTCCATGTAGGCGAACAATTTCATCAACATATAAGGTAGCCCGTCTATAAGCATCAAATGTAGTTCTAATAGGTAGAAAATGTGCTGATTTAGTCAGTCTATCAATTACAACCCAAATAGAATCCATACCTCAAGGAGTTCGAGGTAGACCAATAACAAAGTCCATAGTCATATGTTCCCACTTCCATTCTGGAATAGGGAGAGGTTGAAGCAGACCGCCTGGTTTCTGATGTTCGGCTTTAACCTGCTGACATTGAAGACATTTGGACACATACTCTGCAATTTCTTTGTTCATTTTGGGCCACCAATAGCTTTGTCTCAAATCCCGATAGATTTTGTTATTACCCGGATGCATAGCAAATACCGACTTATGAGCTTCATCGAGAATCCTCCTCTTTAACTCGGAAATGTTTGGAACACACAATCTGTCTTGGAATTTCAGCACCTCATTTACCACTCTATATTCCGGTCTCAGATTCATTTAAAATTCATCAACTATTCTTTTAAGGAACTCATCCTCCTTCTGTTTTTGTTTAATCTCGTCAATGATTGCTGGTTCGGTAGAAATGACGGCTATCAATCCGCCCTGTTCACACAATACCACTTCAATCCCGCACTTCTCGAAATCTTGCAAGATCTCTTTCTGTTCATTAAATAAACAAGCCAAACTCCCCATCGATTTTCTGCTCAAGGCATCAACAACTGTATTGGCTTTCCCAAGGTAATGCTGAATCTCAAGGTCATAGTCTTTTATTAATTTAAGCCATCTTCTCTATCGCATATTTAACTCTTTCTGTGTAAAGAAGTACTTTAGACTTTTGTGATCTATATAGACTTCGCATCTTGCCCCATACAAATAATGCCGCCAGATTTTTAAAGCAAATACAACTGCAGCCAATTCTAAATCATGTGTTGGGCAATCACCCTTCCATTCTGCATTAATACACAACCCAAACCTTTATAAGATGTATCACTGAAAATCACAAAGTTTTCCGTACCTGATGGTAGTGTCAAAACTGGTGCAGTGGTCAATCTCGTTTTCAGTTCATGAAAGGCAGATTCTCTTTCGTCATTCCATTCAAACGGTTGCCCTTTGCGTGTCAGTTGGGTAAGAGGCACAGCTATTTTTGAAAAGTCCTTCACAAACCTTCTGTAGTACCCAGCTAAGCCCATGAAACTGCGAACCTCTGTTACATTTGTCGGTGTAGGCCAATTCACAATTGCCTCTATTTTCTGCGAGTCCACTGAAATTCCCTCCTTGTTGATAACATGCCCTAAGAAGATAACTTTATCCAACCAAAATTCACATTTCTTTAGTTTGGCAAATAATTTCTTTTCCCTAAGTGTTTGTAAAACAGTCCTCAGATGTTGTTCATGTTCAAGTCTATTATTTGAGTATATCAAAATATCATCAATAAAAACTACAACAAATTCATCAAGGTAGGTCTTAAAAATTTGGTTCATTAGGTCCATAAATGCTGCAGGAGCATTAGTCACCCCAAATGGCATAACAAGAAATTCATAATGGCATACCCTGTTCAAAACGCAGTTTTCTTAACATCTTCTGCTTTACTTTCAACTGGTGATACTCGGACCTCAAATCAATTTTGGAAAACACTTGCGATCCTTGCAACTGGTCAAATAGGTCATCAATACAAGGTAAGGGTGTAGACACCCCATTTTTGACCGACCTTAAGACTCAGACGTCACCGATTGAGCGCTCGGTGGTGTTGCATATCGTGCTCGTTCAGAAGCCCCAGAGTCGCGGCCGTGCGCCCTGCCTCCGGACTTCCGAACTCTCTTCTGTGCCTTGTCTCGGTTTGCGAACCAGACTCGGTTTTCTCTGTTTTCTTTCCTGAGGAAAGGGAGTGGTCCTGTAGACCATCTCTCGGTGGCCGTGCGCTACTTTTCGTGGCCGTAGGCCATTTTGCCCATTTCGGAGCCCGGTTCCCGGTTTTCGGAGCCGTCAGGCCGTGTGCCTCGGTTCGGGACCGCCCAACCATCTCCGATTTCTCCAGTTTTTGGCATGCATCTCATTTACTCCCATTTAAGGGACACTGGGGGCTCAGAAACCCACGTCGCAGCCGAACACCACTTCCGGTGCCCGGCAGCCCATTTTCGGGATCCCGAACCGCGCGGTTTTGGCCCCGAGCATTCATTTTGCATCGATGTCTGTTCATTTTTGGCAGACACCTCTGTTTGGTCCTTCCGAGGGACACTGGGGTCTCTGAGACCCACTTCGCAGCCGAACACCACTTCCGGTGCCCGGCAGCCCATTTTCGGGATCCCGAACCGCGCGGTTTTGGCCCCGAGCATTCATTTTGCATCGATGTCTGTTCATTTTTGGCAGACACCTCTGTTTGGTCCTTCCGAGGACACTGGGGTCTCTGAGACCCACTTCGCAGCCGAACACCACTTCCGGTGCCCGGCAGCCCATTTTCGGGATCCCGAACCGCGCGGTTTTGGCCCCGAGCATTCATTTTGCATCGATGTCTGTTCATTTTTGGCAGACACTTCTGTTTGGTCCTTCCGAGGGACACTGGGGTCTCTGAGACCCACTTCGCAGCCGAACACCACTTCCGGTGCCCGGCAGCCCATTTTCGGGATCCCGAACCGCGCGGTTTTGGCCCCGAGCATTCATTTTGCATCGATGTCTGTTCATTTTTGGCAGACACCTCTGTTTGGTCCTTCCGAGGGACACTGGGGTCTCTGATACCCACTTCGTGGCCGAACGCCACTTTCGGTGCTCATAGCCCATTTTTCGGGACCCCGAACTTCGCGGTTTAGGCCCCGAGCTTTCATTTTGCATCGGTTTTTGTTCATTCTTGGCAGGTACCTCTATTTTGTCACACTGAGGAACACTGGGATCTCCGAGACCCACTTCGCAGCCGAACACCACTTCCGGTGCCCGGCAGCCCATTTTCGGGACCCCGCGCGGTTTTGGTCCCCGAGCTTTCGTTTTGCATTAGTTTTTGTTCAATTTTGGCAGGTACCTCTGTTTCATCATTCCGAAGAACACTGCGGTCTCAGATGCCCACTTCGTGGCCGAACAAAATCTTTTCTTTTTGCCCTCAAAATATCTAGATATTTTGCCCTCAAAATATCTAGATATTTGAGGCAAGATATTTCAACCCTTTTGGCCCTCCTTTTAAGCCCTCTCTCTTGTCCATTCCAGCAGCTGGCCGAACCTCATTTTGGGAGGAGAAAAAAATCCTTCAAGAACACTTAAGCTTAAACCTCCATTTTCATAGCAAAAAAGCTCCAAACTTCTTCAAGTCTTGCATTATTTCTTCACCAACACCAAGCCTCACCATCTCCACTACCATTCCAGCAGCAAGGAAGGGTTTTTCAAAGGTCAAGAAGCTACAAATTCAAGTCAAGAAGCAAAGAAAGAAAGGTCTTCAAGGGTAAGACTCCAAATCCATCTTTTTGAGCACTTTCTTGATTCATTTTTCTACTCTAATTTCTTGAGAATTTGGGCTCCGACCCCTACTGATTTTGTGCTCATTTTGAGCCCCTCTACAACATTGTAGAAGGGCTCAACCATGTTTGGTGTTTGTATATACTAGTTGCTTCAATATTCATCAAGTATGTCCCATTTTTGCATGCTATTTTTGACCTATTTGCCTTTGTTTTTGGGGCTCCGACCCCTACTGGTTTTGGGCCTATTTTGAGCCCCTCTACAACATTGTAGAAGGGCTCAACCTCATTTGGCCATTCTATATACCACCTCCCTTTGAAATCCACTTTAGGCCCTAATTCTTGCATGTTTTGTTTGACTTGCTTAGCTACTGTTTTGAGCCTCCATCGGGCTTAGAAATAGCCTTGTTTTGGTCTCCTTTTCATGTTATGTTGAGGGCCTTAAGCCATTTGGTTAATGTTTTTGGTACTTGCTTTGTAATTCCTCAAAATTACCGTATTCTTGCATGTTTTGTAGCCTTTTGTGCTTATGGTTTTGGCTCTTGGTCAGAGCTAATAGGGGTCTTATTTTGACCCCCTTTACATGTTTCATGAAGAAGGTTTGGTCATTTGGTGTATAGATTGCATGTCTCATGATATAGCCTATTTGGAGCTTATTTTGCATAGAATTTCTAGCATGTTTGTATTATGATTTCGAGGCTGCCATCTTCTGCAAAAGTGCTTATTTTTAGGCCCTCTTCAATGTTGTAGAAGAAAGTTTGTCCATTTGAATTTTCTATATACTACCTCTCATTATATTCCTCTTTTGGCCACTAATCTTGCATGATAATGTTGCCATATCTATGCTTACATTTTGGCCATGTTTGTTACTGAAAAATGCCATATTTGGGACTGCCTTGCTACTGTTTTTACTGCCATGAGTCGATTTTGCATGTATAGCATAGCTGTAGGCCATTTCGGGGGGTTATTATAGCATTTCGGGATGATTTCATGCATTGATTGTCATTTCGTATCATTTCGGGACTGTTTTCCCCTTCATATAGCTGCTGAAATTTGATTTGCATGCTTGCATATCATTTCCCATGTCATTTCATGCCTTAATGCATTGCCTCGGTTTGCGTGCCCATGGGCACGCACTTCGAGGCACTCCATTTTCATTCATCGGCAGCCTATGTGAGTGCGGTTGAGGCCCTCTCATGTTGGCGTAAGCCCAATCTACATTTTCATGCCATTTCATGCCTGTATGTCACTGCCTCGGTTTGCGTGCCCGTGTGCGCGCATTTCGAGGCACTTCATTTTCATCTCACGGCAGCCTATGTGAGTGTGGTTGAGGCCCTCTCATGTTGGCGTAAGCCCAATTTGCATTTTCATGCTTTGTATGCCATCGCCTCGGTTTGCGTGCCCGTGTGCACGCATTTTGAGGCACTTCGGTTTTATCCGATTTGCATTTTCATACCATCGCCTCGGTTTGCGTGCCCGTGTGCACGCATTTTGAGGCACTTCGGTTTTATCCGATTTGCATTTTCATATCATCGCCTCGGTTTGCGTGCCCGTGTGCACGCATTTCGAGGCACTTCGGTTTTATCCGATTTGCACTTCACATCTCCGCCTCGGTTCGCGTGCCCGTGTGCACGCATTTCGAGGCACTCTGTTTTATCCGCTTGGCATTGCGTATGCCTCTGCCTCGGTTTGCGTGCCCGTGTGCACGCATTTCGAGACATTCTGTTTTATCCGATTGGCATTGCGTATGCCTCCGCCTCGGTTTGCGTGCCCGTGTGCACGCATTTCGAGACATTCTGTTTTATCCGATTGGCATTGCGTATGCCTCCGCCTCGGTTTGCGTGCCCGTGTGCACGCATTTCGAGACATTCTGTTTTATCCGGTTTGCATTGCGTATGCCTCTGCCTCGGTTTGCGTGCCCGTGGGCACGTATTTCGAGGCCCTCTGTTTTATCCGATTTGCATTTCATCATCGTCTCAGTTTGCGTGCCCGTGAGCACGCACTTCGAGGCACCTCTTTTTTATCATTCCGGCATCCCGTATGAGTGTGGCTGAGGCCTTCTCATGTTGGTGTAAGCCCATCATTGCATTTCGTGCCTTTATGTCATCACCTCGGTTCGCGTGCCAGTGGGCACGCATTTCGAGGCATCTCATTCTCATAGCATCGTGCATGCTAGGTTGTATGTTAGTTGCATTTCATGCATATCATGCATATTGCACGGGAAACGAGGCACGTTTCGTACTCCGAGTAACGGAACGGGTCTCAATTCCCAAGTCACCGACACTCCGGATTATCCATGATGGAGTTAAGTGTTGTTTTAGCATTCATCTGCATTCATCCCTATATTGAGTTGTGCAATTCGACTCCTCGGCCATCATGCATCGATATGCGTGATTGGTGGCACGAGAATCGAGGCATGCATATATTTGTGAAATACATTGCTATGCCCTTTCCTGCTCTCTGTTGCAGCAAAATCCAAACTCAACCACTTTTCGGAGTCCGGCGCGCATTTCGAGAAATATTGCAAACAGAGGCTAAATCGGGCATCTCAGTGGATTTCTGCGCAACACAGTCCAGCATACATTGTATCAGAAGCGAGGCAGCCCCTGGCTTGCATGCCAGTTTTACTGCTTTCCTAGTTTAATTTATTAATTAATTAGAAATCTGTACATTATTTTGGACTGTATATTTCGGACTGTATATTTATTCGGACCCTCTGCGCGAGGGCACAAATGTAATAAGTGTGCGTGTGTGTGTGTATGTCTTCCAACCCCCATTTCTTTCTCCCTTTTATTTACCTGCTTACGATGGTTAGATATAGGGCATATTTCAATTAGCATAACGGTATGACAGCATGTTTGCATCATTCATCTGTTTTGCACGCACCGGGCTCGGCGCATCATACAAACTGCATTTGTATTTCAATTCCAAATTGAATACATGTTAGCTGTAGCATTTCATATGCCATGTTTAGAATAGCCGAGCCTGCTATAGTTGCATTTTGCATGTGTTGCATTAGGCATTCTGTATACTTAGGATCCATGCATGATTTCTAATCGGTTCCTGTTTTGGCTTGGAGTACTAGGTGAGTTTTTATGCTTTAGCATCCTTGCATGCGTGTGAGTGTCGCCATGATAGCATGCTTGCCATGAGGCTAAGTGCTTAAATGATATAACCGCCTTGAATGCCTGTGGGTGGAGGTTGAGTTATTTGAATTGGGACAATGCATTGACTGTTTGTTTTAAGCCCACTGGATAGTGGCAAACTCATGTTTTCTAAGCCCACCTGAGGGCGGCAAATCCGCATTTTAGCCTACCTGCGGGTAGCACCATCACACAATTTTCAAACAAACAAACATGAGATGTTTTGTTCCAATTCAGGCGGCCCAGTCTATACTTGTTTGCTGCGAGCATCACATAGTAACCTAGGCTAATAACCGGAATAAGAACTCACAAAGTTTTCAAAATCAGATATCATGGTTAGTAGAGGCCGGTCTTTGACCGGGCGAGCGGGGGTGCTCACGATGTGACCTTCCCCAATCGTACCCAAGTTCCCGAGCCAACTTTGGTGATGACGGACACGTGGCCTTCGGCACCGAGTCAGGGTTTCCTAAATTTCCCATTTTAAAAAATATTTAGGTGGCGACTCTGTTATCTGGCAAAGCAGTCCATGTTTGGCACTTCTTTCAAAAAAATCTGTTTTCAAAACGATTTGCCGGATTTGGACTCTTTGGTTCAAGATTAAGAACCGTGACATTTGAGTCCTTGAACTGTAGTGACCCCAATATGAACAGAACGGGACCTAACCCTCCCGGGGCGTTCGGGGACGTCTACAGTTTCTGGCGACTCTGCTGGGGATTTAGAGAACTTGACTCGAACTCATGATATCTGCTTTTGACTACACTTGTGTGTTTCTTTGCATTGCATTTGCATTGGTGCGCCTAGGACACCGTGTTTGCCATATGCCATTCCCGAACGATTTGCCGGAGGCTTGTCTTGTCAAGTCATGTCCGTAAGGCTGATCGGCTCTGGGCTCTGACAGCATGGGAACACAAACCCCGGTTTTACCGGGGCACCCTTTTTGACCATTCGACCTAGTGCATATTCGGATCCATAGTGACCATTCCAAACTAGGACAGGTTGCTTACCCGTTTATAGGTTGTTTGAAGCCGCTGCGTGCGTAGTGAAACCCTAGCTCCTGACAAAATAGGACAGGGAAACCCTACCCCAACATAGGGGTGTTTTGGCTCTCACTTATCTGTTATGTGCTTGTTAGAGTGTGTCTCTACAGGGAATGCATGTATCAGTTTGCGAGTTTGGGCATCAGGCCTGCGGGCACCAATTCAGTATTTTGGGTATCAGGCCTGCGGGCATCAGTATTTGGTGGAATCAGTTGTACCTGAGGGTATCAGCTTACAGGCGGAATTTTGAGGCAGAATTCAGTAGAGAGCACACTCATTCAGCTTTGTTCGTATCTGTTATTGTGAAATCAGGCTGAGATGCTGTCCGTTTTCTCTTTTGCTAGGTAGTCCTGGAACCATAGCTTCAGAAGGCTCCGATATCCCCCGGGTACATTGGACTAGTGCTGATAGACTTTGTTAGGTCAGAAATTCAATTCAAGGGCAACCAGTGTTCTTTCGCTGAGGCAAGGCAAAGAAGGGCCATACAGGGCTCATTGGCTCATCTGATCCGTCAGTCACCAGTCACATCACCCTTGTTCAGAATCAGCAGCCCGTGATGGCACAGGGTTCGGAAGAATTTGTAGCCGTGATAGCAGCGTTGAATCAGGGAACTGCCATGCAGGCTGAGACCAGTATTGAAACGCAGCGCCCATCTGGGGCATCTGCCTCACATCCAGCTTTGGGACCCCAGCCGAACTTTGACCCACTTCCGCCAGTTGAAGATTTGCTGTGTCCGAGTCCTCGAGAAGGGTTAGCTCAAGCCCAAGTTTTCAGACCCATGGTGCAGCCTAATGAGAGGCGTTATCCCCTTGATGCTAATGACCTCGATCTGACCGCAGTGAAAATTGCGAACCTCGAGAAGCAATTCAAAAAGGCACAGGGCCTTAACTCCATTCCCGACATTGAGGATGGGCACACTGAGTCTGCTGTACGGCTCCCAGACAGATTCAAAATGCCACATATTGACCGTTTCGACGGGTCTGGGGATCCAATGGTACATATCCGACTTTTCTTGGATGTCCTAAAGCCGATGGGTTTGACTAAGCCACAGAAACTCTCTCTGTATGGAAGAACCCTGTCCGGTGTAGCAGCCACTTGGTACGCTAAGTTGGAGGACAAAGTGAAGCAAAACTGGGAAGAATTGGCTGAGGCTTTTGTCGATCAGTATTCCTATAATACCCAAGTTGAAATGACCATCCAAGAGCTTGAAGCAACCCGCCAAAACCCAAAAGAGCCTTTTGTGAAATTTGTTGCGAGGTGGAGAGCAAAGGCAGCACAGATAACAGATCGCCGCCCTTCTGAGAGGGATCAAGTGCAGATGATGGTGCGAAACCTCGAGCATGATATGTTGCAGAAATTGATAGTGGCTCCGCTATTCACTTTCAAAAGTTTGCATGAACTGGGGGTCCAGGTCGAGAATGCGTTCAACAGTGGGATCATTCCCAGAACAAGTGAACCGACAAGGAAGGTGATTTCAAGGAGTACCAATGCCGGAAGTAGCACTATTTCCGAACCCATTGAAATCAATACAGTCGCCACAGCCAACCCCTTTGCCAATCCAAGCCTACAAACAGCCGACCCAGCCCGAGCTCAGGGCAGAACTTTCACCCCTCTCCATATGAGCCTGACTAGCGCACTAAAACTCCTGAGGGAAAGAGGGCATCTCAAACCCCTCGATCCTCAACCTCTTCCTGACCCACTCCCAGCCAGACATAACCCCTCCAAGTACTGTATGTACCATCAGCAGCGCGGTCATGGCACCGACCGTTGCTACCGCCTTCGTCATGAGGTCCAAAATCTCATCGACAACCGGACGATAGCTCCACCTTCAGGCCCCAATGACCGAACATTTCCACTTACCTCAATCTCATCCATACATTGCCATCCACCTATGACCCCAGCATATACATCACCCCGGCCCATCTACCCAAGCCTGAGGTGTTTATCCCAGAAAGCATGGACTTATGCATGATGGGTGCACCTGAACCCCAATCATCTCAAACCCATGAACCCACTACTTCCGAGCTGATGAGGATGATTAAAGATCTTCAAAGAACTGTGACCGATCTGGCCTCTGGGACATTGGCTCCATCATCGACCACACCACATACTGGGAGTTTTATGTCAAAAGGCTCCCCAAGCTTAGGACGGGCTACATTCGAGGAAGGCCAATCCCTTGGCAAAGTGGAGGCGAGTGGAAAGAACAAAATAAGGGTGGGCATGGACCCCCATGAACATCTTCTGTTGGCTATTGAGGCTTTGAAAGCCGAGGGACTGGACAAAGAGCAAGTGCTCGCAGTTGTTGCAAAAACTGTGGATGACACTTTCGCTACTCAAGTTGGGGGCAGTTTGACCAAAGGGAAAACCGGGAGAAGGGCCGTTATACCAGAGGCAATCCTGTTAGCTCTAACCTCCACTCAGAAGAGATCGGCAAACCAGGCCAGCACCTGCCAATCCTTTTGCTGGTGCGTCCAGCAAAAATCCACAAACCCAGAAGTACCAACCTCGAGGTCAGAGGGTCTTCCATGCCCTCTACATGCCTTTGTCCAAAGCTTTCCAAATCCTTGTTGGACAAGGCCATCTCAAACCCCTTGAGCCTCGACCTCTCCCGAACCCTCTTCCGGCTACACATGATGCTACCCAGTACTGCGCGTACCATCAGCAAACTGGCCATACTACCGACGACTGCTTCCGTCTTCGTCATGAAGTACAGGATCTGTTTGACAACGGGGTTGTCCTCCCGCCAAGCTCTGCAAAGTCTATCGGCACTTGATTAGTGAACTTGGGGATAATGTGATGTGATCGGGGGATGAACCACCTGCGGGCGGCGCTCAGTTACTCCAGCTATGGTGGATGGCATGCACTGTTTGAGCAATGCGCAAATACCAGTTTTTGTGCTTTCTGACTTGGGTATTGGGTCAGTTTTTGTTTTTTTTGAGTCTGTCTTTTTGTTTTGAGTCAGTCTCTTTTGTTTTGGGTCTGTCTTGTTGTATCGAGTCAGTCCTGTTGTATAGGAGTCGGGTGATTCCGGGGGGTGTTACCTCGGGCATCACCATTTTGTTTTTGTTTGTCTTTTGTTTTGTTTTGAGTCTGTTTCTGCCAGGGAGCCAGTTGTGCCAACAGACTTTTGAATGAAACAGCAGTGATTTCCATACTCTCGCATTTGTTTCTGCCGTGTGCTAGTTGTACCGGGATTTGAATGAAATGGCAGTGCATTCCACCTGCTCTCTTGTGCCTTGAAGTCATCATAATGACCTGCGTTTTTCAAAACTTTTTGAACACTGCGGTGAAAACAAAGAGGGACGAATTCCTCGGGATTTGCAAAACTTTAATCAAATTGAGAGGAAGAGAGGCGTGCTAAGCCCTTAATGAATGAAATCATGCTTGTTAGTGTGAGTACTGAGAAGGACCCTGGCTTTGATCCAGATTGATCCTACACTGTCTTCAGCGCGAGCATTTGTCGCTTTCTTAAAAACTTTCAAAAAATGTTTTGCACGGTCCTGCGAAGACATGTGTGGAATCGCTCTTGAGATTGTGCAGCTTAGGATCGCTCTCAGCCTCGAGACTCGACCCCCCTTGGCTTTCAAACCTTGAACTGGCATTCAGAATGTTCAACGGTCGACCACGATGTAAGGCCTGTGTGGCCAGATTTGAAGCAGCCCTCGAACAAGAGGCACCAAAGTCAGATCAAGAAGGTCAGACCTCGTCAAAAGAAGCTTGCAAGGCTAGAGCAAAAGCACCCCTCGAACTAGGGGCAAAAAAATATCCAATGTGCTCGAAGAGCCAAAGGTGGATCTTTCTGCAAGTCAATACAACAGCCACTCTCCTGGATATAGAGGGCTTCAATCTCAGAACCATTTGGCATGGACTGGTTACATTTTTTTACCCTTTGAGAGGCTCGCTGGGCTGAAAACCCGGAAGGGCGACCCAGGCAAAAGTTAGAGCAAAGAAAAAAAGAAAAAATGCAAAGATACAAAAATGCAAAAAAAAAAGAGAAAGAGAAGAAAAAAAGAAAAATGCAAAAAAGAAGAGAAAAAGGAATGAAAAGAAATGAAAAGAATTGAAAAGAAAAGAAAAAGAAGCTCGCAAGGTCGAAAACCCGCATCGGGCGCCTTGGCAAAAGTTAGAGCCTAAAAAGGAGAGGTTAATACCCGAGTGTACCTTAACCCGAACTACGTAAGGCTTGATTCCCATCTTTGGGATACGTAGGCAACTTCATTCTGAAGTCCAGCCGTAAAACAATTCAAATTCGATTGTGTCCATGTAATGGTTTTGATCATCTTTGCCTTCTCTGTATCTGAGAGTTGGTTGTCATCGTCACTCTGAGGACTGTTGTAGTATGCCACGGCGCTATCCAAACAAGGGGCAACTTTCCGTTGCCATTCAATGTGCTGCGGCGCCATTCAAACAAGGGGCAACTTTCCGTTGCCATTCAACGCGCGCGGTGTCGTTCAAACAAGGGGCAACTTTCCGTTGCCATGCAGTCTCTTCGAGCAGGGGCAATTTTCCTTGGATCGAGGTTGTGCATCTCAAGAGTGGGTTTATGCTCGTTGAGCAGTGGCCGTTGCAAAAATAGTTTTTGAGAATTTTTACTGAGGTTGACTAATTCTCTCGAAAATTATCCTTCTTTTTCCAAATTGGACCATTTCTTGGACCCAAAAAAGGAAAATTTTCAGTGCTCATAGCCTGACTTGCATGATTTCAAATCAAAAATCGAATAAGCATGTTAATCTAACTTTCATTTTGGTCAAAATTGTTTTAAAACCAAAAAATGGTCAAAATGATGAACTAGGGGCACAGTTGAGTCAGGTGTTCTGTCTTTTCCCCATCATCAACATACTTGCCAAGAAGGGCACTCTACCTGCCAGAAGAGGGCACATTGAAGTTAACACAAAGGCTGAAAGCTCTCTCATCCTCCAAGCAACGAGGTATCAAGCCAAGTGCGAAGCACGAACTGGAATGGCAGGATTTCCACTCCATCATCTGGACAGATCTGATCACGTCCAAACTCCCCAGCAAGGCATCATCAATCGATGTCAGCTGCAGATTTGCTACACACCCAGTTGTAGCGCAACCCCTCTGTGGGAGAAACTCACTAGCTGTGCAGAAGAAGAAAGAATCTAGCTGAGTGCTAGGGGCGAGAGCCCTCAACTTGCTGTTTATCCATCACCCAGGGGAGGGATTGAAAAATGAGAGATTGAAGAATAGAGAGATGTGCGATGAGAGAAAAAGTGAGAAAAGGGCTTTTTCAGAAAAACAGAGCTTGAGGGCCGAGTGATGTTAGAACCACAAATGAGAAAGGGTGGGAAACACTACCCGGTGAAATAGGCTCCCTGTGCACGTCTGAGTGTCGTGTCTTTTTTTTGTTTATCTCGATTTTGTTTTGGTCGTTTCGAGTGTTACTCGATGTGTCTAGGTTGTGTGCCTTTATTTCCTTGTTGAGTCGTTTTGCTGTGTTCAGTTGTAGGCTCAATACCCGGTTGAAACTCATCTCTCAATTTTCAAAATAAAATCGTTTTGTGCTCCGAGTGTCGTGTGTTCTCCACATTTGTGCAAAACAGAATTGGTTCTTTCATAAAGCCGCAGGGTCCACCCCCGATAAGTGTGAATAGTAAAACAAGGACTATCTGAAGTTATTTAGGTTCCAGACTGCAAAGCAAAAGAAAAGAGGGAAATTTGGAGTATCCTAGCATGTTTCAACTTTAGCAAAATCGAGACTGCATTCCAGGTGCACCTTTCAGGCCTCGCCGTTGCTCCGAGTATGGTGTATCTCTACCCCAAGTGTAAGCCTGCTTCAAGTCAGAACGGCAATTAAAGCAGCAGCAGATGTTATCTCTTGCCGATATGAACAGGGTGTGTCCCTTTTGAGCTGAGTATGTTGTGAAGCCCTCTAAGAGGCAAATCAGAGGCACCAGAGTACATATTTGATGATCCTTTATCGCATAGAATGTGAACTTTCTTATACACTGCTGTTGCATGCGTGCGTGCCGCGCATCATTATGATTCATGCATAGAAAATGCTTGCTTTCACTATTGCATAGAATGTGCTTCCATACTTGCATAGAAAATGCTCGTATCTTTTGCATAGAAAATGCCCCCATACTTGCATAGAAGATGCATTTTATCGCACTTTCTTGTGCATATTATCTTGCTCGCACCGTCTTGTGCACTTACACTTTGTATCTCACTTGCACTGTCTTGTGCATCTTGTGGTTGTATCATTCGCGCTATTTTGCGCATCGCATTGTTCTGTGCAGTTTATCATTCGCGCTATTTTGCGCATCGCACTATTTTGTGCATTGTTCATCATTCGCGCTATTTTGCGCACCTCAATCGCACTGTTTTGTGCAGTTTATCATTCGCGCTATTTTGCGCATCGCACTTTCTGTGCAGTTTATCATTCGCGCTATTTTGCGCATCGCTTGTTCTGTGCAGTTTATCATTCGCGCTATTTTGCGCATCGCACTATTTTGTGCATTGTATCATTCGCGCTATCTTGCGCACCTCAATTGCACTATTTTGTGCAGTTTACATTCGCGCTATTTTGCGCACCTCAATCGCACTGTCCTGTGCTTGCATATCACATCGCGCTATCTTGTGCATTTCAAATCAATCGCGCTGTTTAGCGTATCGCACTATTTTGTGCATTGTATCATTCGCGCTATTTTGCGCACCTCAATCGCACTGTCCTGTGCTTTGCATATCACATCGCGCTATCTTGTGCATTTCAAATCAATCGCGCTGTTTAGCGTATCGCACTATTTTGTGCATTGTATCATTCGCGCTATTTTGCGCACCTCAATCGCACCATCCTGTGCTTTGCATATCACATCGCACTATCTTGTGCATTTCAAATCAATCGCGCTGTTTAGCGTATCGCATTATTTTGTGCATTGTATCATTTGCGCTATCTTGCGCGTCCACCTGCACTTGTTAGTGCATTACATTTCACTCGCGCTATTTTGCGCATCGCACTATTTTGTGCACATTACTTGCGTTGTGTATGCATTTTATCGTGCTATCTTGCGCACCTTACCTGTATCACACTGCTTTATGCATTCACTCGCCGACACCGCGTGTGTGTCAAACTTTCAGAATCACAGGAATCACATTGAATATATGTTGTTAGCATATTGTTCTTGTTGAATTTCTCTCTTTTGCAGGCACGATATTGTATGTACGGCTCATTCGAGGCTGGTGCGACCAGACGAATCGCGCAGGTATCGTATCTTCTCCGTGTGAGACGCGACGAGAATTGAATGATTCTCCGCATTCCTAACTGCATGAAATGTAGTTGTTGCTTTGCATTCTTGCTTAAACTGTTGCATCTATTTGTCAATACTTGCTTCATTACAGCTTGCTGCATTTGCATAATCATTTGGCTCTGTGCATGTCGCTTTGCATTTTGCCCTCTGCCTGCGGGCACACATACCTCTGTTTATCCTGTTTGATTGTCTAAGTCTTCGGCCTTGTCAAAAATGGGTCGTCTCTGGGCTTTGACATTCACTCCCGTCATTGTTATGACTTCCGAGTTCTGTCAAAGAGGGGCAACTGTAGACACCCCATTTTTGACCGACCTTAAGACTCAGACGTCACCGATTGAGCGCTCGGTGGTGTTGCATATCGTGCTCGTTCAGAAGCCCCAGAGTCGCGGCCGTGCGCCTTGCCTCCGGACTTCCGAACTCTCTTCTGTGCCTTGTCTCGGTTTGCGAACCAGACTCGGTTTTCTCTGTTTTCTTTCCTGAGGGAAGGGAGTGGTCCTGTAGACCATCTCTCGGTGGCCGTGCGCTACTTTTCGTGGCCGTAGGCCATTTTTCCCATTTCGGAGCCCGGTTCCCGGTTTTCGGAGCCGTTAGGCCGTGTGCCTCGGTTCGGGACCGCCCAACCATCTCCGATTTCTCCGGTTTTTGCATGCATCTCATTTACTCCCATTTAAGGGACACTGGGGCTCAGAAACCCACTTCGCAGCGCCGAACACCACTTCCGGTGCCCGGCAGCCCATTTTCGGATCCCGAACCGCGCGGTTTTGGCCCCGAGCATTCATTTGCATCGATGTCTGTTCATTTTGGCAGACACCTCTGTTTGGTCCTTCGAGGGACACTGGGGTCTCTGAGACCCACTTCGCAGCCGAACACCACTTCCGGTGCCCGCAGCCCATTTTCGGGATCCCGAACCGCGCGGTTTTGCCCCGAGCATTCATTTTGCATCGATGTCTGTTCATTTTTGGCAGACACCTCTGTTTGGTCCTTCCGAGGGACACTGGGGTCTCTGAGACCCACTTCGCAGCCGAACACCACTTCCGGTGCCCGGCAGCCCATTTTCGGGATCCCGAACCGCGCGGTTTTGGCCCCGAGCATTCATTTTGCATCGATGTCTGTTCATTTTTGGCAGACACCTCTGTTTGGTCCTTCCGAGGGACACTGGGGTCTCTGATACCCACTTCGTGGCCGAACGCCACTTTCGGTGCTCATAGCCCATTTTTCGGGACCCCGAACTTCGCGGTTTAGGCCCCGAGCTTTCATTTTGCATCGGTTTTTGTTCATTCTTGGCAGGTACCTCTATTTTGTCACACTGAGGAACACTGGGATCTCCGAGACCCACTTCGCAGCCGAACACCACTTCCGGTGCCCGGCAGCCCATTTTCGGGACCCCGCGCGGTTTTGGTCCCCGAGCTTTCGTTTTGCATTAGTTTTTGTTCAATTTTGGCAGTACCTCTGTTTCATCATTCCGAAGAACACTGCGGTCTCAGATGCCCACTTCGTGGCCGAACAAAATCTTTTCTTTTTGCCCTCAAAATATCTAGATATTTTGCCCTCAAAATATCTAGATATTTGAGGCAAGATATTTCAACCCTTTTGGCCCTCCTTTTAAGCCCTCTCTCTTGTCCATTCCAGCAGCTGGCCGAACCTCATTTTGGGAGGAGAAAAAAATCCTTCAAGAACACTTAAGCTTAAACCTCCATTTTCATAGCAAAAAAGCTCCAAACTTCTTCAAGTCTTGCATTATTTCTTCACCAACACCAAGCCTCACCATCTCCACTACCATTCCAGCAGCAAGGAAGGGTTTTTCAAAGGTCAAGAAGCTACAAATTCAAGTCAAGAAGCAAAGAAAGAAAGGTCTTCAAGGGTAAGACTCCAAATCCATCTTTTTGAGCACTTTCTTGATTCATTTTTCTACTCTAATTTCTTGAGAATTTGGGCTCCGACCCCTACTGATTTTGTGCTCATTTTGAGCCCCTCTACAACATTGTAGAAGGGCTCAACCATGTTTGGTGTTTGTATATACTAGTTGCTTCAATATTCATCAAGTATGTCCCATTTTTGCATGCTATTTTTGACCTATTTGCCTTTGTTTTTGGGGCTCCGACCCCTACTGGTTTTGGGCCTATTTTGAGCCCCTCTACAACATTGTAGAAGGGCTCAACCTCATTTGGCCATTCTATATACCACCTCCCTTTGAAATCCACTTTAGGCCCTAATTCTTGCATGTTTTGTTTGACTTGCTTAGCTACTGTTTTGAGCCTCCATCGGGCTTAGAAATAGCCTTGTTTTGGTCTCCTTTTCATGTTATGTTGAGGGCCTTAAGCCATTTGGTTAATGTTTTTGGTACTTGCTTTGTAATTCCTCAAAATTACCGTATTCTTGCATGTTTTGTAGCCTTTTGTGCTTATGGTTTTGGCTCTTGGTCAGAGCTAATAGGGGTCTTATTTTGACCCCCTTTACATGTTTCATGAAGAAGGTTTGGTCATTTGGTGTATAGATTGCATGTCTCATGATATAGCCTATTTGGAGCTTATTTTGCATAGAATTTCTAGCATGTTTGTATTATGATTTCGAGGCTGCCATCTTCTGCAAAAGTGCTTATTTTTAGGCCCTCTTCAATGTTGTAGAAGAAAGTTTGTCCATTTGAATTTTCTATATACTACCTCTCATTATATTCCTCTTTTGGCCACTAATCTTGCATGATAATGTTGCCATATCTATGCTTACATTTTGGCCATGTTTGTTACTGAAAAATGCCATATTTGGGACTGCCTTGCTACTGTTTTTACTGCCATGAGTCGATTTTGCATGTATAGCATAGCTGTAGGCCATTTCGGGGGTTATTATAGCATTTCGGGATGATTTCATGCATTGATTGTCATTTCGTATCATTTCGGGACTGTTTTCCCCTTCATATAGCTGCTGAAATTTGATTTGCATGCTTGCATATCATTTCCCATGTCATTTCATGCCTTAATGCATTGCCTCGGTTTGCGTGCCCATGGGCACGCACTTCGAGGCACTCCATTTTCATTCATCGGCAGCCTATGTGAGTGCGGTTGAGGCCCTCTCATGTTGGCGTAAGCCCAATCTACATTTTCATGCCATTTCATGCCTGTATGTCACTGCCTCGGTTTGCGTGCCCGTGTGCGCGCATTTCGAGGCACTTCATTTTCATCTCACGGCAGCCTATGTGAGTGTGGTTGAGGCCCTCTCATTTGGCGTAAGCCCAATTTGCATTTTCATGCTTTGTATGCCATCGCCTCGGTTTGCGTGCCCGTGTGCACGCATTTTGAGGCACTTCGGTTTTATCCGATTTGCATTTTCATACCATCGCCTCGTTGCGTGCCCGTGTGCACGCATTTTGAGGCACTTCGTTTTATCCGATTTGCATTTTCATATCATCGCCTCGGTTTGCGTGCCCGTGTGCACGCATTTCGAGGCACTTCGGTTTTATCCGATTTGCACTTCACATCTCCGCCTCGGCGCGTGCCCGTGTGCACGCATTTGAGGCACTCTGTTTTATCCGCTTGGCATTGCGTATGCTCTGCCTCGGTTTGCGTGCCCGTGTGCACGCATTTCGAGACATTCTGTTTTATCCGATGCATTGCGTATGCCTCCGCCTCGGTTTGCGTGCCCGTGTGCACGCATTTCGAGACATTCTGTTTTATCCGATTGGCATTGCGTATGCCTCCGCCTCGGTTTGCGTGCCCGTGTGCACGCATTTCGAGACATTCTGTTTTATCCGGTTTGCATTGCGTATGCCTCTGCCTCGGTTTGCGTGCCCGTGGGCACGTATTTCGAGGCCCTATTTTATTATCCGATTTGCATTTCATCATCGTCTCAGTTTGCGTGCCCGTGAGCACGCACTTCGAGGCACCTCTTTTTTATCATTCCGGCATCCCGTATGAGTGTGGCTGAGGCCTTCTCATGTTGGTGTAAGCCCATCATTGCATTTCGTGCCTTTATGTCATCACCTCGGTTCGCGTGCCAGTGGGCACGCATTTCGAGGCATCTCATTCTCATAGCATCGTGCATGCTAGGTTGTATGTTAGTTGCATTTCATGCATATCATGCATATTGCACGGGAAACGAGGCACGTTTCGTACTCCGAGTAACGGAACGGGTCTCAATTCCCAAGTCACCGACACTCCGGATTATCCATGATGGAGTTAAGTGTTGTTTTAGCATTCATCTGCATTCATCCCTATATTGAGTTGTGCAATTCGACTCCTCGGCCATCATGCATCGATATGCGTGATTGGTGGCACGAGAATCGAGGCATGCATATATTTGTGAAATACATTGCTATGCCCTTTCCTGCTCTCTGTTGCAGCAAAATTCCAAACTCAACCACTTTTCGGAGTCCGGCGCGCATTTCGAGAAATATTGCAAACAGAGGCTAAATCGGGCATCTCAGTGGATTTCTGCGCAACACAGTCCAGCATACATTGTATCAGAAGCGAGGCAGCCCCTGGCTTGCATGCCAGTTTTACTGTTTCTCTTTTTAGTTAATTTATTAATTAATTAGAAATCTGTACATTATTTTGGACTGTATATTTCGGACTGTATATTTATTCGGACCCTCTGCGCGAGGGCACAAATGTAATAAGTGTGCGTGTGTGTGTGTATGTCTTCCAACCCCCATTTCTTTCTCCCTTTTATTTACCTGCTTACGATGGTTAGATATAGGGCATATTTCAATTAGCATAACGGTATGACAGCATGTTTGCATCATTCATCTGTTTTGCACGCACCGGGCTCGGCGCATCATACAAACTGCATTTGTATTTCAATTCCAAATTGAATACATGTTAGCTGTAGCATTTCATATGCCATGTTTAGAATAGCCGAGCCTGCTATAGTTGCATTTTGCATGTGTTGCATTAGGCATTCTGTATACTTAGGATCCATGCATGATTTCTAATCGGTCCTGTTTTGGCTTGGAGTACTAGGTGAGTTTTTATGCTTTAGCATCCTTGCATGCGTGTGAGTGTTGCCATGATAGCATGCTTGCCATGAGGCTAAGTGCTTAAATGATATAACTGCCTTGAATGCCTGTGGGTGAAGGTTGAGTTATTTGAATTGGGACAATGCATTGACTGTTTGTTTTAAGCCCACTAGATAGTGGCAACTCATGTTTTCTAAGCCCACCTGAGGGTGGCAAATCCGCATTTTAGCCTACCTGCGGGTAGCACCATCACACAATTTTCAAACAAACAAACATGAGATGTTTTGTTCCAATTCAGACGACCCAGTCTATACTTGTTTGCTGCGAGCATCACATAGTAACCTAGGCTAATAACCGGAATAAGAACTCACAAAGTTTTCAAAAACAGATATCATGGTTAGTAGAGGCCGGTCTTTGACCGGGCGAGCGGGGGTGCTCACGATGTGACCTTCCCCAATCGTACCCAAGTTCCCGAGCCAACTTTGGTGATGACGGACACGTGGCCTTCGGCACCGAGTCAGGGTTTCCTAAATTTCCCATTTTAAAAAATATTTAGGTGGCGACTCTGTTATCTGGCAAAGCAGTCCATGTTTGGCACTTCTTTCAAAAAAATCTGTTTTCAAAACGATTTGCCGGATTTGGACTCTTTGGTTCAAGATTAAGAACCGTGACATTTGAGTCCTTGAACTGTAGTGACCCCAATATGAACAGAACGGGACCTAACCCTCCCGGGGCGTTCGGGGACGTCTACAATGGGATATTTTTAGTATTATTTGTTACCTTTTTCAGTTGCTCTCGAAAGTCAATACACAAGCGCAAGGTTCCCATATTCTTTTTTCACAATGACCATGGTGCCCCTCTGGTGAAGTCTAGGTCGAATAAACCTTTGTCAAGCAGGTCTTGCACTGGTCTTTCTTTCAGTTCTTTCATTTCAGCACGTACCTTCTGTAAGGAGTTTTTGAATAGGCTGGGTGCCTAGCATAACTTCAATGGTGAACTCTATTTCCCTGTCAACTAATTCTCCTAGCATTCATTGGAATACATCTGGAAACTCGCTAACAATAGGGATACTATTCAATTCTACTTCACATTTGTTCAGATAACAACAACAACACAACATAACCCTGGCACCCTTTCCTGATCAATCTACATACTTTCATTTAGATATCAAGTAAGGTGAGGCACTAACCCGTTACCCACAAACAAATTTTTCCTTGTGCCAGTGGTTTAAATATGACTCGTTTCGTTACAACAATCAATGGTGGCACCAATTTAGTTAACAAATCCATGCCCAGAATTATATCAAAATGTCTAAAGTCCATGGGCAACAAATCCACATATATAGCATTCCCAATACGCACGTCACAAAATCGATATACAGATGCACATCATGGATTCCCCGGATAGGCAGATACACATAGCAAATATGGAATGATTCTAGAGGTCTACTTAGTCTAGATGCAATGCACAAGTTACGAAAGAGTGTGTTGATCCGGAGTCATTAATACAAAAGCATCTTGATTACATATAGAGATAGTACCTGAGACAACGGCTTCAGCATTCCGTGTATCGCCCCGAACAAGCGCAAAAACTCTCCCTTGCCTCACGGTATCTTCGGTGGTAGTAGATCTTGTAGTATTTCCCCTTTTTGGGATCGATGCAATCGAGCTGGCATCTAACTTTCCGTTGTTTTGATTGGAATCTTTAGCTATATGCCCTGTTTTACCACACTTAAGCAAGCTCCTGACACATGATAACAGACTCCGCGATGCTTTTTCTACAATATTGCACATTGGAGATGTCTCTTGGGAAGAATTTGAAGTACTTGAGGAGCCCGTATTTTGCTTCTTTCAAAATTTCTTCTTCGAAAAGAAGCGTTGTCTTTTACTACCTTTCCAGTCAGTTGTTGATTTGGCCTGTCTGGCTATGTTAGCTTTTGATATTATGGCCGGGTCCAGCACCTCAATGTAGGTTTCCAGCTTGAGAACATTTACCCCCTTTCTAAGATATCATCTCGAACCCTCCTTCAAAATGTCTCGCTTTCTTGTAGTCGGTGTCGACCACACGTGGTGCAAATCTGGCCAATTCTTGAACTTAGCCTCATACTTTGCACTGTCTTGCTGTTCTGTTTAAGTTCCAAATATGACCACATGACTTTCGGAACCTCCTCGGGAGGCACAAGGTTGGCCAACAAAACACTCCAAGCAGTAGCTTAGGCCTGGTCACGGCCTGCTCATATACATACATACATAATATAAATAGTGACGGAAGCCCAGTGAATAATAATAGAGTAAAGGGGTTAAATGAATGTTGTCCCAAATTAGATTCAAAAAATAAAATAGATTCATGTTCAAATCATATACAGAAATCAAACTTCATGCTTGATCATATGTGGTACATCCAATAGCATTGACAGATCATATATAGAGTATAAGAATTATACTTGTCAGTTCCATAAGGAACCTGGTATCGGAACTTGTAACGTGCTTGAGCCACGTATTATTACCCCGGGCGAGGGCCTTGAAACCACGATATTGTTACCCCGGGCTAGGGCATGAGACCACGGTATTGTTACTCTCGGGCAAGGGCCTTGTGCTAAGGATGCCACAATTACTTTTCAAAAATTTGGACAATCATTCATTGATTCAGAACTTAGCATGTCAGAAAACAAAACATTTCTTGTCATAGCATAGCATATAGAAAGTACTTAAACGTAAGCATAGCTTTACAAAGTCATTACTCAAGATGGCTCCACTTGCAGAACAGACAAATCAGATAACTTTGGCTGTGACCTACACATACATAACAAAGACACAGTGAAATACACACTCGGTTGGTACTTAACTTCTTTCGTTTCGTTCTTAGTGTGTTTCTAAGTCTTAATCTTTATCGTGTCTTAAACATGGCCTAGGAATGCCTAAGATGCAATGTGGATACCAAAATGCTCTTTGGAACTCCTAACAAAACTTGCTGAAAACAGGGTCCTCGCTGAGCGCAGCTTCTTCACTCGAGCGAACATGAAAAAATATGAGTGGTCGCTCGAGGGTCCATAAGCTCTGCAAAAGTACTACGCAACTCTTGTCGCTTGAGAAGTCTGCAAAATGTACAAACTTCTGGGAACATGAATTTATGCTCGAGCCAACTTTTGGTCACTCGAGCGGAGGTACAAAACACAGAGTGTCGTTCGAGCGCAGGATTTTTCCTCGATCGGAGAGGAAATCTGGAATTTCAGATTGCGCTTCTAAGTGCAAAACTCAAATTCAAAGCTGCAAATCATGGCCTTTTGGGCCAAAAACTTGAGGAGACACTTGTAAATGGATAGAACATGGTGAATTCAAAATCATTTCACAAAATCAAGGCCCAAAAGCTTGCCAATTGTTCAAAAGTCAACTTGAAACTTATGAATATGCCATGAACATGTCATGCATGAATTGCTATGAACTTAGACTTTCCAAAACATGATCAATTAAGGTCAAATGGTAAGAAATGTGATGAATTCACAAAACCAAGTCATGATAAACACATGCATGTGAAAATTCTTTAGAATCAAACTTAAAATGCTATGATATATGCATTATGCATGATACACTCCTATATTCATCCATCTAAGTTCAATTCTTGCATTACACAACTCAACTCTCATGTTAATTTACCTATCTCACTTGATTTCATGTAGTAATCACTAAATTACAACTAAAAGGTAGAAATCCTTACCTTAGAAGCTCAATTGTGTACTAGGTGTTCAATTGCTAGAGTTTCCAAGTTCAATCCTTGAATTTACACAATTCTTCTCCCTCTCCTAGATTCCAAGCTCAACCCTTGATCTCTCTTCCTCTCTACTTTGGTGTGTGTGTATAAGCTCAAAGATGTATTGAAATGGAAAAAGGAATGATGAAGGCATATAAGGAGCCTTTATAGGCTTAATTAGTGGTGGTTAATAATAGCTAAGCAAAAGAACATTAATTAATCTATTTAATCGCCCAATCAAATTTTAATTAAACCTACCATAAAATTCTAAAATTCCTAAATAACACATATATCAAATCAATTTCATGATCGGATGTCGATCAGGCCTTCATTCGCAAAAAGAAATAGAAATACAAACATATATTTCTATGATAGACAGATAAAACACAAATAATACAACACGATGCAATTAATGTAGAATTTCCTCTTAATCACTTATTAGACATTCTTAATCATGGATTATACGTTAATCATGAGTTGGGGTTGTTACAGTCTTCCCCCCTTAAAGAGTTTGGTCCTCCAAACTCGAATTACTTGTTTTGGAAGAATACTAGATCCAATGGGAACAAATCAAGGTATCTCTTCATCATGTCTTCTTTAGTCTCCCAAGTAGCATAGGTTCCTTGTGGTTTTGCCAATCAACTTTCCTAACGGTATTTCTTTGTTCCTCAATCTTTTGATTTTTTGGTTAACAATTTGGATTAGCCGTTCTTCATACGTGTAGTCATCCTTTAGTAGCACATGGTTGGTTCAATGACATGTCACGGATCTCTCAGATAATCCCGAACGTATTAAGACATGAAAGACATTATGCATATGTTCCATAACTGGTGGTAAGGCTACTCGTATGTTACCGGGTTGATCTTCTCAAGAATTTCATATGGGCCAATGTATCTTGGTGTTACCTTTCCTTTGATCCCAAATTGTGTATGACCTTTCATTGGAGTCACTTTGATAAACACATGATCTCGACATCATGTCTCTATCATGCCTTTGGACGTCGGCATAGCTCTTTTGGCGACTTTGTGCAGTTTTTAGATGTTGTTGCATCAATTTCACTTTTTCAGTTGTTTCTTGCACAAGTTCCGTCCTAACAAAAGTCTTTCACCTACTTAGCCCAACAAATCGGAGAACGACACTTTCTACCATACAAAGCTTCATACGGAGCCATCTCGATACTCAAATGGTAGCTGTTGTTATACATAAACTCAGCCAACGGTAAGTAGGTCTCCTAATTTCCTTGGAAGTCTAGGGCATACATTTGTAACATATCATCTAAAGCCTGATTGGTTTGTTTAGATTGGCCGTCTGTCTGTGGGTGGCAGGCACTACTCAATCGCAGTTCAGTTTCGAAAGCCTGTTGTAAACTCTGCCAAATCTTGATGTAAACTTCGAGTCTCTGTCAGATATAATGGATACTGGCACACCGTGTAACCTTACAATCTCATTCATATAAATGTTAGCCAGTTTGTCCACATTATAAATAGTTTTAACAGGCAGAAAATGGACAAACTTAGTTAAACGGTCAATAATCCAGATAGAGTCCATACCTTGAGAGGAACGAGGCAGTCTGACAATGAAATCCATAGTAATATTCTCCCATTTCCATTCCGGTATTGGAAGCAGCTAAAGTAAACCAGCAGGTTATTGATGTTTAGCTTTAACTTATTGACAATGCAAACATCGGACCACAAAATTAGCAATGCCTTTATTTATTCCAGGTGTAGCCCGGCTTTTTCACGCCCCCTTTCGGAAGGTTTGAAAGAAAGCCTTACAATTTAGACTCTCACGGTCCTGAATCTAATCTCACAAGTGCAATGTGAAACTGATAAACACCAAAGAGTCCAAATCCGGCAAATCGTTTTTGGAAAATTGATTTTGAATCAAAAAGTACCAAAATTGGACTGCTTTGCTAGATATAGAGTCGCCACCTAAATATTTTATTTTTGGAGAAATTTAGGGAACCCATGACTTGTGCTAGAGGCCATGTGTCCGTCATCACCAAGATTGCCTTAGCTCAGGAACTTAGGTACGAGAGGGAAATGTCATGAATTGAACACCCCCGCTTGCCCGATCAAAGATCGGCCTCTACTAATCATGATATGATTTTTTATAAACATTATGTGTTTTTGTTGATTATTAAACTAGCTTTACTATGTGATGTGCACAATCAAGTATAGACTAGTTTGCTCAATTTGGAACAATTCAACTCATGTTTGATTACAGAAACAGTTTGAATTTGCCACTTCAAGTGGGCTTAAAAGTTGTGGATTTGCCACCAAATATAGTGGGCTTAAAACATGATTTGGCACTCAACAAAGTGGGCTTAAGACTTATATTCGTTGAATCGTTCCAATTCAAACAACAAGCCTTCATCCACAGGCATTCATGCAGTTTAGCATTTAAGCACATAACTTCATGACAAGCACGCTAATCATGGCAACATTCACATTCATGCGAGTATGCTAAAGCGTAAAACTCACCTAGTACTCTGAGCTAGGAAAACATGAGTTAGTGAAATATGCATGATTCCTAACTATACAAGATGCCTAATGTAACACATGCAATATGCAATTAATAGGCTCGGCTACTAATATGGCATATGGCTTGATTTGAACAACATGCGATCGAATATGTATTCAAATAAGTATTGAAATAACAATGCAGTTTGAATGATGCGCCATGTCTCGGTGCATGCAATACAAATGAATGGATGTAAGCATAAAGCATAAGGTATGCTAATCGAAACATGTCCCTAATCTAACCATCGAAAGCGATTAAATAAAAGGGAGAAAGACATGGGGTTGGAAAATATACACACACGCACACACACTTATTACAACATTACGCCCTCGTGAAGGAGGGTCCAAATGAATAAGAGCTAAGATAATCTAATTAAGCTAATTAGACTAATTATTACAAATCAAATGAATAACTAGTTAAGCTAATTACTAATTACTACAACATTTTAACTAACTAGCAAACTAATTAATTAATTTACAACATAAATGCGAGTAAACTAAGCAACTAACATTCCTAACTATGTTGCCACTACTCCGCCTCAGGAAGTGGGAGATGCACATGCTCGGTTTTGGCTCGAAAAGACCTATGTTTTGCTCTTGAAAGCCTCTATTTGCAGGGTTGAGCATTTCCAAAACCTTTCTTCTTCACCTTACTAAATCTTTGCTGAGATTTACATCAGTGGCCTGCCGGCCAGGAAGGGAAGCTACCGGCCACCTGCCGGCCAGAAAAGATGCACTGCTGGCCATGGATGGCAGCTTGCCGGCCATTGATGCATTGGATCACCATGCTGCAACAAAGCAAAAACAGAGCAAAAAGAGGGTTTTTCCAAGGATTTGTTTGTAGTGTATCCCTCTTTATCATCTCAATATCTCAAAGGAGTGACACATTTGGATCCAAAAACCACCAATCAAGCAAGTTCATTGCATGATGGCTAAAGATCCAAGTTGTACAATTTCGATAAATGCACAAATATGACCAACAAGACCACCACCTTATCATGCATGATCAAGGGCAATGGAGACCTAGAAAAGTGGCACATTTCATCACTTTTGAGTATGAAATGTCCCATTTTCTTTATGTTCAAATTAACATATGATTTGAACACATGCAATGCAACATAAAGACATGCTTATCTTGTCACTTTTACTTGTTAATTTTTTTTACACATTTTAATTACCAAATCATTCTTTAATCAATTTGTCCATTGATGAGTATCCTCTAAGGTAAAGGAAGTGTCAACCAAGGGATAGTGTAAGGAAAGAGAGAGATTATGCCTATGACAATGAACCCTCAAAGAGGATTAAACCATTGAGCATGACCTCAATCTTAAGCTTAAAGGATCCCAAGTTTGAAACAACCTCAAAAGCAAATGAAAGAATGAAGCAAAGAGGGAGGTTGCAGAGATTTAGGTGCTGAAATTGAGTGAAAAAAGCACTAAAAACATGCAGCCAAGTCACACCAATGATGTTTAAAGCCTTAAAACAACAAGCTAGTGCAAGGATTTACACTACAAATACTCAAAACAAAGTTCAAATGAACCAAACAGCCCAAAATGGAGCTAAAGCAGGCTATTTCATAGGCTAAAACATGTTGAACTTAAGCTAAGTTAAGCTAGAAAAACATGCTAACATGTAAGGCTAACTAAGCATGCAAACAAGACACAAGGATGGGAGGCTAACCCCTCCAATTTTGGACTTCAAAATGAGATTTTTGTCACTGAAAAACCTCTGAAATTCAGTGGTTAAAAGACCCAAAAAGATTGGTTTGAAAGTGATGGATAAAGGCACACAAGCTTTATAAACTAAGAAACAAGAAGGGTGAACCACCCCCTAACTAAAAAAGGGCTCAAACCACTATTTTTAAGCCACAGAAACAGAGCTTTTTACAGTTCAAAAATAGTCCCCAAAACAATTGAAAAAGATAGAAAAACAAGTATTGAAAACAAGATAACAAGACTAGTATTCTACCTCTTGAAGCAAAGAATACTTTAGGCACAAGTTCAAGCCAAAACCACATTCAAGAGCTCCAAGAAGGCCCCAAAGAACCTCAGCTCAAAGGTGAGAGGATTTGGTTTAGGAGAAGTAGGCAAAAGTGTAGAGAAACTAGGCAAACATACATAATTTTGCAAGAGAGAGAGAGAAAAATTTTATGTCTCAAATTTTTCTAACCCCTAAACATGAGAGAGAGGGGTCCTATATATAGAAAACACAAATTTCCCTCACAAACATCCAACTACACACGTGTAGGAAGATGCATGAATCTGTGCAAACAATTGGCATAAAATATCACAAAATATCTGCAGCATACAATGGTGGCTGACAGGCCATCAGTGGTGGCCGGCAAGGCTCCAAGGATGGCCAGCAGGCCATCAGAAACTTCAGGCTGAAAAGACCCAGGTACAGTCCAAAGATGAGACAAAATGGATTCAAGGTTTGAAATGCTCAAAGCTATGGCATTTTGCTAGAGACTTCAAGCGTTCGGCAATCAAACAGACTCATCATTGGATGTACTTGCAAGAACATCCAAGTCTTAAAGGGTTGTCAAAAAAGGGGTGTCTACAGTTGCCCCTCTTTGACAGAACTTGGAGTCATGAGATGACGTGAGTGAATGTCAAATCCCAGAGACGACCTATTTTGACAAGGCCGTAAGATTTGGACAAGCAATCAAGACAGAAAACAAATGGTTGCACCCGCAGGCTACCTACATATCCCTTTGCAAGGAATCAAACCAGCATAGTTCTGGGACAAGATACAAATGATATGCATGATGCAAGAACATAACTTATGATCATGCAATGAGATTGTGCAATGAAACATTTAAATGCAAACGCAATGTAATGAAAATGCCACAGTTAAACAGACCGAAATAGGGCATAGCAATCTTAATCATAAGAATGAGTAAGCAAACACGCCACGCGTGGGAATTACGAGCCAAACCACATTTCATGCAGAAAGGATGTAAGAAAATTATGCAAGTTTAAGTATGTGACGCGCAGGAAAGACGAAGAGCAACAAAATCATCGAGCGTACCCGAGATGTCAAACAGGATTCTAACGCGTTGCATGCGGAAGAAAACAAGGATGGTGTGAACATCGGGACGCACCCGAATGTTTTTAACTGAAGGATGGTAACCAAAGGATGTTATGAACATCAGGACGCACTCAAATATTTTTAACCGAAGGACGATAACCGAAGAATGGTATGAACATCAGGACGCACTCAAATGTTTTTAACCGAAGGATGGTATGAACATCAGGATGCACTCAAATGTTTTTAATCGAAGGGAGTTAATCGAGGATGGTATGAACATCAGGACGCACTCAAATGTTTTTAACTGAAGGGAGGTAACCGAAGGATGGTATGAACATCAAGACGTACTCAAATGTTTTTCACCGAAGAGAGGTAACTGAAGGATGGTATGAACATCAAAACGCACTCAAATGTTTTTAACCGAAAAGAGTTATCCTAACGTGTTGCACGCGAGAGGAAGGAGAGTAAAAGGATATGATTCGAAGGGCACGGATGATTTTACTTGGAACTCCTCTAAATGGACTATACATACAACATCGTTTGTCTATGCTAGCTCCGCTGAATGAACCATACATACAATATCGTGCCTGTGTACAAAAGCGTGTTATGTAACGACAGTGCATTTTCTATGCATGAAACAAGAATGAAAGCATATTCTATGCAACAATAGAGAAGTGCATATTCTATGCAATAATGGAGAAGAGCATATTCTATGCATGTGTAATGAATAGGAAACACATATTCTATGCAAGACAACAACTGAGATATAATGGCATGTTCTATGCGAACCAAACAATTTGAGAGCATATTCTATGCTTGATTCAAAGACAAGTGCATATATTCCATGCATGATTCAAGAGCGAAAGCAATAAGCATGTTCTATGCATTATGCAAGAACGAAAACACATTCTATGCAGCTAGAGTAAGAGCACGTTCTATGCGACAGTATAAGTAGAATGCACGTTCCATGCAACAACAAAGAAACACATATTCTATGCAACAACAAAAGCATATTTGTCAAAACCAATTCAAGAACAACTTCCGATTTACCTCTCGGAAAAGTTGCAATATGTTCAAAAGGATACACCTTGCTTATGTTAATGAGTGACGAACATCGTGCACTGGAAATGTAGTTCTGAGCTTCCATAAAGGCATTTTGAAGTTAATAATTAAGCAATCCCTTCAATTTTGAAATCCAAGGACACAAAACAGAACCAGGGACATAGAGGAGACCTTTGGAAACCTGCCGGCCACAAGAGGGGGCCGCCGGCCACCTGCCGGCCACTGATGTGCCTTGACCGCCGTCGATGGTGCCTTGCCGGCCATCGATGGCAGTTCAGAGCAAAGCTATTTTTTCATGCACAGGCCTTTAAATACAAGCCATTAGGGCTCATTTCCTCACACCCTCTTGACCAAAAATGCTCTCTCTCTTTCTCTAAGTGCTTTCCCTCTTTAGATCTGAGCCTTTTACACGTTTTCCACTGCCCCACACAAACTTTATTCGCTAAATCCTTCTAGTTCTCTTCGCTTTGAACCGATTGGAATTTGATTTCGATGCTTCTTTCCTCATTTCCACCATTCTAGGCTCATTCCCCTTGAGTTTCTCTTGAGTTCTATGCACTTTTCTGGGCTTTGACTTTTTCTTTCATTTTCTCTCTTAGGGTTGAATTTTTCCAAGTTTACTCATTTTCCTTCACTTTTCTTTATTTTTCACCCATCTCGCACCTATTTTCAGATGGCGGACGATTTTCCTCATGGTGGGGCTCCTCCTAAGCTTCCCGTAGTAGACTTCGAGGTGGACATCAAGGTCGAGCCAGAGTCGTTACCGTTTAGTGTACGGCTTTTTGATCCAGCGAGGTATCATCCTTAGACACACATATTGCCCACTACCGGAGGCATTAGATGCTTTACTGAGTTCGCTGATGACGCGCTAGAGGACCTCCTGTTGAGGGAGCCAGGGTCTTATTTATCGGCCATTGCCATTGAGGTACGAACTCTATTTCTATGCATTTCTGCCCTTAATTGTTTGCATTTCTTGCATTGCTTTCATCTGACTGTGTCTCATGCACTACCTTGATCTGATTGCATCTCATGTACCGCCTTGATCTGATTACATCTTATGCATTGCCACAGGGTGAGTCTCACGCCTTTAGGGGCTATGGTGCGATGATTGCTCGAGATTGGTATAACGAGCTCCTAGCTGGAGTTCATGACATTGTTGATGAGGCAGGCTTTGGCCTCTTCTACTCCAGCTTGACTCGAGTTACCGTGAGCCGTCCTCTCTTAGGAGCACTGGTGGAGAGGTGATGGGACACCACCAACTTCTTTCACTTTTCCACCACAAAGGAGATACCGATGACTCCTTACGACTTTGCCATGATCACCGGCTTAGGCATAGGAGGTGATCCGATCCCTCTTGACCCAGATATGGAAGAGTGGGAGGCAGCCTAGTTCGAGTTGCTTAGGGCACATCCACCTATATACCGAACGGGCATGGTGTGATATACCTGGTCTGAGGGGCAGTTCAGGGGGACCGAGCCCAAGACGATAGAGGAGATAGAACAGTATGCCAGGGGCTTTCTAATGTTCATCTTCGGTACCACCCTGTTTTCAAATAGGTAGAACACCATGGGCTTGTATTTGCTAAGTGCTTTGGTGGCTCTTCCTCGAGTTCAGTTTTATGATTAGGGCGGAGCTGGCCTCACCACATTATATGGATATATGAGTTCTTCCTCCCATCTGCGAGGGAACTTGGTTGGAGGCTACTGGTGAGCCTGGGTGGTACACTTCTCAGTTCCCTCTTTATACTTTACATTTTCTGCTCAGCATTTCTTACTTTACATCCGTTCAACACATGTGCTTTCTGCTTTGCACTTTCTACATTTATTTATACTGTAAGCTTTTTGCTTTACACTTTATGCATCTATTTATACTGTATTGATTACATACCTCTGCATTCTTCCTGTAGCTATGGGTATATGCATACTTCTCGACTCTTGCCCCGGAGCCTGTAGATGAGATTCCATTGACGGTCCTCTTTTCTCGGGTATACGACGACCAGCTTCGCTGTAGGACTCATAAGCCCTTCATGTTTTTTCGCCAATACTTCGACACGGTAGCGGCGCATGAGGTAACTCGAAACATAATCATTTTTGCTTTACAATGGTTTTGATTCATACATTAGCAACTGATAGCGACTAATAAGGATGAAACATCCCATTCCATGCTTCAAAATGGAACTAGGAAAGAGTTTTCAACACTTCTCAAGGAAGAGCTCTCTAGGAGCAACAAAGCAAGTAAAAAAAAAAAAAAACAAAACAAAAAAAAAACAAAAAAACAAAAACAAAAACAAAAACAAAAACAAGCTATCTATCAAAGCTTAAACACACAACTTGCCAAAATTGTTGACAACTTCTCTTTTCATGGAATAAAGATGAGATATCCATTTCCATGTTCCAAAAAGTGATTGAAAAGAGAGTTTTTCAACACTTTGAACATGGAAGCTACTACCTAGCTTCAAAGTGGACAACAATAATATGAAAGCAAGACATTTACACTAGGTAAGTGAACTTCTAGCGTGGTGGCTAAGCCTAAGCTTTAATCCTCTCATCACCACAAGGTTCCAAGTTACATAAGGAAAGTCACAAACGATCAACTCAATGGATTGGCCGCTATATCCAAAACACGCCAAATCCAAGAGGACTTACAACAACACAAATATGATATTTAAAGCATAAAAAGTAAGAGCACAAGTAGCGGGGAGGACTAGGACCCTTTTATAAGCCCATATTCAAGCTATATCACACAAAACAAGCTAAAAATAGTGCTATAAAGGTACTGAAATTTAACCAAATAAAGTGAAAAAAAAGCAAAAAAATGAAAGAAAAACAAAGGGGTAAACAATTAGTAAGCTAGCTAATGAAAGGGTGGCTAGCTCACTCATTTGTAACCAAGTTTTAATCACATTTTAAGCTAAAAAAATAACTCTGAAATCAGTATGGAATGACAAAGAAAAAAGATAGAGAAGATGGTAAAAGAGCTCCAAGTTTATCTCTTGAAAGAGAGGGTGAGCTCCTTAGTTTACAAACCACAAGCTAAGCACTCTCAAGGAGCTGATATTGTATTCTAGAATCTCAACAAAAGCTTTAAGTTTTAGCTTGTAAGGTGTATGTATAGTGTATGTATATTGCAAGAGATGAGGAAAGTGTGTTGGACGAGCTATGGCTCTTTGGCAAAATTTTTCTAACCCAAAACCATGAGGGAGATCTTGTATTTATAGAAAAACAACTTTTCACGTCAGAAATATCAGCAAAGAGACAGCTGGTGCAAAGCTTACACATGGGGACAGCTGGTTGTTACAAAATATCTGCAGTCGGCAAACATGACCGGCTGACCATGAAGAGGTACAGTTGGGCCACCTGAAAATGGCCTGCCGGCCACTTGTTGGCCAGCTTTTCTTTGAGTGGCCTAGAAAAAATAAGTTTTTGGTTCAAAGAGGGTACAAGGTTTAGGTTTTAAAGTTTGAACCCGAATCATTTTGCTGAAGAATCGAACAATTGCACAGCGTAACATTTCATCATTCAGTGTTTAGAGTGAGGCGCCCAAGTCTTAAAGGCGGTCAAAAAGGGGTGTCTACATTTCCTTTTGTTGTAGTTATTTTGACAAGCCAAGGTGCAGCTCGACTTTTTCGCGCCCCCTTTTAGAGGTCAAATAAGCCCTACAGTATCGAACTCCCGTGGTTCTAAATCTGATTCCACAAGTGCAATGTGAAATAGATAAACACCAAAGAGTCCCAATCCGACAAATCTTTTGGAAAATCGATTTTGAATCAAATTGCCAAAAATGGACTGCTTTGTCAGATACAGAGTCGCCATCTAAATATTTTTGGAGAAATTTAGGAAACCCATGACTTGTGCCAAAGGCCACATGTCTGTCATCACCAAGATTGTCTCGACTTGGGAACTCAGGTACGAGAGGGGAAGGTCATGAATTGAGCACCCTCACTCACCTGATCAAAGATCAGCCTCTACTAATCATGATATGAATCTTATTTACATTATATGCTCTTGTTCCGGTTTATTAGGCTAGTATTACTATGTGATGCGCACACACAAGTATAGACTAAATTGCAAGAATTAGAACACTTGATTCATGTTTGTTTTTGAAATTTGTTTCGAAATATGTGCCACTTGAAAAAGTGATCGCATATAAACATTACTCAAATTATTCTAATTCAATCAACTAGCCTTCATCCACAGGCATTCAAGAGTTATAGCAATTAAGTACTTAGCTTTATGGCAAGCGTGCTAAGCATGGCAACATCAACAGACAATGCAATATGCTAAAACACAGAAATGCTCACCCAGTACTCCAAGCCGAGCCAAAAGAAACAAAAGAGTTAGAAAAATGCATGATCCTAACTATGCAATGGCTAATGCAACACATGCGATATGCAATCTAAATAGGCTCAGCTACTTAAAATGACATGTGAATCAATTTTGATAGCATGCAGTCTAAGCACTTATTCAAAGAAGTATTAAACTAACAATGCAAGTTAAAATGATGAACCGAGCCTCGGTGCATGCAAGACAAATGGATGCAAACATGGGAATGCTAAACAAAACATGATGCCCTAAACTAACCATCATAAGCTAGTAAATAAAAAGGAGAAAGACGTGGGGTTAGAAGACATACACATTATTGCAACGTTGCGCCCTCACGAAGGAGAGTCCGAATGAACTAACTAGCTAACTAGCTAAGCTAAGCTAATTATTACAAAACAAATTAAATTAGCTAAACTACTTAACAATTATTACAACAAATGAATTAACTATTCTAGTTAACTAAAATAATTACAAGATGAAATCAAACAATTAGTTAACTAACTAATCAATTACAACACTTTACAAAATTAACTAGCTACAACTAATTAATTACAAAAAATATCTAAACTAAATATTTAAACTTAAACATGCTCGGTATGCGAGGAATTCTCATGCACGTGCTCGGTTTCCACTCGAAAAGGCCACTGTTTTGCTTCCAGAAGGTCTCTGTTGCACAGTAGAACACTTACACCTGTGTCCACCTCTAGAACAGCTCTGCTCTACTCAAAAAACACATTACTAAATTTTGCATTAGTGGCTGGCCGACCAGGAGTGAGGGCCTGCCGGCCACCAGTGATGACCTGTTGGCCACTGCTGCAGGGTTCATCTTGCTGCAACAGAGAACAAACAGAGCATGCACATGGTATTCTCAAGGGTTGTCTACGCAACTCACTCCTCCTTATCATGAACAAATCAAAGGAGTAGTAAATTTGGTCCACAAACTATCAACTTAAGCAATTTCATTGCATGATGGCTTATGAATCAAAGTGTGCAAGTTCAATAAATGCAACAAAATAAGACTCAAACCTCCTCCCTTTCATGAATTGATTAAGGGAAGTGGTGACCTTGGAAACTTGAACCATTTCATCACTAATGAGTATGAAATGCCTCAAGCTTCCATGTGTTCAATTAATGTCCAATTGAACACAAAAAACAAATTCTTATCTTGCATCATTTTAGTCCCATTTTAATTACTTCCTTTTAATTGCCAACCATCCTTTAATTCATTGAGTCCAAAGGTGAGTCTAAGTCCTCTAATGGAAAGATGGCTCAAACCAAGAGTTGCTTTGGCCTGAAAGAGACATCATACCGTTGGTAATGAACCCCCCTAAGGGGATTAAACCATTAAGCATGACATCTCAATCTCATGCTTAAACAAACAAGTAGTTTCAACCACTTTCAAAACAAAACAAAAGCCAAGAAAGGAGGGACGTTGTAGAGATGATTAAGAGTGATCACAAGTTTGGAAAGCCATAAATAAATGCAATCAACTCAAATAAGATGGTGTCTAAGGCCTAAAACAGTAAGCTTATGAGGACAATTACACTACAAGCATGCAAAACAAAGCTCGAATGCAACTAACAGCTAAGAATAGTGATAAAATAGTCTAAAAATAGTCCTAAAACATGCTGAAATTGAGCTAACAATAGCTAGAAAAATAAGCTAAAACATAGCACAAACTAAGCTAGTAAGCAAGACACAAGGAGGGGAGGCTAACCCCTCCAATTTTGGACTTCAAAATATGATTTTGGCCACTAAATAACTCTGAAAATCAGTGTTAAAAAGCTCCAAAAGATTTGACAACAAAGTGGGAAAAGCATAGGCAAAGGCCTTAGAAGCAAGGTGTAAAAAAGGGCCTTAAACCACAAGTTTCAGCCCAAAAATACAGGCTTTAAAGAGCTTAAAAACAACAAGAAAATATGGAAAAGAAGTAGTGTAGAGATGGTACAAAAGCAAGAGAAGGTATACCTCTTGAAGATGAATGCTTCTTTGAGTTATAAACCACTAATTTCACACTCTCAAGTGTTTTAATAGCTCAAATTCAAGCTCAAATCACCTCAGAAAGAAGCTCTCTGGGTTTGGTTTAGAGTGTTTAAGCAAAGGCTATGCAAGTAGAAAGGGAGAAAGAGAATTGTAGAGAGAGAGGAATTTTCCAAAATCATTTCCTCACTCCTAAATGTTTTTAACCTTTAAACCAAGAGAGAAGGTCCTCTATATATAGAAATATATGAGCTTTAGTTAAAAATATCAAAAAAGGAACAACTGGAGCTTTGTGGAAATAGTTGGCAAAAATATCTAGGTTTTACACTAGTGGCCGGCAGGCCAGCAGTGGTGGTTTGCAGGCCAGAAATGGTTGTCTACTGTCCACAAATGGTGGTTGCCGGCTACCTGCTGGCCACAAAAAATTTGCATCCAGGCCCAATTTCAAATAGGCATATCTCCTTCATCCGGACTCAATTTTAGGTCATTCTTGAGTCTAAATTGAAGCCCCAGAAGTCTACTTTCCAATGGAGGTTGCCTCACATTTAAATTTTAAGTATGCAAAGAGATATGACTATTTTAGTCAAGGCTGGTCAGTTTTGTCCTAATGGGATGGATGCCTAACTTTAAACGACCATATGTCCCTCATCCGGACTCGGCTTTAGTAGATTCTTAAGTCTAAATTGAAGCCTCGGAAGTCCAATTTCCAATGGTGGTGGCCTTACAACTAAAGTCTAAGTGTACAAAAGGATAGGCCTAATTTAGTGAAGGCTGCCCAGTTCTTTCTTAACAGTTTCAAGCTCAACCATTTCCCCAACTAGTTTTCTTCCCTTCCCTCATATTTTATTCAACTCCAAACCTATAAATAAGAGGTTTAAAAGATTTTTCAAAGAGTTCACCTCTCTTCCATTTATTTCCACTTTTTTCTTACTTGGTTTACCAAAAAGTGCAATATTTTACGAAATACGAGCCTCAGAACATTGTAGAAATATTTTCGAAAATATTTTGAGAGAGAGGGTGTAGACACCCCATTTTTTACCGTTCTCAAGACTTGGTTGTGCTTGCAGGTACATCCAGCCACAAGTTCATTTGCTCGTCGAGTACTTGACTGTCGCGGTGGATCGTCACAGGTTTGAGCTTTCCAAATGTTGTATCCTTTCTGCCCCATTCTTGGACCATGTGTTGGCCTTTCTAGCTTGATCTTCATAGTGCACTGTCGGCCCCCTTTTGGCACTGCCAGCCTTGCTTTTTTCCCTGCCTACTACTGATGATGCCTGTCGGCCATCAATGAGCCACTGCCGACCACAACTGATGGTCGGCAGAACACTTGTCTCAGCAGGTTTTGCTCCAGATCTTTTGAGCCAGCTGGTTTTCACTCATCTTCCCTCCATACACGTGTATAGAGGGATGAAGCTCTTGTTAAGCTTGTTGAACAAGCTTTACATTGCCTCTCTTCTATATAAGGAGAGGCTCCTCCTCCATTTTAGGGGTTCAAATTTTAGAGCTTTGAGAAATAGATATAGCTTTGTATCTATATCTCCTTGTTTCTTCATTTTTATGCTTTAAAAGTGTAGTTTTGTCTCACTTTTGTACACAAACACACACTCAAAGACCTTGCTTGTGTTATTGAGGCTTCTTGAGGTGGTTTTTGGTGTTCTTGGGCTGGTTTGAGTTCAAACAAGTGGCTGAAGTTACAGTGGTGAAGAAGGTCTTCAAGGGTGAGCCTTTAACCTTTAGATCCCCCATTTTTGCTTAAGCTTTTAGCCCTTCTTGCATGCTATTTTAAGCTTAACTCTTAACTAGAAAAAGTTCTATTTTTAAGTGCTTAAAGTAGTTGTTTAAGGTCCTTTTTCGTTGGGGGTGGTTTACCGCCTCTTAGGCCTTGTTAGGCCTTGTTTTGAGCCATCCCTTTAGGCTCTTGTTGAACCCTTTGCATGACCTTTCTACCACTGAAATCCAGAGGATTTTCAGTGGTGGAAAGGTGGTTTTGGTGTCCTAAATAGGAGAGGGTCATCCCCTCTCCTTGTATTGTGTCTACTAGCTTCATATGCCTCATGTTTAAGCACCTCTGTTAGACTTGTGTTGGCCATATCTTAGATGGTATTTGTGGTTATTGTACTGAGGCATGTCACTATTTTTACTTGCTTTGGTCACTCCATGCATGGTTTATACACTTGTAGTGTAAATCACACAAACTAGTCTTGTGTGCTTCATGAACTAGCATGTCATCCTAGCTTGATTTGAGTCCATTTCAGCATGTTCTTAGTGTTGTTTTACCATGTCATACCTCTGTTAGGGTTTGGTTTAATAGCTCCTTGCATGCTCTATGCACTTGTAGTGCATTTCCATGGAATAGCCTAACATGCATCATGTTTTGACATGTCATTTTAGCATGCTGTTGGTTTGGCTCTGAGAGGACTTTGTTCATGTTTTACCATGTTTAAGGTGTGATTTTGGTTATTTTGGCCATGCATGACTTGCTTTGTATAGCCATAGTGCAATCTAGCTTGTTAGCTTTGTACACCAAGTCCACTAGCATGCATGACTTGGACTATTTGAATGATTTGGCATCATTTGTAATGTGATTTCAGTCCATGTTTCATGGTCACACACTTGCATTTACCACCTATTCCATGCTTTGGATAGTTTGTGTTTTATGCCTTAACATGGGTCATTGCGTATGCCTTCATGCCTACGCTTGCGAGCTATCATTTTGATGTGTTTTTGGGGTTATTTTGTTGTAATATAACTTTGATTTTTATTGGTTAAGTCATCCCATGATTGGTCCTAATAGGTGTAGTGTAATCCACCTTGTTTGCCTTGCATTTATCATGCCTTATGCCCTTCATGTTAGCTTGTTTTGGCTTCCTTCCATACATATTTTAGTATCATTTTAACATGTTCTAGAACTGTTTTGGGTTGCCTTTTCCATATGCCTCATGCTTTGTATAGCTGTAGTGCAATTGGCCTTGCTAGCTTTGTGTTTTGGTTGACTCATGCATGCTATCTTTGAGCTATTTAGATGATTTGGCATCATTTAATATGACATTTCAGAGCTTATAACATTGCCATGTTCCCACTTCAGTCACTCTTTAAGTGTCTTTGAGTGTTGTGCATTGTTGTCTCGTTTATGGCTTAGCTTGTATGCTTGCATGCCTAGGTCTTTGGGTCCTCATCTCAACATGTTTTGGTCTTTGTTAAGACCTACTTAAGCTATGTCTATGCTTAGTTCATGTATTTGTGCCATGTATTGCATGCCTCCTTTGTAGTCCTCTTTATTAGCCCTCATGCTTTAGGACTCTTGCATGCCTTATTTGCTTTGTTGGAATGATTTGGCGTCATTTCTTACCGTATTTCAGTGCACTTAGTGTTGTTACACTTCCGCATTTATCACTCCTTGCTCATGTTTGAGAGTTGTGTCCTTATGCCTTAATTCTTGGGCCAATGCATTGTGCGTGCATACCTTACTTTTGTGTCTTGGTTTCATCATTAATGTCCACTTATTTGTGGCATGACTGAGGTCTACCCTTTTGGTTTAAGTCCATTGAGTATGCTATGTATATTGCATTGAGTATGCCATGTTGTTCATTGCATGTAGTATGTCATCCTACATTGCATCGTGCATGCCACGTAGTTATTTGCATTGTGTATGCCAAGTTATTTTGCCTCGCATTGAGTATGCATATCCCTAACATTGCTAATTTGTCCTTGTAGCGTTGCATTGTGCATGCACGCATTAGCATTGTCCGCATATCATTAGCTTTGTTAAGTTAATCATATTTCATTGCATTGTATATGCCATGCTCGTGTTGCATTTTGTTTGGAATAGGTGTTAGTCCAAACACGAGAAACGAGGGACGTTTTATATTTGAAGTGATGAAACACGCCTCAATTTTCAGTCGCCGATGCTCTTGATGATGCATGATAGAGTTCTAGGCATTTATGTGTTTTTGTGCATTCATTTTATATTGAAATTTGCACAAGTTGGATCTTTGGCCATCATACATCGAGATGCGTGATTGATGGTCTTGGATCCGATTATGCCTCTCCCTTGATGTTTTGAGGTGATATGGGGTGGCATAGTGCGTACATACCCTTGGGAGATCCTCCATTTCCTCTATTTTGTGCTTTACTGCAGCTTGGTGTCACAGCACACCAATGGCCGGCAACTTCTCATTGTTAGCTGGCACCCCCTCATCCTTGGCCAGCAGTGTACCATCTTTGGCCGGCATGGTGGTCGACAGTAGCTCCTCATGGCCGGCAAGCCACTGGTGCATTCCTCAGCCTAGTTTTGGTAAGATCCAGCAGCTCATTCTCAAGGACACCCTGCAGACAGAGCCTCTAAAGAGCATTGGAGAGCTTTCAGGATGGGAACCGAGCATGCATCGCCAACTTCTTCAAGGTAGAGCTGAGGTAGCCTTGTTTACATATTTCAATGCTTACTTGTTAGTTAGCTTCAATTTGTAATTTAATTAGTTAATTTGTTAATTAATTAAGTGTTGTAATAATTAGTTGTAGCTAGTTATTCATTTGGCTGTGTAATAATTAATTAGCTTGTTAGTTAGTTAATTAGTCGGCTTGTATTATTCATTCGGACCCTCCGTCGAGAGGGCGAATTTTGTAATAAGTGTGCGTACGTGTGTGCATGTTTTCCAACCCCACGTCTTTCTCCCTTTTACTTACCTGCTTTTGATGGTTAGTTCTAGGTCATATTTCAATTAGTATCCTTATGCTTGCATGTTTGCATCCATTCATCTGTCTTGTATGCACCGAGCTCGGCGTATTATACTAACTGCATCATATTTCAATACCGATTTGAATACATGTTGTCAAGTTGCATCTTATATGCCATCTTACAATAGCCGAGCCTGTTTCTAGTTACATTTTGCATGTGTTGCATTAGCCATCTTAACATGAACTAGGATCATGCATGATTTCTAACAAGTTCTTTGTTTTGGCTCGGAGTACGGTGTGAGTGTTTACGTTTTAACATCTCGCATGAGTGTGAATGTTGCCATGATAGCATGCTTGCCATGAGGCTAACTGCTTAATTGATTAACTGCCTGAATGCCTGTGGATGAAGGTTGGATTGCTTGAATTGGAACAATTCATTGAAATCCTTGATTTAGCCTACTTGCGAGTAACAAACTTCAAACCGATTTTAAACAAATGGATATGCAATGTTTTGTTCCAAATTAGGCGATCTAGTCTATACTTGTTTGTTGTGCGCATCACGTAGTAAGATTAGCTAATTAATCGGAATAAGAACACATGTGTTTTCAAAAACAAGATATCATGCTTAGTACAGGCCGATCTTTGATCGGGCGAGCGGGGGTGCTCATTAAATGACCTTCCCCAATCGTACCCAAGTTCCCGAGCCGAGGCAACTTTGGTGATGACAGACACGTGGCCTTAGGCACGAGTCAGGGTTTCCTAAATTCCCCCAAAATAAAATATTTAGGTGCCGACTCTGTATTTGGCAAAGCAGTCCATGTTGGGCACTTCTTTATAAAAATTAGTTTTCCAAAACGATTTGTCAGATTTGGACTCTTTGGTGATTTATCGGTCTCACATCGCACATTGTGAGATTAGATTCAGAACTGTGACATTTGAGTCCGAACTGTAGTAGTAAGCCCTGATTCGGGCGCGTCTACAGTTTCTGGCACCTCTGCTGGGGATTTAGAGAACTTGACTCAAACTCATGATATCTTGTTTTGACTAAACTTATGTGTCTCTTTGCATTGCATTTGCATTGGTGTGCCTAGGACACCGTGTTTGCTGTATGCTATTCCTGAACTGTTTGCCGGAGGCTTGCTTTGAGAAGCGTGCCATAAGGCTGACCGGTTGCGGGCTCTGCCACGACGGGAACACAAACCTCGATTTTTACCGGGGCACCCTTTTTGACCATTCGACCTAGTTGCATATCGAAAACTGTAGTGACCATTCCAAACTAGGACAGGTTGCTTACCCGAATATAGGTTGTTTGAAACCGTTGCGTACATAGTGAAACCCTAGCTCTTGACAAAATAGGATAGGGAAACCCTACCCCAACATAGGGGTGTTTTGGCTCTTACTTGCATGATATTTTCTGTCAGAGTGTGTCTCTACATGTTGTGTGTATCAGTTTGCAAGTCTGGGTATCAGGCCTGAGGGCATCAGTATTTCGGGAAATCAGTTTACCTGAGGGTATCAGTTTACAGGCAGAATTTTGGGCAGAATTCAGTAGAGAGCACAGTCATGCAGCTATGCTTACATCTGTTCTGGTGAGATTGGGCTGAGATGCTGCCTGTTTTCTCTTTTGCTAGGTATTCTTGGAACCATAGCTTCAAAAGGCCCCAATATCCCCCAAGGTTCATCAGATTTGTGCCGATAGACTTTGTCAGGTCAGAGACTCAGTTTAAGAGCATCCAGTATTTTCCTTTGTTGAGGCAAGGCAGAGAAAGGCCAATCAAGGCTCACCGGTTCATCAGATCCGTTAGTCACCAGTCACATCACCTCTGTTCAGTTCAGCAGACTCGTGATGACGCAAAATTCAGAAGAAATTGTGGTCATGGCAGCAGCATTAAACCAAGGAATCGCCATGCATGGTGAGACTGATGTTGAAATGCAACACTCGCCCAGGTCACCTGCTGCACATCTAATCTGGGAAACCCAATTATTCCAAACCCGTGAGCCCACCACTTTTGAGCTGATGGGAATGATCGGCGATCTTCAGAGGTCTGTGGCTGATCTAGCCTTCGGAATGTCGGCTCCACCATCGATCATATCACATGCCGGGAACTTCATGCCGGAAGAGCCCCCGCTATTGGAGTGAATTGCAATTGAACTCAGCCAACCTAAAGCCACCCCATGTTCCGGTAATAACATGTCGACAACAACCGGTCTCCGCTCTGATGCAGCAACCCAAACCTTCGACCAAGCTGAGGCAAGTGGTAAGAACAAGGTGGGGGCAGACACTGATCCCTACGAACAACTTCTGCAGATAGTTGAGGCTTTGAAAGCCGGAGGACTGAACAAACAGCAAGTGCTCGCAGTTGTTGCAAAAACTGTGGATGACACTTTTGTCACTCAGAACAAGGGCAGTTCGAGCCAAGGGAAAAATCGGGAGAAAGGTTGTCATACCAGAATTGTTCCTTCTAACCCTAATCTACACCCGGGAAAGATCAGTAGACCAAGCCAGTACCTGCTGACCCCTTTGCTAGTGCATCTAGTAAAAATCCACAAACCTCGAAGTATTTGCCCCGAGGTCGCAGGGTCTTCCATGCCCTCTATATGCCTTTGTCCAAGGCTCTTCAGATCCTTGCTGAAAAGGGGTATCTCAAGCCCCTCGAGCCTCGCCCTCTCCCTAGTCGTCTCCTACCTAGTCATGACGCTACCCAGAACTGCGCGTACCATCAACAAACTGGTCATAGCACCGACAATTGCTTTCGTCTTCGCCACGAAGTACAAGATTTGTTTGACAACGGGGTCGTCCTCCCACCAAGCTTAGCAAAGTCTGTCGTCACTGGATCAGTGAACTTGGAGGATAATATGATGTGATCGGGGGATGAACCACCTGCGGGTGGCGCTCAGTTTACTCTAGATGTGGCGTATGGCACGCACTGTTTTGAGCATTTTGTGAATGCTAATTTTTGTGCTTTCTGACTTGGGTATTGAGTCAGTTTTGTTATGTTGTTTAGAGTCTGTCTCGTTGTTTTGAGTCAGTCTTTTCATACTGAGTCAGTTAGGGTCAATCTTGTTGTATCGAGTCTGTCTTGTTGTGTCGGAGTCAGGTGATTTCGGGGGTGTTACCTCGGACATCACTATCTTGTTTTGTATTTGTCTTTTACACCCTTTCTTTTGAGTCTATTTCTTCCATGGAGCCAGTTACGCTAGAAGATCTGAATGGAAGAGCAGTGATTTTCACGCTTTTGTGTTTGTTTCTGCCTTGAGCCAGTTATGATAGCGAATCAGAATGAAATGGCAATGCTTTTTCACCTGCTTTTTTGTACCTCAAAATCATTGCATTGACCTAAGTTTTTAAAAAATTTTTTAACAATGTGTTGAAAAAATGAAGAGGAAGGAATTCCTCGGGATTTGCAAAAATTTGATCATCTGAGAAAAAGAAAGGTGTGCTAAGCCCTTAATGAATGAGATCATGTTTGTTAACGTGAGTACTGAGAAAGATCCTGACTTGATCCAGATTGGTTCTACACTGTCTTCAGCGCGAGCGATTTGTCGCTTTCTTAAAAGATTTTAAAAAATGTTTTGTGCTGTCCTGCGAAGACCTGTGTGGAATCGCTCTTGAGATTATGCAGCCTAGGATCACTCTCAGCCTCGGGACTCAACCCCTTTGCTTTCAAACCTTGAACTTGGATTCAAAATGTTCAACAGTTAACCACAATGTGAGGTCTGTGTGGCCAGATTTGAAGCAGCCTATGAACTAGGAGCAAGAAAGTCATATCAAGAAGGTCAGACGTCGTCAAAAGAAGCTTGCAAAGCTAGATTAGAAGCACCCCTCGAGCTAGGGGCAAAGAATTTCAAATGTGCTCGAAGAGTCAAAAATTGGGACATTGCTCAAGCTAATGAAGATCGGCAAGAATGCCAAATCCCAGAAGGGAGGAAAGAAGAAAGTATTGCTGAAGGACAATCGAGTTCCTATCCACAACACTGGGGACAATTCAGACCCGGTTGGATGGACTCCTACATCATCAGCAAACAGCAGCCATTCTCTTGGATTCAGATGGCTTCGAGATCCTAAAACCATTTGACATGGAAAAGCTACACTTTTACCCTTGCGAGGCTCGCTGGGCCGAAAACCCGGAAGGGCGACTCAGGCAAAAGTTAGAGCAAGAAAAAGAACAAAAAGAACAAAAAAAGAACAATGCAAAGAAAGAAAAAATAAAAGAAGAAAAATAAAGAAAAATGCAAAGAAAAGATGAAAAAAGAAAAGAAAAGAAAAGAAATGAAAAGAAAAAGAAAAACAAAGCTCGCAAGGTTGAAAACCCAGAAGGGCGGCCTTGGCAAAAGTTAGAGCGCAAAACGAGAGGTTAATACCCAAGTGTACCTTAACCCGAACTACGTAAGGCTTGATTCCCATATTTGGGATACGTAGGCAACTTCATTCTGAAGTCCAGCCATAAACACTTCTAAAATCGATGCTGTCCATGTAATGGTTCCGATCATCTTTGTCATTTCTGTATCCGAGAGTTCGGTTGTGATCATCGCTGTGAGAACTGGTTACAGTGTGCTGCGGTGCATTTCAAACAAAGGGCAACTTTTCGTTGCCATATAATGCGCTGTGGTGCCATTCAAACAAGGGGCAATTTTCCATTGCCGTACAGTGCTATTCAGACAAGAGGCAATTTTCCATTTTTATGGATCTAAGGTTGTACATCTCAAGAGTGGGTTCCATGCTCGTTGAGTGGTGGCCGTTTGCAAAGATAGTTTTTGAGAATTTTTAATGAGGTTGACTAATAATCTCTCGAAAATTATTCCATCTTTTCCAAAACTGGACCATTTCTTGGACCCAAAAAAGGAAAATTTTCAGTGCTCATAACCTAACTTGCATGATTTCAAATCAAAAAGTTGAACAAGTATGTTAATCTAACTCTCATATTGATCAAAATTGTTTTAGTAGAAAGCCAAAACAAAAAATGGTCAAAATGATGGACTAGGGGCACAGTTAAGTCAGGTGTTCTGTCTTTTCCCCATTGTCACCACACTTGCCAAAAAGGGCACTCTACCTGCTAGAAGGGCACTCTACCTCCCAGAACAAGGCATAACTGAAGTTAACACCAAAATGCCGAAAGCTCTCTCATCCTCCAAGCAGCGAGGTATCAAGCCAAGTGCGAAGCACGAACTGGAATGGATCTAGATATTTCACTCCCTCGTCTGGACAGATCTGATCATGTCCAAACTCCCCAAGAGACCATCGTCAACCGATGTAAGCTGCAGATTTGCTGCATACCTAGTTGTAGCACAACCCCATTGTGAGAAATTCACTGCTGTGAGCAGAAGAAGAGGAATCTAGCAGAATGCTGGGGGCAAGAGCCCGCAACTTCCTATTTATCCATCAACCACCTAGGGGAGCGATAAAAAATGAGAGATTGAAGAATAGAGAGATGTGCGCTGAGAGAAAAAGTGAGAAAAGGGCTTTTTCAGAAAAACAGAGCCTGAGGGCCGAGTGATGTGAGAATCACAAATGAGAAAGGATGGGAAACAATACTCGAAGAAACAGGGTCCTCGCAGACTAAGAGGTCTCTCGTCTTTATAATATGTCTGAGTGTCGTGTTTGTTGTGTTGTTTGTCTCGATTCTTGTTTTGAGTCATTTCAAGTGTTTCTCGATGTGCTTAGGTTGTTTACCTTTTGTCTTTCTTTGTTGAGTCATTTTGCGCTATGTTCAGTCATAGGCTCAATACCCGGTTAAGAACTCATTTCTTAATTTCAAAATAAATCCTTTTGTGCTCAGAGTGCTGTGCCATTCTCCATATTTGTGCAAAACAGGTTTTGTTCTTTAGTAAAACCGCAGGGTTTGACCCAGTTCATGTGAGAATAGTAAAACCAGGACCTATCTAAAGCTACATGGGTTCTGGGCTACAAAGCAAAAGCAAAGAGGAAAAATTTGGAGCATCTGAGTTTGTTTCGACTTCTACTAGTTCCGTCACTACATCCAGTATGCTCAGAATGAGCTGTATGTTCGGAATGAGCAGTATGTTGTATGAGTCGTGTGCAGAATAAACTGAGTGTTGTGTTATGAGCTGTGTGTTCAGAATGAGCAGTGTGTTGAATGAGCCGTGTGCAGAATAAACTGAGTACTGTGTTATGAGCTGTGTGTTCAGAATGAGCAGTGTGCTGTATGAGCCGTGTGCAGAAGGAACAAGGTTCTGTCTTACGAGCTGCGTGTTCAAGGTGGATAGAATACTGTCCCAGCTGTTTCAATGCCAGAATGGCAATCAGAAGTGCTCTCCTAGAGTACCAATCCCTGCCAAAGGCATCTTGGCTGTGTTTGTAATGAGTTCCTAGGAGATCAATTGCGATGGTGGAAACTAGAGTTCGAATGGTTGTTGCCTAGAACACAAAGGTTTGGAATTTCTAAGACTAAAGTCTGGTTTAAATACCCAAGGGTGTATCCCTGGCTTGAAATCTGTATGGAAGCCCCATAGGTTGAGGTAGCGGATATGCGCCTCAGTTTTGGATACTGAACCAACCTAGTCTGTCACCCCGTTGAAGAATAGGGAAAGTTGTGAGCATGATCAGGAAGAAAAGCGGCATCCGTGGCTTCCCCAGCAGACGTTTCCCCTTGTTAACATTTCACGACCTTTGCACTGTGAGTTGAAGGTAAGAGTTCGAAGAACACAAGGGAGGTCCCCGTCAGAGTAGAGCGGTTTATCGCCACTCACCCCGTGAGGTACTTTATGAAGTGCCGCTTTGTCAATTTATTGCATTCCTTTAACGTCATGCATTGTATTGCATTCTACCTATCTAGTTTTGTTCCCGTTCATGCACGATATTGTATGTACGGTTCATTCAGGCAAGTTCCGGTTCAGTTTGACTGATACCTTCCCTCTCTCGCGTGTGATACATTGAGAGATTTTCCCTTTCTTCTCTTGCGTGTGATACGCTGAGAAGTTTACCTTCCCTCTCTTGCGTGTGATACATTGAGAGAGTTTTCCTTCCCTCTCTCGCGTGTGATACATTGAGAGATTTTCCCTTTCTTCTCTTGCGTGTGATACGCTGAGAAGTTTACCTTTCCTCTCTCGCATGTGATATGTTGAGAGATTTTCCCTTTCTTCTCTTACATGTGATACGCTGAGAAGTTTACCTTTCCTCTCTCGCGTGTGATACGTTGAGAGATTTTCCCTTCCCTCTCTCGCATGTGATACGTTGAGAGATTTTCCCTTTCTTCTCTTGTGTGTGATACGCTGAGAAGTTTACCTTCCCTCTCTTACGTGTGATACGTTGAGAGATTTTCCCTTTCTTCTCTTGCGTGTGATATGCTAAGAAGTTTACCTTCCCTCTCTCGCGTGTGATATGTTAAGAGGTTTTCCCTTTCTTCTCTTGCGTGTGATATGCTGAGAAGTTAACCTTCCCTCTCTCGCGTGTGATACGTTGAGAGATTTTCCCTTTCCTCTCTCGCGTGTGATACGCTGAAAGGTGTGTCTTTTCCCTTGTTGCATTGTTATGCTTCTCTTCTTTTCTTTCCGAAACATAGGGATACATCCCTATGTTTCTCTTTCTCTTGGGGAACACGGGGATACGTCCCTATGTTTCTCTTTCTTTCGGGGAACACGGGGATATGTCCCCATGTTTCTCCCTCTTTTCGAAACATAGGGATATGTCCCTATGTTTCTCCGTTTGTTCCCTTCCTCCTCACACGATTTCAGCGTGTTTGGAATTGTTTACCTCTTCTCACGATTTCAGCATGGTTAGAGTTTGTTCCCTTCCTCACACGATTTCAGCGTGTTTGGAACCTCTTCTCACGATTTCAGCGTGGTTAGAGTTTTTTCCCTTCCTCACATGGTTTCAGCGTGTTTGGAATTGTTTACCTCTTCTCACGATTTCAGCGTGGTTAGAGCTTGTTCCCTTCCTCACACGATTTCAGCGTGTTTGCAATTGTTTACCTCTTCTCACGATTTCAGCGTGGTTAGAGTTTGTTCCCTTCCTCACACGATTTCAACGTGTTTGGAATTGTTTACCTCTTCTCACGATTTCAGTGTGGTTAGAGTTTGTTCCCTTCCTCACACAATTTCAGCGTGTTTGGAATTATTTACCTCTTCCCACGATTTCAGCGTGGTTAGAGCTAGTTCCCTTCCTCACACGATGTCAGCGTGTTTGGAATTGTTTGCCTCTTCTCATGATTTCAGCGTGGTTAGAGTTTATCCCTACCTGCACTTGTCAGTGCATTGCATTGTTCGCGCTATTTTGCGCACCTCATCTGCACTTGTTAGTGCATTGCATATCATTCGCGCTATTTTGCGCATCACGCTATCTTTCGCATCGCACTGTTTTGTTCATTGCATTTTATTCGCGCTATCTTGCGCACCTCATCTGCACTTGTCAGTGCATTGCATTTCATTCGCGCTATTTTCCGCATCGCGCTATCTTGCGCACCTCCTTTGCACTTGTCAGTGCATTGCATTTCATCCTGCTATTTTGCGCACCTTACCTGCACCTGTTAGTGCATTGTTCACGCTATCTTGCGCACCTCATTTGCACTTGTTAGTGCATTGTATTTCATTCACACTATTTTGTGCACTCGTGCTGTTTAGCGCATCGCACTATTTTGTGCATTACATAGTATCATTCGCACTATCTTACGCATTTCATTGCATTGTTATGCTTGTTTCCACCCGCGTTGTTTCACACCCTTAGGTTGCATTGTCTTCCACCCTTTCACCTACATTGTCTCGCACCTTTAGGTTGCATTGTCATGCACCCCTCCACTTGCATTGTCACGCACTTTTTATTTGCATTGTTATGCATGTTTCTAACGATATTGTACCTGTTGAGTTTCTTTCTTTTGCAGGCACGATATTGTATGTACGGTTCATTTGAAGCTGGCACGACCAGACGAATGAGACAGGTATTGTATTTACTCCATGTGAGACGTAGCGGGAATTGTAATTCTCTTGCATCCTTTCTGCATGCAATGCAGTTTGGTTTGAATTCGCTTGCTTAAACTATTGCATTTATTGTATATAATTGTTTCATTATAGCTTTCTTTGCATAATCTTAAGTTATGCTCTTGTATCGTGCATTTCATTTGCATTTTGCCCCAGCCTGTGGGCACATCTCTACGTGGTTATATTGAATGTTTGCCTAAGTCTTCGGTCTTGTCAAAAATGGGTCGTCTCTGGGCTTTGACATTCACTCTCGTCACTTTGTGACTTTCGAGTTTTGTCAAAGAGGGGCAACTGTAGACACCCTATTTTTGACTGTCCTCAAGACTTGGTTGTGCTTGCAGGTACATCCAGCCACAAGTTCGTTTGCTCATCGAGTACTCAACTGTCACAGCGGATCGTCACAGGTTTGAGCTTTCCAAACCCTGTATCCTTTCTGCCCTATTCTTGGACCATGTGTTGGCCCTTTTAGCTTGATCTTCATAGTGCACTGCCGGCCCCCTTTTGGCACTGCCAGCCTTGCTTTTTCCCCTGTCTGCTACTGATGATGCCTGCCGGCCATCAGTGAGCCACTGCTGGCCACAACTGATGGCCGGCAGAACACTTATCTCAGCAGGTTTTGCTCCAGATCTTTTGAGCTAGCTGGTTTTCACTCATCTTCCCTGTGTATAGAGGGATGAAGCTCTTGTTAAGCTTGTTGAACAAGCTTTACATTGCCTCTCTTCTATATAAGGAGAGGCTCCTCCTCTATTTTAGGGGTTCAGATTTTAGAGCTTTGAGAAATAGATATAGCTTTGTATCTATATCTCTTTGTTTCTTTATTTTTATGCTTTAAAAGTGTAGTTTTGTCTCACTTTTGTACACAAACACACACTCAAACACCTTGCTTGTGTTGCTGAGGCTTCTTGTGGTGGTTTTGGGTGTTCTTGGGCTGGTTTGAGCTTAAACAAGTGGTTGAAGTTGCAGTGGTGAAGAAGGTCTTCAAGGGTGAGCCTTTAACCTTTAGATCCCCCATTTTTGCTTAAGCTTTTAACCCTTCTTGCATGCTATTTTAAGCTTAACTCTTAACTAGAAAAAGTTCTATTTTTAAGTGCTTAAAATAATTGTTTAAGATCACTTTTTCGTTGGGGGTGGTTTACCCCCTCTTAGGCCTTGTCAGGCCTTGTTTTGAGCCATCCCTTTAGGCTCTTGTTGAACCCTTTGCATAACCTTTCTACCACTAAAATCCAGAGGATTTTTAGTGGTGAAAAGGTGGTTTTGGTGTCCTAAATAGGAGAGGGTCTTCCCCTCTCCTCGTATTGTGTCTACTAGCTTCATATGCCTCATGTTTGAGCACCTCTGTTAGACTTGTGTTGGCCATATCTTAGTGGTTATTTTGCTGAGGCGTGTCACTGTTTTTACTTGCTTTGGTCACTCCATGCATGGTTTATACACTTGTAGTGTAAATCACACAAACTAGTCTTGTGTGCTTCATGAACTAGCATGTCATCCTAGCTTGATTTGAGTCCATTTCAGCATATTCTTGGTGTTGTTTTACCATGTCATACCTCTGTTAGGGTTTGGTTTAACAGCTCCTTGCATGCTCCATGCACTTGTAGTGCATTTATATGGAATAGCCTAACATGCATCATGTTTTGACATGTCATTTTAGCATGCTTTTGGTTTGGCTCTAAGAGGACTTTGTTCATGTTTTACCATGTTTAAGGTGTGATTTTGGTTATTTTGGCCATGCATGACTTGCTTTGTATAGCCATAGTGCAATCTAGCTTGTTAGCTTTGTGCACCAAGTCCACTAGCATGCATGACTTGGACTATTTGAATGATTTGGCATCATTTGTAATGTGATTTCAGTTCATATTTCATGGTCACACACTTGCACTTATCACATATTCCATGCTTTGGATAGTTTGTGTTTTATGCCTTAACATGGGTCATTGTGTATGCCTTCATGCCTACGCTTGCGAGCCATCATTTTGATGTGTTTTTGGGGTTATTTTGTCATAATATAACTCTGATTTTTATTGGTTAAGTCATCCCATGATTGGTCCTAATAGGTGTAGTGTAATCCACCTTGTTTGCCTTGCATTCATCATGCCTTATGCCCTTCATGTTAGCTTGCTTTGGCTTCCTTCCATACATGTTTTAGTATCATTTTAACATGTTCTAGGACTATTTTGGGTTGCCTTTGCCATATGCCTCATGCTTTGTATAGCTGTAGTGCAATTGGCCTTGCTAGCTTTGTGTTTTGGTTGACTCATGCATGCTATCTTTGAGCTATTTAGATGATTTGGCATCATTTAATATGACATTTCAGAGCTTATAACATTGCCATGTTCCCACTTCAGTCACTTTTTAAGTGTCTTTGAGTGTTGTGCATTGTTGCCTAGTATATGGCTCAGCTTGTATGCTTGCATGCCTAGGTCTTTGGGTTCTCATCTCAGCATGTTTTGGTCTTTGTTAAGTCCTACTTAAGCTCTGTCTATGCTTAGTTCATGCATTTGTGCCATGTATTGCATGCCTCCTTTGTAGTCCTCTTTATTAGCCCTCATGCTTTAGGACTCTTGCATGCCTTATTTGCTTTGTTGGAATGATTTGGCGTCATTTCTTACCATATTTCAGTGCACTTAGTGTTGTTACACTTCCGCATTTATCACTCCTTGCTCATGTTTGAGAGTTGTGTCCTTATGCCTTAATTCTTAGGCCAATGCATTGTGCGTGCATACCTTGCTTTTGTGTCTTGGTTTCATCATTAATGTCCACTTATTTGTGGCATGACTGAGGTCTACCCTTTTGGTTTAAGTCCATTGAGTATGCTATGTATATTGCATTGAGTATGCCATGTTGTTCATTGTATGTAGTATGTCATCCTACATTGCATCGTGCATGCCACGTAGTTATTTACATTGTGTATGCCAAGTTATTTTGCCTCGCATTGAGTATGCATATCCCTAACATTGCTAATTTGTCCTTGTAGCGTTGCATTGTGCATGCACGCATTAGCATTGTCCGCATATCATTAGCTTTGTTAAGTTAATCATATTTCATTGCATTGTATATGCCATGCTCGTGTTGCATTTTGTTTGGAATAGGTGTTAGTCCAAACACGAGAAACGAGGGACGTTTTATATTTGAAGTGATGAAACGCGCCTCAATTTTCAGTCACCGATACTCTTGATGATGCATGATAGAGTTCTAGGCATTTATGTATTTTTGTGCATTCATTTTACATTGAAATTTGCACAAGTTGGATCTTTGGCCATCATGCATCGAGATGCGTGATTGATGGTCTTGGATCCGATTATGCCTCTCCTTTGATGTTTTGAGGTGATATGGGGTGGCATAGTGCATACATACCCTTGGGAGATCCTCCCTTTTCTCTATTTTGTGCTTTGCTGCAGCTTGGTGTCACAGCACACCAGTGGCCGGCAACTTCTCATTGTTAGCTGGCACCCCCTCATCCTTGGCCAACAGTGTACCATCTTTGGCCGGCATGGTGGTCGGTAGCAACTCCTCATGGCCGGCAGGCCACTGGTGCATTCCTCAGCCTGGTTTTGGTAAGATCCATCAGCTAATTCTCAAGGATAGCCGAGCCTATTTCTAGTTACATTTTGCATGTGTTGCATTAGCCATCTTAACATGAACTAGGATCATGCATGATTTCTAACAAGTTCTTTGTTTTGGTTCGGAGTACGCTGTGAGTGTTTATGCTTTAGCATCTCGCATGAGTGTGAATGTTGCCATGATAGCATGCTTGCCATGAGGCTAACTGCTTAATTGATTAACTGCCTGAATGCCTGTGGGTGAAGGTTGGATTGCTTGAATTGGAAAAATTCATTAAAATCCTCGATTTAGCCTACTTGCGAGTAACAAACTTCAAACCGATTTCAAACAAACGGATATGCAATGTTTTGTTCCAAATTAGGCGATCTAGCCTATACTTGTTTGCTGTGCGCATCACGTAGTAAGATTAGCTAATTAATCGAAATAAGAACACATGTGTTTTCAAAAACAAGATATCATGCTTAGTACAGGCCGATCTTTGATCGGGCGAACAGGGGTACTCATTAAATGACCTTCCCCAATCGTACCCAAGTTCCCGAGCCGAGGCAACTTTGGTGATGACGGACACGTGGCCTTAGACACGAGTTAGGGTTTCCTAACTTCCCCCAAAATAAAATATTTAGGTGGCAACTCTGTATCTGGCAAAGCAGTCCATGTTTGACACTTCTTTATAAAAATCAGTTTTCCAAAACGATTTGCCGGATTTGGATTCTTTGGTGATTTATCGGTCTCACATCGCACATTGTGAGATTAGATTCAGAACCGTGACATTTGAGTCCGAACTGTAATAGTAAGCCCTTATTCGGGCGCGTCTACAGAGGGTTTTAAGGTCTGAAAGAGTTTTGGTCAAAATAGTTTTGGTCCAAAATGGGGTGTAAGGTTGGGATTTAGAAGCTCTTCTTACTAAAGAAATCAAACATTTGCACAGCATAACTTTCATCATCGAGTGATCAATCGGTGGCGCCCAAGTCTTATGGGCGGTAAAAAATGGGGTGTCTACACAAGGGCTTTATGTGTATGGGTTCGAAAATCATTTTATGTAACTGGGCTTAAGCTTTGGAATTTGTAGCCCTTGAGAACATTAATTTGTATTTGACTTATTGTGCCACATACTATAGATTCATATTCTAGGAATGTTAAATGTATAATCGCATGTGAAATTTTTTTTGTAAATTTCTTGATGTTTAACGAATACAAACGTTGGAGATTTGATGATGATTTCAATGTTGAGACTTTATTTCCGTATACATTAAGCAATGGAAATTATTGAGTTGGAAACAAGATAATGTAATTGGAGGTTATTGATTTGGAAACAAGATGATGTAATGGGTAGTCTTTGAGTTTATATTGTACAATTTCTTTGGGGCGTTACAAGTACCATATGCCTTTCGGTCAGGAGCCGGTAAAGTGGTGATTTGGTAGTGCTTGTTATGCCTACTTGCAGACACTACCCTAGGAATTACCTGAGTCGTATTTACCACTCCGTATTTAAATGTTGAAATTTACTGAGATGGTGAAATTACTTTAAAAGAATAGTGAAAATGATTTTTTTCTTCAATACAGTAAAACTTGTGGTATTTAGTGCATCGCATGGCATTGAATTTATACATATATGAGACTGCTAAACATATATACTTTGTTAAAATATCTCTACTGGGTTTTGTACTCACCCTTAATGAAATTGTATAGGGAAGGATGTGGTGATTTCGCCTAGCAAAAGGCAAGGAATATGTTTTGAGAGCACGAGGCTCTTTTATTTATTATTATTATTATTATTTTGGGGGGTTTTGTTGTAAGTTTTGACAAGCCAAGGGCTTTAATTGTGTGGATTTTTGGATAACCATCTTTTAAGTAACTGGGCTTAAGCCTTGGAACTTGTAGCCTTTAGGGCATTTCGTTTGTATTATTTTTTTGTTTTCACTGTCGCAAATGCTATGGATTCACCCTTTACGAAGCTTGAATATGTATCGCATGTGGACCTCTTTTGTAAATCTCTCACATGAATGAAATACAAAACATAGAGATTTGATCATATGAGTTGAGATTGTTGTAATTGAATGGATTAATTGAACTTATCATTATGTCATTTATTTGGGGACGTTATAGTAACAAAATTAAAAGCTCAGGGACCAAATTGTTCAAATTAAAAATATGGGGACCAAATTGACACTTCACTTAAACTACAACAAGGACTAATGGTGTAATTTACCCAAATATCATTTTTATTTTTATTTTTTATAATATAAATATTAGCTAGCCAAATGTGAAAATGAATGTTCTAATGGAATAATTGTTCCATTCCATCTCCATTATAGGAAATTAAACACTACCTAAAATTTAATCGAGTCCAATCTTGTGGTTGGTAATCACTCAATATGTATGAAATGAAAAGCTATATGTGCCAGAAAATTAGTGCAAATAAAGCTCTGAACACCCTTGTTACAAAAAATAAAATGTATTATGAGTTTGATTAGCCCGCTCTTATTGAATTAGAATTTGTTCAATTAATCATTATTCGAAATTACCAAACATTTCAAGCCATGTATCCATTGATTTGAGTTTGTTGTTTAAAGTATAAAGGATAACCCAAAATCTCTCTCATGCAAAGAGTACACCTGTAGAATTTTGATTTTTGTTGATATGACCAGTACTACCCATAGCAACCCAAGTTAATTTAACTCCCAAAATTAACATCTGACCTACCACATATCCAAATCAGGGTAAATACTTACATTTTTGCACTAATTCCAAAAAATGGACCAAAAATTTTGGGAATAAAAATGTTTGTGGCAACAAGGCACAAGAAATGGGATGGGGGAAAGATTTTGTGAAAAGACATTGATGTATCTTGTTGACATAAACCTATTGGAAATTTCAATCACCATTTCTTTCCTTAGATTCGAATACAAAACTTATATCAAAAATTAAAAGTTTACACACTTCTATTGCTCCAAAGCTTCGTGAAATTGTCCAAAACAAAATAGTACCAAGAGGTCATGCATACTTCAATGAGGTGAAACCAAGCCCGTTGCCTATGAGGATTTATGAACAAAACTGCAACAAATTCCAATCAACACAATAATATAAGAGACTAGAAAGCTGACATATAAAACCTCCATATCTATGAAACCACCATAATCCTCTCTATGCAGGACTTTTGACATTGTTGATGTTGGCAAAATTTCAATGCAATTGGTTTTTAAGGGAAGTCCACAAAGAAAGGGATTTTCCTCATAGCTGCTTTCTTCAAAAGTCACAAACTGAGCTTTCTGATCTGGGATTGGACCTGACAAGTTGTTGTGTGCCACACTGAAGACTGCCAAATTGTTTAATTCAATCAATTGAGGGATTCTTCCATTCAAATTGTTGTAAGAGAGATCCAAGCTTTCTATCTGCCTCAAATGTGAGAATGTTGTTGGGATTGATCCAATTAGATTGTTATGGGACAAGTTTAGTGCATGGATGTTGCTCAACTTTCCAACTTCAATTGGGATTTCCCCTGTTAAGTGGTTACAAGAGAGATCAACTCCTGACATGTAGTCAACAAGTTTGCCTTTATATGAATAGAATCCATACTTCGTTGTGAACCCGACTTGTTGATGGATATTCAAAGGTCGGAAGCGATCATTAGCATAATGTAATGTATCATCTTCTCCCAGTGACTTTGACCCATTCACAAAGTCCCACATCGAAAATGCTAATTTGTCCTACCAATCATTCGTTATTACAGAAGATTTTGTATAGGTTGCCTCAAAAGCTATGTCAATGAAGCAATGAGAGATGGGACCAGAGAAGTTATTTTGAGAAAGATCTAATATGGTTAATTGTTTCAACTGGCATAACTGAACTAGAATTTCACCTTCAAATTTATTAAATTTTAAGACAAGAATGCTCAACTCAGAAAGGGTTCCAATCTAGCTAGAAATGGTACCACTTAGATTGTTATCACTAACATCTAAAGTCACCAAAGAAGAGCTGTTGAAAAATGAAAATGTCATCGGACCTCTTAGCTTATTTTGATTCAAGTGGACATGTATCATCATACTTAAGCTGTTGAAGCAAGATGGCATATAACCTAACAGGTTGTTCTCAGAAAGGTCTAAGAACTCAAGTTGACCAAGTTTGCATAACTCTATAGGAATAGGACCTTCAAAATGATTTGAGAACATATTAATTCCATTCAATCCAGTCATGTTCCTCGTCCATTTTGGAAGCTCTCTAGACAAGTGGTTGTTGCTAATACCAATTACCACTAAAGAAGGAGGAAGAGACATGATATCTGGAATTTTGCCCACAAAATGGTTATTGTCCAAATATAAATATTCCAACGAAGAATTCACAAACAAAGGGGATATTTGGTCATACAAATTATTGTTTGATAGTTGCAAGAAGCTTAATAAGGAACAAACAATTACCAAATGCTCAGGTATCTGCCTTGATAAAATATTGTTAGACAAGTCTAATTCCAACAAGGAGTGCATGTCACCTAAAGAAGTAGGAATGTAACGCTTAAATTGATTTGTAGATATGTTTAAACTGAACAAATTGGGAAAGAACGAACCTATATTTGCTAGAATTGGACCCTCGAGATGATTGTCAGAAATATCAATTATAGAAGCATAGGAATTAGGATAAAATGGCAAAAGGAAAGGCCCTGTGAAGTAGCCATTTCTCAGAGTAATAGATTCTAATCGTGTATTGTTTTCTAACAACCAAACTGGGAACTTTCCCACCAAGATTCTATGCGATAGATCAATTACTCTCAAGTCATATTGGTAAAAGAGAAAATGTGAAAGTGTCACTACCCCATTCCGCCCCTAGTAGAATGGTGCCGTGATGGACAGTAATCCGAGATTATCAAAGGCCAACTTACGAGGGTTCACACACAATCAGAGTATACATATGGGGCTTACAAGTGCAGAAGCAATATATTTAAATCTAATTAGTCCATAAGAGCTATGCATAGATCAAATGAAATGACATACATCTTAATATAGTTTACAACTTGGATACAATAAAATAAAGTACAAAATACATATTGATCAAAAGGCTTCTCAAGCCGACATATACAAAAGAAATAACTATAAGCCAAGAAGCATAATCTTCAAGATGCTACAAAACATGAATCCAAAAACATCCTGCAACAATCATCTAGGTGTCAACGCCTTCCTGCTTGTCACCTACATATATATATATATATATATATAGAGGGTGAGCTTGGATACTCAGTGAATGATACCAGCAATAAAGGTTTTGCATGAATGATATTCAAGATCTCTTTTCTAAACGATACATAGCATAACTTATACAAAATCAAGGGATGAACCAAGTCCATCTATCAAGTCTTTCAAATCTTCAAGGGATGCTTACTAGCATCAATATAATACAAGGGATGACATTCTGGACAAACAAACCCATGCGGAAAACAGTCAGTGGCAAAACAAGGGTGCAGTTACATTATAGTACCCTGGCACTAAGGACTTTCAAAACAAGGGCGCAGTTGCATTATAGTCCCCTGGCACTAAGGACTTTCAAAACAAGGGTGCAGTTGCATTATAGTCCCCTGGCACTAAGGACTTTCCCAGAATGTCATCAAAACAAACATAATACATGATACAAAAACTAGGGATAATCATTCATGCTTGATCAAATACTTTTCCAAAACAAAGCAAAGCAAAGCTTTTATCAAAACATTATAACATAGCTTTATTAAAAATACCACTCACATAGTTCTTCGGGTGTAAGAGTTACAAGCAAGGATCTAAGGCCTACAAGCACATAATAAATCCCATTGAATGCGTTTCAATAAGACAAGATGAGATGCTCAAAGATGGATATGAAATGCATCCTTAAAACAAGCTTTACATGACAGGAAAGGATCTCGGCATTTCTTTCAAAAATCAAGTCAAAACAAAGCAAAACATGCTGGGAGTTACAACACTGCCTTTTCATCTTGGGAAAACATGCTGGATACTAACCAAGTCTAGGCTGAGATCCCACACCTCTTGGCCGAGGTGTGTTCCCGACGACCTCATTCAAGGAAATGAAGTCTGGGAAAATCTGGGTTTCCCTCTTGAAGAACATGAAGAGCACGAATGCTAAATTCATAACTCCTTTATTCAAAATCTGAGTTTTCATGAGATGAGTTTGAAACATGGACCTGGGTACCCATACTTGAAGATTTCATGGAAACATACACAAAAACATGGAACTTGTTACAAACTTTTGGATCAAAACATGGTTTTATCTCAAGAACACAAGAACATCATTTTCTCTTTCTAAAGCAAGCTTTAAATCAATGCATGGCTCATGAATCATGCTAGATCATGCAATGCAATCGGATCAACATAAAGAATGACAAGAGTAAATCAAGATTCTAACCTCAAAACACTGATTAAACGGCTCAAACGCTAAAGATCAAGCTTGGGATCTAGCTCTCTCACTCCAACTTCCTCTCCTCTTCCTAGAGCTTCTCTCTCTACCATGCAAGAGATATGACACAAAATGATATATTTCTAACTCAGCCGGCTGACTTAACCCTCTGCTGGGACACGTGGCAACAGCTGGTTGGATCTCTTCAAAAAGGTGATAGATTGACAAGACAAGAGCATGACAAAGTGTAAGCAACAAGTAAGGTGACATGGGCACTTTGGTGGGTAATGATCTCGGCTAGGACAAAGCTTTGGCAAGTAAGGTCTCAATGATCTCGACTAGGAAGGACAACACTTGGCCTAGCTATGCCACACCTTGGCCTAGATGTGCCACACCTCGGTCTAGGTCGTACCAGCCCAGGGACAAGATCACTTTGGTATAACATCTCGGCCTGGATAATACACATCTTGGCCTTGGTGATGAACACCTCGGCCTAGATAATGACATCTCGGCCAACATGTCAGGATGAGGGTGGAGGTCAGCCAAAGTGGTTCCAAGATGGTCCTAGGTGTAAGAAGTTCAAAGGTGTAACCTAGGCTTAAGATGACCTTGGCTAAACTCACACCAAGCAAGGAACAAGGCATGCAAGCAACACTTATGCGAAACAAATCAAGGTTTGTAAATGCAACTTAACAAGACAAGATCATGTAAATACATGCAAGCATGACTAGAGTAAAGTGAGGGTTGTTACAGAAAGTTTCATACCAAGTTTGTTTGATCCACAATTTGATAAACTGAAAACCTACAGGTGGAACCTAGGAATCCATGTTTAAGACTCAATTTGATCACTCAATCTATTGTTGTCACCTAAAAATACCTTAAGCTTTGAATGGTTAAAAAATGAGATGAATGAAGGTCGGATCTCAAAATGATTATATGAAAGGAATAGGTATTCAAGTGTTGTGAGATTAGTAAGTGGAGACAGGGCAAGATTTCCCGTGAACTGATTTGAGGAGAGGTCTAATAATCGAGTTGATGTTAAGTCTGAAAAACATGAGGAAAGCATTCCCTTAAAACCATTATCACTGAGATCTAACTCTTGGAGGTTGGAAAGTTCACACCAACCAGTGAAATAAAAGAAGTCATGCTTGGCTTGACATTTTATCCACACAAAATTAGATAGCTCATGGCACATTCACATGGTAAAAGAATTAATTCAAAGAATATGATCAAAGTGTGAATACCTTTGTTAGAGAAGACATTACTCCAATATTATAAAGAAAGCTTTGGTTAATGGATGTATAATCCAAGTACAAGTCCTATAAGTGTTTCAATCCATCCAACCCTGAAAGATGTAGCTTAAGAATTATTCACTACATAGTGCCATGAAAATGTGGTGATCATTACATGAGATAAATAGTTCCTGGATGGACTAGATAAGGGAGAATTGCAATGAAATAAATAAATCCTTTGAGGGTGTCTATTTATATCGACTGGATAAGGGGAGGATTACAATACAATGGGATGTTAGTCCTGAGATAAATAGTCCCTAAACTATTTGGCTGAAATTTTTGTGTATTTGACTATTAGTACGACATTCACTCCTCTAATTAAACGTTGGACTAGTAAATCTATTGGACATAGAATACAATCCCACGTCTCAATCCATAAAATGAATGCCCTTGAAAGTTACAAAGATTATTCAAATTGTGATAAGTTGATGTATCATGAGCCAATATCTCAAGCCATGTAACAAAAAGGTAACTGATCTAACAGAGCTTCTTGTTATTATGGAAGGAAAACGTTACACTAACTAAAAATTTGTATGAACACTTTTTACAAATTGAGATGACATACATGTAATAGAACTTTAGAATTGCAAATAAAACCTAGTAACATCACTCATTACATGATAGGAGCCACATCAATTTTGAATAAAAAATTTGTAAATTTTATTTGTTTTGTATAACATTGCTCTTTACAAAATCTTCTGTATGGGCATTTAATGCTATGTTAGAAGACATTATGGGCTCATTTTGGTGGAAAAAGAGTAGTTAAATTTTGGACTTAAGTGAATTAATGCCAATTTAAATTAAGCTTAAGGTCTTACCATTACTCGTAACCAATCCTTGCAAGTTTGTTTGTCGGAGGTCCAACGTCTCTAGTGACCATGGTAGTGACTGCAGAATGCTTGCATTAAAATCGTTATAACTCAAGGAAAGAATTTTCAGCTTGTTCAATCTCTTCAAACCTGTTGTTTGAAAAGAACATTGTACGGTTACCATTTAGCAAAGTTTATGTTTATTTTGAATAAAATTGAAAACCAAAAAAAAAAAATGTTTCTATGCAAGTACTTTCAAATTTTATTTTGGAAACAACTGAAAGAGATGGTTATCTACGGTTGGAGAAGGTAGTTTTTGGTCATTGGTGGTGGAGGCTGAAGGTGGTTGCCACCAATTGGAGGTTGTTGCCGGCCATAGGAAGTGGTGGCTGAAAGTATTGCAGATGGCCGGAGATGGTGGCCAATCAACTGTCTAAGATGGTTTTCAACAAGAGGTGGTGGCAAAAGGCGATTATATCCTGTCGGAGGTGGTTGGCAACGATGATAGGAAATTGGTGGCTAAGGGAGGTGGTGGCCACGGAGGAGGTTATTGGCAATGGTAGCTGGTAGTGATAAATAATAAGCGGTGGTTGAAAAGGGTGGGAGAAAGAGGAGGAAATGAACCAAAAATTAAAAAATAAAATTAAATAGTCAATTTTTTTATTTAGTTATAAACGTTAATTGTTTACAATTTTTTGAAAACAAAAACAAAAACCAAACGAGTTTTTGTTTATGATTTTCAAACATTCTATAAATATAAACATAAAGCTATAATTGGATAAAAAACAATTTTAGTTTCTAAAATATGCGTTCGTTATTATTTTAGTCCCTTAAATTCAATTTTGTTATTTTGCTTCTCAAAGTTTTCAATTTGAGTCAATTTGATTTTAACTATAACATCTGTTCACATTAATAACGGGAACAATATGGATAAAAGACTATTTTAGTCTCTAAAATATGCATTTTTTGCTATTCTAGTCCCTTAAGTTTCAATTTTTTCATTTTAATCGCTACAACAAAATGCACTTTTGGCGACCATTTTTGGAGGCTAAAAAATATTTAGTCGCCAAAAGTTGCGGAATTGGCGACAAAAAACAATATTAGTCGACAAAAGTCAACTATTTAGCTACTAAATTTTTTTAGTTGAGGAATTATTGATTATTGGCAACTAAAAAAAATTTAGTAGCTAAAAATATCACAATTGGCGACTAACAAAAATTTAGTAGCTAAAAAATCACAATTAGCGACTAAAAAATTTTTTAATAGCCGTATAGCTAGTTTTAGCTACTAAGATTATTTAGTAGCCGAATGAAAAGAAAAAAATTTGGTGACCAAAAGTAAATTTCCAGCGACAAAAGAATATTTTAGTCGCCGTATAGTTAGTTTTAGCTACTAAAATTATTTAGTTGCTTAATGAAAAGAAAAAAATATTTTTTATCTTTGGCAACCAAAAGTTTGATCGCTAAAAGTATATTTATAGTGACAAAAAATATTTTAGTCGCCAAAAAACTAAAATATTTGGAGGGAGATTTCAAATTTCGGACGGATTAAAAAATAATTAGCGACTAAAATATTTAGTCGCGAATTGTTATTAATTATATATGTATTTTGTTTTCAACCAAAACCGTGGGTAAATCAATTTCCCTATCTCCTCTCTCTCTAGCAAGAAGAGTGACCTACCGTCTTCTCACTTCTGTCATTGACTTCCAATTCCACCCACCAATAGAGTGACCGCGGCCACAGGTTACCACCACCACTGCCGTCTTGATCCTATTTCTCGTGGCCGAGGTCATTTCCTCCGGCAAAAAAACCACCATCGTCCTCTAACCACCCCATGGCGGCAGGAATCGCCACACCATGTTCCTTTCCCTCTTTCTCTCTCCTTCTCCAAGCAGCTCTTCCCGCAACTCCTCCTCTCCCTCCATCCGCTGCCAAATTCAGGGATCTTTAAGACTCAGACGTCACCGATTGAGCGCTTGGTGATGTTGCATATTGTGCTCATTCTGAGGTAGCGGAGTTTCAGCTGCGAGCCTCGCCTCGGACTTCCGGACTCTTTTGTGCTTTGCCTCGGTTTACGAACCAAGCCCTGTTTTTGCTGTTTTCTCTTCCCGAAGGGAGGGTGAGGTCACGTAGACCATTTCTCAGTGGCCATAGGCTATGTTTCGTGGTTGTAGGCCATATTTCCCGTTTGGAGCCCGGTTTCCGGTTTTCGGAGCCGTCGGCCGTGCGCCTCGGTTTGGGATCGTTTAACTACCTCCGTTTGCTCCGGTTTTTGGCACACACCTTATTTCCTCCCTTTTGAGGGACACTGTGGCCCAAGAGACCAACTTCGTGGTCAAACGCCACTTCCGGTGCCTAACAGCCTGTTTTCGGGGCCCCGAACTGCGCGTTTTGGCCCCCGAACCTTCGTTTTGCATCCGTCTTGGTCCATTTTTGGCAAGGACCTTATTTTCATTGTTAGAAAGGTTGTAAGAGGGTAGGAGACCAGCAATTTTTTTGAAAAACCAGCTTTTCTCTTCATTGCTCTCCATCGCCCGTTTTTCTTACTAGAAAGCTGGTTTTTCCCATTCCCGGGCCACTTTTTCTGACTTTCCACCACACCATTGTGTTGTACACACCTGGGAGGCCACCAATATGGGTAGGCCGACCAGTAATTCTTCTTGACCCTTTTGAACCCCTCTAAAAAGCTGGTTTTTCTCTCTCCTGAACCACTTTTTCTGGTTTTTCTCTACACAGCTATGCTGCACTCATCTGGGAGGCCACCTTTTTGGGGTGGCCGGCCAGTAATTTTGCTTGACCCCTTTGACCCCTGGTCGGCCGACCAGGGGAGGTGGCCGGCCGGCCACCTGGACCTTTTGAACCTGGCCGGCCAGGTTTGTCTCTCCTGGTACATTCCAGCTGTGCCAGCTGTTTTGCACCAGATCCACTGCCCGAGGGTTTGTCCTTGTTTTTGGTCCATTTTAGGTGGTTTTGACCCCCCTTTGCTTGGTTTCAAGGTGGTTTGGCCCCTTTGGTCAAGCTTCTTGAGGAAGCTTGACCCTTTTAGTTTAGCTTCGCCAAGAAGCTTGACCCCTTTGGTCAAGCTTCCTTTAGAAGCTTTGAGCCCCCCCTCTTGGCTTATCCAAGAAGCCTCACCCTTCTCCCTCTATATAATACACATTCCACCTCCATTGGAGAGGGTTAGAAGCTTTGGGCTGAGAATTATACATACAATCCTATATCTATCTACTCCAAGCCTCCAAACACCTTGGTTCTTGGCCATTTTACCCTACACCTCATAGCCTACCACCTCCACCACTCATCCCAGCACCTTGGAGGCCATTTGCAAAGGTTGAAAGCTCATAATCTTAGATCAAAAGCTGCTGGAAAGCTGCTCTTCAAGGGTAAGTCTCTATTTCCCTTTTTCTTGCCTTTTCTTGCTTCATCTATAAGCCATACTTGCAAGCATTTCTGGACTTTTTCATAAACTATAAAGTGTCATATTTTGAGCTCCTCTTCAACTTTTTTTAAGGACACTTTACTGTTTGAAGTCATTTACTATCCTGTTTGTTCAATCTCTCTTTTAGGGCTGTTTTTGCATGATATATTAGCCTTATTTGTGAGTCTTTATGGACCTCGACCTAAACTGAAAAAAGTTTTGTTTTGACCTCTTCTTTAAGTTTGATTAAGGTCTCTTTGCTGTTTGGGGTCATCTTCCCCTATGCATGCTTCATCTCTTCATGATTAGGGCCATGCATTAGAGTACTTGCATTGGCCATGGTTTGTCCTCTTAGCCACTGAAATCTAGTGGATTTTCAATGGCTTAGGTGCATTTTTGAAGGCCAAAATTAGAGGGGGGTGACCCCCTCTCCCCTTGTCTTGTTTGGTGGCCTTGTGGACCTTCCAAAGGGACCCTATTTTGCATGCATCAAAGTCACTTTCTAGGCCCTATTCTATGAGTTTTGGGATCTTCCTTGGCTCTGTTCAAGGCTCTTTTGGCCATATTTATGTCTACAATGCATGTGTAGAGCAATCCCATCCAAGGCTTTTCAAAGGGGCCTTTCTTTGCATGTTTCCTAGACCCATTTCAGGGCCTATTTGGTGGGTTTTAGGGCTGTCATAACCCATTTCCAGAGTTGGTTTGGTCTTGCTAAGTGTCTATCCTATATGCGCTTAATAACCCCTTGTATGGCCCTCTAAAGGAACTCATCATTTTTTGCATGTATTGGCTGCATTTCAGAGGTTATTTGGGCATATTTTGATATGTTTTGTTCACTGATTTTTGCTGGTTTGATGAGTTCTCATGCGCTTCATATATATGCCATGTAAACCATGTTTGCTAGTCAAAGTTGCATGCTATTTTAGTCCATCATGCTAGCATCTTTTGGTCATGCTTTGAACTGGAAATGATCATGTTTTGGGACTGCCTTGGCTCTGTCTTTGTGCTTCATAGTCAAATAATGCATGCTTTGTATAGCTATAAGTCAATACATGTGCCTAGTTTCGAGTTTCGAGGTTTATTTCATGCATCGGGTGCCATATTTCCATGTTTCGGGACCATTTAGCATCATGTTTCAATGCTGAAATTTACATGTTCATATGCCATCTCTCATTCTTTGCCACGCCTTGTTAGAGTGGCATTTGATGCCTTAGGTTCGGCCCTCAGTTTGCGTGCATGTGTGCACGCATTTCGGTCATCTTATTTTCATCTAATGGCCGCTGATGTGAGTGTGACTGAGGTCCACTCATATTGGTGTAAGCCCATATTGCATTGTGTATGCCATCTTAGTCCATAGCATTGTGTATGCTAGGTTGTATGTTAGAGCATTGTGTATGCCATGTTATATCGAGCATTGTGTATGCCAGTTCATAGCATTGCGTATGCTAGGTTGCATGTTAGGATTGCATTCATGCATGTCATGCATATTGCATTGTGTTTGGGATAGGAGTTAGCCCAAGCACGGGAAACGAGGGACGTTTCGTACTCCGAGTGATGGAACGTGTCTCAATTCCCTATCGCTGACACTCCGGATTATCCATGATGGAGTCTAGGCCTTGTTGTGTTTTCATGTGCATTCATTCCATATTGAGTCATGCAAATCGATTCCTCGGCCATCATGCATCGAGATGCGTGATTGATGGCACGAGGATCGAGGCAAGCATACATATGTGAAAATACATTGCCATGCCCCTTTCTTGCTCTCTGTTGCAGCAAATCAGAAACCGACAGTCTTTTGGAGCTTCGTGCAATATTCCGGGCTTAATTGTAAACAGAGGCTAATCGGGGCATCGCAATGGATTTCCGCGCAAGGCAACTCAAGCATACATTATTTATCATCCGGAACAGAGCTGAGACGGTCCAGGGATTTGCGTGCTAGATTACTGCTTTCCTAGTTAAACTTGTTAATTAATTAGGATTTTGTATTTATTCGAACTGTACTATTTATTCGGACTGTATATTATTTATTCGGACCCTCCGAGCGAGGGCACAATTGTAATAAGTGTGCGTGTGTGCGATGTATGTCTTCCAACCCCACGTCTTTCTCCCTTTTATTTACCAGCTTATGATGGTTAGATTAGGGCACGTTTCAATTAGCATACTTATGCTTGCATGTTTGCATCATTCATCTATCTTGCATGCACCGGGCTCGGCGCATCATACTAATTGCATTGTATTTCAATTCCGAGTTGAATACTTGTTAGTTGTAGCATTTCACATGCCATCTTTAGAATAGTCGAGCCTACTATAGTTGCATTTTTTGCATGTGTTGCATTAGGCATTTCTGTATAATTAGGATCATGCATGGATTTCTAACATAGCTTCTGTTTTGGCTTGGAGTACTTGGTAAGTTTTTATGCTTTAGCATCCTTGCATGCGTGTGAGTGACTGCCATGATAGCATGCTCACCATGAGGCTATATGCTTATGTGATATGTCTGCCTGAATGCCTGTGGGTGAAGGTTGGGTTATTTGGATTGGAACAATTCATCGACTGTGAGTTTCAAGCCCACTAGATAGTGGCAAATCATCTTGTTTTCTAAGCCCACCTGAGGGTGGCAAATCCACATTTTAGCTTACTTGCGAGTAGCAAATTGTTTTCAAAACAAACATGAGATGTTTTGTTCCAATTCAGGCGACCTAGTCTATACTTGTATGCTGTGCACATCACATAGTAAATCTAGGCTAATAACCGGAATAAGAGTACATAATGTTTTCAAAACTCGATATCATGGTTAGTAGAGGCCGATTTTTTGATCGGGCGAGCGGGGGTGCTCACGAAGTGACCTTCCCCAATCGTACCCAAGTTCTCGAGCCGAGGCAACTTTGGTGATGACGGACACGTGGCCTTAGGCAACAAGTCAGGGTTTCCTAAATTTCCCCAAAAATAAAATATTTAGGTGGTGACTCTGTATCTGGCAAAGCAGTCCATGTTTGGCACTTCTTTCAAAAAATCTGTTTTCAAAAACGATTTGCCGGATTTGGACTCTTTGATGATTCATCGGTCTTGCATTTGCACTCTGCGAGATTAGATACAGGACCGTGACATTGAGTCCTGAACTGTAGTAAACCCAAATGAACAAAACGGGATTTCCCTGTCGGGACGTTCGGGGACGTCTACAGACCCTCTCCACTCTAACGCTCGCATGCCCCTCTGCAACGATCTCCTCATCAACAGGTAATAAATCTTCACATCTTCTCCGATTTGAACAATTTTGAATCTACATTAAAAGTTGCTCACCAATTAGTTTGGTAGTAACTGATGGGAAGGAATGAGAGATAAAGAAGCTTGCACTATCTTTTAGGATTTGAATCGTGTTGGTGGAGAGCCAATGCTATTAAGGATTTGAATCGTGTTGGTGGGTTTTCGAGGAGTTTAGCCAATTCTGCAACTGATTGGCCTTGTTTGTTGTTGGAATTGTTGTCTTCAGCTGCTGAAACTGATTACTTTTAGGTAAATTACCACAAATTGTTCAAATAAGAGTGATGTCTGATATTCATTGTAGCATTGCAACTAAACCTAGAAGCTTAATTGGGTACCGAGTGCTTTTTATATATGGAAAACAATAGTAGCATATGTATGTTGCATTCATGTGATCTTGGTTAGTATTTGGACTTAATTAATGCTTTTTATATATGGAAAACTTATTAGTATTTGTACTGAGTGCTTTTCCGTATGTATTTAATTAAGGCTTCATGTTTTTTATATATGGAAAACTTTCACTTTTAGTTAAAAATAACTTAGCAAGTGTATGGAGAGATTAAAATCATTTTATCTTTATTTTATAAATTTATATCTAAATGTCCTGTGAGCATTCTAATTAAAAGTTAATTGATGAAGCCTGGCTGTTCAAGTGAGCTTACTGGTGTTGAAACAACTGAAGCCCAGCTTATTCAGATCAAGGTATGTGAATTACTTGTTAATGTAATTTTAGCTTTATTATTGCTTGCTTACAACTATAATAGAAGTTTTAGTTTTTAAAATGTGCAGAGATGGGATTAATAAGTATATCTGACAATTAAAGTCTGAAACATTTAAAGAGAGAGGATAATCATATAATCAAGAAAAAAGGAAACATAAAGAAAAAATAAGGTATAAAGTTATGGTGCTTTGCCATAACTCATGTGGCTAAAATGGCTTGTTGTCTAATAGGAATGGGTCTTGTTGCCATTTTCTTCTTACTCTGACTCTGATTTGGAAGGAGAGAGAGCTTCAATGAATTAAGTTGTCTCTTATTTTTTTAACTCCATACGTTTCTTACTGTAATTTTTAGCTCTTGTTTCCTTTTTGCTTTCTAAAATCTTTCTCTGGGACCTTATATGTCTCTAATGTGTGATGACCCGGGTGTTATCCGTCTTGTTTCTTTTGTTTAACTTCGATTTTGCCTCGTTAGTGTGTCAAGTTTCACTTAGAGTCTTGTTAATCTTTTGGGTTTGTGGTGATTCGGAAACTCTCCTCGAAATTCTTATCCTTGTTTGTTCCGGTAATGGGTTTCACTTGTTTCGGAGGGTGTGAAGTCGGTCCGGTGTGTCGAAAATCGAACGAAAAAATTTCTAGGCTGGTTGGCTACCCGGACATGTAGAATTCAGGGGTGGTTGGAGGCTGCACACTGCAATATCTGCAGGTGCTGGAGGAGGTACGGCAAGGGAAGGCTGCACGTGTGAGGCTGAGGGCTGCACATGTGGGAGAGAGGCTCCGCACGTGCAGGACGACGAGGCAATCCGAAAACCCTATTTTTTCTATCTTTAGGGTTGAATGTATTTCATTGTTTTCAACTTCTACCTCTCTCTAAAAACATTTTCTCTCTTCCTTCTCTCTAAAAACCCTCACCTAGCACTCTAAAACTTTGACTTCTTGTGATCCTTTGAGCCTAGAATCATCATCCCTCTCTAATCTTGAAGATCAAAGCTAGGGCTCCTCTTGGTGTAGTGGAAATTGAAGAATCTTCCATCTTAACTCTAGGGTTTCCATCCCTTTCATCATCAAACATTGAGGTAGGGATTTCTTGAGTTATATATACATGTTTTGCAAGATTAAATGTTGATTTTATGTTTCTCTTGAATTTACTTTGAGAGTTGGGTTTGTGGCTCAAGAGTGTTGAGATTTTTTCAAAAGAGGGTTTAAACCTTCAAATGTTTTTAAGTCAATCCTTGAGGGCTTCATCTTATTAATCTAAGAAAGATGTTTTTGGATGGGGTTTCACCAAGAAATGGGGAGATGTTTTTTTTTGACAAAGAACCATAGAAATTTGGGGATTATGGGACATATGGGAAAAACCTATGGTTTTTCTTTCTTTCTTATGTTCAATGAATAAAGGAGTGTAGATTTTATCATATGTTATATTAAATAGTAAATCTTCCTGATATATGAGCAAATGAGAAATTATTTTAACATTATTACTAAACACATGAACATGTATAGTTGAGAAGTGGCAAATTGGTGTGTACCATGGATTGTGGAAATTGTAAATCTTGGAGATTAATGTTGAAAACATCACATGTAATCTTGAAGGAACTAACTTGTTATGAATTGCGCATGATGAGAAATTGTTGTTGCTATGAGTTGATGGCATATGGTTATTTTGTGAAATAACATTGAAGAGAGGAAATGAGAAATGTATTTATTTGATATTGTTGTTGAGTTACTTGAAATGGAGAAATGCTATGAGGCATGGAAGAACATTGCATTGCATTCGCATGAAATTACTTGTTATGCATTGTGCATTTAGATTGGAAACATTTACTTCAAGAAAAGATTTCTTTGTAATAAAAACTATGGAAATGTGTATGGGGTAAATATGTTGGTAAGTCTGGTTAGGAGATGTAGATGAATTGATAAGTTAGCCTGAGTGTCTGGGGTGAAAGACCGAAAACACGCGCGGAGGAGGTACCACTTCCCTTCCAGTTAGCAACCGGTAAAGTAGGGTTATTGGTAGTGCTTGTTGAGCCTAGTTGCAGACACCAACTTAGGGATTACCTGAGTCGTATTTACCGCCCCTAATGATTTTAAAAATTGGAAGTTTGAAATTGAAGAGATTGCAAAATGTCATGGAAACATAATGGTTTTCAAGAACAGCATGAAATGAAATATACTTTAAAATGGCATTGCATGGCATATGCATTTGTATTTAACTTTGGAAGTTTGCATAACAGTGTATACTTTGTAAGGATTCTCTACTGGGCTTTATGCTCACCCCTATGGGATTTTGGTCCAGGAAAAGACGTGGTGATCCCGCCAAGTTGAGGGCGTGGATAATCTGTGAAGAGTATATAGCTCTTATTTTGTTGTTGTGATTTAATTGCTAGCCAAGGGCTATTTTTGTATGGGTCCAAGAGGCCATCTTTGTGTAACCGGGCTTAAGCCTTGGAAGTTGTAGCCCATGAGGGCATTTTATTTATTTTGAAAAACTTGACATTCTACATGCTATAGATTCATGTATTCAACATCCTTGAATGTATAATCCGCATGTGGAACTTTTGTATAAAACCGGTGATTAGTAATGTAAAGGTTGAAGGTTTGTTTACATTTATATAGTGAATGTTGGATAAAGTATTTCATTGTGTTGGATTATTTTCGGGGCGTTACATAATGTGTGTCCAATCAATGGAAATTTGGGTCTTCTTTGCCCAGATTATGTTGGGTTCTAAATATGTTTAGTTGGTGGTTTCTTTTCATTTTAGCTGGTGGTTCTAAATTTGGGTCTTCCTTGACTGTGAATCCAAACTTCTATTTTAGCTGGTGGTTCGTTTTCATTTTCTTCCTCTTCTCTATGGATGGAAATTATACCCACAATGTGTGCAATGCTCTTGAACAGATTAACACCAGATTCAACTTCATCTGAGCTTTAATTTGAAACTCTATATGTGATGGTTTCTCTATGTTCTTTCTTTCTCTAGGGTTCTATGAGATCGTATCTAGGGTGACAAATATCTGATCCAAGTATTCTGAAACTTTTTTCTCTTTTTTCCTTTGAAATCTTTGATCTTAAACCATATGTATGAATATGGCACTCTGTTCCTTGGGTATATTGTTGATGTTTGCCATGTTACTCTTTATATTTGTGAAAGCTTGTTTCTATATAATAAATCCAGGAAATGCTTATTGACTATTTGTATATGGACCTTTTCCACCTTATTAGGCTTGGTGATCATCATACCATGATATCTCATCCAGTAATTTTACTGATCAGTACCAAATCATGGTTTTGTTTTTCAAGAGCAAGTTTTGAAACAGAGGCAATGTTTAGCATGGGTTCACTTACTCTTTTGCACTGAATTAAAGGGAAGAGCAGAATTATTTTGTCAATATATATATATATATATATGTATATTCGAGATATATTTTGATAAGTCAGTCAGGAGTTTGTTGGGCCAATTGATGCTTTAACAACTTTGGCATAGGGTATATTGAATAACAGTTTTGATAAAATACAGCATCACTTATTTTTTATGTCATATATGAGCATGAAAATTTTAATTTTGGATGAAAATTGTAACCAATTTTTACATCTCATCTTCATGTAAATTCATTATGAAGTTCTTGACATTCTTAAGTTTCAACAAATTTGACCAGTTACAAAGAAATGTGGATTTTGGTCTAGGTGTAAATTTCCAAATTTTTGGTTGATTCATGGAAAAAAAAAAAAAAAGTGTGTATTTCTGTTTCACGTATAAGAAAGAAATAATATTGGAGTTGGGCCTCCCATGTTTGTTGGAGTAATTTTGGATATTAATCACCACTATTCTGGTATTTATATGAGTGAGCTACTGATGTCAGGGTGACAAATGATTTGTTAGCAATTTGTGTTTGGATCATAGAAAATTGTTTGGTAGCATTTCAGTAGCATCCATTCTAAATGTTCAATTTCTTCTTTCACATTAATCTTCCACCTTGGAACCTCATTCTATTTTGGTGGTTTATGAGACAAATTTTTTTTAAGAGATGTGGACATGTAAACATTGATACTTGTAAGTGAATACTTCAGTATCCTTTCGGGAAAGTCTAATCATGTTGTTTCTTTGCTATTGCAGTTTTTCTTGACAAAGCACTATAGGAACTTGAGGTTGGGTGACACTAAGTTTTTGCTAGTTTGGGTGACCCTGAGTTTCTTGACAAAGTACTATGAATCATTTGCCTTTCACTTCCCTTTCAAATTCTAATGGCATTTTTTGCAGGCCATTGATTTAGGTGAACCATACCATGCACTTCATTTACAATAACATGTTGTCTATTTGACCACAATAACTTGCAAAGTATAATATATCAAAATTATTAAATTTATAATTGTTATAATTTGAAATGTCAATTTGATTGAATAATTGCTAATGGTTTTTTTTTTTTCTAAAAAAAAAAAAAAAACACAAATTGCTTTTGCGTGGGCTATTGTGGATATTTATTTTTGTGTACGAAGAGCATTTGTTCTGTATATGGAAGACATTTATTTTTGTACAATTCTCTATTTTGGAAATCCATTGTTTTTGTATGTAATATTTAATTTAGATGGATTATATTTGGTTGGTGTAGATTTATATGATATTTGGAATATGATATTACAAGTTAAAGTTTTTGGATAGTTGATAATGAAATGAGTAATATTATTGATAATGGATTTAGATGATAATTGATAAATATATTATTCTGTATATTTACAGGTTATAGGTTGCATTGATGACGGATTGCATATAATTTCACTACAACAAAAAAGACTTTTGGTGACAGATTGATTTTGTCTCCAAACATCAAAATTTCGTCACTAAAGTGATCTGTGACGAAAAAAATTCGTCACCACGTTCGTGGCCTATACGTCGTCACAAAAAGTACCTGGTGACGAAAAACAGTTTCGTCACCTATTTTTCATTTTTGGCGACGAAATGTTTCGTCTCCAATTGTTGAATTTTTCGTCCTCTAAAACACCAATTTCGTCACCAAAACTAAATAATATTTTATTTTAATTATTTTTTGCGACGAAATATTTCGTCACCAAATATATTTTAGTGACGAAAGTTTTCCTCACCAATGATATGGATTAAGGTGACAAAAAAATTCATCACTAAAATGAGCAAAAAAGAAAACTATTCAATGACAAAAAACATTTTGTCACCAAATATTTCAATTTAGCGACGAAATATTCAGCAAATGTGACAAAATTATTCGTCATGTTTTTTAAAAACTAATAGCGACATTTTTTATTTCGTCACTAATAAAAATTAAAAATTTTGAAAATGAGTATACTATTTTCTTCCGAAATTTTTTCTTTTCAGTAACAATTCCCTGCGCATTTCAATAACCTGTTCAATAAAATATCTATTACAAATCAATACAAAAACTGTTCATTTTCATAAACATTACAATCGAATTTTAGCACTATCCACAAAAATACAATATGAACTGCATACGGATTATAAACATGTCTCATAATATCCACAAAAAACTTCTACTAATATCCAAAAAAATATAATATCAACCGTATGCAGATTACCAAACACATCTAATATCCAACAAAAAACATGTCTACTAATATCAACAAAAATAAAATATCAAGTGCGGATTACCAAACATGGCCCGTAATACTAACAAAAATATAAAATTTACAACACAACCAAAATACATGTAAGGTAATATGAACAAAAACACAAAATGAGCTACCATCGGCCCTCCAAATTACCAAACACGTCCATATCAAATCTCGAATCTGCAAAAAAATGAAACACAAAAAAAAAAAAAAAATGTCAGTTAGACAATTATTATCTTATCCATAACATATACAATTTAACATGCATTTTTGGACTTAGTTTTCAAACCGGGAGTCCTGTGCTAGTTCCGTAAGTTTCCACAACTCACATTGGTCCATCCCGAGGTGTTTGAGGTGTTTTCCGGGCCGTCTCGTGGCTGTTGCACGATTTTGGCCCCCGAAGGCTTATTTTCAAGCTTAAGTGTGGAAAAGTGCATTTTTGGACTTAGTTTTCAAACTGGGAGTCCCGTGCTAGTTCCGTAAGTTTCCACAACTCACATTTGTCCATCCCGAGGTGTTTGAGGTGTTTCCCGGGCCGTCTCGTGGCTATTGCACGATTTTGGCCCCCGAAGGCTTATTTTCAAGCTTAAGTGTGGAAAAGTGCATTTTTAAACTTAGTTTTCAAACCGGGAGTCCTGTGCTAGTTCCGTAAGTTTCCACAACTCACATTTGTCCATCCCGAGTTGTTTGAGGTGTTTCCCGGGCCGTCTCGTGGCTGTTGCACGATTTTGGCCCCCGAAGGCCTATTTTCAAGCCTAAGTGTGGAAAAGTGTATTTTTGGACTTAGTTTTCAAACCGGGAGTCCCGTGCTAGTTCCGTAAGTTTCCACAACTCACATTTGTCCATCCCGAGGTGTTTGAGGTGTTTCCCAGGCGGTCTCATGGCTGTTGCACGATTTTGGCCCCCGAAGGCCTATTTTTGAAACTTAAGTGTGAAAAAGTGCATTTTTGGACTTAGTTTTCAAACCGGAAGTCCCGTGCTAGTTCCGTAAGTTTCCACAACTCAAATTTGTCCATCCTGAGGTGTTTGAGGTGTTTCCCGGGCCGTCTCGTGGCTGTTGCATGATTTTGGCCCCCGAAGGCCTATTTTCAAGCTTAAGTGTGGAAAAGTGCATTTTTGGACTTAGTTTTCAAACCGGGAGTCCCGTGCTAGTTTCGTAAGTTTTCACAACTCACATTGGTCCGTGCCGAGGTGTTTGACGTGTTCCCCGGGCCGTCTCGTGGCTGTTGCACGATTTTGGCCCCCGAAAGCCTATTTTTGAAGCTTAAGTGTGGGAAAGTGCATTTTTGGACTTAGTTTTCAAACCGGGCGTCCCGTGCTAGTTCCGTAAGTTTTCACAACTCACATTGGTCCGTGCCAAGGTGTTTGACGTGTTCCCCGGGCCGTCTCGTGGCTGTTGGACGATTTTGGCCCCCGAAAGCCTATTTTTGAAGCTTAAGTGTGGGAAAGTGTATTTTTGGACTTAGTTTTCAAATCGGGAGTCCCGTGCTAGTTCCGTAAATTTCCACAACTCACATTGGTCCGTGCTGAGGTGTTTGATGTGTTCCCTGGGCCGTCTCGTGACTGTTGCATGATTTTGGTCCCCGAAAGCCTATTTTTGAAGCTTAAGTGTGGGAAAGTGCATTTTTGGACTTAGTTTTCAAACCGGGAGTCCCGTGCTAGTTTCGTAAGTTTCCGCAACTCACATTAGTCCGTCCTGAGGTGTTTGAGGTGTTTCCCGGGCCGTCTCGTGGCTATTGCATGATTTTGACCCCCGAAGGCCTATTTTCAAGCTTAAATGTGAAAAAGTACATTTTTGGACTTAGTTTTCAAACCGGGAGTCCCGTGCTAGTTCCGTAAGTTTCCACAACTCACATTGGTCCATCCCAAGATGTTTGAGGTGTTCCCCGGACCGTCTCATGGCTATTGCACGATTTTGCCCCCCGAAGGCCTATTTTCAAGCTTAAGTGTGGAAAAGTCTATTTTTGGACTTAGTTTTCAAATCGGGAGTCCCATGCTAGTTTCGTAAGTTTTCACAACTCACATTGGTCTGTCCCGATGTGTTTGAACTGTTCCCCGGGCCGTCTCATGGTTGTTGCACGATTTTGGCCCCCGAATGTCTATTTTTAAGCTTTAGTGTGGAAAAGTGCATTTTTAGACTTAGTTTTCAAACCGGGAGTCCCGTGCTAGTTCCATAAGTTTCCACAACTCACATTGGTCCGTCCCGAGTTGTTTGAGGTGTTCCCCGGGCCGTCCCATGCCTATTGCACGATTTTGGCCCCCGATGGCCTATTTTCAAGCTTAAGTGTTAGAAAAGTGCATTTTTTGACTTAGTTTTCAAACCGGGAGTCCCATGCTACTTCTGTAAGTTTTCACAAATTACATTGGTCCCTCCCGAGGTGTTTGAGGTGTTCTTCAGTCCTTCTCATGACTATTACACTATTTTGGCCCCCGATGGCCTATTTTCAAGCTTAAGTATGAAAAAAGTGCCTTTTTCGACTTAGTTTTCAAATCGGAAGTCCCGTGCTACCAATTGATCTCTTTCAAGCATTTAAATTGATACTCACATCACTAATTGAACTCACAAATAAAGCTAAACAAAGGTTACAAGAAAAACATTTGTTTCATAAGCTAAGAGAGAGGACATGCTGAATAAAAAGATAAGTGCAGTACATACCTGCACGGCTCTTTGTCTCCTCTTGAACTTTATCAATAACCTAGAAAACCGACGAATAACAACGCATTAGGTCAATTCAAACATTTAAAAATGGATAACAATAAAATGGAGATAGCGAGAGTTAAGACTAAGAGGAGCACGCCAAAAAGATAATATGGATGGTTATGAAGTGCCTGTGAGTTTTCACACCATTTTAGGACTCTTGTTGGTTGAGGCATTTGCAGGAAACAATGTCATAGGAGAGTATAGGATTGAACCAGATTTTAGCCACTGTTAAAAATATTATCTATGAAAAGTAAAAGTAAAATACAGGTCAATTTTAAAGTGACCTAAAAAAATCATAACCGTCTCTTCTTTTGACGGGGAGGGGCATCATCACTCTTGAGATTTAAAATTAAATAAAACTATGCAACACAGTTCTCAAAGATCGAGAAGACTAGGAGGAGCTTTTTCATGGCATTCCCCTCATATTTTTTTTACTTGGACATTACTGACACAGCATTACAAACTATATATTGCATATACATGTATATGCAACATGGTCCATGAAATCTATAGGAATCCTCCCCACTAGAAATAGGTACCTTCGGGAGGCTGGACTAGCTTCCGATTATGCGGAGCAGCCATCTCCTTCTTCAGCTGCGTCAGTATATCTTCCATGGTGTACTCTCGCTGCCAATTTGCCAGAATCCCAAACTTCTTTGGTTCCACCTGTATCAATCAGGTGACATCAAATCTTGTCAGCCATTTCAATTAAAGCAGCAGAAAGGCATAAACTGCAATCTTCAATATAAAATCATCATCTTAATTAAACCTAATTTAACATAATCTAACAAGAGTACCTCTGGACTTTATGTTTTCCATTTGTTCATAATCTCAACATTTACACAACACAATTCATCATTCTACATTACCTAATTTCTCAATCCATAACCCAAATAAGAAGGAAAGCCTAGTCAACTATAATATATAGCACATAACAAACAATAGCTTCGGCATTCAGCATTCGCAATTTCTAAACCTAAAATAATTTCACCAGACTCGAGCTTAGAAAAAATCGCATTTTCAATGACATAGTTATAGGCCAGCAGAATTTCTGCACGTAGCAATAATTACATTCCAGGAGTTAGGACAATACAGACTAAAGCCCAATATGAATCACAGCACAAAGAACAGGGAAAAAACAGAAAACATAATAACAATAATAATGATAGGAACAGTATTAACCAATATCAGTCTGATGGTGTTATAACCAATGTTACATGGAAACCTTTGAGACATTATCACCGTGGTGTGAGGATGGAGATGACAAGACTGAGATTAATTCCACCAATAATCTCATAACCTTTTTATGCATATACAAAGGATGGGAGAATATAATACAACAGAACAAATTGATTACGTGGGACCTACATTGAAAGTGAAAAGAAAGGAAAGAAAAAAAAAATCAACCTAATCAATAACAGTGCCACAATATCAACTTAAATGTAAAATGATTACATTCATACCACTCCAGTTTCATGGTTGACGCAAGTCATGGAAACGAACACTAGGTGGCTTCTCAGGGTAATCTTTATCATAGAAAAGCTTCAGCTGATAAATACGACCTTCATGTACAGACTGAGACAGAAAAGTTACTCCAATTTTAAGATATATAATGTATATAGAAGTGCAGTACATACCTGCACGGCTCTTTGGGAAGGGGGCCGTTGAGAAGGAACATCGTCTCTTGATGTTGATGTTTTATTTTATATAGTAAACAAAACAGGGGAATAGTTTTTTTCCCCCTCTTTTTGACTAGAAAGATTCTCAGTCAAAGGATTAAAACTAGGAAAATTAAAGATCAACAAGTAGCCTCACTAGTTCAGAAGAAGAAACTGGAGACTAGAAAAAGATTGTACATTAATATACTTCCAAATAGCCTCTGCATAAAAGAAGACAGTTCCAAAAGAATACGTAATGAACTTAAAAAAGTTGCTTACATTATGCGGCCCAATAATGGTTCCTGTCCATGAACGCATGTAGATGTCATCTCCATCATCCATTCCATAACTCACAGTACCATCTCCAATACCCTTTTCTCCACGTTCAAGTTCCTCAAGCAATCTGAAGTTTCAAGGGACTGAAAAGAAACATAAATATACTATGCTTATGTTAAGGTTTAACTGGTAGTGTACCAAAGGCATTTATCATGTTCAATACAAACTCAATAAAATATATGTATATATATTCCTTACAATAAATTTATATATAAAATACGTAAATACTCCCCTAGATGCATCCCCAACCTTAGACTCTTCCATGTGCCCTTGCTCCCCCACCCCTACATTGAGCAGCTAACATCAGTCTAGCACAGGGCAATAGATTGAATCCATAGCCTTAACAAACATGAACCAGCCATATAACTAAAGTCATTAAGTACATTAGGACATTGTGTTTCGTACTGTAGTTTTCATGAAAGACCAAACTATGGTCAATCGTCGTTCAACCACACAGCCACATCTTTCTAAAATCAGTCTAACAAAAGAATTATTTTCCCTCAAAACTAGTTATATCCAATAGCAGTGTCATGATGCACCAATTGTCCAAGAACCAATTTGTTAAATTTACTTCTTTTTTTATCAGTAACCAATTGTGTAAATTTACATGAGATAAAGAGGAGGTGTCCAATATTAGCATTGCGATTAATCATGCCATGAAAGCATGAAATAAAATATCCACAATATGTTCATCCATATATACATACTTTCAAGACCACAACACATGAATATTATTCATGATATTTTAATAATTTCTAATTTATCTGAATTGATGTCAATATTCTGTGATATATCTATTAATATATATTCATATTTTGAAGGTTACAATTTTTCTTTTTATTGATATTTTATTACTTGTACAAATGACAAAGGATGTTTGGGAACTCCAACAAAATTTTGCTAATGAAAAAGAACAAAATATAACAAAGGCACCTTAATCCTAAATCGAACTAAGTTTTGGGGTACACAAATATTTGCTGCATATGTGAGATGTAACGAACTTCACTTGGATTTGCTCATCCTCCTCTCTTTTGCACTCTCTGGTCTTCATATCATAATCTGTTTTCATTTCCAAGTTCTAGCAACCAAGGTCACCTAAAAATAATATTACAAACTTTGAGAGGAAACATGTTCCACATAATAGCTTCACAATATTCTCTTCCAATTTCGTTGACTAGCTATCAGCAACAACAACTCCTCAAAACAAACCAAGAATGAGAATGTCATGCCCAGTTTCAAGAACTGAAGTTGGATAAATTCACTCACCTTTGTGAAAGGTACATCACCTCCCAGCTTAATTCCTAACATCACCATACGGGCAACCCAGAAGAAGAGAATGTCATGCCCAGTTTCAAGAACTGAAGTTGGATAAAACGCCTTCAAATCATTTGTATCATCTGGCCAACCTAATACAGATAATGGAAAAAGACCAGAAGAAAACCAGGTGTCCAGGACATCAGGATCTTGAGACATCTGAAGTTTCTTCCCAGGAAATATTCGGTTAGCCTCTGTTTGAGCCTCTTCCTCATTTCTAGCAACCACCCAGTGATGATTGTATGCACCAAGTTCTTTCAATTCATCATCCTCAAGAGTCACATACCATGCAGGAATACGGTGACCCCACCAAAGCTGCCTTGAGATACACCAATCACGAATGTTCTCAAGCCATCTGTGATGTTAAAAATGCATATTTATTATTTAATACTATATAAATGAATATTATCATACAGTTATAATTTTGAGAGATGTACACTCCAGTAGGAATAGCAAGGGCATGAAGAAATATACATTTAGTGTTAAAGGCACAAACTTAAAATTTTCCAAATTTGGTAAATAATATCTGACTTGGCTATATGGTTATGGACCAACTTCAATACATCATATGAACTAGTTAAGGACTCCGCTTAATATCAATTTCAAGATCTAAAGACAATCATCAAGTAAGAAACTGAATTATGGTCTCAAAGTGAAGTTGTGGAGTTAGAGAACAAAGTTTCAGAGGTATGATTGCTTCATTACAAATTTATTTCATTGTTCCCTAAAATAGTGTGAAACACTTCATACTGACACAGGTGAGATCAGATGTAAGAGTACCTCTTCCATTCAGCAGCATGTTGTTTTGGAATGATCTCCATTTTCCTATTTTTGTCGTCAAATACAGCATCAAGAGCTTGCTTGGCCATACTGTTGTAGTTTACATACCACTGAGGCTTTATTAGGGGCTCCACAACATCATTGCTTCTTGAACAAATGCCAAGGCGCATCTCATTATTTTTGGCATCTCTATACAGTCCCTAGATGAAAGGAGAATGAATATATCAATAAAGTCATAGTATTTTTTCGTTTAATATTAAAACAAATTTACTGCAGGCAAGCATATTTTGCTTCTAGCAAGTTCATGTCTAAGATATTTTGTTAAAAAAAAAAAATTGAGTTTTTGATCCCTTAGTTACCGGTGGCAGATCAATACAGCCTATGTAGCAAGAATACCTTTTTCTGTATAGCTTTTGTCACAACCTCACGGGCTTTGAAACGCGGCATCCCTGCAAACTCTGAACCACCATTACTATTTATTTTCCCATCATCAGTAAAGATGTTGATGAAGTCAAGATTATGGCGCTTTCCAACCTCAAAATCATTTGGATCATGGGCAAATTTTCCATGAAGATGACTGTATCTTGGGTCATCAGGATGTATCGCAATTCCAGTATCACCAAGCATTGTTGCTGAATAAAAAGATAAGTGTAGTACATGAGAGTACAGGATTGAAAATGACTACTTATATGGATGGTTATGAAGTGCTTGTGAGTTTTCACACCATTTTAGGGCTCTTGTTGGTTGAGGATGTGCCAAAAACATGAGCTTGGGGATGTGCCAAAAACCCTCCATCCGCTGCCTCTATTAGTATGGGCTTGGGGAGAACCTATTGGGTGGAGAAAGGTTTTTGGCATATTTCCTAAGAAACCTACCACCAAAGCTCAAGTGGACCTCTCTTAAAATTTCAGTTTCTAGTAATAAGGAAAAGCATATATTCAATGAACATGTGGCAAGTCACGTGCCATCACACATTGTGGAAATACAATATGTTTGCTTCTTAAACATTTGGGAAACAATTTTCTCAATGTTTCCATGACAGTAATGGAAGTCCAAAAATTTACTAAACAGTTAATTATCTTTTATAGATTATGAAGAATTGAACCTGCTGCATAATCTGTGGGAGTTCAGAGAAGAGGGTCTTTTTTCCATGGTCATCAAGAATCCTCTCCAAAGTAATGTCTTGAAGTGCTACCAGAGTTGTCTCAAGAAGATCAAGTCTTGCTTGATTTGCAAATGTAAAAACTGGCAATGCCTGCATTAACCATTTTTAAGGTTAGAATGGCCTATTCACAAGCATACTTACCGCTATTTGTATACTCCTAGAAACTAGCACACTCCTTAGATTTGTGCCCCAATTTAAAATTGAAACTTCATGGGAAAATGCTTCTAAGTTCTAAGACTCTCCTCACTATAACCAATATAGCGAATATCTTAACAAGAGTGATGTCCGAATTTCTTGATAATGTGACTCACACACCCCAGATGTGTCTAATATTATCGCTAAAGAAAGATATGACATGCATTATCAACAAAACTGAAGTATGAGAAAATTTCTAATATAAAAAAAAAGGACACAGTAATAGAGAATTAACAACAATAGACATGGTAATATGGTTCATATACATGACATAAAGTAAGAATAAAATCCTAAACAAATTCAACTTCATTAATAAATTAAAATTCACAAATAAATTAAAATTCTAACAAAAAATAGTTTGCATTGAAAAAACAATACTCATAATTTAAGACAGTAAATAACGTGACAATGACATTCTTATATTAACTTATGGGCTATAAGAATGGATAGATATAAATGAGACTGAATTGTCCATATTGGTTCGATTGGGAAGGATGATTGCTAAACAGATTAAATGTGTGTTTAGATTCGCCGCCAAATGGCCACATGCCACCACCTTCCTAATGGTGTGTCGTGGCTTTAATTTGTTTTTCAGATGCTTCGATGATTATGCCCTCCCTTTGTCCAAATAGCCTTTGAATCTTATCCCTCTTTGTCTAATGTTTCAGGAAAAAAAAAATGAACACAGTTATAACATTGATGAAAAAAATTCAAAGCTCAATTTTTACACTTGTTTCACCCAACATTTGTTTTAACTATCGGACTTACATTCAGAGCGGCTTCAAGAAGGCTAGAGCTGACTGCACTGAAATACGACTCTGGATTTTCCCCTCCTGGCCCAAAATATGCCTACATCACAACAATTTTTAAGAATTTAGTATACACAAACCATAATACTACATATCTAAAATATTTATTCAAAATGTTAGTCAGAAAATATTAATATGAGATCCAAATTCACTCTATATATGAATCAATCAGTTGCATTCATTCAGCCTCATAATACTAAAACCAAGCAAAACCAGTAACACCAGCCTCACAATACTAAAACCAAGCAACACCAGTAACAAACCAGCCTCACCAAACTTGGCATATGGAGACCAACCAGTTGCATTCCCATTTTCTACATAAAACCAAGCAACACCAACAACAACAGAGATAACCACCAAGCCTCACAGAAGCTAATCAATTAAACCACAACCTCAAATCAGAGCATACCAGCATACCAGAACCTCAAAACAGAGTAGGAACAAATCGCATTCAACAATTTACCCAATTGGAAATCGAAAAAAAAAATGAGGGAAATCGCATACAAATCTTTATTCACAAAAAGTGTACATATATATATATAGAAAAGAAGATACCTGCTGCGAAATGGATGGAGAAGAGTGCTTTCGGTGGTGCCGCATCAGTGAAGCAAAACGAACGGAGAAGAGGGCTTTCGGTGGTGCGATTCGAACGAAGAAAGAGGGCTTCCGGTGGTGCGATTCGGACAGAGAGAGAGGGTTTTCGGCAGTGCTCGTGTGCATGTGAGAGGGCAAGGAAGAGATCGGTGAGAGGGTTTCATGAGCTCAGACCAGAGAGAGAGAGAGAGAGAGAGAGAGAGAGAGAGAGAGAGACAGACTTGGTGAGAGAGGGAGAGAAATAGCGCGAGAGAGGAGTGATTTGGGTAGAGTGATTTGGGAAGACAAAATGGCGTCGTTTTGTCTCTTTGAATTATAGGTGACGTAAATAAGTTTGTCTCTGAAAAGTTTTATATTGGTGACGAAATTTTTCGTCTCTAATATGGGCGCCGAAATTTTCCACCAAATTTCTCAGGGCGGGAATTTGTTTTGTGTCGAAAAATAAAATTTAGCGACGAAAAAATATTTCGTCATCTATTATTTTATTTATTTTATGCATTTGGTGACGAAATTTTGTTTTCGTCTCTAAAAATAGTATAATTAGAGACGAAATCTTATTTTCATCACTAAAACATGTATATTTGGAGACGAAATATTTTTTCGTCATGAGTTTTCGTCACTATAGACATTTTTTGTTGTAGTGTTTAGAAATTAATGAAAAATATTCAATTTATACATTTAAAAAAAATTAATAAGTAGAGTTTTTGGCGACTAAACATTTAGTAGCCAAAAAATAAAAAGAGAACTTGTTGGCTACTAAATAGTTAGTAGCCAAAAAAAATAAAAAATTTTGGCGACTAAAAAATTAGCAGCCGAAATGGAGTACCATGATTTTAGCGACTAAAAAATTGGTAGCTAAAAAGGAGTCACGTTTTTAGCGACTAAAGATTTTAGTGGCTAAAACAAAAAAAAAATCACATTTATTGAAAACTTTGGGCGACTAATTTTTACCTGCTAATCGCTGACTTTCGGCGACTAAAAAAATTAGTCGCCAATACCTTTCCTTTTGGCGACTAATTGTTTAGTCGCCAATTTAGGACCTTTGGCGACTAAATATTTTTTAGTCACCAATACCTTCCCCGACAATTTTTCCGCAACCAAGACGGCGACTAAACTATTTAGTCGGGAAAACTTTTCGGCGACTAAAAATTTGACTTTTGGCGACTAAAAATTTAGTTGCCAAAAGTATAATTTCTTGTAGTAAATCCTCGAAGTCGTTAATTTTAGTCAATTTGATCCTAACTTCAATCATGTTATGTCACGTGTCTATTTACCTTGAATATATTTTGGCTTTGTTTGTTTCAATTTTAGAAACAGTTTTCATAATATTTTTTATGTCACGTGTCTATTTACCTTGAATATATTTTGGCTTTGTTTGTTTCAATTTTAGAAACAGTTTTCAATAATATTTTTTTAAAAAATAGAAATTAATTTGACAAAAATAAATATAAAAAAAGATATTTTTGAATTTTTAAATAATATCTTTGCTCTAAAAAAATGTAAATTTACATGAAAATAATAAGTTTTGGATCTATTTTTTTCACCAAATTATTTTTTTAGTTTTTTTCAAAAAATTTCAAAAAACAGATTCTGAAAATCAAATTAAATAGAACCTTTACACCCTGTTGTACTGTATCACCATACACAATATCTTTCTCATTTCTCTCTCTTTTCTGGGTTGTAACTCAAACCCAAAATCACAACTATTATAGGGCAAAAGAGATTAAGGAATGGTTTGAAATGAGGTTGATGTAGCTAAAAATTTAAAAACAAATTCACTAAAAAGTCAAAAATTTTAAAAATCATACAAAAAGTTAAAGATTTCTTTTTATTCTCTCTATTTTTTATAATTTTTTTATAAAAAAATAAAAAGTTATTTCCAAACACTTGCACATTTTTTTTCATCTCTACTTCTCAAACCAACCCTAAGTAAAGTTGTGGGCAGTGGTTGATAGATGAAATTTGACTAATCTAGAAATGTTCATTTAACCATTACGTTTTTTTTCACCCATACTTCTCAAACCAACCCTAAGGACTGGTTTGGCAACTCTCAAAAAAGTCAAAAAGTCAAAAAGTTAAAAAGTTACCCAAAAAATTAAAAGGTTATCACTATTTACCAAAAAAATATATATAAAAAAAATTAATATACATAATGTTAAATACAAATCAACTTCACGACAGCCTATGTACAGGCGTCAAAAGCATAGGAGTGAAAAGGGAAAAAAAAATATTACATATGTATATTCATTAAATTAGATGATAAAGTTGGACCCGTGGGGGCCCACCATGGGTCACTTTTTTCTAATCGGAACCGTGCAATGTGTAGAATTCATCGAGTACTATATGTTTGTAAAAAATCACGTCTATTGGATATCGCTAACTACATGATCAAATCAGTTTTGTATAAAGAATAGATGGTGTTATAGTTAACATGTGACAAAAAAAACTAACACGATTGAACGGTTCCGATTAGAAAAATGGGACTCGTGGTGACCCCTATGAGCCGAACAATACTGTCTAATCAAAGGCCGAAAAGTAGGCAATCTTTTCCCATATCCTTTTCAACCGACGCACTGTCCAACCGTACGGTTTAATTAATTATCTTCTCTCACACACTTATTTATATAATATTTTAATACACATTTTTTCATAAAAAGTCAAAAAGTTAACCCAAACATCCATATTTTTTTCCTTAACTTCTTAGTCCAAAAAGACAAAAAGTGCACTTATTTAGGACACCCCAAACAATCCCTAAATAAAGTTGGGGGTAGTGGTTGATAGATGAAATTTGACTAATCTAGAAATGTTCATTTAACCATTACATTTTTTTTTCACCTCTACTTCTCAAACCAACCCTAACTAAAGTTGTGGGCAGTGGTTGATAGGTAAAATTTGACTAATCTAGAAATGTTCATTTAACCATTACATTTAACAGAGTTAGCTAACAAGGGGTTTTAAGTATAAAGGTGATGATAGTGATGTTTCAAAAAAAAAAGAGGTGTTAGTGTAATTTAGCAATGTAGACGGACATTAGAGATATGAATAAATTGTCTAATTGACAACTTTAAGAACTAAAATGATAAAACTAAAATTTAAGAAACTAAAATGATGAAAAAAATATACTTTAACAACTAAAATTGTCTTTTATCCCCATAAATATAAGCATTACCATACATAGCACAATTTTGCTAACAAATCTTTTTCAACTGGGAAATGAGAGTACAACCTCTGAAATCTTGTCCATTACCTTTTATGTCGTCCATGTATTGATTGGCACTCGAGTCCAACTCCTCTAAGTTGCTCGTATTATGAAGTTCTTACAAATATATATATATTATTTATATTAATAAAAATAGGAACGAGAGTAGTCTGAAGCGTTGTTTACAAATTTGGCAGGCTATATACCTTATGTAGTGAATTCCATTTCAATCCGGAGGACTAAGCTTTCGTTTGGAATGCGAGGCTTTTTAATTTTTTAATTATTTTAATTTGGGATTAAAAATTATCGTTTGAGATAGATTTTTTGACTTTTTTAATTTTTATAAGAAAAAAAATAAAATGATTATGATTTGAATGTAATATTTTGTTTTATTAGGTTAAAAAGTCTATTTTATCTTTTTATGACTAAAATAATTCTAACTCAACCCAAATCTTCTTGCCAAACGATCCCTAACTCTTTTCGTCGTATAATGAATTTTGTCGACTCTAACTATGGTGAAATTGGGTAATTATTCATGTCTTGTTTGGTTTAATTTTTTTGAGAAAAAAAATAATAATTATAATTTAGATGTGATATTTTATCTAATTAATTTTGTCTTTTTATGCTTTTTTTAACCAAAAATCAAATGCAAGCTTCAATTTTGAGGAATATGGATTATCCAGGTAAAGCCCGGCGGAAGTGTCAATGGGTGAAGGCTGGCGAAACGGTCAGGCGTCGGAGCAGCAGAGCAGCGATGAAGGTTTTCTTCACGCATGCGTCTCGTTTTTTGATGCTATGGATCAGTGGTTGAAAAAAACTGTGGAAAAGATTAAATAATTAAGAGTGCATGTGCTTTGGGAGTAGTGTGGCTGTGCATGTTTGGTGTGTGGTTGGACTTTGGATTTCATACTTTTTTTTTATTTTTTACTTTATAATTATTTATTTATTTATTTATTTAGTTAAGTCCTGAACTGTTAATTTTTTTAACTGTTAAATTTTTTTTCGTTTGATCTTGTTTTGTTTTGTTTTTTTTTTTTTTCTATAAAAATTTGCAAGGTCAAGGAGTTGATTGTATGAGTGTGAGTAGCAATAGTAAGAATATGAGTAATCTAAGAGATCATGAAAAAAATATCATGAAGATTATCATGAAGATGATCATGGAATATTCTCCACCTTTGAATTACACATATAATAAAACACCACACACTAATCAAATGATGAAAATTTTTCATAATGCATTTCATGATATTTTTTTTATGATTCCTAATATTATTCTAAGAATATTTTGTACTGTCTAAATCTCTCTCGATATATTGTATCTTCCTGTATCATTAATTTATATTTTTAATAAATTTTTTACTTTATTGATAAAAAAAAAATTGTCCAAGTGAAGCTTCTAATTATTAATGTAATTACAAAATGATTCAGATCTCTTTTTTGGAGACCCTACAACCCTCTTTAGATCTCAATTATTAATGGTGCAAGCCTCACACATACAAGAGTAGGTCTCATACATATATCAATAATTAAGATCTAAAAAGAGTTGTGAGCATCCCAAAAAAGGAAGTCTTAAACTTTTTTCATGTAATTATTAGTGTTTTTATTTTCTTTTATTGGACAATGTTAACCACAATGGAATCTTTATTCTCCTTCTGTCATGTGGTAGTATTTTTTTAAATAAATAAAAAAATAAATAAAAAAAAAAGAGAAAAGAAGAAGAAGAAGAAGAAGAAGAAGATACGCAAAGAGGTGAGCAAGGCTGAAAACCCATATCTATGGATTTAAGATAGGAAGATTCATACCACTTAAACAAAGTATATATTATAATATTAATTTCATTATTATTTTTTATTTTTTATTTCTTTAAATTACACGCATCTCAATTGCACCTGCTAGTTGTTACATGATGATGCAATGGAATTGGTCTAAGATTGGTCTTACCAAACAACGATATAGAATATATATATATATATAGAGAGAGAGAGAGAGAGAGAGCCTATGGAGTCTTCCAAGGAAATTGTCCGTCACTCCCAGCTTGTGTTATTCTAAACCCGACTCGGCACGTTATTGGCCAAGTCTAGTTATTTTAAATCCGATTTTAAAGAAAATCTAAATTTCAAACTTGTCCACTTAATGCAATAAATGAGCTATTAATATATTTTCTTTTTCTCATCTTAAAGGGTTATTGAATTATTTAGGCCGCTTTAATAATTATTTGAATTTAAAATATTAACAATTAATTATAAAATAAATATGATCTTTTAAGAAGTTTTTTTTATTTAAACTCTTTTAAGAAGTAATTACATATGTATTTTTTATATTATTTTTAATTTATTTTGTAATTAAATAATAAAAAAATTAAAATTAGTAATTTCTAAATGAGTGGGATGGACTGGGCTGGACAAAAACTTTTGGGAAAATTACCATGTAGTCCTATATAGGTGATCTATTTCCCTTCTAATCCCAATTTATTTTTAATAGATTAATAGGTCCATAGTTTTTTAAGTTTTATACCCAGAGGTCCTGTTTTTTATTTTCGTATTTTTAAATGACTGTATTACCCTTTGTTTTGAGATCTATATATACGTGAAAAATCAAATTTTTGCTCCGTTTAAAAAAAGGAAATCAAATCTTCGTCTCTGCGATCTCGATTTCTCTTCGTTGTGGCGATCTCATTGTGTTGTGTGATCGATCTCATTGTGCTGTGAGGTGGATCTGGTTGTGCGATCTGAATCTCTGTGTACAGGCGATATCTACGTACGTTGTCTCTCTCTCTCTCTGGTGATAGATATATGTATGTGTATGTATGTATCTGTCGATACATAGATATACATATATATGTATATATATATATGTCTGTGTATGTATGTGGTTTGTATTTGTCGATACATATATGTATGTATATATAGATAAGCAAATTTGCGTGATATGTGGTTTGTGTTTGGCAAATTTTGTTTGTTTGATTTTGATTTTGTTGATTTTGTTTGTCGTATAGTGTAATGTGTTTTGAAGTTGTATTTTGGAATTGTGAATTGTGCACTGTTGGTATTGATATGTTGTAACTGTATAATTTTGCAGTTTGGAATCTGTGAACAATTGTTTGTTGGTTTGTGATTTTGTAGTATGGAGGGGTGTTTCATGTTAATGTGCAAATACAGTAATTGTTGTGCTGCTATTAAGATTAGTGAGGGATGTAGTTATGATGAAGTTGTTGAGAAAATATGTGCGAAGTTCAAGGAGTTGAGTGTTGGTAACTTTTGTTTGTTTTTCTCCGTTCCTAGATATTCTAATTGTATTGTTGAATGTGATGATGATTTGGGGAATATGTTGTCAATGGTAGGTGGTAGTGGTTGTCATGTTGTTGATGTTAAGAGAGTTGTGGAGGTTGATGATGGTAATTCTTGTAGGATTGATTCTGTAACTTGTGAGAGTTCTTTTGTGAATGATTGTGATGATGTTGGTGGTTTGTTGCGTAGTTTTTATCCAGAACCAGAGAGAGTTTTGTTGTCTGCTAGTTGGAAGGGGATTATACATAGTGTTGGTCAAGAATTTGAAGGTGGAGTGCCGGCGTTCCGCATTGCATTGGCTAAGTATGCAGTTGAGTGTGGTTTTGCAGTGAATTATTTGAAGAACGATGCAACAAGAGTAACCGCTGAATGTATGATGAAGTCGTCTACGGGTTGTAAATGGTTTGTGCATGGAAGGGTGTTGATGGATTCCGGTGTTTTTTTTATAATGAAGTTGGATAATGTGCATACTTGTGGGGTTGTTGCTCGTAGATCTTGTAGCAAAATGGTTGGTTCTAGACTTGTGTCTGATATTGTGCAAAATGATATTAGTGATAATCCGTTGACTCGTCCTATTGAAGTTAAAAAAAAGTTGAAGAAGCAATATGGTATAGATGTTTCTTATCGGGTTGCATGGTTAGGAGTTGATAAGGCAAGAGGTGGGTTGTTTGGTGATTTTGCAACTTCTTTTGACCAGCTTCGATGGTACCTTGAGACGGCTATGAGAACGAATCCGGGAAGTGTGTTTGAATTAGATGTGGATGAAAGTAGTGGGTGTTTTCGGAGGTTGTTTGTGGCATTTCATGGATGTTTGTATGGCTTTCAATTTTGTCGTCCGTTGTTGTTTGTTGATGGTACATTTTTGAAGGGGCGTTACAAGGGGCATTTGCTTGCAGCAACATCAAAGGATGGTAATCAAGGTATGTATTTATTTGCAGTTAGTATAGGTTTGGTTTGTCAGTGTGTTATTGTATTGTGAGTCTGCTAATTTTTGCAGTTTCATGTGATTTTGTTTGCAGGTCTGTTTCCTTTGGCTTTTGCGATTGTTGACGCTGAAAATCAAGATAATTGGATGTGGTTCTTAAGTCAGTTGTTAAAGGCTGTTGGTTCAGGCCGGAGATTGACTTTTGTGTCGGACCGTCAACATGGATTGCTAGACGCTCTTTCAGTGGTTTTCCCCAATGCACATCATGCTTATTGCTTGAATCATTTGAAGAGAAATTTGATTGACAAATTGGTGGGACTTCGTACTAACTATAAGCTGTGTTTGATGAAAATATTAGTTAAATGTGCTTATGCGCCAACGGTTGCTTCTTTCCAACATTATATGGAGAAATTGAGGCGTATTGCTGGGAATGGTAGAGTTGATAGTATGTTGGATGGTTTGCAAAATGATAAGTGGGCCAATGCATTTTTTAGAGGGAAACGATATGGTGAGATGTCATCTAATGCTGCCGAGTCTTACAATAATTGGATTGGTGGGGCCCGTGAGTTGCCTATTACTTGTATGGTTGATATGATTAGGGTTCAAATCATGACTCAATTGTCGGATAGAAGAGCTGAATCTAGAAGATGGACTACGAAATTGTGTCCAGTTATGGAAAAGAAGTTGGTGGACTCTTTGGAGCTAGCTAAGTCTTGGGATGTGATTGTTGCTAGTGATACTGTGCTTGAGGTTCATTCTTCTATTTCTTTTTATGTTGATATTGGTAGACAGACTTGTTCTTGCCATGAATGGCAATTGAATGGTTTTCCTTGTTGTCATGCTGTGCATGCTTTGCGTAGTAGTGGTAGAGATGTGTATGGTTTCATTGATCCTTTTTTTCATGTAGATTGTTTTAGAGAGTCATACAAGGAATCTGTTTATCCAGTGCCTTCAAGTGAGAGATTTGACTTTGATGGTGCCAGTAGTTCGGTTATCAAACCTCCTATAACGAAGAAGCAGCCCGGGCGGAACAAGAAGAAGAGGATACCTTCTAGGGGTGAGAATGTGAAGCAAATCAAGTGTGGGAGGTGCTTGAAATATGGGAATCACAATAAGAAGACGTGCAAGGCTGCTATTTGAGGCCACAATCTATTCTTTTGGATTTGTATTTGAATTTGAGGAATTATGATAATAAAAAATGTGATACTTGGTATTATGGAAGTAATGAATAAAGTTGGTTGAATTGTTTTTTGTTTGTTGATGTGTTCTTTACTTATTGAAGTTGTTTTGTAACAGTCTGGTTTTGTTTTTTATTTTTATGGAATGCAGAGAAGGTTGTTGAAAATTTCTTATTGAAACAGTATAATATGGAAATGCAGTTCATATTTCATAGCGACAAAACTGTATAATTTTGCAGTTTTAAGAATTATTAGAAACAACCTGATGAAACCGCATAATTTTGCAGTTTTAAAAATTATTAGAAACAAGCTGATGAAACTGCAAAATTTTGCAGTTTGAAGAATTATTAGAAACAACCTTTACTGTATGAAAATATATGCAACCAGAAACAAGTAGACAAACAATCAGAAGAACAACCACAATAATAATAACAAGAAGAAGAGCAACAACAACATCAATCATTTTCACCATAACCATAATAACCAGAAAAAGATCATTCCCAAAAGTATATAAAGTACTTGTCACATGTTAAAAAAGAAAAAAAAAAAAAAAAAAAAAAGGTACAAAGATATGTTCCCTTGAATATTTGTATTGTCAAGAAGTTTGTTCATTGTTTCTATGGTTTGGTATGTTTTGTCAACATTTGGTAGTGCTCGAGTTTCCAGGATCGGTTCTCATCATTGAGGAATTGATTGATGATTTGTGCTCGAAATTTGACCCACTCAGTTGGACGAAGTTTTTTCTGCACAGGTTGCCAGTTGACATATTGGTTGATAACATTGCAGACGGCGATTGCACAATCATTCCTGCAGTGTTTGAGATGAAGTTAATTAGTTAGGTGAAACTGCAAAATTTAGCATATTGGAAGATTAGTTTATGGATTTTGTATCTTACGAGTGTGGGGTTTGTTGTGGGCATTCCTCAATTGATGCAATTTCTGTCTCGCACTCTTGAGATGATAACATGTTTCCCTGTTTGCTGAGTAATGCTTTATTCCATCTCAGTTGATGTTGTTGCTACAAAATAGTTAGTGGGTGTTTTTGTTAGTTATAGTGATGAGTTGAGATGTTTGTAAAGGAATGGAACTAAGTATGAAATTTTATTTTAACTTACAATTTGCTTTGCAATTTCAAAGTGCTTGTTGTGGCAATCTTTTGCTGGTCTCAAAGAGTCATAGTGTCTCCATATTCCATCAGCATTGTCAAAGACCACAATTGTCCAATGGTTGTCGTGGTTGATTGGGAAATGGATATATCTGTTTTTCATTGCTTCTGGAAAATGGCTGTCCATCAGTTTTTCTCTCAGTGCTTGATCTTGGTTTTGTAGTGGAGTCTGTAAGTTATATATATGTTTGAAATATGTTATAAAACTATGTAGTAATACATGTTGAGAAAGTAGAAAATTTTGCAGTTGTAAGGTATGTTAAGTTTTGCTTACATTGATGAGTGTTGAGAAAACGTAAGATCTTCCTGCATATGGATTGCTTGCAAAGACTAGATCGTTTTTCTCAAATTCTTCAATGGTTGGTTGGAGTGCCAATTGCTTTTCTGAGAAGGCATCAATGACCTGAAACATGTTATATATGAGAATGTGTTAGGTTTGTGGAATAGGTTATTGAATATGTACAGAAACTGTAAAATTGTGCAGTTGGAGACCTACATTCCCATATAAGGGTTCCCTGTTGGTCAATCTGCATATATCTGAAAAGTATATGCAGTTTTCATCTTCGCTGCCAGACCAGACACAAGCACTTGATTGTGTGTTGTTGATGAGTTGAATTTGGTCTTGGTCTTTTTTGGATAGGCTATGCCAAACCTTGTTTGTTTTGCGGCATGAAATGGCGAGTGGCTTGTTTGGGATTGATTCTTCCTTGAAATCATCATCACTTTCCAATACTTGAAGTTTTGTCTTCTCTTGATTGGCATGCTCTTTTGGGTTTGTTTCAGCAGCAACTGCTTTCTCTTGGCCAATATGTTCTTGCATCTTTTCTTTCTGCTGTTGTTTTGCTTCATGAGCACCCTCTTTTTTGTTGTCATTCTTCTTCTCTTTTTCTTCATCGGTACCCTGTGTTGGTTTGGGTACATCAGCAGCAGTTTGTGTCTTGTTTCTTGCATCTTCTTTGGGTTTGGTCATTGGTTGGTATTCAAAATCTGGGTCATGTGCTTGTTTTCTTGATTTTTGTTTGATTCTCTTGACCATGGATCTTTGTTGGGGACTGCCAGTTTTTTTGGTGGACATTTCCTTCAATTGATCTTCTTTTTTACGCAATTCAGCCATGAATTTTTGTTCCATTTCTTGCATTTGTGCTCTCATGGCTGATATGAGCTTGTCCTTGTCGTCCTCTTTGGTTGGTGTTTGTGGTTGGTCATGACCTATAAAAATGTTGGATTGTGTTTTGGTTAGTTTAATGAAATTTTGCAGTTGCTTTAGTATTAGACAATAGTTTACCTTGTGCATGAAATATGTCAGATTTCTCTTGCAGTTCTTCTTGTTGGTTTGTCAGTTCTTGTTCATTGACTTCTTCTTGTTGGTTTGTTTGTTGTTCTTCTTGTTCTTGTTGTTGGTCTTCTTCTTCATCAAGGTCTTCTTGTTGATCACCTTTTGTTTGTTGTCTTTCTTCTGCTTTATCATTGTCTTGTTGTTCATCAGGTTCTTCTTCTTTTTCTTCTTGTTGTTGTTGTTGTTGTTCTTCTTCTTCTTCTTCTTCAGTTTCTTCTTCAGTTTCAGTTTCTTCTTCTTCAGTTTTTTCTTCATCAGTCACTTGATTTTTTCATCATCACTTTTCTTCTTGTTCATCACTTTCTGGTTCTTCTTGTGGTTTTGCTTTCTTTTCTTTTTTTTTTTGTTGTTCTTCTTGTTCTGATTCTGATTCTGATTCTGAATGATGTTCTTCTTCGAGAAAGTCATCCTCATCACTGTCTAGAAGTCTTTTTTTTTTTTTGTTGCTTTTGTTTTCTTTTTTCGCTTATTGTCCTTTTTGTGGTCATGTTTCTTTGCTGAAGAGTCTGTTGATGTGCTTTGATTGATATGCAATAACTGTATTTCTTGTTCAGTTGGGGTTAAAGCACTTTGGTTAACCTGCATTGGAACAATGTGGCATATATCAGTAATACTGTAAATTTGGTCAGTTTCATAAGATGAGTTGTACTGTGAGTAATGTGGGTTAAGTGTCGAAATATGTTTTTTGAAACTGAAAAATGTTACAGTTTCATAACATGAGTGATGTTAAATAAGTGTGTGCTTTGAAACTGAAAATTTTCACAGTTTCATAATATGATTTGTACTACAATGAATGTGAAAGGAGTGTTGAATAGATTTGTGCTATGATAGTATAGAAGAGTTTGAATACCTTTTCAAAGTGAGCAAGGCTGATGTGTTTCCACTTGGAGTACATTTTGCCAAGGTTCCATTTCATAAACCTTGGGAAGCCTTCTTTGTTGGATGGTCGGAGGAGTTTACTGTGCTCACAGTACCAGTACTGTAAAAAAAAAAAAAATTGAAATATGTTAGATAGTTAGAAATAGGTGGATGTCTGATATTTTTGTGGGAAGTAGTTGAGTAATGTGTTTACCAAGAGTAACATGACGCATCCAGTGACATGCCTTGGGTTGTTGTTTGCATTTGCCATTGAATTCATCAGTGTGTCTTTTATTGCCTCAACCCAATTGTACTTCTTGATGTTGTTGAGATTGTCAACATAGTTGAGGAAACTCCAACTGAGTGTATGGCCTGTTGTGGGCATGAGAAGTTTCAAGCACAAGTAAAGGGTGATTACCCTTGCAAGATCTTGACGATCATTGGTTGATTTTCCTTTTTTTGTTTGTTGAAACATTTTGGTCAAAGACTTGCCATCCAATCTCTTGACTGATTTGCATCTTCGTTTGTAAAATGGAAGCTCAAAATCCTTTGGTCTTGCATAGGATTTGGTGGTGATGCTGTCTTCTCCACAGTCGATACCAAAAATGAGCTTGACATCACTGCTTCTGAGTTTCATTTCCTTTTTGCCAAGTACAAATGATCTTTTTCTTTTGTTGTAGAGTGTTGTCATTTCTGCTACAATGGAATTGTAGCATCTGCACCAAGAGGCCTTCAGTTGTGTTGAGGAGAGAGCATTTTTAAGGGGCCAAAAAGGGGTTTTTTGCAGCTCTGTCTGTTGGGCTTTTGTGAATTTGACCCCCTTCAACAGTTTGATTACTGTTCCGATGTTGGAACGATAATTAAATTGTTGGACTCTCTTTGCAGGGATTGTTGCTTTTTTTTTTCTTTTGATGCCTTGGTTTTTGTTTTGGGAGTTGATTGGCTTTCTTGGAGCTTTCTTTTTTTGGTTGAAGGAGCTTCTTGTTTTTTTGTTGGCTTTCTTTTGTTTGTTTTTGTTGTGGTTGGAGGTGTGGTTGGTGTTTGTTGTGTGGGTGGGGTCTGTGGTGTAGTTCTTGGGCTTTTTCTTGTAGGTGGTGTGGTTGTTTTGTGGGTTTTTTGGTGGGGTCTGTTGGGTTTGGTTGTTTTTGGGTGTGGTGGTTTGGTTTTTTGTGGATGGGGAGATGGTGGTGGCATTTCAAGTGGATACAGGAGATGGACTTTCAAAAGGGGAGATGGTTAAATCCCTGATTGGATTTGTGGGCATATGGGTTTGTTTTTCCAATATCTTCCAACAGCTATTTCTGAAAAAATGAAAGCGACAGCAGGGTATGAGTAATATAGTGACAAAACTGTATAATTTTGAAGTTTTATATGCAGTTTAATATGAAGTTATATGTATTTTGTTGGTAACAGTTACGAAACTGTATAATTTGACAGTTTGATTTGCACTTTATAATAAGTTATCTATTTGTTTTGAGTAGTGGTTAAACTGTGTAATTTTGCAGTTTCATTTGCAGTTTGAATAAATTTAGATATGTTACTTGTATAGTGATGAAATGAAACACTATGATGTTGCAGTTTTATAAACAGTATGAACAATAGGAACAGCCCATTGTATTTTGTAAAAAGCAACAATAACAACGAGAAGATTAAAAATTCAAAAATAAGAATAAGAGAAGCCAATATTGAACAACAAGAATAAGAATAAGGTGTTGAATGTGTAAAAACAGGGATTTATGTGTAAAAACAGTGTTTAGAATGTTGAAAAACAGGGGACTAGAATGTTTGAAAACAGGGGATTATATATAAAAGAGGGTTTATACATTTGGAAGTATGTAAAATGTGTATATACGAAATATGAAAGAATGATGTACAAATGTGAATGAAAAATAATGAATAGGTGAAGAGAGATGTTACTTTTTTTCCCCATTTTTGTGAATCGGAAAGTCAGGAACTATGAAATCTCTTCAGAGTGGTGATGGTTCTTCGTGTTGTTGAGAGTCGCCGATTGGAGAATATGAACGGCTTGGTGTTGTGTTGAAGATGAACGGTTTGGTTTTGTGGTTAGGGTAGGGTTTCAGAGGGAATGGAGTCGAACAGAGGAGAGATGGAGGATTGAGAATGCAATTTCGAGCGGCGGAGATGTAACACTGTACTGATCAGACTGAGATGATTGTGGGTGATGAAGATGAACGGTTACGTTTTCTGGTTAGGGTTAGGGTTTCAGAGGGGATGGAGTTGAACGGAAGAGAGATGGAGGACTGAGGAGTCGATTTCGAGTGGCGGAGACGTGACAGTGTACTGATCAGACTGAGATGATCGGGACGTGGGTGATGGTTGCGGGCGTGTAAATTGGATGATATATTGTGGGTATTTTCGTCTTATTGTTAATTTGAGGACTTAATGGAGTATTAAATTTGTTTTGGGCCTAAACGGGTATGATATGTTGGGCTTGGACCTTTGGGTCAGTTCCCCAAAACTTTTTATCTTAAACCCTGCCTAAAAATTAAACGTGCTCAAATTTTAAGTCTAACCTAATTCTATGGGCTAAATTTTTTCAAGTTCTAGACGGGTTGGGTGGATCATCAGTCTCACAGCCACCCAGCAAGTGGAGCACATATATTCAGGGCCTGCCCCGAGCATAGCCGCAAAGTTGCCACTTTGGCACCCAATTTTGTCTAAAAATGTAGAACCCCCATTTTAGTTCAATTCTGATATCAAGTTCAAAAACAATTTACTCTTATTAAGTTTCAATAAACTGAAGGGGCACTTATCCAAATCCAAAATCTAAATGGCCCCAATTCAAGCCCAAAATCTTATTAAGTTAAAAAAAAAAAAAAAAATACTCTTTTTTAAATTTCAATAAAATGAAGGACACCTATCCAAATCCAAAATATAAATGGCCCCAATTTTGAATGAAATCTAAATAAGCTTAATTATGCAAGTTTAATTTATAATTAAAAAAATTAGGGCAAATTACACTGGTAGTCCGTATGTTTTACCTCGTGTTTCATTTTAGTTTCTACACTTTCAATTGGTTCAATTTTGACTCTTAATTTTAGATTTTGTCATAATTTTGTCAAATTGATAATGTTGTTCGTGTTTTTTAAAGAAAATTATCACTAAATTAATTGTGGTTAACTCAGTGAATTAAGTAAATTTATAATTTTACCTTTAAAAATATGATACACGACACTTATGTGCTTATTTTTCATAAAGAAATGCTAAGAGTTGTAATCAATTGGACCAAATTAAGACAAAATCATAAATTTAGGATCAAAATCGGGCCAATTGAAATTAGAAGGACCCAAATGACACAATGATCAAAGTACAGGTACTACCATCGTAATTTGCTCATGTAACACTTGTGCTTCTTTAGTCCTTGTGACGAATTTAATTTCATTCCGTCATGTCGGTCAGATCCTGTGGAATGTGTATCTGGATGCTGGTTGAGTGAATTTTGAGTTAACTTTGTTTAGTATTGGTGTATTGTAGTTTTGGGTTGTTAAAATCCGATCTAAACTTGATTGGGTTGTCCTTTAGCGATTAATCTTGTCAAAATAAGAGTGTTGACTTTGAAATTTTGTTTTGGGGGTCAACCCTAGGCTTCCTGAGATCAACACTTGCTCTTTTCTTCTTTCTTTCCTTTTGTTTTAATTTCTGGATGTCGCCACCATTATTTCCTGGTGTCGACACCACGTGTGCTGGGTGTTGCATGAAACACCACTGTTACCTGGGCTTGCTAGTGTTGACACCCTGTCTAGTGCAAAGCTGAGAGAAGCACCACTGGTTCTTGGTGGAGACATCCCTCCTCATGGTGTCGATACTTGATAGCAGATTTCAAATTTTTTTTTTTTTTTTTTTTTTTTTTTTTTTTTTTTTTTTTGCGTTTGGGCCCCATTTTTTGAGATTTTTTACTTATTATTTTTGTTGACTTTGGGGCTAATATTCTATTTTGTCATAGCACTGTAAATAGACCCTGAAGACACCCTATTTCCTCACACACACACACACACACACACACACTCTTTCTTTCTCTCTCTCTCTCTCTCTCTCTCTCTCTCTCTCTCTCTTCTCCTTTATGTCGTAATCACTATCTTTTCTCTCTCCAAGCTCAAGTTTCATCAGATTTACTCACTTTTGGTCATGATTGTGATGAGTTGGTTGAAGGAGTGCTATATATAGGTTTCTCTACCTTCAGGTTAGCACCCGGTAAAGTGTGCTCTTGGACAGTGGTCCCTCTCCCTTCTGGTTTTGATATGGTATAGTGCGGTGCGTTGAGACAGGCTCCTCTCTCTTCCGACTCGCTCGCAGTAAAGTGGGTTGTGTCATGAAGGGCACATCATTTGTCTTTCGTGCCTTGGCCGGTAAAACATAAGAATATGTGTTGTTTTTCGTTATTCACTTTTGAATTTATTTATATACATCCTGGTGGGTGCTCCATTCGCCTTTATACTTAAGGCCATAAAACATGGTAGTTGTCATGGTACATACACGGCGAGTTGGGATGCCTTGAGCGACCAAAACACACCACTTTCAGAAATTACAAACAAAATCTGATCGCTCGAGCGCAAGAAATACCACTCGAGCATAAGAAACACAGCTCGAGCGTAGAATACCAACTCCCAGAAGTTTTGTAGACAGAAGACCACTGCTCAAACGCAAGAAGTACCGCTCGAGCGTAAGAAACACCACTCGAGCGTAGAATACACTCTCCCAGTAGTTTTGCAGACCTGCAAAAGTATTGAGAGTTTACAAAGACCGCTCGAGCATAGAGGCCAAAATCTGGGCAACCAAAGTTTTGAAAAAAAAAAAAAAAAGCTACCAACCCGTTCCAAATGCAACTAACATAACCCAAAGGCCAAACTCAAGGAGAGAGAAGAGAAATAAGACATGAACAACAATATAAAAACCAAAATTATTATATCTCCGACAAAAACCAATAACCAACATCAACCAAACTGAATATATTGACTGGTAAAACTCTATCTTCACAATAACCCAACAAGTCACAATGACCCTCAAGGTACTCATCTTCCACAACCAACTCCACCGTCCATCCATTCTAAATCAATTTCAACCAAACACAAATTATTTAACATAGCATACAAACCTTACTCAAAATAAGACTCTCTGACCCTCACATTTCCAAGTCAAATGCAATAGTTCTTACACGTTCAAATGAAGATTTCCTAATTCCACAATAACTCACAGCCCAACCAATCATACTCCACAATACTAACCTCCAGGTTATCAACACCATAGTCGGGACTATACACCAACACTACCCACATTTACAAGGGCAATCCCAACTCTTCGTGTTCTAAAAACTTTAACACTACCAACACCCCTTCCAAGGGTTACAAAACTTAAAACAATTCACTCAATTGGGGAAACACACCCGACTCCTTTGACCACTCAAGGTCATAACTATTTCTAACACATACTAGTCCACGGACCAACAACCCACACCAAACCTAAACGACGTCACTTAAATGAGTATAACGACTCCATCCAACCACCAAGCACAAAGGACTCAAAACATCACCGTCTCTTAAAGACCTATTAATTGTCATTAAGGACAAACCAACACCAACTCACAACTTATGCTAATACACAACATATCACCAGTATAGCACTCACTGAGGTGCCCACTCCGAGTCCACTACTCAACCCAAAATGTTTCTATAAGAAGGGAAACACACAACTTAGGATACATAACATTGGCACCTTTTCCCAAAGTACTAACATAACACAATCACATAACAATTACTCAAACAACCCCATTGAGGCTCCAATTAATTTACATACCATCTACCATATAACACGTAACACGTAATCGCGCTAAGTCTACAAAGATAATCATCCGTTCCAGTACTTGCTTAGATTTTGTCATTAGGAACAACGTTGATCAAGCACGTTTCCAATAAGACCTCCACGTTAGTCAACTAGACACCGAATAATATCCATGAGTCTCAAACACCAAGACCACATGAAATGCAACACATAAGCATGTTATCATTTAGCACACAACATACAAATGTCCTCACCGAGCATGAAAACCCATTATGGCTAACCACTTCCCGCGAGCCCAAGGTTTTCAAACCTGGTTAGCTCTGATACCAAGTTGTCACGTCCCGGATTTACGAGGTTCGACCTACATGAGTAAACCACCCAACGATAGATGATCACTAACAACACTCATGTAGATGAATATAATATAAGCACAGAATACATGTGTTATTCTAATTTTATACATTCTTAGATACAACATCTAAGTCAAACGGATGTGCTGTAACAGAAACATACAAAGATGTTATAAATTAAATTAGAATGCCCAAAGGCTTACATCATATACAAAGGGTGCAACCCTTACAAGAATGGCACATGGCCAACAAATACATATATGGCCCTTGGCCGACAAATAAAGGAACCACCCTACACGGTTCCAACCATAACTTCAATGTCTCAGTCCACATCTGCACAACCAAACTTGAAAAATATTTTCAGCCACATAGGGTGATCATAAAGCCTAGTAGGAAATATTTCAAAAACTAAACATACTCCACCAGTGTAAATGATCATGAATGCAATACATACATATATAATATGCTCAATAAATTCTCAAATCCACTTTGTTTCTCAATAAAAACCCTTTCTTTCTAGTTTTTCAAACCTTTCGTTTATTCAAAACATTTTCCAAATTCAATACATTAGTTTGATAAAAAATCCCGTTTCCACAAGTCAATCTAGGTATCTCAATACCAACTAGCAATTTCATTTCCAATTCCAATACGAATACATCGTTATCCAACAGCAATTACATTGCTAAAACCATTTAAAATCATTTCTTTCCAAAACCAAAATGATAATAATTAAAATGGGTAAATCTCCAAAGCCAATACAACCTTTCATGGAAATTTTGTCCGTGGGAAACCGTCAAACGGGACCCATGTAAACGTAGACTATACAATCACTACAATTGCCATTTTACAAAAATTTCATCCGCAGGATTGGCACCCATGTATATGCGCGGTTTTCGGGACTTTCACCCTAGACACACAGGCCAACTTAATTCAATGGAGTTCATCACCTTTCTCCTCCCAACAATGGAGTACATCCTCTTTCTTCTCCCAAACATCATACATATATAATATATTAAAACACACAGTCATATTCACTGGTAACCATTTCTTAGATTTACCATTTTATTTACTCTTTCCAAATAGTACAATACATGTGATCCAAAATATGATTTTCAAATTGAAACAAATGTTCTTAAAACATAATACAAGAATTTTCAAAATCTCTTTCCAAAATATACAGTTTAAATCCTCAAAATCCATTGCATGTTCCTTGATATGAATGATCTATAAACAGTCCAGTTTGCCTAGTCAACATGCAATTTCTACAACAATCATAGCTATCCTTCACCGATAGCCCAAAACAAACATATCTAAACAGATAAATAAATTTCATTAAAGATACACTTTCCAAAATCTCAAATGGGAGTGATAATACATATCTAACTCCACCATCATCCTTAATCATCATTTCAATTTCACATTTCTCAACATTTACTCCATTTTCTCTTTGCAATCTCAAAAATTACATTTTAGGGCATAACTCCATTCCTCTTTAAAAATTCATTTCAATGTAAGAAATAGCTCATTTCAACAAATATCAACTCCAATTTCATAATCACAACCTTTTTCAAGAAAACATTTAGAAACTCCTCTTTTACATTTTGATTTAATAATTCAACAATTTTCCAAAAAGACCAACATTTTAGGGTTTCTTCAAATTAGGGCTTTTCACTTTTAAAAACTCATATACATTCTTTATAAGTGGAAAATAAACTTTTGTAGCTAAACCATAGCTCAACAATCTCATTTGGAACAAACCCTAACTTATAAACAAATCATCAAAAATCAATCCAAGAACAATAGAACCTATATATTTAAAACACACCACAATTACACTACTAAACTCATATTGAGTTTAAAAAATAGACCCTACCTCTTGAAGCAAGAAGGAAACAAGTTGGAAAAGTCACCGATGACCAAACAACGATCCGTTGAGATTAAATGGAAGCCCTCGTCGTGCTCTACATTTTGGTATATGGAACTAGGGGTCAAAGATGTATAGAAATAGATGAAATCAAGCCTATAAAGCTTACGAAACCAAAAATGGCAGAAGGAGAGAGAAAGGGAAGTGAGAAATGAAGAAATTTGATCCAAAAAGTGGTTTTTAAAGATCTGCTTATGCGTTGTACGCTCGAGCGTCGAAAGTTGCGCTCGAGCGCACTATGTTGACAGCACAGATTCACAAATTTCAAACAGTTGTAACTCTCTCGTCCGGACTCCGTTTAGGGTCGTTCTTGTGTCCAAATTGAAGCCCCGGAAGTAAGCTTTACAATGCTTCTAGCCTCACATCAATATTCAAAGTGTGGAAAGAGAAAATGTAAAATAGTGAAGACTAGTCAATAACAACTATTCGAATTTGGAGTTTTTGATTCAATCTCGCCCAACCACTATGGTAACGCCTCAACTAAGGCTCAAATATCGACTAAAAAGGTCCAAAATCAAGATAATCAAATAGTCAAATATAATTCCATTATAACAGGAAGTATAGAGTACTGCACTACAGCTGGGGGTGTTTTGTCTTGCAGATAGCGATCATGTGGTAGTGCTGATCATCTTCTTCGTTGGATTTCTTTATCATCAAATACGGTATTTTTTTTATGTCCGTACAATTGGTGCCATCTGTGGAAAACGAATGAAATCAATGAAGGAGATAACTAAGTCGTCGCAGGGCTTGCTTGGTACTTCCGTTGTTGGTGCAAGACGGTCAATGCTAAAGCACAAAGGAGTGGTTAATAGCGAACGTTGACAGCGTTTTGGGTTGGCCATCATCTTTTTCTAGTGTTCTTTATCAAGCCAACTCTGAAGTATTGCATGGCTTCACAGCCTGATTACAGCAAGCCTAACATCATGTTACTATTATTGTTTGCCAATAGCACATCTTATAAGATAACGATTGCTCATAATTATTTATGATTAAATAGCAAGCAATCAAACTCGGTCCTGATGAGTCATAGCAAGCAACATGGATTATTTGACTAATAGATGTAGATCATGAATTCCAAATTGAGGACAGAACGCCGTCAACTTGCTTCTCTCATGAATAGCAGGGAAGTGTTTAATTAAATTTCCAAAATGCATCAATTGTTATTCCGAGTATGGAAATATTATTATCTGGAAATATTATTATCAATTATAGATTTATGCACTATTATTCCAATCATGGAGATATGGAAGATCAATTATATAGGATTTTATTATTTGCGGTGCATAGATTTTATGCATTATTATTCTGGATATGGAGGTAAAATTATCAGTTATTAAGTCAGATTTTTATCTACGGAGTATGAATTTTATGCATTATTACTCCATACATGAACATATTTTATTATGTATTGTGTCAAATTTTAGTTATCTATGGATTATGGATTGTATGTATTATTACTCTGACCACGAAGAATTTTTATATATCGAGTGTGGATGGAGACCGTTATTTTGTCAAGTATGCTAAGATGTAGTCCGCGCTTTATGGATCATGAGGGCAATGTGAATTACACTACTCTTTGGTTACAAATTTTATCTCTCTGCCAAGCTGATTTGGGCAAGAGATAAGTTGGCAGGTTTGACCAACTTAAAAAATCTTTGTCAAGCAGGTTTTGCTTGGTGAAGTAGATTGGTAAGTTTAACCAATTTTGAAAATCTTTGTCGATCATCTTTGTCGAGTGGGTTTTGCTTGGTGAAGTAGATTGACAGGTTTAACCAATTTTGAAAATCTTTGTTGAGCAAAGTAGATTGGCAGGTTTAACCAACTTGAAAAATCTTCGTCGAGCAGGTTTTGCTTAGCAAAGTAGGTTGGAAAATTTGACCAACTTCGAAAATCTTTGTCGAGCGGGTTTTGTTTAGCAAAGTAGGTTGGTCTGTTTGGCCAACTTGGAAAATCTTTGTCGAGCAGGTTTTGCTCGGCAAAGTGGACTGGCAGGTTTGACCAACTTTGAAAATTTTGCAAAGTATGTTAGTGGTTTGTCCAACAGTGGAATTCATTGCTGAGTGGATTTTCCTTGCCAATAAGTAAGTTGGTGTTTTGGTAATTCCTAAACAAATTAGGTGTTCTTGGAATAAGTCCTAACAAGGTTAGGCATTTTCGGAATAAGTCCTAAAGAGGTTAGGCATTTTCAGAATAAGTCCTAACGAGGTTAGGCATTCTTGGAATAAGTCTTAACAAGGCATTTTCGGAATAAGTCCTAATGAGGTTAGGCATTCTTGGAATAAGTTTCACCAAGACTAGGCATTTTCGAAATAAGTCCTAATAATGTTATGCATTTTGGAATAAGCCGTAGCACCATGTATGGTTTTAGCTAGGCATTGTTACACGGCTATTTTTATCAGAACAACAGAAAGCTTTCATTCTTTCACCGGGTTCAAAGAGAATGAAAGCTTGGGGGCAATTGAGAGGGAATAAAAATAACTACAAGAATTATGTGGGTAGGCATTGCCACGTGGCATGGTTATGGGTTATCACATGTATCACAGTTGTAAAATTCTTATCAAATACTGCTTTAGTGCTTTATGTTATGTAAAACTCATTAAGATATGAAATCTTATCGATATAGAAGTCCTGAACAACAGGAGATTGCTTAGGATAGGACTTCTGGAACATTCAAACTACTTGTGAGGTAAGTCACTGGATATTATAAATAGGCAACATCTCATGGGTTAAGGTATGCAATTTCTCTGTGAATTAGTTCATTAAATATTTTTATAATATTGGAGGACTGACTTGGGCGTTGAAGGGCCCCCGGCTACGGCTGCGGGTGTTTTGTCTTATAGATAATGATCATGTGGTAGTACTGATCATCTTATTCGTTGGATTTCTTTATTATCAAATATGATATTTTTTTTTATGTCCGTACATACACAGTACACTATCTAAAAAAAATCAATATAATATTTGGTGAGAAAAGCAAATTCTTAAAATGGATCGTTAATCACATTATAAGGGAATAAAAGTTAGCTAATAAAAGATTTTTTAATTATTTAAAAAATTAAACATCAATAGAAAAAATCTATGAAAAATGTAAATTGATTCTTATATTTTAGCGGTACAAAAATTTAAATTTTTAAATGGATTAATTAACTTTCATTTTGAAACGTGTAAATAAGGCATAATAAGATTTTTTTTAAATGATTCAATAAAAGTTAACCAATAGAAGATTTTTTTAATTATTTAAAAAATTAAACAGCAAGAGAAAAAATTTATGGAAGATGTGAATTAATTCTTATATTTTAGTGGTTCAAAAATTTAAAATTTAAATTTTAAAATTGATTAGTTAACTTTGCTTTTCAAATTTATAAATTTAAATTTTTAAATGGATTAATTAATTTTTTTTTTTAAATGTGTAAATGAAAGCATAATAAGATTTTATTTTTTAATGATTCAATAAAAGTTAGTCCGTAGAAGATTTTTTAATTATTTAAAAAAAAAGAATTCTAAAAAAATAGTATGAGAGTTTGAATGTCACAATGCTCTTATCATTAAAAATCTCATTTTTCTTAATATATAGTATACATTAATACCCCAAAAAATTCTCATAAAACTATTTCCCCTCGTGGGAGCTTTTAAATATGGGAATTGTTTAGGTGTGCAAGGTACATACCATATGTACTCGTGTAAGTTCATACAAATATATATAAGTTATCTCATAAAATTTTATAAATTCTTACAAATATACATAAGTTGTAATTCTTAAATTTTTATGGGTTAACTTAAGCATGTATGTGAAAACTTACGTGATTTTATAATACCACTTATGTTTATTTATGAAAACTTATGCAAGATATTTGTTTAGGTTCCAATTGGCAAGATTTTTGTTGGTTAAAAAAAAGTTAAAAAGCCATAAAAAATGTCAAAATTTTTTTTAAAAAATTAATAAATTAGTAAATGTCACATCAGATATATTATTAATCAATTATTTTTTTCCTCACAATGCTAAAAAAATATTCCCAAATCAATTAACTTTTTCATCTCATAAAGAAACTTAAAAAATTAAAAATCACTAAAAAAAGTCAACTCTCCAAAGCTGATCTTATTAAAAAACTTCTTGTATAAAAATAACATTGTGCCACAATAATATGCTCTTCAATCCCCATATAGGGCGTTGGGGTAATCCCATTTACATTTCCCTTTTAATTACGTTAATAATAACAACCACAATAACAATAATAATAATAATAAAAGAATTGGACCAGTTAAAAGATTATTCAATCTCCCAACCAATCAATATATTAAAACAAAAAATTAAACAGTCGTAATTTCTCAAAGAAAAAGTTAAATATAAAAGAATTGAATCTCAATTAACTAATCATATACTTATTGAAAAAAATTAAAAATTTAAAAATCATTTAGAGAAAATTGTTTGTTCTACTCTTCCCAACGCTTTTTAGCATAGGAAAAAGCATGTAGTCACTCTTCATATCAAAAAGTTTAATGAAAAACACATTCTTACTAAATCTAGACCAATTTAAATTAACACTGAATTAATAGAAATGTATAAAAAAGAAATTAATGATTTACTGGATTGTTTTTTAACTAATCAAAGAGAGGTTGACAAATTTTCCTAAGGTCTTTACAGACTTTTGCAATATAATTAACAGATCCTAAGAACCTTTGTAACTAGTTTTTATCCAAAATTTTATTAGGAAATTTAGCAGCAAATTCAATAGATCAACTAATTGGAATGATTGTACTTTGATAAATTTGATATACTAAAAATCTGACTTTAATTTAGAATAATTTGATTTTTGGAATAGAGATGACTAAACCATTATGTTTAATAGTTTGGAGGAAAGTCTGGAGATGTTTTCAATTTTCTTCAATTGACTTAGAGAAGATGAGAACATCTGTGACACCCAAAGTTTAATTTAATACAATTACTCATGAATAGAATAATAATAATAATAAAATAAATACAATTCCTTAATAAGTGGTAAGTAATATTTTATAGTTTAGCGGTGAGATTTTTAGGCGTGAACCTAACGAATTTAAAATTAAAAATATAAAATAAATAAAAAACAACAACAAAACCATGTTAGATTTTTGTGGGCCAAGGTTACTTTTGAGCCAAAGGTTAATTTGGCCCTTGGAAACTTCATGAGGTTAAAAAAAATTAAAAAATTTAAAAAAAAAAGGGGGCCAAAGGCCAATACAGGTGGCATTACTCCTTAAGGCTAGCACAAAGCAACGTGGCAATATTTGGCTTAGGAAATCTTGCATGGTAAACAAGTTGAGAGCTTATAAATAGGGACTCCATAAGATGTAGGAGAAACAACGCAGTAGGAAAGAAGCAGCAGTAGGCAACAAAATAGAAATGCTCGGATAAATAGAGGGAGCGCAAGGAAATAATAACAAAGTGAGTTATATTATATTTTGAGTTATCATAATATATTTTCTATATGTCTTGAGTCACCATAATATATTTTACGAATGTTTTGAGTTATCATAATTTATGTTTTGTAGTTATATTAACGTTTCAATTATGTGGATTATTTTCTGACCTCTATTTACTTAAATGGAAACCTATGGATATGTTTGTTTAAATTTTAAAAAGTATTTGACAAAGATCTTGTAAACAATTATTTTCTGTAAGTATCGTGAGTCCCATGCCTTGGGGGACTTAAATAACCATTGGCCCTTATTTTTCACTTTGTAGTCTTCTGTTTGTCATGGATCCATTGACCCCTGTTCTGATTGTCATTCCAGTGACCCCTGTTTTGTTCTGTTCTGTACCGTGGTTACAGTTATTTACATAATCTTTGTATTTCAGTTTTTACTACTTAAATGATTTGTTTATTCAACTTAAATTATGTCAATGTTTTAGCTTAAATAAATATCCATGGTTATTTTGTGCCCTTATACTCACAGTATGATAATTCTCATTCTGCTATGTGCTTATAGTTGTTATCCTTTTCAGGTGACGAGGTTTAGCAAGATCAAGATGGGGGATAAACCATAGTGATTTCTTTTCTTTTTACTATCTGTATTTTTTTTATTGGACTCTTATAATAAAATGAAAGCCCAAATGACTATTTTTGTTTCTTTTTAATAAACTTTTAGTACCCAATTATTTTATTTGAATTTTCTTAGTTCATCCGTTGCGCTACTGCTACAGTAATTTTAGAATTATTTTATTTTTATCTTGTTGCGACGCCAAGCCTTTGGGTATCGGGTTTGGGTCGTGACAAAAGTGGTATTAGAGCAATGGGTTTTTTTTTTTTATCAAAATGAAATTAGTATATTTTTTAAACTTGTTTTGTACAATTGTTCACATTATTTGAAATAATTATTTGAGACAAAAAAAAAATACTAATAATAAATTTAACTTCATATTATTATTTGATATTATGGTATGCGTTTTCCAAAAAAAAAAAAATGAATTAAATTGTCTAACACAAGTAAACCGTGTTATAAATATTTATGGGCTAAGTTTTCCTGTGTTGTAGGAAATGGCAAACCTAATGGAGTTATTTTGGTCCGAGCCCCCGGGAGCTCATCTTATCTTCAACCTATTAGAAGGCTGGGTTGATTCGGAGAGTCTTGTCAGGCAAGCCCACCCAACACTTGACTGACTCATGGGGCGACCCGTGTATTTGCAGGCCGACCCCCGATGAGGGTTTCTTATTTTGGAGGCTTAGCTAAGGCAGCACTCGTGAGAGGTACATAGGGCCGACCTGTAACGCCCTCAAAATAAACCCATAATATCATACATTCAAGATATATGAAATAGATATTATATTACAATCATCAGAGTGTTTTTACAAAATGTATTACATATTGACAATAAAAGTAATCGCCCTATGGGCTTACAACTTCCCAAGACAACGCTTGGTTGCAAAAAGAGAGTGCAAACTCTATACAAAGAAACCCCTTGGCTTGATATACATGTAATACAACAAAACAACAAAAGGTGGTCTAATAGCCTCAAGCCTTCCAAGCTACGTCCTTGGAAGTGGTATAACACCTGTACCTGAAAATGATGTCTCATATAGGGTGAGCCAACGCCCAGTAGAGATATGCTAAACATAGTATGAACAGTAACTAAAACGTTAGCAATTGATAAACGTTTAACTCTTACACAACAACTTATAACACATTACAATCCCATGACTAATATGTCCATGTTCTATTCCAGTTTCCATTTCTTATCAAATTCTCAATTCATAACTATGACTCATAACTTGGCCAATCAGTTTAAACGAGATCAAATCTCATATCAACAATATTTCTATTTCAGGCGAGATAATAACTCATTTTAAAAATTTCATACCTCATAATAGATACACATTTTAGTACTGTATCAATCTCAGACAAAAACGCTTCCATACTTCACAAATGATACACATTTTAGTGTTGTATCAATATCAAACAAAAACACTTCTATACTTCACAAATGATACACATTTTAGTGCTGTATCAATATCAAACAAAAATCCGGTTTAGAGGTCCATCCCCCATCTTCCAATAAACTGTGGAGTACATCCCCCATTTCCTCCCACACAAAACAATGTATATAAGCAATTATCATGTACAAACTCGATCAATCAATACAAAATTTTGATGTATTATACCAACCGCCATATTCAATAGCATACTCAACTGATTAGTTTTAGTTTGCCTAATCACCATGCATTGTCTACAACCCTCAAGACTATCCTCCACCGATAGCCTAAAACAGTTATTTCTAAACAGAGGATAAATGCACCAAATGGATAAAATATCAACATTTTGTCTAGGTGAGGGATAAATTAATCCAACTACACCCTTTTAATCCCATACCTTTCTAATTTGAATGTTTCCTATTCAATTTCTCATTTCTCTAAATTAATTATACAAATTAATTTATCATAACAATTAGGGCTTTTCCCCATATTCTCAACATCAACCCTAAGGCTCCAATATTACTAACAACATCAACAATCTCTATTTTAGACCCAAAACACGTATGGATGAGTCAAATAAACAAAACCCCTCTTTTCAAAATAGCACATTTCAAAACCCTAACTTCCCAAATCAAACCATTTAAACAAAAGCCCAACATCTAGGTTAAAGCTCATAAAGATGAGTAGGAATCCCTACCTCAAATGGAGAGACCAAATGGAGAAGATGAAGGATTGTGAAGGTGCTCCAAACCCAATAATTTTCGAATCAAAATGAAGAGCAAGCCATCCCTTCCTCTTCTTCTCAAGATTTCGCTCTTGTTCTCCTTCCTCTCCTCCCTTATGAAAATGCTTACTCTCACTCTAACCACTCTTAATCTAAACTCAAAATATGTATAACAAATGGAGAGAGATATGGGAAAAACCATAGAAAGAAGTTGAGAGGTGAGCTCAATTTATAGGCAACCTTGATGTAGTTGGTATTGAAAGGTTGTTATTAAAGCCCATTAATTGGAAAATGAAAGGACAAGTTAGAATTAAATGAACACTAATTGAAATTAAATGAACACTAATTGAAATATGAATGGACAAGTTTGAATATGAATGGACCACTAATAAGGGTAGTAACTGAACCACTAATAAGGATATTAAATGAACCACTAATAAGGATATTAAATGAACAAGTTAGTAACCACTTATAAGGATATTAAATGAACTATTATGAAAATTTAATGGACACTAACCCTTGGTTTCCAAACACAACCAACCTGTTTTAAACCTACCCAACACGACCCAAGACTCATATACAAAGAGTAAAGGATGGAAACGGGAAAAAGACAACAACACATCCACGGAATCGAGTCTGAAATACAATTAAACAATGAAGGGAAAATCGGGATCATTATACGACCCACATTGTTGGTCTTGCTCTGGACCTAGGACAGTCGCATTTTCTGGTCGAACCTCTACTCCTGGGCTTTGCGGAGAGAAGGGGACACACATATCCTAGCAGCCACATTCACACTACGACACCTCCCCCACAGCACATTGTCTAGACCCTAGCTATGGATTTCACTGACAGTGTATCATACTTGTAGATACCAGTGCAGATTATCGGACGGGAGTTTTGGGGTTACGATCACGGTATTCCTGTCTACATGGTCCGGGTAGTATAGTGTTGCTTTGGAGTAGAGCTCAGTGGGTGGGAGTTTGAGCCCCTCATGCGAGTGAGTTCGTGGGGTTATTTCATGGGCCAGTTTTCCAGACCCAGTTCTCATGGTGGCCTAACGGTCTCTTCTAGACATCTGACTAGGAGATCCTTTTTTTGTGACCTGACCATGATTAATCTAATCTTTCTGTTTTTGTACTAATAGGATTAGACACTAACTGTTGACTGTATTTTAAGTACGTTGTACTAATATGTTTTCTTTTACATAAGTAAATATGATATATGTACTGTTATAGTATCTTGTGAATTATAGATAATTAAATGTATACTAAGTGGTTCAAAAAAAAAGGAGGGGGTTCACTAACTGTTTTCACCTTGTAGTAATGGCTAATAATGGAAATGAAACCGGATCGTCGGTCAGTGGTACCGACCCAATGGAGCAAATCATGGAAAGAGCAGTTATTTGTTTTCTATGAGCCTTACAAACCAATATAAGTAACGGAATGCCTGAACGACGAGAAGAGCCAACTACAATAAAACAGTTCCAGGACTTGAAACCTACCATATTCACCGGCAGTACAAATCCACTGATGGCAGAAGCTTGGGCCAGAGATATGGAGAAAATTTTCCGCGCATTACCTTGCACAGAAAGACAGAAGGTGACTTTTGCCACATTCACCTTCAAAGACGATGCACAAGAATGGTGGCTTTTTATCCTAAAGAAAGAAGATATTGCGACTTGGGAAAAATTCTTGGAGGTATTTTATGAAAAATACTTTCTAGATTCGCTGCGGGAACAAAAGGTGACAGAATTCATACATCTAAGGCAAGGAACCATGACGGTGGCCGAATACGATAGCAAGTTCATGCAACTAGCTCGATCTGCGACATACGTCATCCCCACCGAAACTTGAAAAGCCAGGAAATTTGAAGCAAGATTGGATGCTGAAATCAAGGACAGGCTGGAGGTTTTGAAACTACCAACCTATGCGGAGGTGGTGGATCGAGCATACATTGCGGAAAAAGGGATTAAAGCCTTGCGCTCTAGGGAACCAAGTCAAATGAAGCAAATTTGGGAAAGAGATAACAGAAGACCTGGTGTTGCGCCTCCCAAGAGGGTAAATACGGGCACAACTAGTTCAACCAGTTCAAGCAATCAAGGTCCTACAAATCCCAGAGGTGGCACCATTTCAACCTGCTCTACTTATGGAACGACTCATTGGGAACAATGCCGTCAAGACACAGGAGCATATTTTAGATGTGGCCAAGTTGGCCACTTACTGAGAGATTGTCCAAAGCTTGCCAATCCTATAGCCAATCCCACTGAACCAGTCTGAAAACCTGCAGTACCTAGAGGAGTGATGAAGGACCAAAAAGGCCAAGGAAGAGCCTTTGCCCCAGTGCCTGGAAACCCAGAAGTTACTGAGAATGTTGTGTCAAGTACACTTTTTGTTTATGGGCACTTAGCTCATGTTCTCTTTGACTCTGGTTCAACTCATTCTTTTATTACACCACACTTTGCTACCAAGTTGGCATCAACACCCAACCCTTAGGATATATACTATCTGTGTCTTTTCCTTCTGGTAACTCCGCCCTTAGTGTTGATGTGTACAAATCTTGTACTGTATCCTTAAAAGGGAAAACCTTACACGTAGACTTGATTCCCCTTTGCATTAGTACCTTTGATGTGATCTTAGGAATGGATTGGTTAACTGCCAACTATGCCTCTATTGATTGTGAAGCCAAAAAGGTCTTCCTCTAGTTACCAAACCAACTCGAGCTTGTCTTTGATAGAACTGGAGTCTCTCTTCCTCCATGTGTTATATCCTTCATGACAGCCCAACGGCTTCTAAGAAAGGGTTGTTCTAGTTGTATCTGTTATGTGATCAATACTCAACAAGAAACCCCCATACTTGATGCAATCCCTGTGATTTGAGAATTTCCGGATGTATTTCCTGAAGACTTACCTGGTACCCTGGTTGATTGAGAAATTGAATTCACTATTGAAACCCAACCTGGTACACAACCAATCTTAAAAGCCCCTTACCGCATGTCCATGACAGAATTAAAAGAGCTGAAGACTTAACTCCAAGAACTATTGAACAAAGGTTTCATTCGATCTAGTACCTCACCCTGGGGAGCTCTAGTACTATTTGTAAAGAAAAAAGATGGCACGATGAGGTTATGCATTGATTACCGGGAATTGAACAAAGTCACCATAAAAAATCGGTACCCTTTACCACGAATTGACAACTTGTTCGATCAACTACAAGGCACCCAAGTATTCTCGAAAATTGACTTGCATTCTGGTTGCCATCAATTAAAATTCAAAACAGAAAGCATTGAAAAGACTCCTTCAGAACTCGTTACGGGCACTACGAGTTTCTTGTCATGCCATTTGGCATCACAAATGCTCCAGCAGCCTTGATGGACCTCATGAATCGAGTGTTCAAACCCTATTTGGATGAGTTCGTCATTGTCTTCATTGACTACATTCTTATATATTCTAAATCACCGAAAGACCATGAGCAGCACTTATGAACAGTTTTACAAACACTACGTGATCACAAACTCTATGCCAAGTTGAAGAAATGCGAATTTTGGATCACCAGTGTACACTTCCTCAGTCATGTCATTAACAAAGATGACATCTCAGTTGACTCCCAAAAGGTTGTAGCAATCGTGGATTGGCCACGACCTACTAACGTGTCCGAAATTTGAAGCTTCTTAGGTCTAGCCGGCTATTACCGGCGCTTCGTGCAAGATTTCTCGAAGATAGCATCACCCTTGACCCTGCTAACTCAAAAGAACACACCCTTTGAATGGACGGACAAGCAAGAACGTTGCTTCCAAGAATTGAAGAACAGACTTGTGATGGCTCCTATACTAGCACTCTTCGCGGAAATAGAAGGGTTCGTAATTTATAGCGATGCCTCATACAATAGTTTGGGTTGCGTTCTTATGCAAAATGGGAAGGTCATTGCTTATGCCTCCCGCTAACTAAAGACTCACGAAAGGAACTACCCAACTCATGATCTAGAATTGGTTGCAGTGATCTTCGCCTTCAAGATCTAGCGTCATTATCTCTACGGTGCAACCTGCGAGATTTACACTGATCACAAAAGTCTTAAATATCTGTTTACACAGAAGGAACTGAATGTAAGGCAATGACGATGGCTAGAATTTATGAAGGACTATGATATAGAGATCCATTACCATCCCGGCAAATCTAACGTAGTAGCAGACGACCAAAAGTTTGGCATGTACCCTCGTTCCCCGCAAGATCAATGGACTGTTCGTTAACGTAATCGTAGAACCCAAGTTGATTGAAGAAATTAGAGTTCGCTAATATGAAGATAAACTTTTAAAGAAAAAGTACGAGGAGTAAGGAGGCACGCCCGATCCTGACTTCACGATAAGCAATGGGATGCTAAAATTTTAGAATCGAATTTGCGTACCTGACCTTCCAGAACTCAAGAAGAAGATATTGGTAGAAGCTCATAGCTCAAGGTTTGCGATCCACCCTGGCAATACGAATATGTATCATGATCTGAAGGAATGCTTCTAGTGGACATGAATGAAGAAAGACATAGCAAGCCATGTCTTCAAATGCCTGCATTGTCAATAGGATAAAGCAGAACATCAGAGACCTGCAGGAATGTTGCAACCACTCCCTATTCCCAAATAGAAATAGGAGTACATTACTATGGACTTCGTGGTCGGGTTACCACAATCAGTCTTAAAGAATGATGCAATATGGGTTATTGTAGATCAATTGAGGAAGTCAGCGTATTTTCTACCAATCAAAATCATGTACTCCATTTCTAAGTTCGCCACTGTATACATTAAGGAAATCATTCGTTTATACGGTATCCCAGTTTCAATCGTATCTGATAAAGATCCGCGCTTCGTGTCTTACTTCTGGAACAAATTGCAAGAAGCTTTGGGAACCATTTTGAAGTTTAGCATGGCTTATCACCCGCAAACTGATGGGCAATCCGAAAGAACAATCCAGACTTTGGAAGATATGTTACGTATATGTGTGCTAGACCTCAAAAGTAATTGGGACGATTACCTACCTTTGGTGGAGTTTGCATATAATAATAGCTATCATGCAAGCATCGGTATGGCACCATACGAGGCACTGTATAGAAGAAGATGTCGATCATCTTTGTGTTGGACGGAAGTTGGAGACAGGAAACTGCTAGGACCTAAGATCGTGCAAATAACAAGTGATAAGATTCAGCTCATCCAACAGTGAATTCGCATAGCTCAGAGCCGCCAAAAAAGCAATGCAGATACACGGAGACGAGACTTAGAATTTCAAATAGGCGATCATGTGTTCCTAAAGATCTCACCAACAAGAGGGGTTATCCGATTTGGAAAATGAGGAAAGTTAAACCCACGTTACATCGGGCCATTTGAGATACTAGAAAGGATTGGCCCTATGGCATATCGCCTTGCGCTTCCACTCGAATTGTCCAATGTGCACAATGTGTTTCACGTTTCGATGCTTCATCAATAGCTTCGAGATCCAGAGCATGTTGTCGATTATGAGAACCTAGAAGTTCAAGAAGACCTCTCTTATGAAGAGCAACCTGTGCAAATTCTCAATCGTTGTGATCAAGTCCTTCAAAATAAGACTATACCTCTTGCAAAAGTCTTATGGAGAAACCATCGCGTCGAAGAAGCAACATGGGAAACTAAAAGCCAAATGCGAGCCAAATACCCACACCTCTTCAAAAAATCAAGGTACGTCAAGTTTGGGGACAAACTTTTTTAAAGGAGAGGAGAAATGTGACACCCGAAGTTTTAATTTAATACAATTACTCATAAATAGAATATATAAAAAATAAAAATAAAATAATAATAAAAAAAATACAATTCCTTAGTAGGCGGTAAGTGATATTTTGTAGTTTGATGGTGAGATTTTTAGACGCGGACCTAACGAATTTAGAATTAAAATAAAAAAAAAATAAAAAATAACAAAACCATGTTAGATTTCTGGGCCAAGGTTACTTTTGAGCCAAAGGTTAATTTGGCCCTTGGTAACTTCATGAGGTTAAAAAAAAAAAAAAAATTTAAAAAAAAGGGGGCCAAAGGCCAATACAGGTGGCATTACTCCTTACGGCCAGCACAAAGCAACGTGACAATATTTGGCTTAGGAAATCTTGCGTGGTAAACAAGTTGAGAGCTTATAAATAGGGACTCCATAGGGTGTATGAGAAACAACGAAGTAGGAAAGAAGCAGCAGGCAACAAAATAGAAAGGCTCGGATAAATAGAGGGAGTGCAAGGAAATAATAACAAAGTAAGTTATATTATACCTTTAGTTATTATAATATGTTTTTTATATTTTTTGAGTCACTATAATATATTTTACGAATGTTTTGGGTTATCATAATTTATTTTATATAATTTATGTTTTATAGTTATATTAAGGTTTTAATTATGTGGATTATTTTCTGACCTCTATTTACTTAAATGGAAACCCATGAATTTGTTTGTTTAAATTTTAGAAAGTATTTGACAAAGATCTTGTAAACAATTATTTTCTGTAAGTACCACCACGGGAGTCCCATGTCTTGGGGGACTTAAATAACCATTGACTCTTGTTTGGCCACTTTGTGGTCCTCTGTTTGTCATGGATCCATTGAGCATTGTTCTAATTGTCATTCCAGTGACTCTTGTTCTGTTCTGTTCTGTACCGTGATTATAGCTATTTACGTAATCTTTGTATTTCAGTTTCTACCACTTAAATGATTTGTTTATTCAACTTCAATTATGTCAATGTTTTAGCTTAAATAACTATTCATGGTTGTTTTGTGCCCCTATACTCACAGTATGATATTTCTTATTCTGCTATGTGCTTATAACTGTTACCCCTTTCAGGTGATGAGATTTAGCAAGATCAAGATGGGGGATAAACCGCAATATTTTCTTTTCTTTTTACTACCTGTATTTTTTATTGGACTCTTACAATAAAATAAAAGCCCAAATGATTATTTTTGTTTTTTTTTAATAAACTTTTAGTACTCAATTATTCTATTTTAATTTATTTAATTTATCTGTTGTGTTACTATTATAATAATTTTAGAATTATTTTATTTTTATCTTGTTGCGACGCCAACCCTTTGGGTACCGGGTTTGGGTCGTGACAACATCATTGATCTATACAATAAAACAATGACTAAATGGATTAAATATTTCATTCATTATATTTTGAAATTCACTAGGTGCATTTTTTTTAATCTAAAAGGCATTACATTCAATTCGTAATGACCAAATGATGTAGTAAAAACAGTTTTGTAACGATCATTAGGGTTAAGTTGGATTTGCCATAATCCATTTTTAAGATCAAATTTACTAAAAATGATTGTTTGATTAAGTCTTTTAATTACATATTTTTTTATTAGGGATTGGATATCTAATCTATTCTAAGATTTTGTTTAATAATTTATAATTAATTACTAATCGTGAAATGACACGTTTAAGTTTAGCATTTTTATTAACGTAGAAAGTTGGACATGACCAGAGAATTTATTTTTACTAATATTCTTATAATAAATTATTATTCTTATTATTGTTGTTGTTGTAAACGTACAATCTTGCTTGTAATTTTTTTCAGCTAGCAAGAAAGAGGAAATTTTATTTTTATCACTATATTTTGTCTTGATTTTCAATTATACCTCAGGCTTTTAATAATTTTAATTTTACGTTTTAACCTTTTGAAATGGTATCATCATATTTGAAATGAAAAAAAGCTACTAAAAAATAATTATATTTTGATCCCAAATTTTAAAAGAATGATACAACCACACCCTCTCTGACCCAAACTACTCCCTTCTCTTCCTCCAATTTTTCCCTCTCTCATCCGCGCTTGCAAACCGTGCCACCGCCACTGCTGCAGCCGCCACCACCACCAACCACCACTACAATCACTCAATTCTCCCAGCAACTTCTCTCAAACCCGAATTCACTCACAGGCATTGTTCGAAATCAGGCATCTGGCTCAAACGTAATTGGGTCGGAAATCAACCCATCTTTGAATCCTTTTTCAATTCTCTTGCCTACTTTACTCTGCTAATTTCTATCACTTTTAATAATTTATACTGATTCATTCTCATGGGTTTCTTATCTACACATTGATTTGATGATGATTTCCTAGTTTGATGATCTCTGTTTGGGTTTTTTCTTTGTAAAAATCACAAAATCATTACTGGGTTCACAGAGAGAGAGAGAGAGAGAGAGAGAGAGAGAGAGAGAGAGATGGCTATAGCTCGGTTTGGTCGACAAGCAAAGCGCTCATATGGGTTCTGCGTAAAGATGACGGCAGTGGCTGTCATGGGTCTCTGTTTCATTTTGATTTGGTCTCTGTTTTCGTGTTCTTCTTCTGTGGTCTCTCAGAGGAGTACTTTTGCAGATATTGCCTAACCTGTGTCTTCCAATGGGAAATTTGTCGATTCTGAGATTCATTCGAACGAACCCAGAAAAGATCAAGTAGATAAAGAACACAAGAAAGCGAAATTGGGGTTTGATTTGAAAGAGAAAGACGAGAAAAGGGTTAATGGGTCTGCATCTAATGTCACTGTTGATGCGCACAAAGATGAGGGAAAAGCAGGAACTGAGAAAAAAGAGGGAGATAATAATCATGGGTCTGTGGGATCTGAAACTAATGAGCTTCAAGAAGAGGAGAGAGAACCAGAAGGTGAATTAGAAGAAAGTGGATTGAGAACGGAAAGAAAATGAGGATTTGGTTGGTGATGCTTAATTAATTCCTACTAATGATGTGGTTGAAGATGGGTCGAAAAGTACAGCGAAGAATCCATATTCTCACTATACGTGGAAAATGTGTAGGAGAGAAGTTCGATAAGAGAGGGTGGCTTTGGATTTCTTTTTTAAAATTTGGATTTAAAATGTATTTTTTTTAATTTTTTTTGTTTTAAATGTGACAACAGAAATAAAATTTAGGAGTAAAATTGAAATTACTTAAAATTTGAAATGTAACTAAAAATCAAGGTAAAATATAGAGGTAAAAATTAGAATACAACCTCTAAAACCTACTCTATGGCACTTTATGTAACAAAAATGCTTCCGACCTCTAAATCTTCATCACTAGACAAGCACTCATGATGTGGTTGTCTACGTGGAAAATTGATGTGAACTCGCCTATTTCTCTCTCTTTCTTATTCATTTCAAATTCATGTTCATAATACATTTGAAGTCTCTCTCTCTCTCTCTCTCTCTCTCTCTCTCTCTCTCTCTCTATTCTTCCTTCTCTTCTCTCCTCTGTTGTGACTCTCCTTGGTGACCTCCTCGACACTGGCGACCCGACAAGCACAACTCTCCAACCCCAACGATGATCGAGGTTGAACGCAGCTTCTACAACCCCAGCGACTCGACGAGCGCAGCTTCTGACGACGAGAGTCACTCACGACGACCAACGACGGCCGAGTCTCTCTCCGTCTTCCCACCGGACTCGCTTCTCTCGACTCTGTGTTTTCTCGACAGATCTATCTGACCTTCTCTCTCTCTCTCTTTATATATATATATGCCTTGATTTGTTGGGATTTTTGTGACTTTTGACTTTGATTTCATTTGTTCTCTTACATTTGCAAGAAATACATTTAAGACAAAAGGTTAGTTGAATTTCTTAAAAACAAATACACAACAAATTGCCTTGAGGTTTGCAGACAGATTTGTTGAACAAAGAAATGAGACAAGCTATTCTTGGTTGAACTTAGTTGAACACAAAGAACTTAGTTGAACACAGTATTAGTTGAACTTAGTTCATCTTTATTGTCTTCAAAAGAGATTTGTTGAACACAGTATTAATTAACATAAACAGTTATCAGACCAAGTTCTTTATTGCAGAAATGAGACAAGCTATTCTTTGAGACAATTAGTCAATTTCTCAGCCTCTATGCCTACGCAATGTTAGTTGCTCACGAAAATTAAAAAGTTAAAGAACATGGAAAAGCAAAAGTTCAATTCCTTCCAAATAATGTCTCTATGAAAACTGCTTAAGATCAGAACAAGAAACAAAAACAATTTACTTTTTTTTTTTTTGTTACTAAGTGCATCTGAAAAGTGGCAATTGTATATTACTAAATTAAACTTGGTGGTGGTGTATGAAAGGAAATTGACTAAAATTTTGCATAATCCTTTGAAATTCAATAGTTTTCATGCCACTTGGTTAAAGATTAAAGATAATGTAACTACACAAATAATAGATATAACATAAATGTTAAAAAGGCACATATGAGACAATTCATGCCATTGGGAAGTTAAGGCACATTTGAGACAATTCATGCCATTGAGTATGTGTATGAGACTTTTTTTTTTTTTTGTTTCCCTGTCAAATAGTTTGGGGAGTTGTTTATTTGCCATATATATATTTCCATATTTTTGAAAGGAGCTGTAGAGCATGTGATGGAGAGAAGTGATGAGGTGAATGTGAAGCTTTGAAAGTGAAAGAAATGAGACCCACTTTGGAATTTTGAAGGAGAATTAACAATTTAGTGTAAGTTTTTTTTTTTTTTTAAACTTTTTGTAGCTTTTTTGTTTTTTTACATTAATTTTCTAATTTTGAAGGAGAATTAACAATTTAGTGTAAGTTTTTAAAAACAAATTCAGATCAATGATGAAGTTTACAAACTTCAATAATTAAATTTTTGCATTTTTTCATGAATCTGTAACTATTTTAAAAGGTTACCATTGATTTGTAATTTGTCCATTGATGTGGAATATGTACCTGCATTGATGTGGAATATGATTCTCTAGCCTTTGTAATCCATTATTTACAAAGTTTCACCCTCATTTTCCCCACATGAAACAAGTGAACAGAACTTGATGAATAATTTTGTCCATTCATCTGGGAAATAACTACCTGTAGAACAATGAATATTAGAATGATAACATTTAAATGATACTAGAAATTGAATCAGATGTCCCATTGCAAATAACCAATCTTGGTAGCCAAGTTTTATATTTTGATCATATGTGACTAGTACTCTAAGGCTCATGATCATACTTTAAATCATCCTTCAAAGCATCGCATCATTAATATATCAAGTCCTCTTTGAATTCAACTGATCATTATTGTTTTTGCTTTATATTCTCCACCAAAGTGTTGGTAATTCAAACTTCATTAGTCAGGCTGCTAGTTATCATGATGGTATTATATCAGATGTTTAATATTCTGCTATTTGAACTGAGTTATTTTGCTTTTGAAGACAGTCCTAAGACTAATACAACCTCAATGAGCTATCAATAGAGCTATCAGTGGCCACTCCTAGCCTTCAAGGAACCACCATTGTTTCTAGCAAGTTAAACAGTCCTAAGACTAATACACTAACTGATTGAGATTTGGCTTCATAATTTTGCAGATGTCAACTTCAAGTGTTAACTGCAGTACATTAGATCAATTGACATATTGCAACAGAAATTGTCCTCAATGTCGGAAAAAAGCAACCATTCGAATTTCGGAGACGGAGCGAAACAAGAATAGGTTATTTTATTGTTGTCATGATTACGGTGGGTTTATTGGATGGTGCTTGCCTACAAATTCACAATATAGGGATGAAGGGCAAGTGGGAATGGACAATACACCAACTGTCACCGAACAACTTCAAAGTATGGGCGATCATCTTCGATTTCAAAGCGAACAACTTCAATTTCAGAATGCGTAGATGCAAAAATTGCAAAGAGACTTAAATAGAAATTCGTGTTGTATTAATGGGATCTTCATCTTGCTTGTAATTGGTGTTATATTAATTATGAAGATGTAATAATTTTTATGCAAGTTAGAAGATGTAATTGGTGTAGTATTAATTATGAAGATTTATTATATATTACAGTTATGGATTGAGAAGTATGAATATGTAATCATGTGGATTGTTTGTTATCGTATTGGAACTTTGAAAGTTATCTGTTTGTCTGTTTAAACACAAATTATGAACACAATTTCTTCACATATTTGGACAGATTTTGGACTGATTTGGAACATAGATTCTGTTTATCTATTTGTCTGGTTAAACATAGATTATTGACAGATTTGGACAGATTTTGAACAAATATTGTTGACAGATTGTGAATACAATTTCATCATACATTCTTGACAGATTTGGATAGATTTTCAACACAGATTCTGTTTATCTATTTCTTTATTTGAACACATGTGCTTGACATATTTGGACAGATTGTTAACACAGATAATTGACAGATTGTAAACACAATTTCTGCACATATTGTTGACAGATTTGGACAGTTTTTCAACACATATTTTTTCACACAGGTTTTTCAAGACAAATTCGAAGACAGGTTTTTTTCACACAATTTTGAAGACAGATTTTTCCACACAGGTTTTTGAAGACAGATTTTTTGAACACTGGTTTTTCACACAGTTTTGAAGACATAATTTTTTCACACAGGTTTTTCAAGACAGATTCAAAGACAGGTTTTTTTTTTACACAGTTTTGAAGACAGATTTTTCGACACAGGTTTTTGAAGATAGATTTGCAGACATAATTTTTGAACAGATTTGTAACAGATTCTTCACACAGATTTGTAACAGATTTGGAACACATTTTTGACACAGATTTTTTGGAACACATTAAATCTGTAACAGATTTGTAACAGACAGAGCACAAATATAACAACATCAATTGGGAACATTAAATATAATAACAAAGTAGGGAACAACAATTTGTTCTCAACCAAAAAATAAAGAAATTGAACAATCCAAAAATACATTAAATAAATTATCCAAAACAAAATAAACTCCAAGTTTAGTCACATAAAAGGCATTACAATTACAAGTTTCCAACTAACGAAAACTACGACCACGGTCATTGCGGTCCATTTGTGCATTCAAGTCAGCAAATGAAGACGGTACGGCTCCATAAATTTGATGCGTAGCAGTCATGGATTGTTGAGTTGTCATAAATCCCGGTATGCCTCCAATACAGTCTGACGGGGTAAGAGATGTGCTGACTCCATCAATTTGAGTTGTGGCATTCATGAAACTTTGTCTTCTCATAATGTCCACACCTGCCGGGGTGAGAGATGTGCCTCCAATAACATTGACCATGTGTCCCTATTCAATTAAAATGAAATGTTAAAACCAGTTTACTAACCATTATTGAAAAACAGTTTGCTCGATGTACACGTACCGGTACACACATACTATTTTCCATGCCAACCATATAAGGATAAAGCTCTCTATGTGCACTACGTTCAGGTTGAGATTGACATTGACCTTTACCTTCACCTCAAAGCACCTTAGTACCCTATATTGATAAAGGTTAATGAATGCCTCAAATGTATGACATGATTACAATAAAATATGAGTTGAATAGAGAGTAATGATACAAAACGGATGGATATGTATGAATATCAATCAATTTACCTTTGATTGTTTTGTTTTCTTTTGCTTGCCTTCAACCGATTGACTATCTGATCTACTTTGGTGACCTTTCTTTTAGTAACTGGACGACCTTTTCGGCAAGCAACCAAAGGACTAAGCAACTTGGTATGACTGATTGCCTTTCTATTAATGCTGCCAATCGGGGAAGATGGGACATTACTAGTAATAGGTGGTACATTACTAGTCGAAGGTGCTACATTACTCCCACCACCTTCATCATCTTTCATCACTTTTTCCTTGATTTCATCCAACGCACGGTCAATAAGTTTTATTTTCCCTTCAGAGTTTCCAGTAAATTGTACAATGCCAATCAATTTTCTGTTCATCTTATCATACACCTTTGCATTGAAATCATCCCCAAAGCCAGTGTATGTGGTTTGTATGCATGTGTACCCTCTATCCAAATCTTTTCTCCATTGTGGTAGAATGTATTTATTTGGAACCTCATTTATGCATCTTGCAATGAGCATAACGAGTGAGTGAGTACACATGATGCCCCTAAATTCAAACAACCGGCACATACATTGCACATCAAATTCTGTTGAATTATAATAGACAACAAAGTCTACATGTTTTATCTTCCCAAAAACTACCACGGCTTCCTTCACAAAATATATACAAATTGAACCCTTTTCTTTGACAAGAAACGGCTGACAATAAACTAGTCTCTTCATCTCTGCTTGAACTTCTTTGAATTTTGTATTGGTGTACGCATCTTGAAATTTTTTCTCAAAACCATACACAGTTAGGCAATCAAAGACTTTGTGCCGAGACTTGAAGTCAGCTTTCTTCTCTTTCTCTACCTTACTTCTCAAGGCATTGTCATATTGTTCAACAAATTGTTTTAATGTAGTCTTTGGGTTGACATATCCATCAAAAAAGGCATTCATGCTCTCACTTCGTTGTGTCATTGACATGCCAGCCCAAAAAATATCTTTGACATAAAAAGGAACCCATCGATGTTGCTTATCATATAACACCCCCAACCATTGATTCTCATAAAGATTGAATTTTGCAATCATCTCTTTCCATTTCATCTCAAATTCATCTTTTGTGAAAGTGTCATACACTGCATTTTGCAAATCCATCTTCATGGCTTCATATTGTGAATAACCTTTCAACTTCTCCGGAATCTTCTTCATGATATGCCATAAACACCATCGATGTCGTGTATTGGGGAAGACTATTTCTATAGCCTTTTGCATAGCTTTTCACTGATTAGTTATTATAGCTTTTGGAGGATGATCTGACATGCAATTTAACCATGATTTGAATAGCCAAACAAATATATCAGTGTCTTCACTAGATAATAGGCCACAACCAAGCAAAATCGACTGTCCATGGTGGTTAACTCCTACAAATGGAGCAAATGGCATATCATATTTATTAGTGAGGTAAGTTATGTCAAATGAAACAACATCTCCAAATTCTTTATAAGCCACCCGACTCATTGCATCCGCCCAAAACAAGTTTCTTATGCGAAAGTCAGTATCAACATCAATCATATAATAGAAACTAGAATTTTGTGCATGCATCCTCAAAAAATATTTTTGAAGTGCATCGGAATCTCCTTCTCCAAGCCTTAACTTTCTAGCTCTATCAATGTAATTTCGTGCATCTCGCTCATCAAATGTTAATGACTCATAACCCCCAGCTTCAACAACCATTGAGTGATAATTTCTAGACACCCCAATTCCTACTTGATCATTAATTTCTAATCTTCTCTTCACAGGAGTAAGAATTTTCTTATTCATTGCAAAATGAAGTGAGTCGGTGGGAATCAAGTCATGATTATGGTCAAGGTTAACCGTGGTTAACATAAATCTCCCATCCTTTTGTAGGCTCGCTCGTACCCTTGCTTTACAATCAATTTTTGTGGAAAGAGATTGCTTTAGAGGGTTTACTTCCAATTTTTTGATTCTCTTCCTCGCTCGAGAACATTCAATCCCAAAGTATCTTAATTCCCCATTATCGCCAAAAACTTGTGTTTTATAAGCTATAGAAAATCCAACATGTTTAGCATATTTGGCGTAAAATGTGTACACTTCTTGCTTTGAGCTAAAAGACATACCCCTCTTAGGTTCCTCAATTTCTTCACTATCAAAAGCTGAAGGATTCTCACCACTATTTGATTGAATCTCCATTTCTGCTCATTCAAATTTTAAACTGCAATCAAAAGACAATTACAGTCAAACATATCAAAATATTCATCAATATGATTAACTATAAATTTATAAATTCATCATTCATCATTCTATATTCTATTTACAGAGTTATAAATTCATCATTCCATATTCTATTTACAGAGTTATAAATTCATCATTCATCATTCCATCATTTATGCTTTGTAGTAGCTTTTCTGAATGTTCTAGTATATGTAAATTTATCAATTCTAGTATAATGGATTCATCACTCACTGATTCAGCACTGATTCAGCACTCACTTCTACATTTATAAATTTATCAATTCATCATTCCATTTTATGTATATATATACATTTTGAGAGCCAAATTCCAATTTATGCTCAAATGTTTATCTGAAATGTTTATACAAAGTATGCTCCAATTCGAGTTTATGTATATATATATATTTTGAGAGCCAAATTCCAATTTATGCTCAAATGTTTATTTGAAATGTTTATACAAAGTATGCTCCAATTCGAGTTTATGTATATATATATATTTTGAGAGCCAAACCTGAGCTAAAATTTCAACTTATCAGAGCCAAATATATATATATATATATATACATATCAATCCAGCATCACTGATTAAAAAAATTACATATATAAATGTATATAGAGGACAACATCACTGATCGATTACATGTTTAGAGTAGAGCATCACTGACCTGGTAATGCTTTCACAGCGACAGAGGGACGAAGATCGGAGACGGAGAAGACGGCGGACGGTGGAGGAGAGGTAGCAGATAGATCTGCAAATGCTTTCAACGCGAGAGAGGGAAGCCTCAGCGGGAGAACAAGACAGAGATGGAGAGGGACACACTGGACGCCGGTCGGTGGATGAGGGACAAGATGCCTTATGGTGGAGGCGACGGATGGCAGAGGAGAGATAGATTTGGAATAGAGTTGCAATACCTTTGTTTTACTGATGTAAGCCTCATTTGCGTGGGATTTCAATTTTTTTTTTCTTAACACAGTGCGTGAAACACACGCACTGTATGTGCAACTATCCTTCATCGTCCCTAGTTGGGTGCCACATGTTTAGAGCTTCTTTTAGAGCCTCTAAATTAGAGGTCTGAATCGGGGCTGTTTATGTAATGATTGTAATTAGGGATGATAACAGACAAATCGGGACAGCTTTTGAGCTCCCCATCCCCAATATTGTAATTAGGGATGGCAACAGACATATCGGGACAACTTTTGAACTCCCCATCCCCAATCCCAAGTTCTGATTTTTTCCCGATCCCTACGGGCCTCAGCTTTTCTTGTTTTGTTAGGAAAAATGGTTGAGAGTACTAAAAGTAGTACTCTAATATTACCACTAATGATGTGGCAGTGAGCCTTTTTTTTTTTTTTTTGTGGCATTTTCAATGCATTAGTGTTATTAGTGGTTTTTTTTTTAGTGGTATGAATCATTGTTGTTTTGTTAGTTAGGTAGTTTTATTTTTATTTATTTATTTTCAAAAAATAATTTATCCATAAATCTTATACGGAGAATGTTAATCCATTTAGCTTAAAATTTTTCTTATGAACTAATTAGTCTTTTTTATTTTAGAAAATTATATATTTTTTGATTTGGTACTATTTGAGTTTAAGTGAATGTCCTTTTGTTATTGATTTTTCTAATTTTCTAATTCGTTTTTGGGGTGAGAATGCAAAGGTGAGGTATGAAAGATTATTTTTTAGAAGATTGGTGGCTGAAATGTTGATTGTCGAGCGTAAAAATTTATATTTCTATTAGTGTGATTTTTTGGTGTTATATTGAAATGCTATATTAGAGTGTTACTTTTAGAAAAAATACACTAAGAAATTTGTGTGTTACATTGATTGGAGTATTACGTTTGAAAAAAATATAATATTTTTTTTTTGGAATATTACGTTATTACATTTGAGAAAAGTACAATAAGAAGTTTTTTAGTATGTTATATTCGAGTATTATGTTTGGAAAAAGCACACTAGGGAGTTTTTATGTGTTATATTGATTGGAGTGCTACGTTTGGAAAAAGTACAATAAGGAGTTTTTTTTTTTTTTTTTTTCTTTTGAGATGTTATGTTGTTACATTTGCAAAAAATACACTAAAGAGTTTTTAAGTGTGTTATATTGAAGTGTTACACTTAGGGTTACGTTTGTGGATAGTACACTAAGGAGTTTTTAAGTGTGTTACATTGGCTCCGTTTGGTAGAGCTGTGGGAAAGTAATTATAGCTTATAGCTTAACAGCTTATAGCTTATAACTGTGAATATAAGTTGATTTTTGACTTATAAATTAAGCTTCTCCTCCTCCACTCAAAGAATACGTTGATTTTTGACTTACAAAAAGCTATAAGCTGTATTGCTAAGCTGAATCAAACACATCAAAATAACTTAAATTAAGCTAAAAGCTGAAATAAGCTGGAAATAAGCCCTACCAAACAAGGCCATTGAAGTGCTATGTTTGAGATTACGTTTGTGGATAGTACACTAAGAAATTTTTTTAGTGTGTTACATTGAAGTGTTAAGTTTAGAAAAAGTACACTAAGGAGCTTTTTAATGTGTTACATTGATTGGAGTGTTACATTTGAGAAAAGTATACTAAGGAGTTTTTTTTAGAATATTACGTTATTACGTTTGACAAAAGTACACTAAGAAATTTTTTAGTGTGATACATTGGAGTGTTATATTTTTAAAGTGTTACGCTTGGAAAAAAATATACTAAGGAGGTTTTTTTTAGGTGTTACGTTTAGTAATTTCAACATTATGACAAAATTCACATTTATCCTTCAACACATGACATATGTGCGTTTATGTTTGGCCCTTTATGTAATTTATACTAAAATAAGATCTTTAGGTCTATAACAAGAAAAAAGAAAAAAGAAAAAAAAGAAAAAAAAGAAAAGAAAGACCAAACAGTCCATAAGATCACTATTTGAAATTTACTGGTTCTTCACTCATTTTTTTTTTAACCTCAAAAATTAATTAATTAACAAGCTTATTTTAAAGGAATTGAATTTATAATCTTCGAACAATCACATAAGTTAGTATGATAAAATTGAAAATTAACTATGCAAAAAACACATTATAAATTACAAGATACTAAAATATGGTAAAATTAAAATTAAAGTTAAAATTAAATAAAAAGGATAAATAATATTTTTCATCTCTATTGTCTAATTGAAATTTTACAATCCATATTGTTTTAATTTGAATAATTGTAATGAAATATAATTTTTATTTTTTTATTTTTTTTATGTAGGTTATTATGAGTTAATTTGCGTGAACCAGATTATATTTCTACAGTCTGAACAAACCTTCTGAAATAGGATTTACCCTGTAGTTCATGGCCGCAAGATTTTTTTACTAATGAGAGAAGTCAAATCTAAAACCTTAAAAGGGACAAACCTCCAAATAATGGGAGCGCACTGAGAGATGATATGATGCTATGATTGAATAAATTGCCTTTCAAATTAAGTACCTTCAGCTTGCTTAAGACATATAATCTTTCAAAACCTGAAAAAAAGAAAAAGAAAGGGGTCCTGTTACAGTGTGCAACCCTTTAAGGGTTGCACACTATATTTAACTTTATTATTGGCCATTGGATTACACAAATATATCCTAACCATTGAATTCTTTAATTTTGGAAAATTAGACACCGGAGCAACCAGTTGACCACTATCTCCAAAAGTATTAACGTATTCTTTCTTCTACTGCTTCTTTTTCTTCTTCCACAATGTGTTCTCTCTCTGTCTGCTTTTGTCTCTCCCTCTCCCTCTGCTGAAAAAGTCCCTCTGTAACAACCCTCATTTCACCCTAGCCATACTTGCATACATTACATGATCTTGTCTTGATATGTTGCTTTTGCAAACCTTGATTTGTCTGGCACATATGTTACTTGCATGGTCTGTTCCTTGTTTGGTGTGTGTTTTAGCCGAGGTCATCTTAAGCCGAGGTCATCTTAAGCCTAGGTCGCTCCTTTGATACTCTTACACCTAGAACCATCTTGAGGTTTCTTTGGTTGACCTCCACTCGCATCCTGACATATTGGCCGAGATGTCATTATCTAGGCCGAGGTGTGCGTCACCAAGGCCGAGATGTGTATTATCTGGGCCGAGATGTTATCCTTGAACCCAAATGATCTTGTTCCTGGACTGGTACGACCTAGACCGAGGTGTGGCACATCTAGGCCGAGATGTGGCACAACTAGGCCAAGTGTTGTCCTTCATAGCCGAGATCATTGAAACCCTACTTGCCGAAGCCTTGTTCTTAGCCGATGTCATCGCCTGCCGGAGTGCCTATGCCATCTTGCTTGTTAAACACACTTTGTCATAGTCTTGTCTTTTCACTCAGTCACCTTTTTGAGGAGAACCAACCCGGTAGTGCCACGTGTCCCAGCTAAGTGTTAAGTTAGCCAGCAGACCTAGAAATGTATCATTTTGCTATATGTCTTTGTTCTTGAGGAGAGAGAGACTCTAGAAGAAGAAGAAGTCTTTAGAGAGAGGAGTAGATCCCAAGCTTGATCCTTAGAGTTCAAACCGTTTGATTCGTGTCTTGAGGTTAGAATCTTGATCTACTCTTGTTGTTCTTATTGTCCATCTAGCTGCATTGCATGATTGAGCATGTTTTGAAAGCCATGCATTGCTTTGAAGTTCAGTTTTAGAAAGAGAATATGATATTCATGTGTTCTTGAGGAAAAGCCATGATTTGATCCAAAAGCTTGCATTAAGATCCATGTTTTTGTGTTTGTTTTCCAAGATCTTCAAGTATGGGTACCCAGGTCCATGTTTTCGAACTCATAGCATGAAAATCCCAGATTTTCGTAATAACAAGTTGTGATTGAGCATTCATATTTTTCATGTTCTTCATGCTCATGTTCTTCAGCAGAGTGAAACCCAGATTTTCCGACTTCATTTCCTTGAATGTGGCCGTCGGGACCACACCTCGGCAAGAAGGTGTGGGACCTCGGCCAAGACCTGGTTGGTGCCCAGCATGTTTCCCGAGATAAGAAACAGTGTTTTGTTTTGATTTGACCTAGTCTTTGAGGAATGCCGAAATCATTTGTATGCATGTGAAGCCTGTTTGAGAGTGCATTCAGTAGACCTTGTCATGTGTTTGTAGGACTTGGACTTGCCTTGAACCCGACGTTTGAAGAGCTAGGTGAGTGGTATTTTTAATAAAGTTATGTTACAATGTTTTGATGAAAGCTTTGTTTTGCTTGTTTTGGAAAAGTATTTGTTAAGCATGAATGACTATCCCTATTTTGTGTATCAAGTGTTAGCTTGGTTTTCACAACTCTTGAAAGTCCGTACGTGCTAGGGGACTATAAGCATTTGTAGCACAACTCTTGAAAGTCCGTACGTGCTAGGGGACTATAAGCATTTGTAGCACAACTCTTGAAAGTCCGTACGTGCTAGGGGACTATAAGCATTTGTAGCACAACCTTTGTTAATGTCATCCCCTGAAACTTGGAAGCCTTGAAAGACTTTGATTGATGAAGCTTGAAAGATTTGTTAGATAAACTTGATTTATTCCATAATTTGTTACAAGCTATGATTATGTATTGTCTTGTTAAGAGATCTCGGATATCAATCATGCAAACCCTTTATTACTTGTACCATTCACTGAGTATCCAAGCTCACCCTCTCTATATATATGTAGGTGATGAGCAGGACGACGGCGACGCCTAGATGTGCTTTGCAACTTGTTTTGGATTCGCATTTTGTAACATCTTGAAGATCATGCTTCTTAGCTTGCATTTCATTGTGTTTTGTATATGATGGCTTGAGAAGCCTTTTGGTCAAGATGTATTTTTGTACTTCATTTTGTTGTATCCAAGTTGTAAAGCTATGTAAAGATGTATGCCATTCCATTTGATTATGCACGGCTCTTATGGACTAATTGGAATTATATATATTACTTCCGCACTTGTAAGCCCCATATTTATACTCTGATTGTGTGTGATCCTTGTAAGTTGGCCTTCGGTAATCTCGGATTACTGGCTATCACGGCACCATTCTACTAGGGGCGGTTTGGGGTCGTGACACCCTCCTTGGACTGATCTCTTCCTCTGCTCCTCTCACTCTCTTCTCTGTCTACTGTGCTCATTCGTCTCTTTTCGTTTGGCTTGACTGGTTGCAGGTTCTAAGTGGCTTTTCGGTTTAAAACCCTAATCTAACCCAGTGAGTGTAACAACCCTCGTCACTGTTTACTGATTACTTGCTGATTACTGCTAAGCCGAGACCGATTATGATTGATAATTGGATTGATTAAAATACTGAACTAACTGACTGAGATTCGAGACTGATTGATTGACTGTGACCGTTTAAATGCATAATCTATCTGTTTGACTGCCAAATTATCTGTTCTTGTCTTATGCATTAAACTGCAAATTGAAGGCCTTATCGGCGGCCAAATCAAAAATTTATTGATGTTCTGTAATCATCATAATTTATGTGATTTTATGGTATATTTATGTAACGACCCTCATACTGTTTACCGATAAACTACTGAATTAACCACTGATTACTGCTAAACTGAGACTGAATCCGATTGATAATAGAATGATTGGAGTACTGAACTGACTGATTGGGATCTGAACCTGATTGACTGACTGTACCTGTTTAAATGCATTTTCTATCCGTTTGATTATTTAATTATCCGTTCATGTTTATGTGTTTAAACTGCTAATTGAAGGCCTTATCGACGGCCGAATCAGAAACTGATTAGTGATTTATGATTATGGGAATTTATGTGATTTTATGGTATAATTATCCGAAAACTGATTAGGTATGATTAAACTGGATTAAATTAAGCTAAGTGAATAGAGTTGCCTTATTTACCAAACTAGCCCTTAGTGGGCCATTACACCAAACATATTTGAGCCTTAGCTTTGCATTCCAAAACATTTCCTCAGCCAAAATTGAGAGCTCCACCGTCCCTAGAGAGAGAGAAAAGGGAGAGAGTTGATTTTCATCACATTTTGCTTGATTGTATGTGGGAATTCAGAGGATTGAAGTATAGAATTTCATATTTAAGCTTCTACACTTGAACTACAAGACTTAGGTAAGGATTTTACCTTCTTAATGTTGTGTTTAAGCTAATTCTTGCATGATTCATGCTTCATTGTAGAGTTAAGTCATGTTTTAAGTTCAAACATGTTGAATTGGAACTCAATTGTTGCATGCATGTACTTATCTTGCATTATTGAGGTTATTCTTCAAAGATTTTCACATGCATGTCCATGTTAATGTTAAGAACCATGATTCCACCTTGTTTTGAAAAGAATGAGCTCAATAGAGCATGTTTTGAAGCCTTAAATTGATTTAAAGTCTTGCATGTTGTGTTTGAGTTTCATTCTTGAAAAATGGTTTGAGATTGGGTTCGAATTAAACACCCTTGGGCTTTGATTTATCAAATTGATCTTTGAAACATGTAATATTAGGTGTTTACAAGTGTTTTCCAAGTTTTTAGCCCAAGAGGATCAAAAATTTGGCTTTTAAACTTGATTTTGAGCTTGGGACTCAAATCTGGAATTTCCAGAATTTGGGCCTACGCTCGAGCGCGCTCGAGCGTACCCTCTGTGATACTGCCCTCCGCTCGAGCGAGAAAAGTTACGTTCAAGCGGGGAATGCGAGCATCCAGTACTTTGCATGTGTTCACAGTCCGCTCGAGCGAGGAAACTCACGCTCGAGCGAGGACTTGTGTCTTACGCTCGAGCGAGGGTCGAGCGTCCATCGAGCGTAAAATTGGAGCATCCAGCATTTTTACTGTAGCACACAGTCCGCTCGAGCGAAGGAATTGACGCTCGAGCGGAGCTCCTTTGTTTGCATGTCCGCTCGAGCGTAGAAAGCCACGCTCGAGCGAGACCCCTGTTTTCAGCAAATTTTGTAAAGTGTTCAAAAGTGCATCTTTGCATCCTCTTTCCATCCTAGGCATTCCTAGGGCATATTTAAGGCATCTTAAAGAGGATATAGATGTAGAACCACACCGAGGCAAATTAGGGATTAAGTTATTATCTTTCCCAACTGTGTAGCTTAGTGTGTGTTCAATCTGTAAACTGTGTAGGGTTGGCTTTCTGAGAAGACGCTCTAGTCATTGTAGCCCAGAACTCTGTGAGTAACAATTGTGTAAAGATATGTTCAAAATGATTATCTTTTGAATACTGAACTGAACTGCTTACTGGACTGATATTGATTACTGAATGAATGTATGTCCTTTATTTCTGAACTGTACTGTGGCATCCATAGCACCTACTGTTTATTGTTACTGTTACAGAGATCTCTGTCGGTTTCCTTGTGGAACCACTACTGTTTACTGACTAATGGCCATCACTACTGTTCGGTCTTTTAAGACCTACTGTTACTGTTATGCTAATTGATGTACCACATATGACTGTTTACTGTACTGAACAACTGATATACTGATTGAACTGAACTATTTTCATTACTGTAAGGACATTCATTCTAAACCCCTTTACGCTTTATGTTATTCACTGGGCTTTAGCTCACTGCTCATATATATATATATGTAGGTGTACAGGCACCGGACCAATGCTAGAGGCGTCGGGGTAGAATTCCAGTTTTGTCAAGCCAACCAATGTGCCTCACTGCGAGGTAGAATCCCAGTTTTGTCATTGAAAATGGTGTTTAATGGAACTACCTTTGGGCTTTGAATTCTCAAATTGATCTTTGAAACATGTTGTACATTGAGTTTTAAAGTGTTTTCCGGAAAATTAGCCCAAAAGGATCGAATTTGATAAATTGAAAGTTGATTTTGATCTTGGAGTTCAAATCTGGAATTTCCAGATTTTGGTCGTCCGCTCGAGCGGAGGAAGTGCCGCTCGAGCGGGGAAATCGAGCTCCCAGCATCTCTCACTGCTTTACAGTCCGCTCGAGCGAGGTATTGTACGCTCGAGCGGAGGCTTGTGTCACACGCTCGAGCGGGGGAGTTTACGCCCGAGCGGGGACCTTTGTTGCATGTCCGCTCGAGCGGGGAAACCTGCGCTCGAGCGGGGAACTGTTTTTCTGAAAATTCTGAAATTGTTTTCTGAGTGCATCTTTGCATCCTCATTCCATTCTAGGCATTCTTAGGCCTATTTTAAGACATTTTAATGAGGATATGGATGTAGAACCACACCGAGGCAAATTAGGGATTAAGTTATTATCTTCCCAACTGTGTAGCTTAGTGTGTGTTCAATCTGTTAACTGTGTAGGGTTGGCTTACCGAGGAGACGCTCTAGCATACTGTAGCCCAGAACTCTGTGAGTAACAATTGTGTAAAGTTATGTTCAAAAATGACTATCTTCTGAACTGTTTACTGAACTGAACTGTTTACCGAGTTGAACTATTTTATGAACTGTTTACTGTTAACTGAATGAATGTATGTCCTATATTCTGAACTGTATTGTGGCATCTTTAGCAACTACTGTTTACTATTACTGCTACTATTACAGAGACCTCTGTCGGTTCCCTCGTTGGAACCACTATTGTTTACTGATTGATGGCCATCAATTTACTGTTCGGTCTTTTAAGACCTACTGTTTACTGTACTGCTACTGTCACGGATATCTCTGGAGCAAAGTGTTGCATAGACCTAAGTGCTACAGTGTGAGCCACCTCTAGAATCTGTGCGAGACACCTCTTGAGTCCATACTGGGCTTTAAGCTAATCTGTGAAATCTGGAGCGAAGTGCTGCACGGACCTAAGTGCTACAGTGTGAGCCACCTCTAGAATCTGTGCGAGACACCTCTTGAGTCCATAAGAACTGTACTGTTACTGTTACTGTTATTGTTACCTTTACTGTTACTGTCACTGCTACTGCTACTGCATTGTTACTGTTACTATTATTGTTACCGTTACTGTTACTGTTACCGCTACTGCACTGTTACTGTACTGTACTGTTACCGTTACTACTACTATACTGACACTATACTGACACTGCTACTACCACCGTACTGTTTTGCTATCGGTTGTGCCACGTACGATTACTATGATTTCTAAATGACTGATATGACATGAAGTATAAGCCACCGACTGTATAACTGATCTACCGAGGCAAACGACTGTTTAAAATACTGAAAGGACATTCTTTCTTAACCCCTTTACGCATTGTGTTATTCACTGGGCTTTAGCTCACTGCTCATATATATATGTAGGTGTACAGGCACCAGACCGCGGCTAGGAGCGTCAGGCAAGCTTTAGTTTCGTCAAGCCAACCACTGTGCCTCACTGCGAGGTTCCGAGCCTTTCAAGCTATGGCTGAGAGGTGTTTTAATCTCCCCGTCTGTCCCTGTATCTGATTGGTATTACTGTATAGACTGACAGCATTGTACTGTACTATTATTAGGGATTAAGTCCCTGTACTGAATGATTGTAAATATTGTGCATACTGTTCTGTACTGAATGTCTATATGTATGAAAAATCTTTTTGCATACAGACTGTCACAGCTCATTGGACATTGTTTATTTACTGTTTTGGCTTCCGCCATGCCCCTATACTCTGTACTACTATATTACTATTAAGCAGGCCTTCGGTAATCTCGGATTACTGGCCGGTTACGGTGCTAAACCCATAGGGGCGGGTTTGGGTCGTGACAGAGTGGTATCAGAGCGATACTTACCACGAGTTATACCGCACACACGTGTCCAAATGAGCTATAGGATGTCCTAGAAAAGAAGTTAGGGCATTGCATGAGCATAAAAAAAAAAGGTGTGTGTGGTTATGACATGAAAATTATATGCTAATGTGATTAATGTGTTTAAGTATGCAACTGTCTATGCTTATGATTACCGTACTGCCTATGTAAACTGAAACGAAACTTATATGCATACTTAAAGAAGTTAAATGGAATAACGTGAAATGTTAATGTTACTACTGACTGTGGAAATCTATAAGAAAGTGAACATGTGAAAGTAAAGGGTCAAGTGACCGTGCCTGAATCAACTGAATATGAACTGATGACACTGATACAGAAACCCAAATAAACTGAAACCACCGGAACTTCTGGGAGGTACTGAACCACTGAAAACTGAGACTTGGGTTTAGAAACTGAGAAAATGTGTGAAGTTTTCTTCGAAAAATGCTTTCCTCAATGCATCCGAGATAAGAAAGTACCTGAGTTTGAACAACTTGAAAGGTGATAAGACTATGCTCGAATATGAGGTAAAATTTACCTAACTAGCTTGATAGGCACCCCACATGATAGATACTAACTACAAAGACTAGAAAAGAACTGAAGGTGGGTGTGACCTAGATATGATTGACTGAATCGACGTTTTACGACCGTCAAAGTGTGTAGATGTCCTGGATAGAGTATAATGTCTGAGATAACGTAGCAGCATTGAAATATCCAAATCAACATCGCCAACTGAATTAGAAAGAATGAAGCAGAAGTAACAGAAAGTGAAAATGACCTCCGTGAATGGAAAATCTCGGGCAATAGCTTTGACCAATGAAGGTCAAAGAAGCAATGTGAACAATGATATACCTATCTGTACTGTATGTGGGAAATACCACTGGGGCGTTGCCGCCACCTATCCGAAACTTGTTTAGACGTGGTCAGGAAGGATATTTGCCTAAATCTTGCCACGAACTCAACTGAACATGAATGAGTCTAACTCTAGACCCTAGTTCCGGAGAATACTCGGAAAACTGAAAAGACTGACGTAGGTATTACCTGAAATAGATGAAACTGCTTGTACGAACGTTTGTGTGGGAATCGTATATTCCGTAATTTGGTATAGACTGAGAACATATTGACTGAACTGATTGAATTACTGGAATTATGAACCATATACTATGAGGACTGTTAGGACTTGTGAACAGCGAGAACTTGCTGAGTTAGGTCCTTGTATCATATTGCAACAACTGAAAGTGAACTGTAGGTATGACCTTTTAAACTGTACTAGAACTGTTGAACATGGGAATACCTTATGATTGACTGTAATTCGAGAAATTTGTACGACTATGATTTGTACTGCACTGTTACGTATCGACGGACATTATTGAATGAACGGACCCTTGAACTCGAATTATACACGCGAACTGTTTGTGTGTGTGAGACTACTGAAACTAAGAACCCATATTGGTTTGTAAAGATGAACTCCCGCTTATGAATTTGTGAACGAATGCCTACATGAAAACTGATTTTGAACTCACACCTGTATATATGTTCCCATGCTTGTAATATTGTTAAGATTGAAAGGAATGGACTGTGAATAATGAATCTTTTGAAATCTACCGTTGATGCGGACTATATGTGCGACACTGTAAAACCTTATGTTAACATTTACCTATGCTATGGAAACTGTTTAGACTTATATACATATCTGCTCACCTTTGCTCGGAATGATTGTTATGTTATTTGTTGATAATTTAACCGTTGGGACTACGACCCTGGAACTGCATGACTGAATAAAGACCCCAAATGATAAACTCTAGCTGTGAATTGTGATTGTGAGAAATTGACATGACTGTTTGATTGAACCTGCGAGCCTATGCTTTAGTGACTGTATGACCGATCTGGAACCCACGTAGGGCAACTCACTATTATGTGTCACCAAGAACCTTGGGTGATGTATTACTGTATACCATATGCTTATATGAAGGAATTATTTGGAAATTGCTATATTGACTGTGATGCTTACCTCTCAATGTGAATAACTGCATGCCTGTGCACTGCCTGTAAACTTATTGGGAGGAACACGTTGTATATGACCTGTACTGCTTTGACATGAATTGTAATGCTATAAGACTCTGATGTCGGTTGACAAATTGTGAAACTACTGATTATGTACCTAAACGGATGGAGTCCGAACTAATGTGCCTCATCTGGAAATGATAGGAATGGAACTGTTATCCGATCTAATTTGATGGAACGGTAGGTTGATGAAACCCTTTGTGTAACTGATAGAATTTCTGTTGGATGCTTGTGCTTTGAACTTTTACTTGAAATGATTGGGCAGAACTTGCATCTGACATGACCTGGTCGAACTTTCATCGAATTGACCTGAGGGAACCCTTATTGAGAAAGCTATTATCAGATTGCTTACAATGTGGAAAAACTAGGTACATGACACGTGATTACTTACCCGATACTACCGTTATGACCATGAACTTGTTTGACTAGGGAATGATTGTTTGGTGATTATTGTACTTCAGAACTGAAGGGGATTTGTTGACAACAGACTAGTTTGATCATAAACCTTGACTGTTTGGAAGTATATGTAATCTGTATGACTGTTTCCGTATTGACACACAGTATGGTCGAATCTGTGAGGACTATAACTGATGAATAGTATATGAATGATTGCTTCAGAACTCCGCCTACTGCTATGGGAGTAATGTACAAATTCGCCTTATGTTGCCGATAACTCCCGAATGAACTGGACTGGCAGTGATGGCTTACCGAATTGAGAACCAAATTGAACTAAGACCGGGTGAACAACTCGGAAGAGAATGAATCGAAACTCTGTAACTTAACGGGGGAAATTACTTATGAAACTGAGACCAGCGCAAATGTATAACCCCGATAAGTACTTGATATAAGTAGCGTGAATACTACTATACTACTACTGTGCAAATGTGTTCACGTTCTATGTCACGAATTAAGTTTTGTTTTCTGAAATGCTATATGCTGTATACTGATTGAGTGTTCAACCTCTGATATGTATTCGTGACTCTTAATATTATGTGATATATGTTAGCTGCCCGGTATCGGAGGTTCCTTATCGAATGTATATCTGTCTGTACTCTGTTATCCGTACCGGAGGCCTCGTCACGGGGGGCTCAGCATCTGTTCTGTTCTGTTCTATTACCCGTTTCGGGATTCCTTTATGGAACTGGTTATTCATAACCATCACGTAACTATATCCGTTCTGTACTGTATTTGTTTTGTACTGTATCTGTTCTGTATCTGCCATGTCTGTATCTATTCTGTATCTGCCCTAGTAGTGCTAGGGAATGCACCATGTATACATAAGTAAGAATTGTGCATCTACGTATGCCGTGGACAAGAATATGAAAATGAACATGTATCTGAATCTGTCATTGACTGAAAATTGAATGTGCATAAGATTCTGTTTTAATATGAGCCCCAATCCTTATACGTGATTTCTGATTCTGTTTCTGTGCATTGCTAAGATTGAGATTGGGCCATGAACTTGTTTATGAATCTGATTATGCTCCTGTTATAGAGTGAAAGTTACTTTTATGCTAAGCATCATCTCTGTTGTCATATGTTAATTCGAGTTTGGAGGACCAAACTCTTTATAAGGAGGGGAGACCGTAACAACCCTCGTCACTGTTTACTGATTACTTACTGATTACTGCTAAACCGAGACCGATTATGATTGATAATTGGATTGATTAAAATACTGAACTGACTGACTGAGATTCGAGACTGATTGATTGACTGTGACCGTTTAAATGCATAATCTATCTGTTTGACTGCCAAATTATCTGTTCTTGTCTTATGCATTAAACTGCAAATTGAAGGCCTTATCGGCGGCCAAATCGAAAATTTATTGATGTTCTGTAATCATCATAATTTATGTGATTTTATGGTATATTTAATTGAAAATCGATTTGGTATGATTAAATTAGATAAAATAAGCTAAATCAAAGAGTTGGCCTTATTTACCGTTTTGCCACCTAGTGGCCCTTTTCATATAAAACATTCTTGAGCCTTTTTCATCCAAACAAAACATTTTGCTCAGCCATTTCTTACTCCCAACCGACCAAGAGAGAGAGGAAGTGAGAGAATTGAGTTCCTTCTTGAGTTTGCTTGGAGAATTGAAGAAATGAAGGATAATTGTCTAATTGAGCTTCTAGTCTTGTGATTGAAGACCTAAGGTAGATCATTGACCTTCTTTATTGTGCATTTGAGTTTATTCTTGCATGATTCATGGGTCTTTAGTAATCTAAGGCATGAATTGGTTCAATAGTGTTGAGTTGAAGCTCATTCCATGCATGCATGCTTGTATTGATAAGTTTGAAGTTGTTTTCATGGCAAATGTCACATGCATGCTCATATTTATGTTTAAGTCCATGATTTCATCTTGTTTTGAAAAGAATTGGCTCATTAGAGCATGAATTTGAGGCTTGAGGGTTGTTGTAGTACATGCATGTTCAATTGGAATCATGTTCATGAAATTGATTTGAAAATGGTGTTTAATGGAACTACCTTTGGGCTTTGATTTCTCAAATTGATCTTTGAAACATGTTGTACATTGAGTTTTAAAGTGTTTTCCGAAAATTAGCCCAAAAGGATCGAATTTGATACATTGAAAGTTGATTTTGATCTTGGAGTTCAAATCTGGAATTTCCAGATTTTGGTCGTCCGCTCGAGCGGAGGAAGTGCCGCTCGAGCGGGGAAATCGAGCTCCCAGCATCTCTCACTGCTTTACAGTCCGCTCGAGCGGGGTATTGTACGCTCGAGCGGAGGCTTGTGTCACACGCTCGAGCGGGGGAGTTTACGCCCGAGCGGGGACCTTTGTTGCATGTCCGCTCGAGCGGGGAAACCTGCGCTCGAGTGGGGAACTGTTTTTCTGAAAATTCTGAAACTGTTTTCTGAGTGCATCTTTGCATCCTCATTCCATTCTAGGCATTCTTAGGCCTAGTTTAAGACATTTAATGAGGATATAGATGTAGAACACACCGAGGCAAATTAGGGATTAAGTTATTATCTTCCCAACTGTGTAGCTTAGTGTGTGTTCAATCTGTTAACTGTGTAGGTTGGCTTACCGAGGAGACGCTCTAGCTTACTGTAGCCCAGAACTCTGTGAGTAACAATTGTGTAAAGATATGTTCAAAAATGATTATCTTCTGAACTGTTTACTGAACTGAACTGTTTACCGAGTTGAACTGTTTTATGAACTGTTTACTGTTAACTGAATGAATGTATGTCCTATATTCTGAACTGTATTGTGGCATCTTTAGCAACTACTGTTTACTATTACTACTACTGTCACAGAGACCTCTGTCGGTTCCCTCGTTGGAACCACTACTGTGTACTGATTGATGACCATCAACTGACTATTCGGTCTTTTAAGACCTACTGTTTACTGTACTGCTACTGTCACAGATATCTCTGGAGCAAAGTGCTGCACAGACCTAAGTGCTACAGTGTGAGCCACCTCTAGAATCTGTGCGAGACACCTCTTGAGTCCATACTGGGCTTTAAGCCAATCTGTGAAATCTGGAGCAAAGTGCTGCACGGACCTAAGTGCTACAGTGTGAGCCACCTCTAGAATCTGTGCGAGACACCTCTTGAGTCCATAAGAACTGTACTGTTACTGTTACTGTTATTGTTACCTTTACTGTTACTGTACTGTTACTGTCACTGCTACTACTACTGCACTGTTACTGTTACTGTTATTGTTACTGTTACTGTTACTGTACTGTTACTGTTACCGCTACTGCACTGTTACTGTACTGTACTGTTACCGTTACTACTACTGTACTGACACTATACTGACATTGTTACTACCACCGTACTGTTTTGCTATCGGTTGTGCCACGTACGATTACTATGATTTCTAAATGACTGATATGACATGAAGTATAAGCCACCGACTGTATAACTGATCTACCGAGGCAAACGACTGTTTAAAATACTGAAAGGACATTCTTTCTTAACCCCTTTACGCATTGTGTTATTCACTGGGCTTTAGCTCACTGCTCATATATATATGTAGGTGTACAGGCACCAGACCGCGGCTAGGAGCGTCAGGCAAGCTTTAGTTTCGTCAAGCCAACCACTGTGCCTCACTGCGAGGTTCCGAGCCTTTCAAGCTATGGCTTAGGGGTGTTTTAATCTCCCCGTCTGTCCCTGTATCTGATTGGTATTACTGTATAGACTGACAGCACTGTACTGTACTATTATTAGGGATTAAGTCCCTGTACTGAATGATTGTAAATATTGTGCATACTGTTCTGTACTGAATGTCTATATGTATGAAAAATCTTTTTGCATACAGACTGTCACAGCTCATTGGACATTGTTTATTTACTGTTCTGGCTTCCGCCATGCCCCTGTACTCTGTACTACTGTATTACTGTTAAGCAGGCCTTCGGTAATCTCGGATTACTGGCCGGTTACGGTGCTAAACCCATAGGGGCGGGTTTGAGTCGTGACAGAGTGGTATCAGAGCGATACTTACCACGAGTTATACCGCACACACGTGTCCAAATGAGCTATAGGATGTCCTAGAAAAGAAGTTAGGGCATTGCATGAGCATAAAAAAAAGGTGTGTGTGTTATGACATGAAAATTATATGCTAATGTGATTAATGTGTTTAAGTATGCAACTGTCTATACTTATGATTACCGTACTGCCTATGTAAACTGAAACGAAACTTATATGCATACTTAAAGAAGTTAAATGGAATAACGTGTAATGTTAATGTTACTACTGACTGTGGAAATCTATTAGAAAATGAACGTGTGAAAGTAAAGGGTCATGTGACCGTGCCTATATCAACTGAATATGAACTGATGACACTGATACAGAAACCCAAATAAACTGAAACCACCGGAACTTCTGGGAGGTACTGAACCACTGAAAACTGAGACTTGGGTTTAGAAACTGAGAAAATGTGTGAAGTTTTCTTCGAAAAATGCTTTCCTCAATGCATCCGAGATAAGAAAGTACCTGAGTTTGAACAACTTGAAAGGTGATAAGACTATGCTCGAATATGAGGTAAAATTTACCTAACTAGCTTGATAGGCACCCCACATGATAGATACTAACTACAAAGACTAGAAAAGAACTGAAGGTGGGTGTGACCTAGATATGATTGACTGAATCGACGTTTTACGACCGTCAAAGTGTGTAGATGTCCTGGATAGAGTATAATGTCTGAGATAACGTAGCAGCATTGAAATATCCAAATCAACATCGCCAACTGAATTAGAAAGAATGAAGCAGAAGTAACAGAAAGTGAAAATGACCTCCGTGAATGGAAAATCTCGGGCAATAGCTTTGACCAATGAAGGTCAAAGAAGCAATGTGAACAATGATATACCTATCTGTACTGTATGTGGGAAATACCACTGGGGCGTTGCCGCCACCTATCCGAAACTTGTTTAGACGTGGTCAGGAAGGATATTTGCCTAAATCTTGCCACGAACTCAACTGAACATGAATGAGTCTAACTCTAGACCCTAGTTCCGGAGAATACTCGGAAAACTGAAAAGACTGACGTAGGTATTACCTGAAATAGATGAAACTGCTTGTACGAACGTTTGTGTGGGAATCGTATATTCCGTAATTTGGTATAGACTGAGAACATATTGACTGAACTGATTGAATTACTGGAATTATGAACCATATACTATGAGGACTGTTAGGACTTGTGAACAGCGAGAACTTGCTGAGTTAGGTCCTTGTATCATATTGCAACAACTGAAAGTGAACTGTAGGTATGACCTTTTAAACTGTACTAGAACTGTTGAACATGGGAATACCTTATGATTGACTGTAATTCGAGAAATTTGTACGACTATGATTTGTACTGCACTGTTACGTATCGACGGACATTATTGAATGAACGGACCCTTGAACTCGAATTATACACGCGAACTGTTTGTGTGTGTGAGACTACTGAAACTAAGAACCCATATTGGTTTGTAAAGATGAACTCCCGCTTATGAATTTGTGAACGAATGCCTACATGAAAACTGATTTTGAACTCACACCTGTATATATGTTCCCATGCTTGTAATATTGTTAAGATTGAAAGGAATGGACTGTGAATAATGAATCTTTTGAAATCTACCGTTGATGCGGACTATATGTGCGACACTGTAAAACCTTATGTTAACATTTACCTATGCTATGGAAACTGTTTAGACTTATATACATATCTGCTCACCTTTGCTCGGAATGATTGTTATGTTATTTGTTGATAATTTAACCGTTGGGACTACGACCCTGGAACTGCATGACTGAATAAAGACCCCAAATGATAAACTCTAGGCTGTGAATTGTGATTGTGAGAAATTGACATGACTGTTTGATTGAACCTGCGAGCCTATGCTTTAGTGACTGTATGACCGATCTGGAACCCACGTAGGGCAACTCACTATTATGTGTCACCAAGAACCTTGGGAGATGTATTACTGTATACCATATGCTTATATGAAGGAATTATTTGGAAATTGCTATATTGACTGTGATGCTTACCTCTCAATGTGAATAACTGCATGCCTGTGCACTGCCTGTAAACTTATTGGGAGGAACACGTTGTATATGACCTGTACTGCTTTGACATGAATTGTAATGCTATAAGACTCTGATGTCGGTTGACAAATTGTGAAACTACTGATTATGTACCTAAACGGATGGAGTCCGAACTAATGTGCCTCATCTGGAAATGATAGGAATGGAACTGTTATCCGATCTAATCTGATGGAACAGTAGGTTGATGAAACCCTTTGTGTAACTGATAGAATTTCTGTTGGATGCTTGTCCTTTGAACTTTTACTTGAAATGATTGGGCAGAACTTGCATCTGACATGACCTGGTCGAACTTTCATCGAATTGACCTGAGGGAACCTTATTGAGAAAGCTATTATCAGATTGCTTACAATGTGGGAAAACTGGGTACATGACACGTGATTACTTACCCGATACTACCGTTATGACCATGAACTTGTTTGACTAGGGAATGATTGTTTGGTGATTACTGTACTTCAGAACTGAAGGGGATCTGTTGACAACAGACTAGTTTGATCATAAACCCTGATTGTTTCCGTATTGACACACAGTATGGTCGAATCTGTGAGGACTGAAACTGATGAATAGTATATGAATGATTGCTTCAGAACTCCGCCTACTGCTATGGGAGTAATGTACAAATTCGCCTTATGTTTCTGATAACTCCCAAATGAACTGGACTGGCAGTGACGGCTTACCGAATTGAGAACCAAATTGAACTAAGACCGGGTGAACAACTCGGAAGAGAATGAATCGAAACTCTGTAACTTAACGGGGGAAATTACTTATGAAACTGAGCCAGCGCAAATCTATAACCCCGATAAGTACTTGATATAAGTAGCGTGAATACTACTATACTACTACTGTGCAATGTGTTCACGTTCTATGTCACGAATTAAGTTGTTTTTCTGAAATGCTATATGCTGTATACTGATTGAGTGTTCAACCTCTGATATGTATTCGTGACTTTTAATATTATGTGATATATGTTAGCTGCCCGGTATCGGAGGTTCCTTATGGAACGTATATCTGTCTGTACTCTGTTATCCGTACCGGAGGCCTCGTCACGGGGGGCTCAGCATCTGTTCTGTTCTGTTCTGTTATGTTACCCGTTTCGGGATTCCTTTATGGAACTGGTTATTCATAACCATCACGTAACTATATCCGTTCTGTACTGTATTTGTTCTGTACTGTATATGTTCTGTATCTGCCATGTCTGTATCTATTCTGTATCTGCCCTAGTAGTGCTAGGGAATGCACCATGTATACATAAGCAAGAATTGTGCATCTACGTATGCCGTGGACAAGAATATGAAAATGAACATGTATCTGAATCTGTCCTTGACTGAAAATTGAATGTGCATAAGATTCTGTTTTAATATGAGCCCCAATCCTTATACGTGATTTCTGATTCTGTTTCTGTGCATTGCTAAGATTGAGATTGGGCCATGAACTTGTTTATGAATCTGATTATGCTCCTGTTATAGAGTGAAAGTTACTTTTATGCTAAGCATCATCTCTGTTGTCATATGTTAATTCGAGTTTGGAGGACCAAACTCTTTATAAGGAGGGGAGACCGTAACAACCCTCGTCACTGTTTACTGATTACTTGCTGATTACTGCTAAGCCGAGACCTATTATGATTGATAATTGGATTGATTAAAATACTGAACTGACTGACTGAGATTCGAGACTGATTGATTGACTGTGACCGTTTAAATGCATAATCTATCTGTTTGACTGCCAAATTATCTGTTCTTGTCTTATGCATTAAACTGCAAATTGAAGGCCTTATCGGCGGCCAAATCGAAAATTTATTGATGTTTTGTAATCATCATAATTTATGTGATTTTATGGTATATTTAATTGAAAATCGATTTGGTACGATTAAATTAGATAAAATAAGCTAAATCAAAGAGTTGGCCTTATTTACCGTTTTGCCACCTAGTGGCCCTTTTCATATAAAAACATTCTTGAGCCTTTTTCATCCAAACAAAACATTTGGCTCAGCCATTTCTTACTCCCAACCGACCAAGAGAGAGAGGAAGTGAGAGAATTGAGTTCCTTCTTGAGTTTTGCTTGGAGAATTGAAGAAATTGAAGGATAATTGTCTAATTGAGCTTCTAGTCTTGTGATTGAAGACCTAAGGTAGATCATTGACCTTCTTTATTGTGCATTTGAGTTTATTCTTGCATGATTCATGGGTCTTTAGTAATCTAAGGCATGAATTGGTTCAATAGTGTTGAGTTGAAGCTCATTCCATGCATGCATGCTTGTATTGATAAGTTTGAAGTTGTTTTCATGGCAAATGTCACATGCATGCTCATATTTATGTTTAAGTCCATGATTTCATCTTGTTTTGAAAAGAATTGGCTCATTAGAGCATGAATTTGAGGCTTGAGGGTTGTTGTAGTACATGCATGTTCAATTGGAATCATGTTCATGAAATTGATTTGAAAATGGTGTTTAATGGAACTACCTTTGGGCTTTGATTTCTCAAATTGATCTTTGAAACATGTTGTACATTGAGTTTTAAAGTGTTTTCCGGAAAATTAGCCCAAAAGGATCGAATTTGATACATTGAAAGTTGATTTTGATCTTGGAGTTCAAATCTGGAATTTCCAGATTTTGGTCGTCCGCTCGAGCGGAGGAAGTGCCGCTTGAGCGGGGAAATCGAGCTCCCAGCATCTCTCACTACTTTACAGTCCGCTCGAGCGAGGTATTGTACGCTCGAGCGGAGGCTTGTGTCACACGCTCGAGCGGGGGAGTTTACGCCCGAGCGGGGACCTTTGTTGCATGTCCGCTCGAGCGGGGAAACCTGCGCTCAAGCGGGGAACTGTTTTTCTGAAAATTCTGAAACTGTTTTCTGAGTGCATCTTTGCATCCTCATTCCATTCTAGGCATTCTTAGGCCTAGTTTAAGACATTTTAATGAGGATATGGATGTAGAACCACACCGAGGCAAATTAGGGATTAAGTTATTATCTTCCCAACTGTGTAGCTTAGTGTGTGTTCAATCTGTTAACTATGTAGAGTTGGCTTATCAAGGAGACGCTCTAGCTTACTGTAGCCCAGAACTCTGTGAGTAACAATTGTGTAAAGATATGTTCAAAAATGATTATCTTCTTAACTGTTTACTGAACTGAACTGTTTACCGAGTTGAACTATTTTATGAACTGTTTACTGTTAACTGAATGAATGTATGTCCTATATTCTGAACTGTATTGTGGCATCTTTAGCAACTACTGTTTACTATTACTGCTACTATTACAGAGACCTCTGTCGGTTCCCTCGTTGGAACCACTACTGTTTACTGATTGATGGCCATCAATTTACTGTTCGGTCTTTTAAGACCTACTGTTTACTGTACTGCTACTGTCACGGATATCTCTGGAGCAAAGTGTTGCATAGACCTAAGTGCTACAGTGTGAGCCACCTCTAGAATCTGTGCGAGACACCTCTTGAGTCCATACTGGGCTTTAAGCCAATCTGTGAAATCTGGAGCAAAGTGCTGCACGGACCTAAATGCTACAGTGTGAGCCACCTCGAGAATCTGTGCGAGACACCCCTTGAGTCCATAAGAACTGTACTGTTACTGTTACTGTTATTGTTACCTTTACTGTTACTGTACTGTTACTGTCACTGCTACTGCTACTGCACTGTTACTGTTATTGTTATTGTTACCGTTACTTTTACTATACTGTTATTGTTACCGCTACTGCACTGTTACTGTACTGTACTGTTACCGTTACTACTGCTGTACTGACACTATACTGACACTGCTACTACCACCGTACTGTTTTGCTATCGGTTGTGCCACGTACGATTACTATGATTTCTAAATGACTGATATGACATGAAGTATAAACCACCGACTGTATAACTGATCTACCGAGGCAAACGACTGTTTAAAATACTGAAAGGACATTCTTTCTTAACCCCTTTACGCATTGTGTTATTCACTGGGCTTTAGCTCACTGCTCATATATATATGTAGGTGTACAGGCACCAGACCGCGGCTAGGAGCGTCAGGCAAGCTTTAGTTTCGTCAAGCCAACCACTATGCCTCACTGTGAGGTTCCGAGCCTTTCAAGCTATGGCTTAGGGGTGTTTTAATCTCCCCGTCTGTCCCTGTATCTGATTGGTATTACTGTATAGACTGACAGCACTGTACTGTACTATTATTAGGGATTAAGTCCTTGTACTGAATGATTATAAATATTGTACATACTGTTCTGTACTGAATGTCTATATGTATGAAAAATCTTTTTGCATACAGACTGTCACAGCTCATTAGACATTGTTTATTTACTGTTCTGGCTTCCGCCATGCCTTTGTACTCTGTACTACTGTATTACTGTTAAGCAGGCCTTCGGTAATCTCGGATTACTGGCCGGTTACGGTGCTAAACCCATAGGGGCGGGTTTGGGTCGTGACAGTGAGCCTCCGTTTTTTTTTGAAGAGCAATCAACAAGGTATGCCTCCCTCTCATTATTTCTGAAACCCTAAACCCTCTTCTAAAACTCTCTTCTTCCCTATTTTTTGGATATTTCTGAAATCCTCCCTCTTCTAAAACTATACTCTCTGATTTTTACCCTATTTTCTGTCTTTAGTGTTCTATCTGAATTTCTATTTCAATCTCTCTTGGCTCACACTGATTCAAAATTTGTACTGAAGCAAGGTTTGTAAGGATTTTGTTCTACTTTGCTATTTATATATTTCAGTTGACATTCGTAATGAAATAATCCATTTTTACATTAATTAATGTAGTATTTTGTAACCATATTGTTGCTTTCATGACTTGTTCTTGAGTTGTTGCAAATATTTCATGAGAATTTTTGGCATTAAAATTATAGGGCTAATTATGCTATTTGAATTTTGATTGCATTTAAGATGTTTGTAAAAATGCCTAGTTCGTTAGCGACTTAAATGAAAGTATTTTGGAACTATATTTTCATTGCATTTGGATGTTAAAAACTTGTGATTGACTTAACATGTTCTCCGAAGATTTATCCCAAAATATATTTAGTGATATTCACATGAAGCAACTATAACTTGTGGTTGGGACCTCCCAATTTGTAAGTGTTTTTGGTAATGTTTAGTACTTGTTGTTCTAGTTGAATTAAATAGCCATCTCAAGTAAATCATTTGTTTGATTGGTTTTTAAAAACACACACACACACACACACACACACACACACACACACACACATATATATAAGCGAACATAGTTCACATACAATAGAAATACTTCTAAAAATGCTAATTGTATCCTTGTTTAAGCATGAGCAATTGACAAGATAATGGAGAAGAGACTCCAGCCAACAAAAAAAGTGTGAAAAGCTAAAAAGAATTGAAGTGTATGATTTTAATTTTAGCTAAAATGCAGTCAACATGAAGCTTATGTTTAATAAAATGAATTTCTTCCGCATACTTTTTTCAAAGTGTATTGATGCTAAGATAATCCATAAATTACTGTCTTCCTCTAAGTGTGGAGGCTTTCCTAGCAACCATGAAAGATTAGTGTCGAACTTTAGGATTGAAGTAGTGGAAAGTGTGAAGAAAAAAAATTTGAATTTTTTTTTTCTTGTTGTTTAGCATGATAAATGATAATGTTGGAAAATGTAAGATTGTTAAATTTTGTGAACAACCCATAGCAACATGATAGGTTGATTTTCAATTTCTTGCAAAATATACATAAATTTTTCTTGCAAAAAATAAAGAATATTTTTTTCACTAGTTTGTCACTTTTGATTTTCGGGTCCTGTTACCATGTGCACCTTATATTTTAATCATTGAATCTCCACAAACTAATTTGAGCCATTGAATAATTTAATGGAAAAAACTTGAAACCTTCTCAACCAGTTGCTGTCTTGACTGAACAGCTCCTCTCTCTCTCTCTTTCTCTCTCTGTTTCTCTTTCTCTCTCCTGCTCTCTCATGTATTGATTGCATTTTTTTTTTAATTTGAAAAATGATTTACAAACATAATTGTTATACAGAATGTCACAAAAGCAATGTCAAAACAATATGCTTGAGAAATCATATCGTTCAATTTTATGTATGAATTTTATATTTACATAGCATTACTCGTTTTATTTTCCAACAATGCCCTTTTTAAAACCTTATCAATGAAAATAACTCTGCAATTCGCAATGCTGATAGTGTTTTGTTTATTTCTTGGTCTAAAACCAAAAATGACCCAAAAATACGAAGACAAATTTTTTTTTTTGAACGAAAATACCAAGACAGTTGGATTCACATAATATGTTCATTCCCCATTTGAAGTCTGCTTTCTATTCTAGGAATTGGAAGAGATTATGGTCTCTTTTTTTAGCCCTAGTTAAAACTTAAAACCTATTTTTCAAAACATGGGGACTTTAACGTAATTGCGGATCTAGTGGAAATTATTGTGGAATATATATTTAAAAAATAATAAATTATCTATTTATATTCAATCTATAGAAAATTTGTACCTCAAAGTAATCTTGGATTGGATTTACATGCAGTTTTACAATATATGATGAAAGTAAATGTGTTACTTCTAGAGCTAAATGATTATATTTGTGTGTGTTTGTGTATCTGGTTTAGATTATATTTGCTCAATGATTTTTAATTCATTTGTCCTTTTTTTTTTCCTCTCTTGTTTATTTATTTTCTTTTGCGTATCAAATGCTAGTTTACTTATGAATTGCACACTATGTACACACACACACACACACACACACACATGCGTATGTTCTAGACTATGTGTTTAATGAGTTGAATTATATGTTTTTTTTAATTTTTTTTTAGTTTTTAGTTTGTAGTTTTTTAAGCAAGCAACAAAAGCCTTTATATGTTGTTGGCATGCTAATGTGTGCCCCTGCAATCAAACTCAAGTTTTGGGTTGGTCAATACCTTTTGACAACCTTACTAATAGAAAAAAGGGCAAGATGCTCTAGGAATCTATCTTACTAATAATAATAACCAAGGGCCTTTTATATGCCAGGCCAGTGTAAAGCTACAACTTACAGTAGGCCTTACCTTCTATGAAATACAATTTCATGCACTTTGTACCCCTTTTCTTTGACCTAAGTTTCACCTTGTTTTTAGTTTCAATTGTGACAATCAAAAGTTTACATAGTTTCGGTCAAGTTTCAATGTCAATCCTCTATCAAATATCTCCCATCAACTTTGACAGGGTGTAAGCATATGAGTGGATAACACTTTCACCCTCAAGTTTCACTTTAGTGTTTAATGAGTTGATTTATATTGTAAAGTAGCTCAAATTGTTAGAAGTCATGTTATTGGGTTTACTTGTCTATATTCTGCTCTGATCTCTTTTAAATTGTATTATTCTGGTCATAATTTCTTGAACTAGTAAATTGTTTAGTTGAGTTGTTATTTAATTGGATCCTCGACTTGAAATTTTTGTTGAGTTGGTCTATTTGAATAGGAAACAAAACAGAACAAACTGAAAAGACTAAAATGCTTTGTTTAAGAAAATTACTCATTTTAATGTTGTCTTGTGAACTTTTTTTAGAGCTTTATTTGGTATGGATCAGACAATTATTTGCTATGTTTGATGAGGTAGTTAGTAATGGTGGTTTCTAGGTTTCGTTCTATGTATCCATTGTTGAACTTTTTAAAGGCATACATAACGTTGTAATTATTGAAGTTATTGCTACTTGGTATTTTTTGTTTGTTTCTTTGAGATTCATATGTTTATGGAATTGCAAGCAATGGCATATCGAGTTTGTCTTAGTCTCTTGCCTACTAGTGAGGGTAGTTGGATTACTGTTGCAAGGGCATTGAGGTATTTTTCTCTGATTATTTTATAGTCCGTACCTCTTGATGACTTTTTCATTCCTAGTGCCTTAATATTACACATTTCTATGCCATGTTACTTTTTTGGGTTTAAACTTCTTTCACAAAGTGTTCAACTGACCACTGAAATTTGAATTTCATTCAATGTATGTGTTTTATCCTCCCAAAACTACTCTGTTATTAGCCTAACAACTTTGCCTTTGTAGGGGGACCTGTTATTGTTTATTTGGGCATTCTCTTTTTTCTCTCAAGTATCATCACCAATCTCATCTAGGTAAATCACAGGTTTTGAATTTGATACATCTATCTGTGTTTGGTATAAATTGACATAGGATGAGTTTGGTAGTAGGTAGTAGGTGGTACTCCTGAAGCTTTCAAGGATTTATGCTGTATTTATATAATCTACTTTGCATATTTTTGTCAAGAAGGATTCATGTTCTAAATATGTTAAGGTAGGATATATGAAAGTCTCTCTCTCCCTCACTCTCTTGCTTTAGGATACATGTCTCTCTTTTCACTAGATTCTCTAAATGTGCCTTTGTTCATAGTCACAAGGAATTGTCTAAACTATCTCTTTTTTATGGTAAGTGTTTTTTACCCTTAAGAATAGTACATGTGGTTTTGTGTTTTTATCAACTTGTAATGTGATGTACTTCAAGAATGACATCATATGTTTTGTTCTTAAACCTGCATTGATTTTTCTACTTTCACCATATGCTTAAAAGTATTGAGGGTTCATTTGGGAATTGGCTATTTTAGTTGGCTTTTTGACTTTTTATGAAAAGACTTGCAAAAAAATAGATAGAAGAGTTGACTTTTTGGTAATGGCTTGTTGACTATTTTCTCTCTTTCCAAACAACCTGACTTGTGAATGTATTTTGCTTCTTGAATATAGGAAGCTTGCAAATATTTTTGAAGATTATAATAGTTAAAAGGGTGCTGTTTAAGTGTGCAACCCCTTTAAGGTTGCACACTGTATGCAGCTTAATTATTAGCCCTTAGATTACAAAGAATTGATCAAGACCATTGAATTGTTTAATGGTAAAAGATTAAAAACCTGGGCAACCGGTTAACACTTCTATTTCCATCCCACTTCCCTCACTCTCTCTATTTCGTCTTTCTATCTTCTTCTCTTCCTGTGTAACCCTTGATCTCCATTAACAAGAAGAAGCCTCAGTTGGGTTCCATTGTTAAATCTCTGTATAACCCTTGATTTCCAGCAACAACGGAACTGCAAGCCTCTGTTGGGTTCCATCGTTGAAGTGAAGGCGTTCTCTTCAACTAGATATCAGGTATGGAGCTCTCTCTCTCTCTCTCTCTCTCTCTCTCTCTCTCTCTCTCTTACTTTGCCCTTTTTACCTCAGCGATTTTCCCTCAACCAAACCCTCATCCTAACTTTAACCCCTCTACGATTCGCTCAACCCGAGACCCCTCCATCTGCAACAATAACCTCTCTTTCTTTCTTAATTGATTTATGGGGAAGCCCCCTCTCTCTCTCAATCGATTTTTGGCATGCGCTAACTGCCTCTTTCTTTTCATGATCGATCGATTTCTCCATCTCCTTCACATTTCTAAAATCAATTCTATTTATGCTTCTTGTAGCCATAGTTTTATTTTTTAAGTTACTTGTAGATTATGTGGTGTTTTAATAATTCACACACATGCACACTTGCATTGCAAGTTCCTTTTCTTTTTTCTTTTTTTGCTTTCTGTTAAATTTATGGTTTTAGGTATGTTTTGTTTTATTAGAAAATTGCATAATTTGGACTTGTGTAGTTGTCTTGGTGCTTGATTTCAATTCATATTCTGTAGATAATATATGGTTCCGGGTGCTGTTTGAATTTACCATTTTGCCTATGAAATTATGCTCTTGTGGGTGCCATTTCTGTCAAATAAAGCTAACTAGCATTATTGATTGGACTAAACAGAGATAAAACTCAACTCAACATTTATATATCAAATTGAAGATCAATTTTTGTGTAATTAGTTTTAACTACTTTAGTGTTGTGTTTTTTAGTTGATCGCTTATGAATATGATTGTTAAAGCCCTTCTGATTGAAGCAATTAAGAATTTGTGTGTGTTTGAGAATTTCGGTTGTTCATTATATGCTATTATTTTTGTGATTAGATCAAGTAGTTAGAGTTGTTCTAGCAGTGACTCTGGTTCTTCTTCAACAGGTAAATGGTATTTGTTTTGTTTTCATCTTTATATTCAACTGTAATTCAACTTCCATTATCGGGTTACTGATTGATTGTGAAATACATTTATTAATTGAATCTGATACTCCACTCGCAGATTCCAATAGTGATAGTTCCTCTGCTAGGCATTGAGTGGATTCAATTAAGGACTTGATATCATGCTTACTCCCCTTGGCATTCAATTTAAGTTAGTGCATTTCCTTAATTTTCTAAACCCATTACAGTCACCCATTTACATTATTTTATATATAAAATATAATAGACTGAACTGAACAAACATGAGATGTTATAATGTTAGGAATTATGTGTCCTTTTTGTTCTTTGAGTGATTATGTTGAATTTTTGTGTTAGTTATTCGTAAAATTCAACCTATGATGCTATGATGTTGAACTTGAGTGATCGTTTCCTCATGAATTTTTTGATACAATATTAGATGATGATTCTCATATGGCTGGGTTTTAGATGATGATATATATATAAATTTCTGGATTTCCTTAATTCATCCTATTACTTTAGCACATTTATTGCTTGATGAAAGCCCATCTCTTGTATGTAAGCTAATTGACATATCTTTAATTTTTGCAAATTAGGAAAAAAAAAACTGTGTGTTTGTCATGAATGGATAATGATGCTCGATCGAAGCATGAACTGTTAGATTTTTATAAGTACTCCAAAAACTCAATAGATTTATAGAATACTCAAAATGAACTTGAATTGAATGGGCATGTTTGGTTTGAATCTCGAAACATGCTTTTGGAGAAAAAATTCCAAAAACATGTTTGGTTGAATTTTTTTAAAAAAAGATTCAAAAATCACTTTTCTCTCTATGACACATCAATCATCACTTTTTTTTTTCAAAGTTTCTAAACTCTCCAGAAAATTATTTTTGAAATAACATCTCAAAACACAAACCAAACAAGGCCGATGTATGCCATAGCTCTTGATGGAAGTTACTCCTTGAGTTTAATGTAGTTCAGGCTTTTGTTTATTTTCAATAACATGCGTGCTGTTTTGTTATTCTCCATGTGATATAGTTATGAGCATTATCAATTCCTTTTTTCTACATGAACATTTTGATGAATTTTAGCATTTTAGCATTGTTCATATTTTAACTACCTTTGATGTTTGCTCTAAGTTTATATTGCAAGACTTCCTATTCTTGACCAAAACAATGTAGACAGATTTTCATGGCAGTGCTCATTCTGTGATTTTTCAGATTTGGGAGATCAAGTACTAGTGTTGGAGAACTCAAACTTATCTTATCGGTATTTCTTCAACCATGAAGTCTAGTACTCGTCTTGACTCTGCCATTTTTTAGTTCATGCCCACTCAAACCAGGTAATTTCTCTTAACTTAATTAATAAACTTTGTCCATTTTCCCCCCCAATGTTCTTCACTGCTTCATGACTAAATCAGTTTTTTGTTTGCCAAGAGATCCGATTCATGGCAGGTTGATTTATAGAATTTGAATCCATGCGATACAATTTTGTTCTGAATGTATTGATTTAGTACAATTGGAGTCAATGCTTGTTCAGCCATTGACTCAAAGTTCTATAGAAACTTGGATTATATGTAGTTTAGTTTGATTTCACATTTCACCTATGTAGACACCCCCTTTTTTGACCGCCCTTTAAGACTTGGATGTTCTTGCAGGTACATTCGATGACGAGTCTGATTGCTCGCCAAGCGCTCGGAGTCCTCAGCGGGACACCACAGGTTTGAGCATTCCAAACCTTGCATCCATTTTGTCTCATCTTTGGACCATGTCGGGTTCTTCTCAGCTTGAAGTTGTTGATGCCCTGCCGGCCATCCTTGAAGGCTGCCAGCCATGGCTTTTGGCCTGCCGGCCATTGAAGTGCCTTGCTGGCCATCAATGAAGCCTTGCCGGCCATCACTGATGGTCGGCCGACCATCAGTGTTTCTTGCAGATATGTTGTGATATTTTGTGCCAGCTGTTTGCACAGGTTCATACATCTTCCAACACGTGTGTGGCTGGATCTTTGTGAGGAAAATTTGTGTTTTCTATATATAGGACCCCTCTCTTTCTTATGTGGGGGTTAGAAAAATTGAAGTCAAAAATTTCTCTCTCTCTCTCTCTCTCTCTTACAATTTTGTGCCTTGAGGCTTGTTTTCTTTACACTTTTACATACACTACCTTGATCAAAGTTACTTCTCTTTGAGCTGAGGTTCCTTGAGACTTGATTTGAGCTCTAGCAAGTGGTTTTAGCAAGGATTTGTGCCTAGAATTGCTCTTTGCTTCAAGAGGTAGTTTACTTGCTTTGTTCACTTGTTTAGCATACTTGTTTTCTCATCTTTTTAAATTGTTTTGAGGCTGGTTTTGAACTAAAAAAACTTTTGTTTTTATGACCTGAAAATGGTGGTTTGAAGCCTTTTTTCGTTAAGGGGTGGTTAATCCTTCTTGCTTGTTAGTTTGCTAAGCTTTTGTGCCTTTATTCAACACTTTCAAACCAAATTTTTTGAGCCTTTTAACCATTGAATTTTAGAGTATTTTCAGTGGCAAAAAACACATTTTGAAGTCCGAAATTGGAGGGGTTAGCCTCCCCTACTTGTGTCTTGTTTGCATGCCTAGATAGCTTTATGTTTTAGCCTATTAATTTAGCTTGTTTTAGCTTAAGTCCAACATGTTTTTGCCTTTGTTTTGGCCTGCTCTAGCTCTGTTTTGGGGTGTTTAAGTCATTTGAGCCGTGCATGGCATGGTTGTAGTGTTAATTCCTTCACAAGCTTAGTGTTTTAAGGCTTTAACTATTATTGGTGTGAGTTGGTTGCATGTTTTTAGTGCTTTTATCACTTAATTTCAGCACCTAAATCTCTGCAATCCCCCTCAATTCTTCACTTTTTGATTTTCTTTGAAAGTGTTTTTAAACCACTTGTTTGCCTAAGTATGCAATGGAGGTGCTGCACCTAATGATTTAATCCCTTAGGGGGTTCATTACCAACAGTGTAAGGCCTCTTTCATGCCTAAAGCAAGTTGTGGTTTGAACCATCTTTCCATTAGAGGACACTTACCAGTGGACAATTGATTAAAGAATGATTTGGTAATTAAAATGAGTAAACAAAAATGACAAGTAAAAGAGGCAAGATAAACATGTCTTTATGTTGCATTGCATGTGTTCAAACCCGACGTTAGTTTGAACACAGGGAAAATGGGACATTTCATACTCAAAAGTGATCAAAAGTGCCATTTTCCTTGGTCCCCATTGCTCTTGATCATGCATGATAGGGCGGTGGTCTTGTTGGTCATATTTGTGCATTTATCGAAATTGTACAACTTGGATCTTTGGCTATCATGCAATGAAATTGCTTGATTGGTGGTTTTGGATCCAAATGTGTCACTCCTTTGAGGTTTTCAGATGATAAGGAGGGACATAGTACAAACATACCCTTGGAAAAGCCCCCCTTTTTGCTCTGTTTGTGCTCTGTTGCAGTATGGTGATCCAATGCATCAGTGGCTGGCAGTGCCTCATCAATGGCCGGGAAGGCTTCATTTCTGGCAGGCAGATGGCCGGCAGCAGCCATCCATGGCCGGTAGGCCACTGATGTAAGCCTCAGCAAGTATTTGGTAAGGTGGAGCAGAAAGGTTCTAGAAATGTACAACCCTACATGCAGAGACTTTCGAGAGCAAAACGGAGGGCTTTTCGATCGAGAATCAAGTATGTGTATCTTCCACTTCCCGAGGTGGAGTAGTGGCAGTATAGTTTAGTTTCTTACATTCTTAGTTCACATACATTTGTGTTATAAATTAATTAATTAGTTTGCTAGTTAGTTAAGTGTTGTAATAATCAGTAATTAGTTTGCTAGTTCTTCATTCAATTTGTAACGCTTAGTCTAATTAGCTTAATTAGATTAGCTGCTTAGGTTAGATTAGCTTATCTCTTATTCAATTGGACCCTCCTTCGCGAGGGCATAATGTTGTAATAAGTGTGCGTGTGTATGTGTATGTTTTCCAAGCCCACGTCTTTCTTCCGTTTATTTAATCACTTTTGATGGTTAGATTAGGGTCATATTTCAATTAGCATACCTTATGCTTGCATCCATTCATCTCGTATTTCATGCACCGAGGCTTGGCACATCATTCAAACTGCATTACAAATTCAATAATTCTTTGAATATGTGTTTAATAGCATGTTATCAAATCAATCCATATGCCATATTAGTAGCCGAGCCTATTAATTGCCTTATCGCATGTGTTGCATTAGACACTTAACATAGTTAGGATCATGCATCATTCTAACTAGTTTTCTGTTTTGGCTTGGAGTACTAGGTGAGTTTTTAGCTTTAGCATACTTGCATGAGTGTAAGTGATTGCCATGATTAGCATGCTTGTCACGAGGCTATGTGCTTAAATGCTAAACTGTATGAATGCCTGTGGATGAAAGCTTGTTGTTTGAATTGGAACGATTCAACAAATGTAAGTTTTAAGCCCACTTTGTTGAATGGCAAATCATGTTTCAAGCCCACTATGTTTGGTGGCAAAACCGCATCTTTAAGCCCACTTGAGGTGGAAAATTCAAACCATTTTCGCAAACAAACATGAGTTGAATTGTTCCAAATTGAGCAAACTACTCTATACTTGTATGTGCGCATTACATAGCAATGCTAGTTCAATAACCAGAACAAGAGCACATAACGTTTATAAAAAATCATATTATGATTAGTAGAGGCTGATCTTCGATCGGGTGAGCGGGGGTGCTTAATTCATGACCTTCCCCCCTCGTATCTAAGTTCCCGAGTTGAGGCAACTTTGGTGATGATGGACACATCGCCTTTGGCACGAGTCAGGGTTTCCTAAATTTTCCCAAAAACAAAAAATATTTAGGTGGCGACTCTGTATCTGGCAAAGCAGTTCAATTTTGGCATTATTCGATTTAAAATCAATTTTCCAAAAAGATTGGCCGGATTTGGACTCTTTGGTGTTTATCAGTTTCACATTGCACTTGTGAGACTAGATTCAGAACTGTGGGAGTCCGAACTATGAGGCCTTTTTTTTCAAACCTTTCCGAAAGAGGGGAGGGGGGGCGCGGAAAAAAGGGGAGCCACAACCTATCTATTCACATTGTGTGAGATGTGGTTTTGCATCATCTATTTTGGTAAATTCCATTGATTTTTAGAGAATTGTATTGTGGTAACTAATACAATGGTTGCACATGAGGCTGCAGCTACGGCTACTATTAATTCATTTTTTTCTTTGGTTGACCTCTATGTCTATCTTGATTTATTAGTGCAGAAATTTGTCCTAATTTCCAAAGGATTTACACTCTAACCTGTATCCTAATTAATATGCTATATACTTATTAGAGTTCTATAACCCCTCATGTGTAATTGTAATTATTTCACATTTTCCCATCAGTTTGTAACATGGTGCCCTTTCTTATATACTATTTTCCCAACACCTCATTAACTCTTTTGCAAATAAGAACTTGATAAAGTATTTTAGTAATGGTAAAAAAGAACCCAAAGTATTTTTATAATTGCAAAAATATCCTATCTTTTAACAATTTTTAACTCTATTTTCAGGTTCTCTGGAAGCATATCTCCATAATTGGGCCATTTTGAGAAGAAAAAAAAAGGAAAAGAAAGTAAGGAGAAGTAAGTTCCCTTTTATTCTACTTGCCATGTTGCTTAAGATTTTATAGATTATTTGAAATGATTTCTTCTTTCCTCGTGTCATTGTAGTTTTATGTATAATTTTGAGCCATTTTCAATCTTGTTTTTGGGTTCCCAACCAAAATTGATTATATTTATATAATACGTCCTAAGATTTATATAGAACAATGAAATCTTTAATTAAATATACTTTTTTAGGCAGCCTTCTCACAGTTTCTGGGTTGTGAGGTCTTCCTTTTGTTGCCTCTGTATCCATTACAAATAAGCTGCCGTACTCTATTAGGATCCTTCTTGAATCAGCAATTCGTTAAATTTATTAAATTGGTGCTGAAGCTGGTTTAGATGCTCATCTAAGTATTGGTCCTCATGTTTGTGCTAAATGGAACTATTGGTAAAGCTTATAAAATTTTGTTCTAATCTATTGTATAGTATACAAACCAACAATTTATCAGTGAACTTTGCTTTATAGACTCTGTCTTTGAACAGTGTGTTTCCTCTTTGGTTGCATTTCATACCTAGAATTCAGTTTTGAACTGATAATGAACCATTCAAGGTATTCCCTCTCACTTTGTCTTGCTATTAAATTTTAAATTGATGGCCTAAATATGCTCATTGTACTTTTGTTTTAGGCGGAAATGAAGCAATTTACAGCCAAGATTGTGGACATGATGAAGCAAGAAAACTTTATACATGCCAAGGCGGACCCATTTTCTTATCCGAGGTTAGTTCCTTAGTTTTTATGTAGATTTTCCATATATATGCAAGCATTGTGTAATTGTGGGTGCTGTGTAATTATGGGTGCATCATTTTATTTCACATTTTTACTTTGACAAAAAGTATGTCACTTTAACTTTCTCTTTGAGTCTCAAATGATTTATTGATGTTGTTTTCCTTTTCATGAATTATCGAGTATTGTTATTGATGCAGTTTTAGGTTTCTCGGAATAATATCTAATGGATGCAATTTATCTTTACTAGGAGTGCTATTTTTTTTTTATTTTTAAAAATTATTCTTGCACTGCAATGTTTGTTGGTCCTTCAGATCTTATTTCTACTAGTCACATTTAACATTTGATCTCAGATTTTCAAGTTTTTTTTATCACGGTTAAAAACTATGATGGAAAAATTGCAATCACACCTTCATTCATCACAGTTCGTGTTAGAAAAAACTTAGATTGGCCATTGGTCCTTTCTCCGTTGGCCTAATTGTATTGTCAAAATGTATAAAATGACTGGGCTTTGGAAGAGAAGTGTGGTCCGTTGGGATTGTTAGAATGTGTCAATCATGATTTGTTGCAACCATATCCTATTCTTCATGAGAAGCTGGGTAAGAAATTCTAAAATTCTTGTAAGGATTCAAACATTGGCTATATGTGATGTAATGACCGGTTACGTCGTGTGTCTTTTTCACTCATTGTTCTCTTTGAGTTTGTTGTGTTCGGAGTTTTTTCTCAAAATTTTTGTTCTTGTTTACTCTGGTGTTGAGTTTCACTTGTTTCGGAGGGTACGAGGTAGGTCTGGGGTGTCAGGGGTTGAGTCGAGGAAAATTTTGGGTTTAAGGATCGGGGCCGCACATGCGGGAAACAGGGAAAATTTTGGGTTGCCCACTGCATAAAAGGCAGGTGCGGGAGGGGGTACGTGAGAGTACTGTTAGAAAAAATAGTACCAAACTATCGAGAAAATATAATTTAAAAATATGCAAACGATTTTTGGACAAAACTAAAACTAAAATAAATCGATATAATAACGTGATAAAACTATAAATAGATAAAACTTGATCGAGTTGAGTATGTGACACTCTCTCCTTAAGACAGATTCGTCCTCCCACCGGTGCTTAGGATTCAATGGACATCTATCTCCCAGGATACAACGATCAATGTCTTGCACTAGCAGCACTACTATTGCAAGCCTAGCGAACTTTGCTGTGCATGAACTCTCTTTATAGGAAAATTACACTAAAGAAATATGAAGAATAAATACAAAGTGAAGAAGTATGGCAATTCACTATCCAAAATGAAGTGAGGGAGATGGAATATAAAGACATCTATGTGACTCTTTAGAAAGGTTGTGATCCTTTAAAAGGACACACCCTTTCATCTCAAGAGACACAACCATTGGAGTAAATTTAAATTCAAATTTTCCAATAATCGCCCACATGAATGAAACTTACGGAAAGGACATGCAACAACATGCAGACAAAGAGAGAGTACATTATGGAAATATCCTGTATCGGGATAGGTAGCTTTCGGCTTTGAACCTTCCCTAGTGAAAGCCTATCGGACTTACTAACTAATCAGTAGATGTGATGCCTTGAACTGTTTAGCCGTTTGTGTAAGCCAAGACAATAGAATTCACATAGAATATCTTCAAACACAGCTTAGTTCTCACAGTTGTGCCCGTTTTGGTCTTGGGCAAGTCCTGGTGTTTCTTGAGTGCTTTAGAGAATTTAGCCTTATCAATTCTCATAGAAGCGGCCCCTTCACACTCATATAGGTGATCCTTATTTCGAGTCTCATAAATATTTCTCTTGAAAGATACCCCTCTAGAATTTCCAAGATATAAGTAATCATTAAAAGCATAGCTTACCCTAAGTTCCCTGCATACAACACATGTTGTAGATATCACTCTCATCATAGGAATGGATAGGAGTTAGATCCCTTTAGTGATTTCTGGCGAGCCACACATAACTTAGTTGTCCCTTTGAACTTAGTTCTAGGGATCTCCATTCATCTAAGTTGGGTTACCATTATGATGAATCTGATGTAATAGGCTTTAATCACATTCCCCTCAATAAACTTTCCCTCATTTGCTCTCTGGTCAAACTTTTTATTTAGCGGCCGCTATTTTTCCGTTTGACCTTCTCAGTTAGATATTATTGAGTAGTTAGTGAATCCATTATATTATCCTTGGACAATATTCACAACTAAAAGCAAATGTCATACGGTGTTAAGTCTTTGATTACAACGAGACTTATCGTTACTCTATGTCAGTCCTATTTAAATAATAAACATAGAGTTGTTCCTTAGGAGTTAATGAAACCATTGTTGCTTCTACTCCAACTTTGTCTTATATAAAGAATTGAGATTTTTTGTGGACCTATTATCGGAACCGTTACTTTGGTAAAATCCTCCAAGCACCCCCACATTTTAAGCATTCTAAGGAAACTTAATTCCTCTTGTTGATGTATAAGTATACAAAATATTAATACACCCCCATAATTCTGAGATGAATCAGAATATATCATTAATTGGTGTGCTTGAACTAAATAACAAGATGTAAATTGTTTTGTGAATATAATCACAATACTAATTTGTCTAAAAACAATTAGACTTCATAACTTGCTTTTGTAGTACAAAGAAGAAATGACTAAAACCGGTTGTGGCCACAACACTTTGTCAAATAATATTTCTTTAGCCATGATTAATTTCTTTTTGTTTACTGCAACCCTTAATTCCAATCTCAACATGGAATATAAATATCACTGAATAAATACATTTACATCTTATTTGTCTTATCCAGTATTGGTGACTACTGAAAAATCTAGAAACCCTAGATGTTGATTTGTGATTATGTACCAATTTTAAGCAGAATATAACAATCCCAATCAAACAATAAAAGACAAATCGACACAATGATTTTACGTGGAAAAATCACAATTGGATACCTCAAACTGTGATTAAAAAACCACGGGTAACAGCCACAAAACAATCCACTAAGAAGATTTAAAGGAATTACACAGGTATACTCTCAATTACCTAGCGAATCCACGCCTAATTGAACCAACCTCTATGTGCCTCTTCCAACCCTGTCTTCACCTCGGAATTGTCTTTACGATGAGCCACTCCAGAATCCACCGAAACTTCAGGCTCGAATTCTTCAGAATCCACCGAAGAACAACTCTCTCTCTCTCTTGTACATAACAAACAAAACCTTTATGTACTCTCTTTAAACCATGAGTTGAATACTCAATAAAACATCAAAGAAAACTAACAAAATATCCCCAGATATAAACCTTAAGAACCAAAAAGAAGATCTGGAGGAATTAATTTAGTTTTGGGAGAAAACCAACTACTTATAGAAAACAAAAGTAATCCTAGTTTTAAAAGAAAACCAACTTCTTAAAGAAAACAAAAGTAATCCTAGTTTTGAAAGAAAACCAACTTCTTATAGAAATCCTTGTCAATCGGGATTGCCAAGAATAAAACCTAACAATCTCCCCTTTTGGCAATGCCGTGACAAAACACACCTAACAAAAAAAAATCCTAATCACCCCAACCCATTACAGCCAACAAAAACAAACTTCTTTCTCAAGAGCCAACAAAAACAAACTTCTTTCTCAAAGTCATGATCTGCAAAACAACTATTAGTGCCACAATCTCCAAAACAACTATTAGTCCCACAAGAGTATATAAAAAAGCAATAAACATATGACAAGATTATCTTAAAGCATTTGAAGCATGAGATGGAAAACATGAATATATGCGACTTGGAGATTTTAAGAACATGTAGCATGAAAACACGAACAACACTTTTTTGTCACGAATTGACAAAGGAAGCTCAATCAACTAAAGCAAGATTAAAAACCACACAAACAGAAAAATATGAACAAGAAGAAACCGACAAAAATTAATATGGTGGAGCAGACAAGGAATTTCAGATTAGTTCCTTAATACACACAAGACTATCCAAGAAGCACAATTACTTGAAAACACAATGTGCACAGCCTGTAGAAGATTCCTCATAAAGGAAAGTGATGCAATATGTGACAAGCATAGATCCAATGAAAAAAGTGTGTGTGTGACTCTTGGAGTTCAACAAACACTAGATTCAATCATAGTAGTGATCTGAAAGTTGGACCTCCGACAAGAGAATCTAAGCATAACTAAGGAAAGTCAAACCACTAGGAATCAAGGGGTATTTGGTGAGTAAAGGCGGAGGCTGCCCCTCAATCAATGAATCCTTTATTTTTTCCCTTTTTTTTTTTCACATCTTTTTCTTTTCTTTTCTTTTCTTTCTTTTGCACATCTTTTTTTTTTTTTTTTCTTTTGCATATTTTTTCTTTCTTTTGCACATTCATTGGCGGCTGACACGCTCAAGAGTATGGAAACCGAACCAGAGAAGCACGGATATAATAAGGATGGCCTGGTTGGTGACTCTGAGGTAACCTTTTCCTCATGCCTGGACTACAAAGAACAGAGGGGAAAACCGTGGAGATGCAAAAAGATGGAAGGTGGTTTAAGAGACTCAACATCACCCAAGATATGCTAGTATAGGTCAAGTCCTCTAGAAAAGCAAAAGATACAATGCCAGAAGTCCATAGAGAAAAATGGCTAAGGCGGAAGACTCTGATATTTGCTAATCCAAGAGTGTGTACAGAATGAGACATACTAATCAAAGAACACACACTCCAAAATGAGTAATGACCACAGAAAGCACACACATAGTAACATGTAATGGATATTCTCATCAATTCCAATATGCACTAAGGACTACTCAAAAAATTTCAAGCTTGCAAAACCATACTAAGAAAATCTTTTTTCATTTTTTTTCTTTTTCTAAACAAAGCAAGATAGAAAACGAACATGCACACATTAAAAGACTCAAAAAGAAACACACATAAACCCAAAAACTAAAATAAACAAATTAACACAAGTCAAGTTTTTTACCCAAACCACTTTAGTATGAACAAAGTTGTGAGAATTGCAGTTCTTGGGTGGTGTCTTGACGTTGTGGTTCCCTTCCCTTTCAATGAGAACCCGTCTCGACTTGGTTTCCAGCTCCCTATTTCTAGGTCTAGGCAAATGCAAACTCGCTTCATGTTTCGTCTCAAGCACATCAAAATAGCAAGGTATATTATGACCCTTAACCTCATTACGACCAATGAAATGTCTCCTATCCCACGAGATGTTGGAATTTCTTCCATCTCTATGAGACACTCTTCCATGCAACTTATAACAATAAGGGCGAATATGACCATACATACCACAGTGATGACAAATAAAAACAGAGTGTACCTTCTTTTCTTTAACCTTACCAACTCTAGGAAGTTTGAGAAGTCCATCCTCATGTTGAATTTTTTGTTCTCCCTTTCCTTGAGTTCTTGTTTCATGAGATGTGGATGCAACCTGTTTTTGCTCTTCCTTACCACCAAAGCCAATGCCACTCTTGTCAGAACAAATTTGTTGAGACCCAATGATATTGTCCAAAGTCTTTGATCCTCTGTTCCAAAGACCAATGGTAGCCATGACACACTTGAGTTATTCCTCTTTCTTGATCATTAGTTCTTCCAAAGCAACTTGAGACATCTTGAGAGTTTCAATTTTTTCTTCATATGTTGCATAGATTTGTTGTAGCTCGTTCCTCTCTGTCTCACAAGTCAAGAGTTTTGCACAAAGAGCTTGTCGATCATTAGCTATCTTGATGGCATCAATCCTAGCCTCGGAAATCTCCTCCTTTAGTTTGACATTCTCACTTTCACATGCTGTGAGTTTCATAGTGAGTTTGTCATTCAATTTGGATAACTTAAGAGATTCCTTATACAACTTTTCATAAGCTTGCTCAAGCTCTTCATCATCACTTCCCGAGGATTCATCATCAGTGGTATTCTCAACCGGGCTCTTCAGATACTCTGTTTGTCTTTCAGTTTCAAAAGCTGCCATGAAAGCAAGGAATTGTTTATGTCCCTCATCACCTTGATCTTCATTGTCACTTTCATCTTTATCAGATTCTAATTCATCATCCCAAGTGATAGCGAGGGCTTTTTTCTTCCTCAACCGAGTGGGGCATTCTTGAGCAAAGTGGCCAAATCCTTGGCATTCATAGCATTGGAGTCTTTCAGAGTTCCCTTGTATCTTTCCTTTCTCCTTCTTGGCTATATAATTAATTTTGAGTTTATCTTTGCCTTTAGATTTATGAGTATGAGTAGATTCCAAAAGATTAGGATTCTTTTTCAAAAAAGATTTTTTAAATTGTTTAATAAAAGCAGCCGTAATCTTGGAATCTAACTCATAATCCTCATCAAAATCCTCTCCAACTCTATGAGCACTACTAAAAGCAATATTTTTTTGTTTCTTTTTGAAATTCCTATGTGCTTCATAAGTTTGGAGATTTCCAACCAACTGATCCAGCTTGAGGTTGTCAACATCTTGAGCCTCCTCAATAGCCGTAACTTTTGGTTGGAACCGATCGGGCAAGGATCTCAAAATTTTTCCCACAACTTTAGATTCTGGTATTTTTTCATCTAAATTGAAGCTGGAATTTACAATGTCACTCAACTTCGCATAAAATTCATCAAAGGTCTCACTATCTTTCATTGAAAGGTTTTCGAAACTAGATGTGAACCTTTGAAGTTTTGAACGTTTAACAGAAGGAGTGCCCTCATGAATAGTTTGTAAGATATCCCAAGCCTCTTTTGCGACTTCACAACTCTTCAGGTGTGACAGCGCAAAAGAGAGAATTGATAGCTTTGCTATTCCGGCTACTATTTTGGTAATCAATTGTGTCCCAGTTATCAATTGGTTTGGGGAAAGTTACTCCATTAATGGTAATCGTTGGTTCAGTCCACCCATACATGACAGATTGCTAAACTATTTCATCAATAGATTTTAAAAATGATCTCATCCGAGCTTTCCAAAATGAATAATTGGATCCGTCAAGTAGGGGTGGTCGAACCATAGAATTTCCCTCACGAATTGAATCCATTATCACAAATCAAACAAGATCTCGTTCTAAAAGAATTTTTTTTTTAAAAAAAATTGAACGACCTGCTCTGATACCAATTGAAAAATCTAGAAACCCTAGATGTTGATTTGTGATTATGTACCAATTTGAAGCAGAATATAACAATCCCAATCAAACAATAAAAGACAAATCGACACAACGATTTTACGTGCAAAAATCACAATTGGACACCTCCAACTGTGATTAAAAAACCACGGGTAATAGCCACAAAACAATCCACTAAAAAGATTTAAAGGAATTACACAGGTATACTCTCAATTACGTAGCGAATCCACGCCTAATTGAACCAACCTCTATGTGCCTCTTCCAACCCCATCTTCACCTCAGAATTGTCTTTATGATGAGCCACTCCAGAATCCACCGAAGCTTCAGGCTCGAATTCTTCAGAATCCACCGAAGAACAACTCTCTCTCTCTCTCTCTCTCTCTCTCTCTTGTATATAACAAACAAAACCTTTATGTACTCTCTTTAAACCATAAGTTGAATACTCAATAAAACATCAAAGAAAACTAACAAAATATCCCCAGATATAAACCTTAAGAACCAAAAAGAAGATCTGGAGGAATTAATTTACTTTTGGGAGAAAACCAACTACTTATAGAAAACAAAAGTAATCCTAGTTTTGAAAGAAAACCAACTTCTTAAAGAAAACAAAAGTAATCCTAGTTCTGAAAGAAAACCAACTTCTTATAGAAATCCTTGTCAACCGGGATTGCCAAGAATAAAACCTAACAACTACGTCGACAATTACCAAAGTGTCTTTCAGCCATGAAATATTTTAACTTATAATATTTCATTACGGAGTTATCAATCACCACACCAATTTTAGTCTTTATTCCAAAGAATAATTAGAATTCCTCTTATGTAAAAACACATAAGTTCACATTTTTATCAATACTTTGATAAATAATTAACATCCATTTATAATATATCAATACTTTGATAAATAATTGACATCCATTTATAATACACCACATACCAAATTGATATTAATGACATCATAAATTGATTGTCAACTCTACAACATATGTAGACATGGAATCTCTACAACATATGTAGACATGGAATCTCTTTTGCCCCACATTTGTGATAATACATAAATTAGCACAAACAACATGATTCATTCCCAGACAAGTGTCACTGCCACAACTAATAATTCATTTTTGATGAATATTTGGGACAAAGAAAATTGAATTATCTTTTCTCATTCAAAAGATAAATGCCCACATTAATATTATGGTTCATGGTTAAACAAATTCTACTATACAAGTAAAATAATGATTGATGACAATTTATGTCACAAACTCAAAGTTACTTTAAAAATATCTTTCAACTTGATTATTAACTAACTAATAATCAACATAAAAGATTCTTCAATCTACTTCCACTTAAATGGAATGATACCACTATTTCAATCATCAAGTTTAAACTTTTCTGGTGTTAACGATTGTTAATACTACTGTCACAATCAAACAAAAAGATTATTTACACATGAAATATACTTTTCGAAATAATACCCCACAAGAGATCCATTGGTATGTCATCATCACAATTACAAATTAATTAAAAATTTCACAAACTTTCAAATAAAATTTAATTTAAATCCCAGACAAAGCACTGGAAATAAATCAGTCAAAAACTAACACATCACATTTTTCTTTTCCCATAAAAGATTTCATGGCAACATATGACACTCTAAGGCTCATTGCAAATTAATTAGAATTACTACAAATTAAAATGCACATGTAAATGACATCAAATTACATTAAAAAAAAATTTCCCTAGTATATAACATATACTCTATATTTTCTCAATTTTCAAGAATTTACAAACCAAAAATCATACCAAATTTTAGTAATTAAAATCATATCTTGATTTTAAAAAACACATTTTGGAAAACTTCCACAAAATATTTGTCAAGTATTTGTGCCTTTCCTTAAAAGGAACTTGAGATACTAACTTATAAACAAATATCCATAATTGAAATTCTAACAATTATAAAAATTTAAATACATAATATTCCTCAAATAAAAGTTAATCATGGTCATACCCAATCAAAATTCTTTGGGGTATTTGGCTTCACCATAACAAAGCCCTCTTTGAACACCTAGTGGAGGATCCAAACTAGGCTGTATGTGCAATTAAAAATTTAAAATGGAATTGCAGCAAACAAATTGTGAACTTGAAGCAACTACGTAAAACTAGTGCTAATGATAATGTATTATTGAAGTCATTTTTTGCTTTTTTTTTTTTTAATTTCAAACAGTGCGTTGTTTATATATATATATATATATATATTTTTAAAAATTTCTAATAGAGCACTGAGCGTTCCATGCCCACTCTACACAGGTTTATTATAGATGGTGGTTTGAAAAGAGCACAATCACCTACACTAATATTGTGACCATCCTTACAGAAGGAATCGAGCGTAGATGGTGAAGAATCACCGGTTACACTCCTCATCTGCGCGAGGGGACCGACCACATGTGCCGACTCCATTTCCGAATTTCACCTCTTCCAAACAACAACAACAAAAACCTTACAAATCACCAAAACCCAGATCGCCTCCAAAATATAAAACAATTGTAGACAAGGAATCTCTACAACATATGTAGACATGGAATCTCTCTTTAGACAATATGCACAACAGAAAGCAAATGTCATACGGTGTTAAGTCTTTGATTACATCGAGACTTATCGTTACTCTATGTCAGTCCCATTTAAATAATAAACATAGAGTTGTTCCTTAGGAGTTAATGAAACCATTGTTGCTTCTACTCCAACTTTGTCTTATATAAAGAATTGAGATTTTTTGTGGACCTATTATCGGAACCGTTACTTTGGTAAAATCCTCCAAGCACCCCCACATTTTAAGCATTCTAAGGAAACTTAATTCCTCTTGTTGATGTATAAGTATACAAAATATTAATACACCTCCACAATTCTGAGATGAATCAGAATATATCATTAATTGGTGTGCTTGAACTAAATAACAAGATGTAAATTGTTTTGTGAATATAATCACAATACTAATTTGTCTAAAAACAATTAGACTTCATAACTTGCTTTTGCAGTACAAAGAAGAAATGACTAAAACCGGTTGTGGCCGCAACACTTTGTCAAATAACATTTCTTTAGCCATGATTAATTTCTTTTTGTTTACTGCAACCCTTAACTCCAATCTCAACATGGAATATAAATATCACTGAATAAATACATTTACATCTTATTTGTCTTATCTAGTATTGGTGACTACGTTGACAATTACCAAAGTGTCTTTCAGCCATGAAGTATTTTAACTTATAATATTTTATTACGGAGTTATCAGTCACCACACCAATTTTAGTCTTTATTCCAAAGAATAATTAGAATTCCTCTTATGTAAAAACACATAAGTTCACATTTTTATCAATACGTTGATAAATAGTTAACATCCATTTATAATATATCAATACTTTGATAAATAATTGACATCCATTTATAATACACCGCATACCAAATTGATATTAATGACATCATAAATTGATTGTCAACTCTACAACATATGTAGACATGGAATCTCTCTTAAGAATAAAATGCAAAGTGAAGAAAAAATGATGAATTCTCTCTTCAAATTGAAGTGAGGGAGATGGAATATAAAGACATCTATGTGACTCTTTAGAAAGGTTGTGATCCTTTAAAAGGACACACCCTTTCATCTCAAGAGACACAACCATTGGAGTAAATTTAAATTCAAATTTTCCAACAAGTGCCGCACGCGCGGGGGATCAGTGCCGCACGTGCGTGAACCACGCTCTGCACCCGTGGGAGTGAGTGCCGCATGTGCGAGAAACGCTGAGTCCAAAAATTTTATTTTTCTTCCTTCCTTGGGCTGAGTGTATATCATTTTATATACCTCTCTCTCTTTCTCTCTCTCTCTGAAAACCCTTTTCTCCTCCTTCTCTCTATATTTCCTACATCAACACCCACTAAGTCTTTGATTTCTCCAAATCCATAAACATTTTAACCCTAGTTCCTTGATTAAAGTTGGAGAGCTAAGCTAGGGCTTCATTGTGTGCTGTGAAGATCGGGTTTCGTCACCGTTGATTTTGGGGCTTTCATCTCTTTTCCCTCCAAGAACTTGAGGTAGAGAATTTCTTTGAGTTATATAGATTGAAAATTCTAGAAACCCTCTAGATGTTGATTTGTGATTATGTAACAATTTTAAACAGAATATAACAATCCCAATCAAACAATCAAGAGAAAGAGACACAATGATTTTTACGTGGAAAAACCACAATTGGACACCTCCAACTGTGATACAAAAACCACGGGCAACTGCCACAAGACAATCCACTAAGAAGAATTAAAGGAATTACACAGGTATACTCTCAATTATCTAGCGAATCCACAACACGCCTAATTGAACCAACCTCTATGTGCCTCTTCCAACCCCATTTTCACCACGGAATTGTCTTTCTGATGAGCCACTCCGGATTCCACCAAAGCTTCAGGCTCGAATTCTTCAGAATCCACAACTGAAGAACAACTCTCTCTTTTGTGTATAACAAACAAACCTTTGATGTACTCTCTTTAAACCATGAGTTGAATACTCAATAAAAACATCAAAGAAAACTTAACAAAATATCTCCAGATATAACCCTTAAGAACCAAAAAGAAGATCTGGAGAGATTCAATGAATGAATCAATGAATAGCCTAGATTTGGAAGAAGCCCAACTATTTATAGAAAACCAAAGCAATCCTAGTTGGGAAAGAAAACCAACTTCTTGCAGAACTCCAAAGTAATCCTGTTTTTGAAGGAAACCAACTTCTTAAAGAACTCTTGTTACAACCTTGGTTTTGATCCATGGAATTTGACAACAAAAGGTCCTAACATATATGTTTTTACAAGATTATATTGATTTGGAACTCTTCTGAGTAGTATAGGAACTTGTTTTTGGTTTATGTGTTGTGAAGATTTCAAAATGGGTTTTATCTCTTGTTTTTCTTTCCATACTAGAGAACTTGACTATATTATGGAAATGGGGGCTTTGGGAAAAGATTTCTTGCGAAAAATGAAGAAATGTTGGGTTTTGGGCAAAAACCTAGGAATTTGGGACTTTGTGAAAGATGTTGGAAATATGTGGGTATTTTTATATCATCATGTTAAAATAAAAGAATGATTGGAAACTTTCTTGCTTTTACTTGGCAAAGGGTAAATTTCTTTTTTGGAATATGACAATTGGGGATTTTGGGAGGTTATTGCCCAAAATGTAGTATAGCCATGAAATGGATAAACTATTGAGGATTGTAAGAAGTATGAGATTGTTGGCTAATCATTGAAAAACTTAGATAAATCTATGGCTATGATGAGGAATAGCTTCAAAAAGGGAAAATGAGTGTTGTGATTATTATGGGAACCTTGCATGGAATAATTGAAAAATGGGAATTTGACCACAAATGGAACATTTGTGTGGAAGTTTGGTGAATGGAAGGATATTGCATCGCATGGTTAATTCTTGCATTGCATGGATAATAATTGCATTAACATTTCAATACTTCATTTGTTATAAATATTGAATTGGGATTTGAATTCTTGCATTGAGAATGAAATAGTGTAAAAATGAAAAATGAGATTTGTTGAAATCTTTTGGGGTAAATACGTTGGTAAGTCCGGATAGGAGGTGTAGATGAAACTGATTAAGTTGGCCTGAGTGTCCAGGGTAAAAGACCGAAAACAAACGCGGAGGAGGTACCACTTCCCTTCCGGTTAGCAACCGGTAAAGTGGGGTTTTGGTAGTGCTAGTTATGCCTACTTGCAGACACCAACCTAGGGATTACCTGAGTCATATTTACCGTCCCTTTGAATTAATTGTAAATTTTAGAATTGTTGAGATTTCAAGTTATCATTGTGCATGGTGGTTTTCAAAAGATGTAAATGTAATTCTTCTTTTAAAGGGCATAGCATGGCATGTGCATTTCATATTGGCAATCTTCTATAAATGTATATACTTTGTTAAGAGTTCTCTACTGGGCTTTATGCTCACCCCTATGGGATTTTGGTGCAGGAAAGGACATGGTGATCCCGCCAAGTTAGGGTGTGGGCGTATATGTTGGGAGCATAGGACTCTTGTTTTTGTTGTGATATACTTTTGTTAGCCAAGGGCTATAACTGTTTGGGTTCAAGATGACCATTTTGTGTAACTGGGCCTAAGCCTTGGAATTTGTAAGCCCCTTGAGGGCATTTTATTTACTTTCAAATTTGATGTTCTACATGCTATAGATTCATGTAAGTGATTTCATTGAATGTATAATTCGCATGTGGGACTATTTTGTATAAACCTTATTGATTAACGATGTAAAGGTTGAGGAATTGCATCCTTTCTTATAACGAACGTTGATGGTAGTATGCATAAGATGTTTTAAATTTTTTAGGGCGTTACATGTGTGTTGGCTTCTCAATCTTGGAATATCTATATTTTCTTCTGGTGTTGAAAATTTTGGTTTGTTGTGTAGTTGATTATGTTGCCCATATAAAATTCACTACTCTGCTAATGCCAAATGGGTTAGATTGCATTACATCCCATCCTCTATAGGAGCTCCAACCTACTAAAACAATAGATGACCCTGAAATTAAAGCCTGGTTAGCTTTGGACAAAAAAACAAAGAAGAAAGGTGGAGGGAAGAAGAAGAAAGGTATGCTAGCATTATATCCCAAAAAGGCTGATCATAAACTTTGGAACAACTCATTTAAGCATGCAAATCGAATTGTACTACTACGCACTTAGAGGCCCATCCTAATCGTTCGTGTTCGCAGGTAAGAAAGGTGACAAGGTTGAGGCATCTGCAGAAGCCAAGCCTATGGATGCTATAACAAATGCTGCTGCCTCTCAAGAATTAGAAAATTTAAATTTTTATTTGAATTTTCCTTTTTCTTAATTTAATTTTCGCTGTAAGTTTGTATTTGTTTGGTTATTGACTACATTCCAGTGGTCATTAGATGTTGAATCCTAATTGGGTTTTCCTCAAATGTGTCTGTTGCATGGACACTGGGGCAGACACTTTTTGTATCCCTTTTTTTTTTTTTTGTGATGAATAGGTAAAGTTTTATTGACAATTGAATTTTTATCTTGTTGATTGAGTTTTTCATATATTTGAATGAAAATAGAATTCTGCCGGAGATATAATTGTTATTTTTCACAAAATAATACAATAGTAGTTTTTAAGTATTAAAAAGAATTCATTTTATTCACAAAAAATGCAAAGGAAATGTGACAAATGTAATTTGCAACAACTATGTCAACACTAAAAAATAATTAGATTTTATACAGAATATTAGCTTTCAATTATGAGTTGGAATGATAAATAGACAAATAGTTACATAATTGATTATGTAATCACTTATAAAACACTTAGTTGGACTTAGTTTTACGAATGGTATGTGCAAAATTGATTGGCTTGTAAATTTGGATTGTGGCTTGTATGCATAATCCGGTTCAATTGCCAAAGTCAATTTCAACCAAGACTTGTGGCTTGTATGCATAATCAGTTGCATAATCAATTGGCATAAAAAGATATTATATAGTGTTGGCATTCTTGCCTTGGCCTAATGCAGTCTCAACCAATTTTTAAAGAGATTAACTAATATCAAAACAAAGCCTTACACTTAATTGGTGAGGACATTAGCTGTAGAATAACACAAAATACATTAACAAATACAAACAAGATTATCAAAACCCATGTAGCTATTTAGAATACCAACCAAAAAAAAAAAAAAATTGAAAAAAAGAAGGGTCAAAACTCATTTTGAACGAATCATAAACATTGTCAATACGATACAACTAGTTATAGGGAAACTATTGCCAAGAATCACAACTCATTCCAAAAGCTCATCATTGAGGAGTCTTGAAGTTAATTTGCGAAGACATGGTACTCATGCAAATGTAACGAATTATAAACATTGTCAATATGATACAACTGGTTATAGGGAAACTATTGCCAAGAATCACAACCCATTCTAGAAGCTCATCATTGAAGAGTCTTGAAGTTAATTTGCAAAGACATGGTACTCATGAAAAATTAGATTTACAAATCTAAGAAACCACATGCAGTTTGTGCTTATTTAATGCCCAATTTGATGTCGGTGAGCTTCTTCTAATGCTCCTTCAACAACCTCTTATATTCATAATCTCTGATCTTCTTGCACACCATTTCTCTTCATCTTGTTTTCACAAAGCCCACAATGATTAAAAATCTAAATTGTTGTTTGATATGTTTTGATCACTTTGTCAAATGTAAATTCCTCAACACAAATCAACCAGACACATTCAAGTATTCTAAGTTTTTTTCAAGGTAAATGTTCTGAGTTTTTCTAATTATTGGAACTTGGGGCCACTGTGGAAGACTCAACAATGCAATGAATTGTTTTTTTTTTTTTTTTTTTTTTATGTTGGAACTATAGTCTTCATTCATTTTCTTCAAAAAAATAAGTAATTCATTATAGACTTCCAATAACTTTTATTCACTCCATTCACTATACACATAACAATGACATATATATAACTACCACTTTCCCTTTCATCTTGTTTTCCTTTGAAAATCTAAATCAAAGACATTCATTTGATAAGAAAAAAAAATAACAAAACAAAGTTTTGGTCACTCATCACTATTACTCATTTTTTAACTAAATAAAAGAAATGTCAGGAAAAAAAATTCAAATGAGAAAAAATAAAACAAAGCAAAAATAAAGAGTCAATAAATGAGACAAAAAGGGAAAATAAATGAATAAAACACATGGGTCAAAAGTGGAGTTTTGACCCACTTATCGATGTATAAGATAAGTGGTCCATCTTATCTTAAAATAACTATGACACATGAGGCCAAGTGCTGTAAAAACTTCAAATCGTGGTTTGAAATCCACTGAGACTTATGAGCTTTGAAAGTGGACTATTGAGAAGCTAATGTGTAGGAAATTTTGGTACAAAGGTCTTTTATGTTTTCAAACTAGTCAAAGTGCCTCAAAGGCTCTTGAAAGGTCCATATAATAGTCAAATTAGTTAGTTGAAATAACAAAATTTGAATTGCTGATATGGTCAAAAACTGATATCAAATAATGTTACAGGCCCTTCCAGAAAATAAATTGGATGGGTATAGCCCCAACCATAATTGTGTAACCTAACTGAGTAAGACATGCTTTGAGGCTAAAAACAAGTCCTATTCTATTCTGCCTATGTGTAACGCCCCCAAAATAATACAGTAAAGATAACTTATATGCGGAATAAATATGAGAAACAACATACTTTCATACATCAGAGTTTACTGTTTAACAAATGATTAAATGCCATGTAGGCTTACATCTTTCCAAATCATTGCTTGGTTACACAAATTGAGTCTCGCTCATTACATCTTAAACCCTTGGCTTTACAAATAACAAACATACACACATAAAGCATAAATAAGAAACTCTTGTTTCCCGAGAGTCCATTCATGCTATTTCCTTGGAGGTAACACCTCACCTGCACTTGAAAATGATATTCCCGTATAGGGTGAGCCAACAGCCCAGTGGAGATAATCTATCACAATATATGAGGTTTAGCAAAGTTATAAGTACCATGTACATAAACGATACCGATACTAAAACATCCACAAGGCCTGCATATTCATATGCCTCTAAGACCTAATCTCATTTCCATTTTCCTTCCATTCATTCCCACTTCATATATGTTACTAAATTCATGGGTTAAACTCATTTTCTTTCAACAACCAAAATGAGACTACAACTCAATGGTTTCCAATTATGCAAAACACACATAAACACTTCAAATCTTGCCATTTTATGGATATTTCGTCCGAAGGAATCGGCACCCATTTATATATGAAATTTCGGGTCTTTCACCCAGGACACTCTGGCCAACTTGCTTTCAATAGAGTCCATCCCCTTTCTCCTCCCAAACAAATATACATATGCAATGTATTTATAAACCTAATCATATATGGAGTACATCTGTAGACGCGCCTTGAGGACTCTCGAGAAAATCTCGTTTGTTCTCTAGCTACTACAGTTCGGACTCAATGTCACAGTTCTGAATCTAATCTCGTAAAGTGCAATGCAAGACCGATAAATCACCAAAGAGTCCAAATCCGACAAATCGTTCTGGAAAATCGATTTTTGTAAAGAAGTGCTAAACATGGACTGCTTTGCCAGATACAGAGTTGCTACCTAAATATTTATTTTGGGGGAATTTAGGAAACCCTGACTCGTTGCCTAAGGCCACGTGTCCGTCATCACCAAAGTTGCCTCGGCTCGGGAACTTGGGTACGAGAGGGGAAGGTCATGCAATGAGCACCCCCGCTCGCCCGATCAAAGATCGGCCTGTACTAAGCATGATATCTTGTTTTTGAAAACACATGCGTTCTTATTCCAATTATTAGCTAGAATTACTATGTGATGCGCACAACACACAAGTATAGACTAGATCGCCTAATTTGGAACAAAGCATCGCATATCCGTTTGTTTGGAAATGGTTTTGAAGTTTGCTACTCGCAAGTAGGCTAAAACACAGATTTCAATGAATCGTTCCAATTCAAGCAATCCAACCTTCACCCACAGGCATTCAGGCAGTTATATCACATAAGCAATTAGCCTCATGGCAAGCATGCTGTCATGGCAACACTCTCACTCATGCAAGATGCTAAAGCATAAACACTTATAGTGTACTCTGAGCCAAAATAGGAACTAGTTAGTAATCAATGCATGATCCTAGTTCATGTTAAGATGGCTAATGCAACACATGCAAAGTGCAATTAGAAATAGGCTCGACTATTCTAAAATGGCATATGAGATGCAACATTTGATAACATGTATTCAAATAGGAATTGAAATACAATGCAGTTTGTATGATGCGCTGAGCCCGGTGCATGCAATACAGATGAATGGATGCAAACATGCGAGCATAAGGTATGCTAAATGAAATATGCCCTAAAACTAACCATCGTAAGCGGTTAAGTAAAAGGGAGAAAGAAATGAGGGTTGGAAGGCATGCATCACACACACTCACGCTTATTACAACAATTGGCTCTCTCGAGGGAGAGACCGGAAGAATAATACAAATAATCTAATTAACTAACTAACAAGCTAATTAATTATTACACAATCAAATGAATAACTAGCTACAACTAATTATTACAACACTTAAATAATTAAAAAATTAATTAAGCTACAAAAAATAGTAAAGAGGCCTCGGGGAGAGGGACAAATGCATGCTCGGTCAGTTTCGCTCGGAAATCCGTTGCCATGCTTCATGTTGCCTCTGTTTGCACTGCTCTGTACCTCTGCAAAGTGTGAAATTCCCAACACACTTTTGATTCACCCCATGGGCACTGTGGGAGGCCATCGGCCAAAAATCATGGTCACCGGCTAAGATAAACAGGTCATCGACCAAATATGAAGCCATTGGCCAAACACTTGTAGCCGGCCGGCACTGAAGATGGCCGATCGGCCATCTATTCTTGTAAAATGCTCTTTTTGCTGCAGCAGAGGACAAACAGAGTATGACAATGCATTTACAAGACAATGTTTGCAACTACACCCCTTATCATGTTTAAGACTCAAAGGAGTGTAGTTCTCGACCCTCGGACCATCAATCGCGCATTCCAATGCATGATGGCCAAAGGAGCCAAGTGTGCAATTCAATATTACATGAAATGCACAAAACACATAAGGGACCTTAACCTCTATCATGTGTGATCAAGAGGCAAGGCAATGCACACACAATGCTATGCAAACTAAGCATGCGAGCAAGCATGCAAGGCAAGATGGATGAGCATGCAACAACATGTCAATTAGCAAGCATGTGACAACATGCAATATGACAAGCATGCAACAAGCATGTAAGCATGAGGTAAAGTAGCAACTTTGAACAACATGGTAAATGGACTTAAACTAAAGATGGAAAGACCTCAGCCATGCCCAAAATCAGTGGCCAAAGTTATGAATTGGAAGCATGAAAATGCAAAACAAACATGCACATGTAAATGGTTCAACACCTAGGCATAGGAGGGCAACTTTCAAGAGCACTTAAAATGGGACAAATATGGACATGTGACAAAAATTATAAGCTCTGAAATCATGCATGGAAAGGTGTCAAACCAACCAAACAAAGCAAGCAAAACATACAAGAAAGCCCAAAGCTTAAGGCTAGCCAAGGGACTCAAACCATGGCCATGCAAGGCAAGCCCCAAGGGCCAAGGGCACTCAAAACAGTCCCAAGGCAGGTCAAGACAAGACCAAAAACATGCTCGAAACTAGCCAACACAAGCTAGAATACAACTCCAAAAGGCATAAGGCATGCAAGGCTACAACGGGGTGTTACACTACACCTATCAAAACCAAACATGGTGTAGACACCCCATTTTGACCGTCCTTAAGACTCGGTTGTACCTGCAGGTACATCCAGCCACAAGTTCGATTGCTCGTCGGGTATTCGACTTTCGCGGCGGAACGTCACTGGTTTGAGCTTTCCAAACCCTGTATCCTTTCTGTTCCATTCTTGGACCATGACTTGGTCCTTTCAGAATGTTTCTCTTGGTGCACTACCGACCACCTTTTGGCCCTGCCGGCCATGACTTTGTTGCTGCCGGCCATTGATAGAGCCTGCCAGCCATCAATGAGCCACTGCCGACCACCACTGATAGCCGGCAGACCCCTTGCCTTAGCAGGTTTCACGACGATCTTTTGAGCCAGCTGGTTTTCACTTGTGTTGAGGGATCAAGCTCTTGCCAAGCTTGTTCAACAAGCTTTGCATTGCTCCTCTTCTATATAAGGAGAGGCCCTCTCTCCTTAGCAGAGGTTCAGCCATTTTGAAGAGAAGATATATCTCTCTCTCTCTACATTTCTCATTCTCTCTCTCTCTATATTGTATTGAATAGTGCTCTAAAGTCCATTTTTCTTGCACTTTTACACTACAACACATAGAGATACACCACTATCTTTGGGCTGAGGTTCTTAGGAGTGTTACTTGAGCTCTGAAACTTGGTTTTTGGCCCCTGAGGTTGCTGGTTTCGAAGTTGATCTTCAAGGGTGAGTATATTCCCCTTTTTAGCATTTTCTTGTATCTCATTTTGGCCATCCTTGCATATTGTTTTAGGCCTTACTTTCAATTGAAAAACGTTCTGTATTTGAGTGCTTTTGATGATTGTTTAAGGTCTTCTTGGTGTTAAGGGTGCACAACCCTCTTGTTTGCCTTGTTTGGCTTTGTTTTGTGCCATGCTTTAAGGCCTTCGAGGTAGTCTTGGTTTGACCTTTTAGCCACTGAAATCCACTGGATTTTCAGTGGTAGGCATATGGTTTTGAGGCCTAAAACCAGAGGGGGGTGACCCCCTCCCTTTTTGTTTTGTTTGCTTGGGTTATTGGCCTATCAAAGGAGCATGTATCCTTTACTTTTGAGGCTTGGTTCAGGCCATTTTTTGTAACTTTTAGGACCTTCCTTAACTCTATCCATGGCTGGTTTGGTCATATTTTGCATGCTTCTTATATGTGTAGTGTAATCCCATTTGTGGCTCATCAAAGTAGCATGTTTGCCTAGTTTATGTTGAGTCCATTTCAGCATGTTTTTGGTGATGTTTTGCCATGAAATAACTCTGTCTAAAGTGGGTTTGGTCATCTTTTGCATTCTCCATATACTTGTAGAACAAATCTTGCTTACTAGCTTTATGTGCATGATGTTTTGACTCATCATTCCAGCATGTTTTGGCTTTGCTCCAGCATGATTTTATTCTTATTTTGGACTGTTCTAGGACTGTTTTGGGCTGCCATGGTCATATCACTCATGTTTTGTATAGCTATAGTGTAAATGCTTTGACTAGCCTTGGGTTTTGAGGCCCCTACCATGCCATACATGTGATGTTTTCATGCTTTGCCATCATTTCAAATGTTATTTCAGTCCATGAAATGTGGTCATATACCTGCATTTTACATGCTTTAAATGCCTTGAAGAGTTTGTGTTTTATGCCTTATGAATGGATCATTGTGCATGCCATTAAGCCTAGGCCTTTGGGTCATCATATCAGTGCATTTTTGGTCTTGTTATACCATGATGTAACTCTATTTTATGTTTTCCAAGTCATGCCATGTTTGGTTTCAATAGATGTAATGCAATCCCCATTTTTGTAGCCTTGTATGCTCCATGTTTTGGCCCTTTGTTCTAGCTTGTAATGGCTAGGCTTAAGCATGTTTTTAGTCTCACCTTGACCTGCCTTGGAACTATTTTAAGTGCCCTTAGTCATTCGGGGCTTGCCTTGCATGGCCATGGTTTAAGTCCCTTTGTTGGCTTCGTACTTTGAGCTTTCTTGCATGCTATGTTTGACTTGTTTGGGTGGTTTGGCATCACTCCTTGCATCATTTCAGAGCTTTTAGCATTGCCATGTTCCCACTTCATTCACTCTTTAAGTGTCTTTGAGTGTTGTGCATTGTTGCCTAGTTTATGGCGTAGCTTGTGTACTTGCATGCCTCGTCTTTTGGTGCCTTTGTTTTGGTCTTATGGCCACTAATTTGGAGCATGACTGAGGTCTACTCTTTTGGTTTAAGTCCATTGTGCATGCTATGTATATTGCATTGAGTATGCCACCATTGCATTGAGCATGCTAATTGACGTTCGCATTGAATATGCTAGTTGTTGTAAACATTAGCATGGTGCATGCCTTTAACTTTGTTAAGTTAATCGTACTACGTTGCATTGAGTACGCCATGTAGTTGCATGTTTGCATGCTTAGGACATATTGCATGTTTGCCATGTTTATGTTGCATTGTTGTTTGGATTAAGTATTAATCCGAGCATAAGAAACGAGGGACGTTTCATACTTCAAGTGATGGAACGTGCCTTAATTCTCGGTCGCCGACGCTCTTGACGATACATGATAGAGTTTTAGGCTTTGTGTGTTTATTCGTGCATTCATTTCACATTGATTTGCACAAGTTGGATCTTTGGCCATCATGCATCAGGATGCGTGATTGATGGTTGTGGATCCGATTATGCCTCCCCCTTGATGTTTTGAGGTGATATGGGGTGGCATAGTGCGTACATACCCTTGGGAGACCCTCCATTTTCTCTATTTTGTGTTCTGCTGCAGCTTGGTGTCCCAGCACATCAGTGGCCGGCAGTGCCTTGCAGATGGCCAGCAGTCCTTCATTATTGGCCAGTAGGGCCCACTCTTCGTTGGCAGGATGGTCGGTAGTGGCTCCCCATGGCCGGCATGCCACTAATGTATTCCCCAGACTGGTTTTGGTAAGGTTCAGCAGGAATTCCTTGAGGACACCCTGCGGACAGAGCCTCAAGAGAGCATTTGGAGAGCTTTCAAGATGGGAACCGAGCATGCATCTCCAACTTCTTCAAGGCAGAGCTGAGGCGGCCTAGCAATCTCATTTTAATGCTTACTTGTTAGTTAGCTTTTAATTTGTAATTTAATTAGTTAATTGTTGTAATAATTAGTAAGTAGTTTGCTTATTAATTCGGTTATGTAATAATTAATTAGCCTGTTAGTTAGTTAGTTAGTTGGTTTGTATTATTTATTCGGACCCTCCGTCGAGAGGGCATATGTTGTAATAAGTGTGCGTGGGTGTGTGCATGTCTTCCAATCCCACGTCTTTCTCCCTTACTTAACCGCTTTCAATAGTTAGTTTTAGGGCATGCTTCAGTTAGCATCCTTATGCTATGCATGTTTGCATCATTCATCTGTATTGAACGCACCAGGCTCGGCGCATCATACTAATCTCATTGTACTTCAATTCCAATTTGAATACATATGTCAAGTATTGCATTTCACATGCCATTTTAGAATAGCCTCGCCTATTTCTAGTTGCATTTTGTATGTGTTGCATTAGCCATTTTAACATGAACTAGGATCATGCATGATTTCTAACTAGTTCTTTATTTTGGCTCGGAGTACACTGTGAGTGTTTATGCTTTAGCATACTGCATGTGTGTTAATGTTGCCATGAAAGCATGCTTGCCATGAGGCTAACTGCTTAGTTGATTAACTGCCTGAATGCTTGTGGGTGAAGGTTGGATTACTTGAGTTGGAACAATTCATCAAAATCCTCGATTTAGCCTATTTGCGAGTAGCAAACTTCAAACCATTTTTCAAACAAACAGATATGCAATGTTTTGTTCCAAATTAGGCGATCTAGTCTATACTTGTGTGTTGTGCGCATTACATAGTAAGATTAGCTAATTAACCGGAATAAGAACACATGTGTTTTCAAAAACAAGATATCATGTTTAGTACAGGCCGATCTTTGATCGGGCGAGCGGGGGTGCTCATAGATGACCTTCCCCAATCGTACCCAAGTTCCCGAGCCGAGGCAACTTTGGTGATGACGGACACGTGGCCTTAGGCACGAGTCAGGGTTTCCTAAATTTTCCAAAAACAAAATATTTAGGTGACGACTTTGTATCTGGCAAAGCAATCCATGTTTGGCACTTCTTCTTAAAAATCAGTTTTCCAAAACGATTGCCGGATTTGGACTCTTTGATGATTTATCGGTCTTGCATTGCACTTTGCGAGATTAGATTCAGAACAGTGACATTTGAGTAACTGTAGCAGCAGAGCCCAAGGGCGCGTCTACACATGGCATGAATTGTCTAATGAAAAACAGAGTTATGGCAATTCAAAATAAGCCCAAAAACCCACTTAGATGGCATCCCAAAGACCTAAGCATGGAGGCATACAAAATGGTCCATTCATGAGGCATAAGGCATCAACTCTATAAAGCATTAAAGGAGTGATAAGTGCGAGTGTATGAGCATGAAACATGGACTGAAATAACATAACAAATGATGCCAAGTCATTGAAATGAGCCAAGTAATGCATGCTAGGGGACTCAATACTCAAAGCTAACAAGCTAGATTGAACCATGACTATACAAAGCAAGTCATGCATGACTAAAACAACGTAAATTAGAGCTAGAGCATGCTAAACATGGACAAAAGCTTCTTGAAGTTAAGCCAAAAGCATGCTAGAATGACATGTTAAGGCAAATGCATGTTAAGGCAAATGAGAGGATTACATGACAAGTACATGAAGCATGTAAAAGCCAATTAAACCCACCCAAAACAACGTCACGGCATGCTAAAACAACACCAAAAACCCATTGAAATGAAGTCAACATAAGCTAGAAAGATATGCTCAAACATGAAGCATATAAGACTAGTTTGTGTGATTTACACTACAAGTGTATTAGGCATGCATGGAGTGACAAAACCAAGCAAAAATAGTGTTGTATCATGGCAAAACAAAGCCTAATACATACTGAAATAAAGCTAAAACAAGCTAAGCCAACATGCTACCAATATAAGCCACTTATGCAAGCATACAAAACAACAAGGAGAGGGGATGACCCTCTCCTATTTAGGGCTCCAAAACCACCTTTCCACCACTGAAAATCCTCTGGATTTCAGTGGTAGAAAGGTCATGCAAAACCTAAAACAAGGGCCAAAAGAGATGGCCTACAACAAGGCCTAACAAGGCCTTGGAGGGAGGAGATGACCCCCAACCAAAAAGTGACCTTAACCAAAGATTTAAAGCATGTAAAAACAGAACTTTTATCAGTTAAGAGTTAAGCTTAAAACAATAAGCAAGAGGGTATAAAAGCTAAGCAAGAATGGGGTATTAAAAGGTAGAAACTCACCCTTGAAGAACACTTTCAAGAACACAACTCCAGCACCCTTCTCTGATCAAAACCAGCCCAAGAACACTAAAATCAACCTCAAGGGACCTCAGCTCCAAGAGGGTGGTGTTCTAGTGTGTGTTTGTGTACAATAGTAAGACAAAATGACACTTTTGAAGCACAAAATGAAGAATCAAGGCAAGATAGATATAAAACTATATCTATCACTCTAACCCTAATTTTCCTGAACCTCTGAGGAGGAAGGAGGGGCTCCCTTCTTATAGAATTCCAATTCTCAAGCTTGTTCAACAAGCTTGAGTCTTGAAACAAATCCCTCCATACACGTGTATGGAGGATATGAATTGTGGATACTAACTGTCACAGCTAGCAGAAAATATCTGCAAAAAGCAGATGGAAAGGTCTCGGCTAAAAAAATGGCCGATCGACCAACATAAGTGCCGACCGACCAAAAAGAGTGCCGATCGGCCAAAAATTTTGGCCGATGGCAAGAACACAAGGCCGATGGCTTCATGCCTTGGCCGATGGGTTGAGGGGATGGCCAACAAGCCACCCTCTTCCCTCAGAAGCAAAAACACAAGTGCTTGGTCCACAACCAAGCACAAAACAGACAAGTTGAGAGATCTTGAGGCAAGCCGTGTGACCGAGACCCCCGAGAACTCAAAACGAACATAAGCATGGATGATCATCGAGTGTTCAATCGATGACGTCCAAGTCTTGAGGACGGTCAAAAATGGGGTGTCTACAACATTCCCTTTCTTCTCCCAATAAACATACATATACAATGTATTTATAACATGGTCATATTCAATGACACCAACAATGGATTAGCATTAAATCGCCTAATCCTCATGCAATTTCTACAACAATCGTAGCTATCCTCCACCGATAGCCCAATACAATTATTTCTAAAGAGATATTCAATCTCAAATAAATATTTTATTTAAAATTTACATAGGTGAGATAATACATATCCAATATCACCAATTCTAACCAAAACCTTCCAATTTCACATTTTCAATGTTAATTCCAATTATTTATGCAAAATAATGATTTAATCAAAATTAGGGCAAATTCCCCCTCTTTCCAAATATCAACCCAATTTACCAAAATCAACTATTTTGGCACAACACAATCTTGTATTCAAACCTCAAACCCACTTATGCCAATTTCATCAAAAACCCTTCTTTTCATTTCACACCCAAATCCTAGATTTGTCCAAATTACAACCAAATCTCATCATCTATACACAATAGCAAATAACTAAGCTAAAAACCATATTAGAGTGTAGAAATTCCCTACCTCAAGTGTAGAAACCCAAGCAACAAGGTGGAACTCCAAAAATGACGAAACCAATTACTTTTTGGATCAAAACGAAGCTCTTAAAGCCCTCTACCTTATTCTCAAAGACACTAGGGTCAAGAACACAATTGATCTAGATGAAATCTTAGAGAGAAGGTGAGTTTTAGAGAGAGAGACATCCGGATTAGGGTTTTGGGGAAGAAATGAAATAAAAAAGTGATGCAAAACATCACTGCTGCGATCTGATATACACAGGCTCGCTCGAGCGAGGCGAAGGAGTTCTCGCTCGAGCGACCAGACACACGAAGGTCGCCTCACTCGAGCGCAAGAGTCGTCGCTCGAGCGTAGAATGCAAAGCTTCAGGTCTGCAACGCAGAAGCACGCTCGAGCGAAGAAAAGCTTGCTTGAGCGAAGAACACCAACCTTTAGGTCTTACATAGAGACGTAGACGCACACTTGAGCGCAAGAGTTCTCGCTCGAGTGAAGAAACATTTTCACAGGGCTCGCTCGAGCGCAAAAAGCCTCGCTCGAGCGAAGAAGCCAAATTCTAGGCAACAACCATTTGTACCAAAAGACAACCAACCTGTTCCAAACTCGCCCAACAAGTTCCAAAACTCAAATTCAAATAATTAAAGGGAGAAAACAAGACGTAAACAACAATATACACTCACGGAACTCAAGTCCGGAACACAATAAAGGTCGGGGTAAAACTGGGATCGCTATACTATGCCTCAAGTAAATAAATAAGCTAATAGAAAGCATGCGTTGTAGCAGCTTTTGATTGAAAGCTAGTTGTTTCTAGATTTAAAGCCAAAGAGGAAGTTTTGACTAGTCAATCTGTTAATTTTTTTAAATAAGGGAAAGAAAGAAATTTAAACATAAATAATTAATAAGACAATGACACACCTCCCTCTCCAAAATAAAAGAAGACTTCTCCTAATCCAAATCAATGCTACAAAGAAGCCTCTTCTACCACCAACAAAATAGAACACCAAAAAAAATTTATCAAAACTGCAGCATAAGTCGAGAATTCAATTGGCAAGGAACCAAAATAATATCAGAAAATAGAAAATTAAATCACAATTGGCAAAGACCCAAACTCAGCTCATTCGTAGAGTGATACTTTACTTTTGTGATTCTATCACAATCAAGTGCCCAAAAAGCTGAAAATAAACACTAAAAGCAAAGAAATATAGGACTAACATCACTCAAGCCTCAGCAAAAAAAAAAAAAAAAACAAAACAAAACAAAATGTCATATTAAAACTATACGAAATAATTTTAAAAAGTAGTAAGAACTCTAATTGAAAAAGGAAAAAATGCTTCAGGAGTATAGCTAAAGAGATGATTTTGTAGGGAGCATTTTCCATACATTTTCCATTGTTTCCCAACATGTTTGAAAAGTTTCTTACAAGCCTCTACATAGTATTTCCAGAATTTGTAGACCATTCACGAAAAAAAAAAATCCCAATAATTTCTACTAAAGTTTCTTAAAATTTTGTTTGAACATCCTATAGAAAACTAGTCCCTAGGAGCTGCATTTCCATTGTAAAACCAAGTTTTGTAGCAAATATATATAAAGCACGAAGAAAACGTTTCACACTGGTCCACTCAAACCTTGAAAGAGAATAACAAAACCAGCAAGTAAAAAGTCACCAAATCAAAAAAATAAAAATAAAATTTACATTAAGTGAGACAAAAATAAACCAAGAAGAATTCAAATTTATTGAATCCACCGTGTCAAGCCATACATGCATTTGAAGTCAATGGAAGAATTCAATTTTATTGTAAACCAAGAAGAGCATGAAGTGAAGAATTGCTCAAAAAACTTGAATAGAAATGGAATTAATTGATAAATATTTCTCAACAAATAGTCTAGTCCTGAGGGGATATATTTGGTCATCACAAACAACAGAAAACTAGCCTAACACCATTACAGACTTAGCAATGACATTGATTGCCGGTACATTAGTCACTTGTAATTTTATAAGGGCAAAGCTAACTTGATATAAAATCAAGGACAAAATGATCTCCAAAAAAAGAGTAATACCAAAAGCTTTCATTTAAATCATCATAGTTCCCACAAGGAATGCTTTGATATCCTTTTCTACTCCTAGTAACTTCCTTTTAGAACAAATTCAAATATTATTTAACACGAGTTTAAAAAATTATAAAATCTAATCTTCAAAGAGAACCGAAAATTACTAGAACAAATCACTTAATAAACATCTCATATAGACACGTGATATTACAAAAACCAATACAAGACAAAATATGAAACTGACACTACAAAATCCCACAAATAATATAAGATAAAATCGACATAACAAAAACATAATTGTAATATTATTCAAATACACAAGCATACAACAATCAAACTTCCGTGATAGGACTATAAAAATAACTAACCTTTAGGCCATTGCCATTAGGAAGAATGACATGATCCACTGCATTAAATAACTTAGGGCTACAAATAATAACAAAAACATAAAAATTAGAACTTCAAAAATGGATAATCATATAAATAGATTTACAAATATCTATAGAGAGAACTAGAGATTAGGGTATAGGTTTGAATTTATAGAGTTGGAAACAATGGCACCAAAACACAAATTTTTTTACTGCAAAAAGAAGAAGAAGATCTGATGGTAACTATTGTAGAAAACATAAACATAGCTAGGGTTTAGAAATTGGGAATAGGAGAGGGAGTTAGAAAGAAATTGAATTAACCGATGCTGGGTAGAGATCGAGATAGGGGTTGGTGTAGAAATTGGAAGAAGGAACTATGGATTCTAGGGAAATTTCCAAACAAAGCGATACAGTGGTAGTGTGTGGGTGTAGATAGAACGGTATGAAGAAATCGCCAGAGTTAGAGAGAGAGATACTGGAGAAAATGGTGACTGGTGAGGGTGAAAGATACCATCAGAGAGCATGAGGAAGGAACCGAAATGGAGAGAGATGAAGAGTGTGAGTCGAGATGGAAAGCAAAACCGAAATAAAGAGAGAGATGGAGAGTGAGTGACTGAATTTCTAAGATCAAAACAAATTTTACAATCAGACTTGAACTACAAAATATAATTCACTGTCACAAAATAGATTTTATAAACAAATTTATAATCTATGATCAAAATAGAATTCCTTGCCACCCAAAAAATTCCTTCAATGCCTTACTGATCTAGGATAATTGTTAGAGACATCCATAGAATTCACTACCACCATTGCCTTGTTGAACTCAATAAACAAATAAACAAAACAATATATATATATATATATATATATATTTAAAAGGAAAAAGAAAACAACAAACACACTTACAAATTTGATTATTTGTTTAATAAACTCAAGAAACATGTTGCCACATTACACCTTTGCTCACAACCCTTGCAATTTAGGCATTCAATTTAAAAATGGGGTAAGTTAAATATGCACCATTAATACTTCCATCTTAATGTGTTTGCATTATTCAAAAATCGAACCCAACAAAGTATAAGAAAGTATAAAAACATAAATCAAACAATTTCATAGAAGTCACCCATTTCATAGAAAAGACCTATCTCATCTCATAGTAACCTATTTCACATAAATCAAACAATTTCAACCCATTTCATTTTGAGATAAATGAAATCAAAATCATAAAGAAACACAAATAATTCTGCCCAACTTCTCTGCACTCCTCTTTTACTTATCCATAAAGAAACCCAAGAAATTTTTTTTAGTCAACACTACATAAGCAAACCTTCTACAAAGAGGTTACAAAGTTAATGACTGAAACGCATAAAAGTAAAAGTAAAGCAATACCAAAATCAAAGTGGTTCACAACTTCTCTACAACTACTTTTAGTCATCTACAAAGAATTTTTTTTTAAAAATAATCAACACTTCATATAATTGAAAAAGTAGTATATAGAACTACTTACAACAATTGCAAAAGCAAAAATCATCAAACACTAATAAAAAAGTTCAATTTCTGGTTTCAACCACATCATATCTCAGCTCTTAGACATGATTTTAGGTTTTGAAGTTCAATTTTTAGGTTTTGAACAATGAATACAATTTTTAGGTTTTAAAGTGTCACATGTTACCCTGCAACTATAAAGCAAGTCCCCACCCCAGAAAAAAATTTAACCAAGAATGAAAAGAAATTTAGAAACTAAATTATACATATGCAATCCAAACATTAACATAACAAATATCAAAAAAGAAACGGAGAAAAGTATTCAAATTAGTTTGAGAAAGTTATATTTGTTAATGTCAACACCCTGATCTATCCTTCATCCAAGTTCTGTCGTTATCAGATTTCCATCTCTGTTTGCCAAAACATATGATTCAACAATTTTCATAACATAGTGAATTAATTTACCTAACCAAAAATAAAAAATAAAAAAATTAACAAATTAATCTATCATTGCGACATACTTTTAAGAACACAGAATATGCTTTTTGGTTGTAAATTTTCATGTTTAGGCACACAATTTAGTCAAAAACATAAAACCAGAGTAGACATTTTTCAACATTTTCTTTATAAGAGTCTTAGTAAATAATTTTTATTATAGTTATTTATCCAAAAAAAAAAAAATCTTAGTAAATTGATATTATTAAGTCCCATTTAAACATTCAGATCAAGCATCCAAATTAAACACTAAACCTCAAATTGAAAATCCCCAAATTTTGAAATTCAAAAACCTTAAACCCTAATTTTGAAATTGAAAAGCCTTGAATCAGAACTCAAAACCCTAATATATGAACATGTATTCTAAATAGAGCTGTGCGAGGGAGAGGTATGAGAGCTCCGGCCGGAGGGAGAGGTGAGACGGCTCCGTTTGCTTCATTCGTGGGTCTTTATCGACCAGGCAGAGAAGCGAAGATGAACAGAGCTACGAAGGAGGTAACTCCGAAGGACTGCTCGAGCGAAGCAATGGCCGTCGCAAGCAAAGCAATGGCTGTCTCTCCGAAGGACTACTTTTCCCTCCGTCTTCTCTTCATGTTCTCTTCTTCGTCTTCGCTCTCTCTCTCTCTCTCTCTCTCTCTCTCTCGAACGCATCTCTCTCTGTCTCTGTCTCCTGCTAGTTTTTGCTCTAATTTTTTTTTTGGAAGAGAGAGAGAGAGAGAGAGAGAGAGAGAGAGAGAGGGGGGGACTCCTAAATTTTAGGAGGGAATTTTGATTTAGGTAAAGTTTTGGAGAGTTTGGTAGAAGATATTTGAATTTAAGACAAAATTTTGTAGTAAAAATTAGCCTTAATTTTATACATTTTTTTTTTTATGTTTTATTATTTATGTTTGTATTTTTACCTTTATTGAAGTTTAATTAATATTGTAAATGCGAAAATAAATTTATGGAGTTTTATGATTTTATTCAATAAATAATAATTGTATTAAAAATAATTACTATTATGGTGTTAATAATTTATTATTTAATTATTAATAGTTATTACAAATAGTAACAAATTTAATTAATACTAACATTAAAGTAATTTAACATTTTAAATTAATAATTTAATCAAATAATTACTTTATCTGGTATAGTTAATTAATAATTTTTTTGTCATTTACCAACAGTCCTATTAACTAGACTTATTTACCTACAAGACTGATAAATTTATCAATAAGACTTAATGGATAATAAATCCCAAAAGTATGATCTATTGGTAATTTATCTTAATTTTTTTTGTTTATTTAATAATTATAAAATAAAATTAAAACTTGGTAATATTAACATTGAAGAAATTTCATGTTAGTTGCGTGCCTAACCAATTGCAAGAGCTAAATGAATCTATGACCCTAACATTGATCTACATCCATCACGAGCCCTTATTTATTTATTTTTTTTACCTTTCTCTATATGTCTTTTTCTTTCTATTTTATCAATGGAAAAATTAAAATTTGTAGAGGCAATTGTCAAAAAGTTCAAAACATATTTTTTTCTCATTTACCTTGTGATTCTTCCTCAATTCTACGCCCTTGTAGGCCTCTCTTTCGCTATACGAAAATGTACGACACCGCTTGTATTATTTGACCTCCCTAAAGCTATCACGAAGTATCAATTTACTCCTTAAGAAAATGATACAATTAAACCCTTCAATAGATATATTAATATATGAACTATAAGTTGCGAGAATAATGGTGTTGACATGGTTGCCCTACGTCGTCATTAGATGGAAGGGCCAATTTGATAATATTCAAATCGTTAATCATGCCACATATCTAATTAGATTAGATGAAGGGCCAATTTGATAATATTCAAATCGTCAATCATGCCACATATCTAATTAGATTAGATGGATAAACGACATGTAAAGTGAAATGCCAAATTAGATGTGGTTATGATGTTAATTGTTAAATTTCACCTAAGCATTTACTCATTAGTCCGTCTTTGGCATTTAATTTTATAATTTTTACTTATTTACTAGAAATTTCACTTTGCTAATAGTTAAATTTCACCTAAACATTAAGGCTAAATTTCACTATTTGAAGAGAATGAAATTTCGCTAGTTGAAGACAATGAAATAATTATTACTATCAAGTTTCAATTAAAAAATATTAAAATTTTGGTAATTTAATATTTTAGAATTAATTAGACAACAAATTAATTAAAAATTGTTACTATTTGCATAAATTATCCAATAGATCAGGAATACCACGTGTTCATGTGCCTGACTAATAAAATAACTTACTTTTAGTTTGGATTTTTGAGAGCCCAAAATTAAAAAATCATCGGTAATGGTGGTTGCCACGCCCCACTTTTTATTACTCGAAGTATTACCGATTTCATTTGCTTAATTCCATTTCAGAGATAACATGCGGAAATAAACTTGTATATTCAACTCGTAGAAGTGAATAACATTGCTCTCATTCGTATGCAATTAAATACAACATGAATGTGATAAATAAATTGCCCTTGGGCTTATATCATTAACGAATCACGAAGAAGGGTGCAACCCTTTTACACATATGGCATTCCGCCAAATACAAGAGAGGCCCCGTGGCCAACAAACAGGAAGATCCAAATCTTGCAGCACATTCAGCTCAACACCTGAAAAAGATTCAACAACGTGGGATGAACATATAGTCCAGTAGGGGTCTCAACATGATCTTTAACAATAACAACTTACAGATAGCTATAATCATGAACGCTCATTCTCGTACTAGAATAGTAATGTGACAGTTTGTACAAAATATATATATGTATGAACTTTTCTCGAAAACAACCATTTCATTCAACGCTATAAGCGATTCATCTTTCTCTTCCTTTCATTAACCCCCGTTCCCAATCTTTCATAACATTAACAATTACTTAGGAAATAAATTCACTAAGCCCACTACTCTCTTCCATTTTCCACACATACAACAAACATGCCTTTTCCATACATATTTCTAAAATGTTCAATTTTCTTCACACTTCCAAAAGACAAAAGGGCATTTCGGTTCAATCCCAATTCTATCATAATTATACATGCACACCCTTATAAACGGGAGATAACAACTCAACTACATGCATAAGATAAACCAATGAGGCAACTTGGCCCTCCAAAACTGTAACCAACACAATCCACAATGTTCCCAGATACACTGAAACAATAACAACAAAACTTTGCTCTACTAGCTATGTGCGTAGTAAGCCAAAGATACACTTCTCACAACAATCTACCAGTTTACCAGGCGCTAGCTGGAAGGGTATGATGCCTTCGATTCTCAGTGCAGTCAGTTCTCCAGGCGCTAGCTGGAAGGTAACGGTACCTCTGATTCTCAGCGCAAGGTATAACATCAACAGCCACAATACAACAAGGCATAACCAAAATGTGTACTACATACACATATACCAACGAGACACCAGTAATGTGCTAAAGTAGATGAACACATAGGTGTAATGCATACACAACAATTTAACACAACCGCGTCATCCTCCACCGATGACCAAGGACAAAACCTCTAGATGCATGTATTTAGTACATCTATTAAAAGACTCAATAATCATGAGATCACAAACCCAACAATGACATTAACATGGTAGTTAAAGATACAACCTTCACATATGTGTGTTCAACACTCAAAATACAACAACCCAATTCTTATACTTATTTCAGAAACACTTTTTCCCAGTTCACAAAACGAATTCCACTTCCTATTGTTTTCACAAAACCAACTCCATCCCTTTTGTTTCCACAAAACCGATTCCAAAGACAATAAAGCCATAACTCATTTTAATCCACTACATTCTTTTCAAAGCCATTCCAAATTAATTATGCAAATTAAGTCATAATCATTAAATTAGGGTTTTCCTCCCTCTTTCTCAATATTGATAAAAAAGGCTCAATCATCTACAACAAACAACAATGACCTCATTTAAGACCCAAAATACATAAGTATTTGCCCAAAGATCAAAACCCCTCTATTAATTTATTAAATCAAATAAAAATTAGGGTTTCCTCTCCTTTCAACAACAACATGCTAATTAACACACCAATTACCCCAAACCACAACTAATGATAATAAACCCATATTCCAACAACCAACCCAAGGTTCAATCTCATGATTTTCAACAAATCCAACATGATATAATTTTCATGCAATACAAAAAAAAAACTACCACATGTCTATCTATAAACGGAGTATTGAAAAAGAACAAGAAAAATCCCTACCTCAAATGGAGAACTCAAATGGAGAAGATGAAGAATCTCGAAGTTGCTCCAAATCCCAAATTTCTCGGATCAAAACAAAGCCCTCGACGATCAACACAACTTTTACAAAGGCCAAAGGGTAGGAAAACACTCTAGCTAGATCAATCCTAAGAGAGAAGTTAGGTTTTAGAGTGAGGTGCTCTCCAATGGAGGTTTTGAAAAAGTAAGAGAGAGAAAGGAAATCAAAAAGTGATTCAAAAAGTGATTTCACGAACTGATATAAAACAGGTCCGCTCGAGCGTACAACACACCGCTCGAGCGTCAGACACAGGTTCACGCTCGAGCGTCCAAAGATCCGCTCGAGCGCTGGATGCACCCTCCCAGAATATTTTGTAGACGACCAAAATGCTGAGAGAAGGAAATTCACGCTCGAGCGTCCAGAATGCCGCTCGAGCGGAGAGGCAACAACAAAATCCCGCTCGAGCGTCAAGAGCGCCGCTCGAGCGGAGAGACCAACAACTGGGCAAAAATTCTATGTCTTAAAACACAACCAACTTATTCCCAACTTGCCCAACACAACCCAAAATTCTAAAACAAAGAGTAAGGGATAGAAATGAGGATAAGACAATAACAAATCTACGAAACCGAGTCCGGATTACTGTTAAACAACAACAGGGAATACCGGGATCGCTATAACCTCCCCCCCTTAAAGAATTTCGTCCCCGAAATTAAGGATACGACAAAACACAAGGCCAACTGATCACACAACACCAACACCCGAGTACTAGGAGAGGAACTATTCTCCCTGCAAACCTTCGATTCACTCTTACCAAGGAAGAGACTAACCAAGGGAATACGTTCCAAATGACAACACTGTAGGCACAAAAGCTACAACAAAACCAAACCTTTCCTGAAACAATTTACCAACATCTGACTAGCGCTTCAAGCTAAGTCACTACTCAACAACCATAAATTCCAATAAAAGGGTAATCAAAGCAAATCTTCTGAGAAAGTAATAAGAAAACATTTTCTTGTTCATGTGACGTTTCTCAAATATAGTTAAATTTTCAATGTTGACATTCCGAAATAAACCTTGCATTTTCTATGCAAAACTCAAAAGTTTTGTAAACATTTTTCACAAACACGGTGTTATCCAAAACACATAATCATCCAGTTTATTTGCCAAAAAGATTCATTTGGAATTTCTCAAAACCCTTGAATTAAGTCAATTTTTCAACAACGCCTTTAGATGGCCCTGTAGACAAGCCCGCGCAGGACCTCGCTACAGCTCGGACTCGATTTGTTGTCACGGTTCTTAATCTGAACCAAAGAGTCCAAATCCGGCAAATCGTTTTAAGAAAATAGATTTTTGAAAGAAGTGCCAAACGTGGACTGCTTTGCCAGATACAGAGTCGCCACCTAAATATTTTATTTTTGGGAAATTTAGGAAACCCTGACTCGTTTGCCTAAGGCCACGTGTCCGTCATCACCAAAGTTGCCTCGGCTCGGGAACTTGGGTACGATTGGGGAAGGTCACTTCGTGAGCACCCCCGCTCGCCCGGTCAAAGACCGGCCTCTACTAATCATGATATCTTATTTTGAAAACATTGTGTGTTCTTATTCCGTTTATTAGCCTAGATTACTATGTGATGCGCACAGCATACAAGTATAGACCGGGTCGCCCGAATTGGAACAAAACATTTCATGTTTGTTTTTGAAAGATGATTTGCTACTCGCAAGTAGGCTTAAAACACAGATTTTGCCACCCTCGGGTGGGCTTAGAAAACATGGTTTTGCCACTATTTAGTGGGCTTAAAACTCACAGTCGATGATTTATTCCAATCCAAACAACCCAACCTTCACCCACAGGCATTCAGGCAGATATATCACATAAGCACATAGCCTCATGGTAAGCATGCTATCATGGCAGTCACTCACACACATGCAAGGATGCTAAAGCATAAAAACTTACCGAGTACTCCGAGCCAAAACAGAAGCTAATTAGAAATCATGTATGATCCTAGATACACAGAATTGCCTAATGCAACACATGCAAAGATGCAAACTATAGCAGGATCGGCTATTCTAAACATGGCGTACGGAGTGCTACAGCTAACATGTATTCAACTTGGAATTGAAATACAAATGCAGTTAGTATGATGCGCCGAGCCCGGTGCGTGTAAGACAGATGAGTGAATGCAAACATGCTATCATACTGTATGCTAATTGAAACATGCCCTAATCTAACTATCATAAGCAGGTAAATAAAAAGGAAGAAAGACGTAGGGTTGGAAGACATGCATCACACACACGCACACTTATTACAATTATGCCCTCGCGCAGAGGGTCCGAATAAATAATATACAGTCTAAATAATACAGTCCAAATATGTACAAATCCCTAATTAATTTACAAATTAACTAAGAAAATAATAAACTGGCATGCAAGCCAGGGACTGCCTTGATTCTGATGAATGATGTATGTTTAGGCTGCCTTGCGCGGAAATCCACTGGGATGCCCCAATTAGCCTCTGTTTTGCAATTGTTCTTGGAAAGTGTGCCAAGCCTCGGAAGATTGCTGATTCTTGATTTTGCTGCAACAGAGAGTAGGAAAAGGGCATAGCAATGTATTTTCACAAATGTATGCATGCCTCAATCCTCGTGCCACCAATCACGCATCTCGATGCATGATGGCCGAGGAGTTGATTTGCATAATTCAATATGGAATGAATGCACATGAAAACACAACAAAACCTAACTCCATCATGGATGATCCGGAGTGTCGGTGACTAGGGAATTGAGACACGTTCCGTCACTCAGAGTACGGAACGCACCTCGTTTCCCGTTCTCGGGCTAACTCCTATCCCGAACACAATGCAATGTGCATGATATGCATGAAATGCAACTAAGATACATCCTAACATGCAATATGCTATGAAATGGCATACACGATGCATGAGATAATATGGCATACACAATGCACTAACATACGACCTAACATACACAATGCTATGGAATGAAATGGCATACATAATGCATAATGGACTTACACTAACATGAGTGGACCTCAGCCACACTCACATAAGAGGCCAATAGGTGAAAATGAGACACTCGAAACGCGTGCACGCGTGCACGCAAACCGAGGACCGAACCTACGGCACGGATGCCACTCTAACATGACATGGCAAAACATGAAAAATGGTACCCAATGCATGGAACGAGTCCCGAAACATGAAATTTGGCACATGAAATGGCCTATAGCTATGCAATGCATGCAATATTTGAATATGAAGTGTGAAGACAGAAACAAGGCAGCCCCAAAACAAGCATGTTTACAGTTTTAAGCAAGGCCAAACATTGAGCACAAATGGGGCTAAACTAGCATACAAAAATGGCCCCAAAAGCAAGATATTGAAGCAACTCACAGATGCTGGCCCCAAACAGAGAAGGGGCCTTCTACAACATTGAAGAGGGGCCAAAAATATGATGTTTTACAGTTTACAACAAACCCCAAAAACAGATAGAAGTATGCTCAAAATGCTATGCAAAATATGGCCTAAAAGAGAGGCTACAACACAAAGTATACAAATGATGCTCCAAACAGAAATAGACCCTTAATGAAATATGGAGAGGGGGTCAAAACAAGGCCATTTTCAGTTCAGACCAAGGTCCAAAAACAGAAGCTCAATAGGCTAATAAATCATGCAAAAATGGGGCCAAAAGATGGATATCAAAGAAAGTGATACATGGAGGCCCCAAACAGTGATGAGACCTTCAACAATGTTGAAGAAGGGCTCAAAATGAGCTACTTCACAGTTTATAACATGCCTCAAAACAGTTTACATATAGGCCAAAAATAACATGCAAGGAAATGGCATATAAGAGGGATAATGAAGTAAGTATCAAATGGGGGCCTCAAACAGTGAGAGGCCCTTAATGAAAGATGAAATAGAGCTCAAAAAAATGCCACTTTCAGTTATGGCTGAAGCTCAAAAGTATAATTAAGAAGGGTTAAGAAATAATGCAAAAAAATGAGCTCAAAGGAGGGAAAGGGTAACTCACCCTTGTAAACCAATCTTTAGCAACTTCTTGGACCAAGTTTGGGTGCTCCTCAGCTCTGGAAGACAGCTCCAAGTGGCTGGAATGGAGGTGGTGGTGTGGTGCTAGGTGGTGGTGAAGAAATGGTGTAGAAACTTGGATGTTTTGAGGGTTGAAGTGTAGAGAGGGAGAGAGGCAATGCAGGAGGCTTAAAGGCCAAATTTCTAACCCTTTGCAAGGGGCTGGAGATGCTGTATATGTAGGCAAAAGGGGAGAAAAGAGGGGGAAAAAAATGGGGGGAAAACAATCCAAGTTTCCCCCCCAAAAGGCCAAACCCTCGGACATGGGTGATGTGCAAAACAAAATACATGGCTAGAACACACTTGGGAGGGGGATAATGGCCGGCTAGTTTAAATGGGCAAAAAAGATCATCCACCAGAAAAAGGTGGCCGGCCGGCTACTTTTTCTGGGTTTTCTGGCCGGCCAGCTACATTCAGGACAAAAAAAGTGGGCTGCCGGAAAGAAAAGTGGTCGGTGGGTGATTGGGAAGTCCAAATGTGGCCGTTCAAGTGTCCAAATTGAAGCTCCGGAAGTTATCTTTCCAATGGCGCAAACCTTGCATCAAAATTCCTTCTGTGGAAAAAGTTATTCCCGTTTCCGTGATGCCGCGCAGATTCGGTCCCAACCGGAGTGATGCCTTACTTCAATCAACCATATCTCCCCTATCCGGAATTGGATTTAGGAGATTCTTGAGTGCGAAATGAAGCCCCGGAAGTCTTATTTCCAACGGTGGTGGCCTCATGGCTTGATTCCAAGTATGCGAATGAATAGGCCCGATTCGGCGAGGGCTGTCTGATTCTCTCTTAACGATTCATGCCCATTTTCTCCCCCAACTGGATTTCTTCCCTCTTCTCCTCTTTTCTTCAACTTCAAACCCCTAAGTAAGGTGTTTTGAAAGATTTTTCAACGATTTCATCTCTCTTTCATTCATTCCCACTTTGTCCTTGCTCGGTTTACCGAAAAGCGCAACATTTGACAAAATACGAGCCTCGGAACATTGTAAAAACTTTATTTTCAAAATGTTTTGAAAGAGAGGGTTTTAAGATCTAAAATCTTTTGATCAAGATTGTTTTGGTCCAAAAGGGGTATGAAGTTGAGGTTTGACTCTCTTTTTGCCAAAGAAATTGAACCTTTGCCCTGCACATCTTTCATCACCGAGCAAACCATCAGTCGCGTCCAAGTCTTATGGACGGTAAAAAATGGGGTGTCTACAGTTGCCCCTCTTTGACAGAACTCGGAAGTCAAGAAGTGACGGAAGTGAATGTCAAAGCCCAGAGACGACCCATTTTTGACAAGGCCGAAGACTTGGACAAACAAACAAAATATAGATAAATAAATGGTTGTGCCCGTAGGCTGCCTACATATCCCCTTGCAAGGAATCAAACCAGCGTAGTTCAGGGGCAAGATGCAAAATGATATGCAGGAAGATTTTGATAATTGGACTTACACGCTACGCGAAGTCGATTTTGAAAATTGGACTTATACGCTACGCGAAGCCGGTTTGGAGATTGGACTTATACGCTACGCGAAGCCGGTTTGAAAATTGGACTTACACGCTACGCGAAGCCGGTTTGAAAATTGAGGACTCATGCAATGCACTGCAATGTAGTGGCTAAGATGCAATGTAATAGCTAAGAGGTAGAGGTACCTTACAGGGGCAATTGGCAATGACTTACCTCATGCTGCTGGGGATCTCTCGCTTCTTCTTGATTGAACCGCAGGTACTACTTTTCTCCCTGACTATGGTCGCAGCTTTCCCTATTCTCCAACAGGGTGACAGACTAGGTTGGATCAGTATCCAGAATTGAGGTGCATACAGATGCTATCTCAATATATGGGGCTGCCATACAGATTTCAAGCCGAGCATATACCCCTGGGTATTTAAACCAGACTTTAGTCCCGGAAATCCCGAACCTTTGCATTCTAGGCATGAGCCATTCGAACTCTAGTTTCCACCGTCTCAGTTGGTCTCCTAGGAACTCACCGCTAACACAGGCAGGTGGCTATACCAGACCACCGGAAGTCGTTCGGGCACGACAAACACCAAAGGAATTGCACCTTTAGAGGATTTAAGGTCTCCTAGACCGGAAAGTGCACAAGGCGATGCGATGAAATGCAAGTAAAATGCAAGTACGATGCGCAAAACAGCGCAAATGATGATGTAGGATTTAAGGTCTCCTTAGACCGGAAAGTAAAGCGGATACGATGCAATGGATGTAATAAATGTGATGCAATGGAAAATAGATGCGATGCAACCGAGAGTACAATAGATGTAAAAAGGCGACATACGCCAACCACGCTGGACTCGTGAGTGGAGGAAGAACAAAGAAAAAAACAACCAGGAGCGCGTTCCACGCAACCTAGGGTAAATTCCAAACACGCTGAAATCGTGTGAGGAAGGGGACACTCGAACCACGCTGAAATCGTGAGAGGAGGTCCAAAAACAACCGCTCAAGTGCGTGCACAATGCAACCCGAGATAAAATCCAAACATGCTGAAATCGTGTGAGGAACGGGACACTCAAACCACGCTGAAATCATGAGGAGAGGTCCCAAAACAACCCGCCCAACGCGTCCTCAACGCAAACTGGGATAAATTCCAAACACGCTGAAATCGTGTGAGGAACGGGACGCTCAAACCACGCTGAAATCGTGAGAAGAGGTCCAAAAAACAACCGCTCAAGTGCGTGCACAACGCAACCTGAGATAAGATCCAAACACGCTGAAATCGTGTGAGGAACGGGACACTCAAACCACGCTGAAATCGTGAGAGGAGGTCCAAAAACAACCGCTCAAGTGCGTGCACAACGCAACGTGAGATAAGATCCAAACATGCTGAAATCGTGTGAGGAACGGGACACTCAAACCACGCTGAAATCATGAGAAGAGGTCCAAAAACAACCGCTCAAGTGCGTGCACAACGCAACCTGAGATATGATCCAAACATGCTGAAATCGTGTGAGGAAAAGAATACTCTAACCACGCTGAAATCGTGAGAGGAGGTCCAAAAACAACCGCTCAAGTGCGTGCACAACGCAACCTGAGATAAGATCCAAACACGCTGAAATCGTGTGAGGAAAGGGACGCTCAAACCATGCTGAAATCATGAGAAGAGGTCCAAAAACAACCGCTCAAGTGCGTGCACAACGCAACCTGAGATAAGATCCAAACACGCTGAAATCGTGTGAGGAAAAGAACACTCTAACCACGCTGAAATCGTGAGAACAGGTCCGAAAACAACCGCTCAAGTGCGCGCACAACGCAACCTGAGAAAGTCCCGGAGGACAATGATCCCAAACGCTGCTCAGCGTAAAAGGATAAATGGTAGAAGATTACACAAGATGCAAATAAATGCAAGTAAGGTGTGCATGACAATACGAGTGGAAAGGTGCATAACAATGCGGGTGGATGGGTGCATAACTTTGAAGCAGGCTTGATCGTGCACTTGAAGTAGAGGCACACTCATACTTCGGAGCACTAACAAGGCTTGAAAAGGTACATCCGGAATACAATCACGGAATTTTCTGAAGTTGAAGCACACTCAGATGCTTCCATTTTCCCTCTTTTCTTTTGCTTTGCAGTCTGGAACCTATATAGCTTCAAATAGGTCCTTGTTTTACTGTTCAGACTTATCGGGGGTGGACCCTGCAGTTTTATGAAAGAACAAATACTATTTTGCACAAATGTGGAGAACGGCACGGCACTCGGAGCACAAAACGATTTTATTTTTGAAATTGAGAGATGAGTTTTCGACCAGGTATTGAGCCTACGACTGAACATAGCAAAACGACTCAACAAGGAAATAAAAGGCGCACAACCTAGACACATCGAGTAACACTCAAAGCGACTCAAAACAAGAATCGAGATAAAAAGAAGACACGACACTCAGACGTGCACAGGGAGCCTGTTTCACCGGGTAGTGTTTCCCACCCTTTCTCATTTGTGATTCTCACATCACTCGGCCCTCAAGCTCTGTTTTTCTGAAAAAGCCCTTTTCTCACTTTTTCTCTCAGCGCACATCTCTCTATTCTTCAATCTCTCATTTTAAATCCCTCCCCTGGGTGGTTGATGGATAAACAGAAAGTTGTGGGCTCTTGCCCCTATCATTTCGCTAGATTCTTCTTCTTCTGCACGCAGCTAGTGAGTTTCTCCCACAGAGGGGCTGTGCTACAACTAGGTGTGTAGCAAATCTGCAGCTGACATCGGTTGACGATGCTCTGCTGGGGAGTTTGGACGTGATCAGATCTGTCCAGATGAGGGAGTGGAATATCTTGATCCATTCCAGTTCGTGCTTCGCACTTGGCTTGACACCTCGTTGCTCGAAGGGTGTGAGAGTTTTTCGGCCCTTTTGTGGTTAGCTTCAGTGGTCCCCTTTTCCGGCAGGTATGATGCCCTTTCTGGCAGATAGAGTGCCCTTTCTAGCAAGTGTGTTGACAATGGGGAAAAGACAGAACACCTGACTCAACTGTGCCCCTAGTTCATCATTTTGACCATTTTTTGTTTTTGGCTTTCTGTTAAAACAATTTTGACCAAAATGAGAGTTAGATTAACATGCTTGTTCAATTTTCTGATTTAAAATCATGCAAGTCAGGCTATGAGCACTGAAAATTTTCCTTTTTTGGGTCCAAGAAAAAGGTCCAGTTTTGGAAAAATTGAATAGTTTTCGAGAGAAGATTAGTCAACCTCAGTAAAAATTTTCAAAAACTATTTTTGCAAACGGCCACTTACTCAACGAGCATGAAACCTACTCCTGAGATGCACAACCTCGGATCCAAAGGAAAACTGCCCCGTGCTTGAAGAGAGCTGCATGGCAACGGAAAGTTGCCCCTTGTTTGAACGGCACCGCGGCGCATTGAATGGCAACGGAAAGTTGCCCCTTGTTTGGATGGCACCGCAGCACATTGTAATTAGTCTTCACTGTGAAGGTCACAACCAAACTCTCGGATACAGAGAAAGCAAAGATGATCAAAACCATTACATGGACATAATTGATTTAGAAGTGTTTGTGGCTGGACTTCAGAATGAAGTTGCCTACGTATCCCAAAGATGGGAATCAAGCCTTACGTAGTTCGGGGTTAAGGTACACTCGGGTATTTAACCTCTCCTTTTTATGCTCTAACTTTTGCCAAGGCGCCTGTTGCAGGTTTTCAACCTTGCGAGCTTTGTTTTTCTTCTTTTTTTTTCCTTTCTTTTCTTTTCTTCTTTTTTTTCTTTTTTTTTTTTTTTTTTTTTTTTTTTTTTTTTTTCTTTTCTTTTTCTTTTTTCTTTTTTTTTTTGTATATTTTTTTGTCTCGCTCTAACTTTTGCCTGGGTCGCCCTTCTGGGTTTTCGGCCCAGCGAGCCTCTCAAAGGGTAAAAGTGTAGCTTGGTCCATGCCAAATGGTTGTAGGGTTTTGAAGTCATCCGTATCCAGGAGAGTGGCTGTTGATTTGCAAGAGGACTCGTCATCGGCTCTTCGAGCACATCTGACGTTTTTGCCCCTAGTTCGAGGGTTGCTTTGATCTAGCTTCGCAAGCTTCTTTTGATCACATCTGATATTCTCGCCCCTAGTTCATGGGCTGCTTCTGATCTGGCCACACAGGCCTCACATTGTAGTTGACCGTTGAACATTCTGAATCCCAGTTCAAGGTTTGAAAGTGAGGGGTCGAGTTTCGAGGCTGAGAGCGATCCTAGGCTGCACAATCTCAAGAGCGATTCCACACAGGTCTTTGCAGGACTGCGCAAAACATTTTTTGAAAGTTTTTAAGAAAGCGACAAATCGCTCGCGCTGAAGACAGTGTAGAACCAATCTGGATCAAGCTAGGATCCTTCCCAGTACTCACACTAACAAGCATGATTTCATTCATTAAGGGCTTAGCACGCCTCTCTTTATCAAATTTTTTGCAAATCCCGAGGAATTCCTTCCTCTTTGTTTTCACCGCAGTGTTCACAAAGTTTTGGAAAACTTAGGTCATCATAATGATTTCAAGGCACAGAAAAGACAGAGTTCTTAGTCAAATATTGCCATCTCATTCAGAACTTCCGACATAACTGGCGCAAGGCAGAAGCAAACACGAGAGTGTGAAAATCACTGCTGTTCATTCAAATCTGTTGGCAGGACTGGCTCCCTGGCAGGAACAGACTCAAAACAAAACGAAAAGACAAACACGAAACAAAATGGTGACGCCCGAGGTAACACCCCCGGAATCACCCGACCTTTGTACAACAGGACTGACTCGATACAACAAGACAGACCCTACTGACTCAGTATGAAAAGACTGACTCAAAACAAAAGGACAGACTCAAAACAAAACAACAAGACTGACTCAATACCCAAGTCAGAATGTACAAATTAACAACATTCACGAATGTGCTCAAAACAGTGCATGCCATCCACCATATCTGGAGTTAATTGAGTGTCGCCCGCAGGTGGTTCATCCCCCGATCACATCACATTATCCCCCACAAGTTCACTGATCAAGTGCCGATAGACTTTGCAGAGCTTGGCACGGCAATGACCCCGTTGTCAAATAGATCCTGTACTTCATGGCGAAGACGGAAGCAGTTGTCGGTAGTATGGCCAGTTTGCTGATGGAAGGCACAGTACTGGGCGGCATCATGTGTAGCCGGAAGAGGATTTGGGAGAGGCCGAGGCTCAAGGGGTTTGAGATGGCCTTGTCCAACAAGGATTTGGAAAGCTTTGGACAACGGCATGTGGAGGGCATGGAAGACCCTCTGACCTCGGGGTTGGTACTTCTGGGTTTGTGGATTTTTGCTGGACGCACCAGTAAAGGGATTGGCAGGTGCTGGCCTGGTTTGTTGATCTCTTCTGAGTGCAGGATTATAGCTGAAAGGAACGTTTCTGATACAACGACCCTTCTCCCGGCTTGCCCCTTGATTCAAACTGCCCCCAACTTGAGTGGCGAAAATGTCGTCCACAGTTTTTGCAACAACTGCGAGCACTTGCTCTTTGTTCAGTCCCTCGGCTTTCAAAGCCTCAACAGCCAACAGAAGATGTTCATGGGGATCCATGCCCGCCCCTATCTTGTTCTTTCCACTCGCCTCCACTTTGCCAAGGGATTGGCATTCCTCAAATGCAGCCCGTTCCAAGACTGGGGAGCCTTTTGTCGTGAAACTCTTAGCATGTGCTGTGGTCGATGATGGAGCCAATGTCCCAGAGGCTAGATCTGTCACAGTTCTTTGAAGATCTTCGATCATTCTCTTTAGCTCAGAAGTGGTGGGCTCACGGGTTTGAGATGATTGGGGTCCAGGTGCATCCATCATGCATAAGTCCATGCTTTCTGGAATGAACACCTCAGGCTTGGGTAGATGGGCTGGGGTGATGTATATGCTGGGGTCGAAGGTGGATGGTAGTGTATGGATGAGGTTGAGGTGGGGAGGTGACGAGTCAGTACTAACCTGAGGTCCTTTGGGTGGAGCTAGGGTTTCTTCGTCAATAAGATCCTGAATCTTATGACGGAGGCGGATGCAACGGTTCGTATCATGACCGGGTTGTTGATGATAGGCACAGTATTTAGATGGGTCATATCTTGTTGGAAGAGGGTTTGGAAGGGGTTGGGTTCTAGGAGTTCTAGGTGCCCTTCTTCTTGCAGCTTTTTCAAAGCTTGGGAGAGGCTCATGTAAAGAGGATGGAATTTTCGGGCTTGGGGCCGAGTTGAAGTGGTTGGTTTTTGGCCATTGAGGGAAGTGGTGATAGTGTCTACTTCTGAGCATTTCGCAGTTGTGCTACCATCAGTAGTAGCATTGGAACTGCGAGCAACATTCCTCTTCAAAGGCTCATTATCTTCTGCAAAGATCCCTTGTCTGATGGCATCCTCGATTTGAACCCCCATCTCATGCAGATCTGAAAAGGTAGGGAAGGGAAGAACAATCATTTTCTGCATAAGCTTGGGCTGGAGATTGCGCACAATCATCCGAATCTGATCTTTGTCAGTGGGCCTAGTGGTCATCATTGAGGCTTTTGCTCTCCATCTCGTCACAAACTCTGAGAAACCCTCCTTTGGTTCTTGGCGGGTGACTTCGAGATCACGAGTTGTGACCTCGATCTGTGTGTTATAGGAGTATTGAGCAATAAAGGCCTCAGCCAGCTCTTCCCAGTTCTGTTTCACAGAGTTCTCCAATTTTGCATACCAGATTGCGGCTATCCCGGACAGGGTTCGGCCGAATAGTGACAATTTCTGGGCTGTGGTCAAACCCATTGGCCTTAGGATATCAGAAAACAGTTGGAGGTGCACCATTGGGTCTTCAGAGCCATCGAATCGATCGATATGTGGCATTCTGAACCGATCCGGTAATGTCACCACTGAGTCGGTATAACCATCCTCTATATCAGGAATAGAATGGGCCCCCTGAGATTTTTTGAACAATTTCTCAAGCTTGCTCACTTTCAATGCTGTGGGGTCCGTCTCGAGCTCAAAGGGGAGTCTGGTAGGTTGGTGGGTGTTTTAGATAGCTGGAGTAGAATCGGGGGCGGAGCTGGCCCGCCTGGAATGTCCGTATCATCCTGGACGTGGGTTGCCTCCCCGAGTATGGGAACTCTTGGTGGGGGAGGAGCCTGGTGTGAAGTAGATACTCCGATTTGCTGCTCTAACCTGGCAATTGTCTCTGCCTGTTGGACTATGATCACGGCCTGTTGCTTGGCGAATTCCGCTTGACGGACAGCGTCCTCCTGCATGAGCTTCATACTCTTTTGAAGCTGACGCATCATTTCTTCCATCCCTGCCATATTGCCCTACAAGTGTAACTCCCTGAGGTATCTCAACCCAACTGCACACAGGTGAGATGGATAATGACTGCTAATCCGAAGATTGTTAAACTGATGATCTGTGCTTGACTGGCCTTTTTACCCGGCCTCTGGCGAAGGAACACTGATGGCCCTTGAACTGAATCTCTGACCTGACAAAGTCTATCAGCACAAGTTCGGTGTACCCGAGGGATATTGGAGCCTTCTGAAGCTATGGTTCCAAGACTACCTAGCAAAAGAGAAAATGGACAGCATCTCAGCCTAATTTCACCTGAACAGATACGAGCATAGTTTGAATGAGTGTGCCCTCTACTGAATTCTGCCCCCAAAATTCTGCCTCAAATCTGATACCCTCGGGTAAAACTAAACCCCAAAATATCGAACTGGTGCCCGCAGGCCTGATGCCCAAACCTGCAAACTGATACATGCATTCCTGTAGAGACGCACTCTAAAAGCACATAACAAGCAAGTGAGAGCCAAAACACCCCTATGTTGGGGTAGGGTTTCCCTGTCCTATTTTGTCAGGAGCTAGGGTTTCACTACGCACGCAGCGGTTTCAAACAACCTATATCGGGTAAGCAACCTGTCCTAGTTTGGAATGGTCACTACGGATTTCGATATGCACTAGGTCGAATGGTCAAAAAGGGTGCCCCGGTAAAACCGGGGTTTGTGTTCCCATACTGTCAGAGCCCACAAGCCGGTCAGCCTTATGGTCATGCCTTGACAAGACAAGCCTCCGGCAAACCGTTCGGGAATAGCAGATGGCAAACACGGTGTCCTAGGCGCACCAATGCAAATGCAATGCAAAGAAACACACAAGTGTAGTCAAAACCAGATATCATGAGTTCGAGTCAAGTTCTCAAACTCCCCAGCAGAGTCGCCAGAAACTGTAGACAGGCCCGCGGGGGACCTCGCTACAGCTCAGACTCGATTTGTTGTCACGGTTCTTAATCTGAACCAAAGAGTCCAAATCCGGCAAATCGTTTTGAGAAAACAGATTTTTGAAAGAAGTGCCAAACATGGACTGCTTTGCCAGATACAGAGTCGCCACCTAAATATTTTATTTTTGGGAAATTTAGGAAACCCTGACTCGTTTGCCTAAGGCCACGTGTCCGTCATCACCAAAGTTGCCTCGGCTCGGGAACTTGGGTACGATTGGGGAAGGTCACTTCGTGAGCACCCCCGCTCGCCCGTCAAAGATCGGCCTCTACTAACCATGATATCTATTTTGAAAACATTGTGTGTTCTTATTCCGGTTATTAGCCTAGATTTACTATGTGATGCGCACAGCATACAAGTATAGACCGGGTCGCCTGAATTGGAACAAAACATTTCATGTTTGTTTTTGAAAGATGATTTGCTACTCGCAAGTAGGCTTAAAACACAGATTTTGCCACCCTCGGGTGGGCTTAGAAAACATGGTTTTGCCACTATTAGTGGGCTTAAAACTCACAGTCGATGATTTATTCCAATCCAAACAACCCAACCTTCACCCACAGGCATTCAGGCAGATATATCACATAAGCACATAGCCTCATGGTAAGCATGCTATCATGGCAGTCACTCACACGCATGCAAGGATGCTAAAGCATAAAACTACCGAGTACTCCAAGCCAAAACAGAAGCTAATTAGAAATCATGCATGATCCTAGATACACAGAATTGCCTAATGCAACACATGCAAAGATGCAACTATAGCAGGCTCGGCTATTCTAAACATGGCATACGGAATGCTACAGCTAACATGTATTCAACTTGGAATTGAAATACAAATGCAGTTAGTATGATGCGCCGAGCCCGGTGCGTGTAAGACAGATGAATGAATGCAAACATGCTATCATACTGTATGCTAATTGAAACATGCCCTAATCTAACTATCATAAGCAGGTAAATAAAAGGAAGAAAGACGTAGGGTTGGAAGACATACATCACACACACGCACACTTATTACAATTATGCCCTCGCGTAGAGGGTCCGAATAAATAATATACAGTCCAAATATGTACAAATCCCTAATTAATTTACAAATTAACTAAGAAAATAATAAACTGGCATGCAAGCCAGGGACTGCCTTGATTCTGATGAATGATGTATGTTTAGGCTGCCTTGCGCGGAAATCCACTGGGATGCCCCAATTAGCCTCTGTTTTGCAATTGTTCTTGGAAAGCGTGCCAAGCCTCGGAAGACTGCTGATTCTTGATTTTGCTGCAACAGAGAGCAGGAAAGGGGCATAGCAATGTATTTTCACAAATGTATGCATGCCTCGATCCTCGTGCCACCAATCACGCATCTCGATGCATGATGGCCGAGGAGTGATTTGCACAATTCAATATGGAATGAATGCACATGAAAACTCAACAAAACCTAACTCCATCATGGATGATCCGGAGTGTCGGTGACTAGGGAATTGAGACACGTTCCGTCACTCGGAGTACGGAACGCACCTCGTTTCCCGTGCTCGAGCAAACTCCTATCCTGAACACAATGCAATGTGCATGATATGCATGAAATGCAACTAAGATACATCCTAACATGCAATATGCTATGAAATGGCATACACGATGCACGAGATAATATGGCATACACAATGCACTAACATACGACCTAGCATACACAATGCTATGGAATGAAATGGCATACACAATGCATAATGGACTTACACTAACATGAGTGGACCTCAGCCACACTCACATAAGAGGCCAATAGGTGAAAATGAGACACTCGAAACGCGTGCACGCGTGCATGCAAACCGAGGACCGAGCCTACGACACGGATGCCACTCTAACATGACATGGAAAAACATGAAAAATGGCATACTAACATGCAAATTTCAGAGGCAAAATGAGATGCAAAACAGCCCCGAAACATGGTGAAATGGTACCCAATGCATGGAACGAGTCCCGAAACATGAAATTTGGCGCATGAAATGGCCTCTAGTTATGCAATGCATGCAATATTTGAACATGAAGTGTAAAGACAGAAACAAAGCAGCCCCAAAACAAGTATGTTTACAGTTTTAAGCAAGGCCAAACAGTGAGCACAAATGGGGCTAAACTAGCATACAAAAATGGCCCCAAAAGCAAGATATTGAAGCAACTCACAGATGCTGGCCCCGAACAGAGAAGGGGCCTTCTACAACATTGAATAGGGACCAAAAATATGATGTTTTACAGTTTACAACAAACCCCAAAAACAGATAGAAGTATGCTCAAAATGCTATGCAAAATATGGCCTAAAAGAGAGGCTACAACACAAAGTATACAAATGATGCTCCAAACAGCAATAGACCCTTAATGAAATATGGAGAGTGGGTCAAAACAAGGCCATTTTCAGTTCGGACCAAGGTCCAAAAACAGAAGCTCAATAGGCTAATAAACCATGCAAAAATGGGGCCAAAAGATGGATATCAAAGCAAGTGATACATGGAGGCCCCAAACAGTGATGAGCCCTTCAACAATGTTGAAGACAGGCTCAAAATGAGCTACTTCACAGTTTATAACATGCCTCAAAACAGTTTACATATAGGCCAAAAACAACATGCAAGGAAATGGCATATAAGAGGGATAATGAAGTAAGTACCAAATGGGGGCCTCAAACAGTGAGAGGCCCTTAATGAAAGATGAAATAGAGCTCAAAAAAATGCCACTTTCAATTATGGCCGGAGCTCAAAAGTATAAGTAAGAAGGGTTAAGAAATAATGCAAAAAAATGAGCTCAAAAGAGGGAAATGGTAACTCACCCTTGTAGACCAATCTTTAGCAACTTCTTGGACCAAGTTTGGGTGCTCCTCAGCTCTGGAAGACAGCTCCAAGTGGCTGGAATGGAGGTGGTGGTGTGGTGCTAGGTGGTGGTGAAGAAATGGTGTAGAAACTTGGATGTTTTGAGAGTTGAAGTGTAGAGAGGGAGAGAGGCAATGCAAGAGGCTTAAAGGCCAAATTCCTAACGCTTTGCAAGGGGCTGGAGCTGCTGTATATGTAGGCAAAAGGGGAGAAAAGAGGGGGAAAAAAAGGGGGGGAAAACAATCCAAGTTTCCCTCCAAAAAGGCCAAACCCTCGGACATGGGTGATGTGCAAAACAAAATACATGGCTAGAAAACACTTGGGAGGGGGATAATGGCCGGCTAGTTTAAATGGGCAAAAAAGATCATCCACCAGAAAAAGGTGGCCGGCCGGCTACTTTTTCTGGGTTTTCTGGCCGGCCAGCTACTTTCTCTGGCTTTTCTGGCCGGCCAACTACATTCAGGACAAAAAAAGTGGGCTGCCGGAAAGAAAAGTGGCCGGTGGGTGATTGGGAAGTCCAAATGTGGCCGTTCAAGTGTCCAAATTGAAGCCCCGGAAGTTATCTTTCCAATGGCGTGAACCTTGCATCAAAATTCCTTCTGTGGAAAACGTTATTCATGTTTCCGTGAAGCCGCGCAGATTCGGTCCCAACCGGAGTGATGCCCTACTTCAATCAACCATATCTCCCCTATCCGGAATTGGATTTAGGAGATTCTTGAGTGCAAAATGAAGCCCCGGAAGTCTTATTTCCAACGGTGGTGGTCTCATGGCTTGATTCCAAGTATGCGAATGAATAGGCCCGATTCGGCGAGGGCTGTCCGATTCTCTCTTAACGATTCATGCCCATTTTCTCCCCCAACTAGATTTCTCCCCTCTTCTCCTCTCCTCTTCAACTTCAAACCCCTAAGTAAGGTGTTTTGAAAGATTTTTCAAAGATTTCATCTCTCTTTCATTCATTCCCACTTTGTCCTTGCTCGGTTTACCGAAAAGCGCAACATTTGACAAAATACGAGCCTCGGAACATCGTAAAAACTTTATTTTCAAAATGTTTTGAAAGAGAGGGTTTTAAGATCTAAAATCTTTTGATCAAGATTGTTTTGGTCCAAAAGGGGTATGAAGTTGAGGTTTGACTCTCTTTTTTCCAAAGAAATTGAACCTTTGCCTTGCACATCTTTCATCACCGAGCAAACCATCAGTCGCGTCCAAGTCTTATGGACAGTAAAAAATGGGGTGTCTACAGGCCCAAACACTAGGAAAATTTTGTTTTCCATTTCTTTCCAAAATAACACTATCCACAACCATCACTCACACCGTGATGCCACAACCAACACAGAACAAAACATTTCTATAATGATAGTTAATAGAAATAACAACAGTACTAACAACACATAAGGCATAAGAAATTCATGGTTTTGCAATTTCATTCCGCCTCCCTTTACTTAACCAATTTAATAACATACACCTGGCTCAGAACCTGGCCAAACAATTAAATGAGATAGTAATTCATATAAAACATTTTTCACTTCACAATAGATAAGCATATGAGCTATATCAATCTTTCAATAGATACACATTTTGGTGCTGTATCATCGGAGTCCATCCCCTATCTCCTCCCAAACAATATACATACATAATGTATAAAAAAAAAATCCAATCATTCACAATGATCAGTCACTACACATATTTGCTGTATCATTATAACCGTCATATTCAATGACACAACCCGGATGATTAGTTTCAGTTTTCCCTAATCAACACACAAAGTCTACAACAAACGAGACCAACCTCAAGGTGACCAATGTCAACCAAAAACCCGATACCAACGAGCTGACTAATCAACTCAATAAACTCCACACTCAGTAATCCACACACTGATGTGTCACTTAAACCACCAACCCCAAACACGGAGTTTCCTACACAAAACCTCAAATTTTGGAATCTCACCGGATCTCCTAAAATTGAACCGCATAAACACTGCGTCTGAGGGTATCACCATTTCCCTCCCCCGGGCTACATAGCAAGCCTGCTCATCTCCTGGACCGAAGACCGATATGGTCAACCTCAGTTACAATTACCCAATCACGAAGGATAATTTGACCAACGCTAATCTCATTACTCTAGAACACAAACTGTTCTTCCTCTAAAGAATGCTGCCTGCATCCACTCACAAACCATACCCCACAATTGATAACCAATCACAATACAAACACTACCCCTATACAACCGATGGGGTCACCACAGACTCACTAACTAGCAAAGCCCAAAACACGAACCAACATACAGATACCATTCCCGCTAACCCGAGATACAAATCTCACGTAACCTTGCCAATACCACGCAACTCTCGAAACCATCACATCAATCACATCCACCCGCGGATTCCCGTTCTCAACAAATAATCTCTAAAAGTGAACATGGCCCACAGGCCGTCACAAGACTATCTCAATACACAGTGCCCAGCAAGCAACAACACTAGGATCATTGATCCCATTAACAACTTCTCAATATATATATAAAATAAAGAGTTCAAAATTTCATGCGTGCCCCCAATACATGAGGATTAAACAAACAACACTATGCATACATATGCAATACATAAACATGGTGCCTCAGCATCCAACAGTACACCGGTCAACAACAAAATGTTTCGCATAATACATTACCGGTCAACAACACAAAAGTCCCCCCTCCAGGGTAATACTACAGGGCTATCTAATAAGTCGCCCCTCGCAAGGCTCCCGAAGCCTGGCCTGCCCGTTTCTGGTACCAATAGCGTCCCCGACTGGATGGGTACGACTGAGTCTGACTAGGTTTTGAAACACTCGCAGAATTCACACGCAAAGGGCAAAAACGTCTACCATGGCCCAACTGGCCACAAACGAAATAACCACCAGGCCCCCTATTCTGAGACTGGTCTGAAACCTGCACCTCCCCGGACCTCCCAACCGAAGTGTCCGAAACCCCTGGCGGAGAAAAGGAACCAGCCCCTGACTGAGCATGTTTCCGCCTCCACCCCTTACTGAGCCTAGAACGCTTAGGAGCCGGAGGACTTACCGAGATGGTCTTCTCCTTAACTCGACTACCACTCACAACCATGGCCTCCACATGGGCCGCTGCCTCGACTAAGTTATAATAATCCTTCCAAAAGGATCCAGCTACCTTCTCCCAAATATCGAAACACAATCGCCTTTCAAACTCATAACAACGACGCTCCTCTGTTGCCACCAACTCTGGAGCAAACCTCGACAAACTAGTAAACCGCATCTCAAACTGTGCCACAGGAGTATCATCCTGACACAACTCCAAAAACTGATCCCTCAACCTTTCCCGAGCAGAAGAAGGGAAATACTTGGCCCAAAAGGCCTCGGTAAAAGCAACCCACGTGCTACCTACAGTATTCTTAGCATACTTCCACCAATAACTCACATTGCCCTTCAATTGAAAAGTCGCCAAAGAAACCCTCAACTCCTCCTCTTCGACTCTGAGCATATCAAGAGTCTTGGTAATCTGCTCCAACCAACTCTCTGCCTCCAACGGTTTAGCCTCCCCCACGAACTCAGGTGGGCCGGAGCGGAAAAACTCCTTAGTAAGCTTGAGAGCATGCCCGCTGCCGCCCTCAGTACGAGCTAGGGCGTCTTGCACCGCTCTCACAATCTCACGTGCGACATCCTCGCCGACAGTCGATGCTGCAACGGCGGGTGCTAAAGGAACTGCTGTGCCCCTACCGACACTCCTACTATTCAACCGTCCTCTACTTCCTCGTGTAGATATCCTATAAAGCACAAAAGCAAATACCACGCTTAGTGCACAACACATTAGCCTTCTTCGAGGCACACACCACTACTATCAAGTCACAAGACTCACTAAGTCACAAAATATACATCTCTATTGCATATAATCAACTAAACACGTAAACACATAATCAAATCAAGTCCACAAAGATAGCCACTCATCCCGGAACTCTCAAGGAATTCCTATCAGAAACCACGTTGATCAGGCGTGTTTCCGAAAGGACCTCAAAGCAAGTTCACCGGCTATGAATACTACCCGAGAGACTGAATCCCATGCTCACATAAATGCAACACACAAGTCCTAACTTTCATGATATCTATATGCAACGTCCTCACTATACGTAGTAAACTCACTGTGGTAAAAACCACTTTCCATGAGCCCAAAGTATTCAAACCCGGCTCGCTCTGATACCAAGTCGTCACGCCCCACTTTTTATTACTCGAAGTATTACCGATTTCATTTACTTAATTCCATTTCAGAGATAACATGCGGAAATAAACTCGTATATTCAACCCGTAGAAGTGAATAACATTGCTCTCATTCGCATGCAATTAAATACAACATGAATGTGATAAATAAATTGCCCTTGGGCTTACATCATTAACGAATCACGAAGAAGGGTGCAACCCTTTTACACATATGGCATTCCGCCAATACAAGAGAGGCCCCGTGGCCAACAAATAGGAAGATCCAAATCTTGCAGCACATTCAGCTCAACACCTGAAAAAGATTCAACAACGTGGGATGAACATATAGTCCAGTAGGGGTCTCAACATGATCCTTAACAATAACAACTTACAGATAGCTATGATCATGAACGCTCATTCTCGTACTAGAATAGTAATGTGACAGTTTGTACAAAATATATATATGTATGAACTTTTCTCGAAAACAACCATTTCATTCAATGCTATAAGCGATTCATCTTTCTCTTCCTTTCATTAACCCCCGTTCCCAATCTTTCATATCATTAACAATTACTTAGGAAATAAATTCACTAAGCCCACTACTCTCTTCCATTTTCCACACATACAACAAACATGCCTTTTCCATACATATTTCTAAAATGTTCAATTTTCTTCACACTTCCAAAAGACAAAAGGGCATTTCGGTTCAATCCCAATTCTATCATAATTATACATGCACACCCTTATAAACGGGAGATAACAACTCAACTACATGCATAAGATAAACCAATGAGGCAACTTGGCCCTCCAAAACTGTAACCAACACAATCCACAATGTTGCCAGATACACTGAAACAATAACAACAAAACTTTGCTCTACTAGCTATGTCCGTAGTAAGCCAAAGATACACTTCATTGATCATTAAATTAGGGTTTTCCTCCCTCTTTCTCAATATTGATCAAAAAGGCTCAATCATCTACAACAAATAACAATGACCTCATTTAAGACCCAAAATACATAAGTATTTGCCCAAAGATCAAAACCCCTCTATTAATTTATTAAATCAAATAAAAATTAGGGTTTCCTCTCCTTTCAACAACAACATGCTAATTAACACACCAATTACCCCAAACCACAACTAATGATAATAAACCCATATTCCAACAACCAACCCAAGGTTCAATCTCATGATTTTCAACAAATCCAACATGATATAATTTTCATGCAATACAAAAAAAAACTACCACATGTCTATCTATAAACGGAGTATTGAAAAAGAACAAGGAAAATCCCTACCTCAAATGGAGAACTCAAATGGAGAAGATGAAGAATCTCGAAGTTGCTCCAAATCCCAAATTTCTCGGATCAAAACAAAGCCCTCGACGATCAACACAACTTTTACAAAGGCCAAAGGGTAGGAAAACACTCTAGCTAGATCAATCCTAAGAGAGAAGTTAGGTTTTAGAGTGAGGTGCTCTCCAATGGAGGTTTTGAAAAAGTAAGAGAGAGAAAGGAAATCAAAAAGTGATTCAAAAAGTGATTTCACGAACTGATATAAAACAGGTCCGCTCGAGCGTACAACACACCGCTCGAGCGTCAGACACAGGTTCACGCTCGAGCGTCCAAAGATCCGCTCGAGCGCCGGATGCACCCTCCTAGAATATTCTGCAGACGACCAAAATGCTGAGAGAAGGAAATTCACGCTCAAGCGTCCAGAATGTCGCTCGAGTGGAGAGGCAACAATAAAATCCCGCTTGAGCGTCAAGAGCGCCGCTCGAGCGGAGAGACCAACAACTGGGCAAAAATTCTATGTCTTAAAACACAACCAACTTATTCCCAACTTGCCCAACACAACCCAAAACTCTAAAACAAAGAGTAAGGGATAGAAATGAGGATAAGACAACAACAAATCTACGGAACCGAGTCCGGATTACTATTAAACAACAACAGGGAATACTGGGATCGCTATAGTGGTAATGATTATGGAGGTGAATGATTGTAATAGTAGAGGTGGTGGTAGAGAGGTGGTGACAATGATCATAAAAACTGTGATGCTGGCAGTGAAATGATGGTATGTTTTATGGTGGTGATGACAATGATAATGAAGATGGTGGTAATAGCAATGGTGGCGGTGGTGGTGGTGGTGACAGTGACAGTGACAGTGATGATGTCAACAACAATATTGGTGATAATTGTAACGATTGTGAGGTTATAATGGTATATGTTGATGCATGTGTATAAATATTTATAAATTCAATTAGCATTAAATAATTATGTAATTTAATGTGGGAAATTCGTCATAATTTAAATGACTTTTATCTTACAAACTTAAAATTTAATAAAACAAGTGGATTGGATAAAGGGTACCTCGCCTCTTACACCAACACCACCGATTTCACCATCACCATTACCACTGTTACAACAGTTGTCATGCCCTATTACCACTTGAACTCCACTACTATCACTACTCTTCCACCATGACAGTCGCTCCTACACCACCACTGCCATTGCTACTATCCTACCACCACATCCACCTTCACCTTACTGCCATGACACCTAAGTTCTTTATCGCCTTGTTGGTCGCCAAAGCCTTGTCGGCAATAGTCAATGGCAACTAAATTGACGTTGGTCACTAATTATCTTATCTTCGGCTACTAAAACGAACTTAGTCGCCAAACATAACATTTTGGCGACGAAATATTTAATCACCGAAAGTAATTAAATCAAAATGAAATTCTCTTTCAGCGACTAAAATATTTAGTTGCTAAAACATTTTAGTCGCTAATAATAATACATTTACCGACTAAAAATTTTAGTCACTAATAATAATACATTTAGCGACCAAATAGTTTAGTCATTGTTAGTTTTCACGACTAAACATTTTAGTCGGTAAAAGATTAGATATTTTCATTTCATGGTCATTTACGACCAAACATTTTAGTCACCGAAGGATGCCATGTTCTTTCGTGAACAAAATATTTAGTCAGCAATAGTTTATTCCCACATCTTGATTTATTTTGACTACTAACTATTTAGGCGCCAAAAGTCTTTTGTTTATTTTTTACTACTAAATATTTAGTCATGAAAAACCTTTGCTTGCATTTTTGACTACCAAAATATTTAGTAGCGAAAAACATTATAGTTTTTTTTAAAAAAATTAATTTCTCGACCACCTGTATTTATTTCATTATTAGTGCAACTTGTACCCTGTATATAAAAAAAAAGATTCCATACACTGATGAAATTAGCAACCATTCCACAACATGCACACATTTCATTTTCAACCATCAAAAAAATTCATATTTAACATCAAATTATAAATGCAATAGAAATTCCATATAAACCAAGTACAATCCAACCTCAAAAATACAATTCTATACATAACAGAGGATTAAACAAAATTAATATCCAAAAGTTAATCAGTACCACCACAAATTAATTTGTACCACGCCAAATGGTAATCTGTGTATGCCAAAAAATTAATTTGTACTACATCAAATGGTAATCTGTGCTGCATCAAAAATTATTTGTACCACGTCAAAAGCTAAGTTAAAACTAATGTGTACAAACAATACTAATTTGTAGACTAAAAACAATTTCGTTCGTACTTGTCAAAAAAAGTAGTATCCACAATTCCATGCCAAAAACCATCTGTACAAATAAAATTAATCATTAGTATTGACTAAATATTGGCATCTTTAAAATTATAAAAAATATATATAAAACTCGAATATAATTAATATTTCAAATAAATCATTAGTTTTGCATACTCGAATTTATATAAAAGAAAAATATGTAAAACTCGAACGCATGTTTCAGGCAACAAGTAATATTGTACAAGTAATAATTGCGCATAATTAATAATTATTCTTGCATATTCACCATCCAAACACCTTTTTTTCAATTAAGTTTAAGGTGTTTTCACCTGTAACTCCCAGCCTACGTGTCCTATTTACGTACCATCTATTCATACAGGTCATATTTGGCATGAGAAACCTACTGGTAACATCACAACATTGGTTAGGGGGCTGTTTTGTATTTTCGTCCACCGAGCGCCTTTTTTTTTACTAAGTTTAAGGTATTTTTGATTCTAACTCCCAACCTACACGTCCTATTTACCTATTGTCTGTTCCTACAGGTCATATTGGCAGGAGGAAGCTGGCCGTTACATCACAACATTGGTTGGGGGGGCGATTTTGTATTTTCGCCCCTCAAACGCCTTTTTTCGACTAAGTTTAAGCAATTTTCGACTCTAACTCCCAATTTATGTGTCCTATTTACGTACCGTCTATTCCTATAAGTTATATTTAGCACGGGAAACCTGCTTGTTACATCACAACATTGGTTGGGGGACTGTTTCGCATTTTTACCCCCCGAACGCCTTTTTTCGACAAAGTTTAAGGCATTTTCGACTCTAACTCCCAACCTACATGTCCTATTTATGTACCGTCTATTTCTACAAGTCATATTTGGCAAGGGGAAGCAGCTCGTTACATTACAACATTGGTTGGGGGGCTGTTTTGAATTTACGTCTCTCGAACGCCTTTTTTCGACTAAGTAAAAGGCATTTTCGACTCTAACTCCCAATTTACGTGTCCTATTTACATATCGTTTGTCCCTATAGGTCATATTTGGCACGGGAAAGTTGCCGATTATGTCACAACATTGGTTGGGGGACTGTTTTGCATTTTCGCTCCCCGGATGCCTTTTTGCGACTAAGCTTAAGGCATTTTTGACCCTAACTCCCAGCCTACGTGTCCTATATACGTACCGTCTATCCCTACAGGCCATATTTGGCATGGGGAAGCTTTCAATTACATCACAACATTGGTTGGGGGGTTGTTTTGCATTTTCGCCACCTGAATGCCTTTTTCGACTAAGTTTAAGGCATTTTTGTAACGCCCTCAAAATAAACCCATAATACATAATATTAACATGCGGAATTATAAGGAAATAAAGTATCTTATTCCATTCATCAGAGTACCATGAAATAAAAACATCTTAATAAATGCCCTATGGGCTTACATCTTGCCAAGCCAACACTTGGACACAATTCCATGAGTTCTAACTCAAAAACAAATAAAGCCCTAGGCTTGAAAGTTTACAAGTTATTCAAATAAAACAACTAAAACAAATAAGCAAGTCTTCGAGTCCAAATCCTCACAAGCTAAGTCCTTGGAGGTAGTGAACCACCTGAACCTGAAAATGAAGTTCCCATATAGGGTGAGCCACAGCCCAGTAGAAAAATACTAAACCAAGCATAAGAATTAACTAAAGCATTAGCATTCGATACATGGTTAACACAAGATAATCAATTTCCAATTTCATGACATGAATGTCTACATTGTCTATGACATATTGTCTATGACACTTTTCACTTTCCAATATCTATTCAACTTTCCAATTATATCATTATGGCTCAGAACCTGGCCAACTTCCCCCTGGAATGAACAGTCTCATCAATTAGCGCCGTCTGTGGGAACTCTCTTACTCCGCGCACCAGTTGTGCTCATTGTCGCCGAAGGCCCTTCCCCAATAACCCCTTCCTACCACTTGCAAAGGTGAATGGTCACAACTAGATCCATGGCTTCCCACCCCAATGTTCCTGACCACCAAGCCGATCCTCCCAATCTAAACAACCCACCACAGTATTTCACCGAGCTCACCAACAACATTAACCGCCTGGCCGAGCAGAACCAAGCTTTGATTAACGCTCTACTCCAAAGAAACCCTCTTATGCCTCATCCACCACCTCCAGATATTCCACCCAACCAAGAACGAGCCCCCAGCCATATTATCCTGCAACCCTATCCACCCAACTTGGAAGGCTTGCGACCTCCTCCTCCAGGTATAAATCCGCCACCCCAAGCCCCGCATCCATCGGTCCTGGCGCCAACCCCTGAAGGAGAGTCCAGCAGCGTCCAACCCCTCTGTCCTCCGGTGGTGACAACATTCCTCTCTGGGATGCAGAACTCCGAGCCATGAAGCTCCAACTCCAAGGAGTCATGCAGAACATACAACATAAACCTTCCACCACAACCAACTTGCCATTTGTCACCTCCATTCGGACAAACCTTTACCCCCCAAGTTCAAAATGCCTACCATTGACTCTTTTGACAGTACAACGGACCCAGTCGACCACTTGGAGACCTACAGAACTCTCATGATCCTCCATGTATTCCCTGACGAAATCATGTGTCGGGCTTTCCCCATGACACTCAAGGGTCAGCTCGACTTTGGTTTAGTCAACTGCCAGCAGACTCTGTCTCCACTTTTAGCACCTCAGTGACTCTTTCTTTAGCCATTTCATTGGAACCCAGCGCCAGCGGCGTCCGACAACCCAGCTCCTTAACATCCGTCAGATTGAAGGGGAGTCACTGCGCAGTTTCATTACCCGCTTCAACACCGAAGCCTTGCAGGTAGCAGAAAACGATGACAAGGTCATCCTTACAGCTTTCATGGCTAGTTTACGGTCATTTGACTTCTTTTTCTCCCTCTCTAAAAACCCCCCGACCTCCATGACAACCCTACTCTCCAAAGCCCAAAAATACATGAACGCCGAAGATTCCCTAGCCGCTCGCCAAGACCCTACAGCCAAAAATCCCACCCGCAGGGAGAAGAGAAAGGATTCAGAAACTAGAAACACCGAGTACAATAACCAAACACCGCATTATTCCGACCAACCCCGCTAAGTCGACCGAGCGGCACCAGCCCGACCGCCCAGCCGGTTCGAGCGGTACACACCCCTCAATTCCTCCATGGAACAAGTCCTTAATCAGATCCAGCGAGACTACCCCCTAAAATGGCCCCAACCATCACGAACTCCTTCCAATCGGAGATACCAGTCCAAATATTGCCATTTTCACCAAGACCACGGCCATATTACCAAGGAGTGTGTTAACCTCAAAGATCAGGTCGAGGGCTTGATTCGCCAAGGACGTCTCAGTCGATTTACAAAAACTCGTCCTCAGTAGAGACAACGGACCGAACCCATCAGAAACAACCGCTAGCTGTAGACGTCCCCGAATGCCCCGGGAGGGATGAACCCCCGTTCTGTTCATATTGGGCTTACTACAGTTCGGACTTGATTGTCACGGTTCGTAATCTGAACCAAAGAGTCCAAATTCGGCAAATCGTTTTTGAGAAAAAATAAATTTTGAAAGAAGTGCCAAACATGGACTGCTTTGCCAGATACAAAGTCGCCTCCTAAATATTTTTTAATGGGGAAATTTAGGAAACCCTGATTCGGTGCTAAAGGCCACATGTCCGTCATCACCAAAGTTGCCTCAGCTCGGGAGCTTGGGTACGATTGGGGAAGGTCAGCTATGAGCACCCCCTCTCGCCCGGTCCAAAGACCAGCCTCTACTAACCGTGATATCTGATTTTGAAAACGTTATGTGTTCTTATTCCGGTTATTAGCCTAGAATTACTATATTATGCGCACAGCAAACAAGTATAGACTAGATTGCCTAATTTGGAATAAAACATTGCATATCCGTTTGTTTGGAAAACGCTTTAGAATTTGCTACTCGCAAGTAGGCTAAAATACGAATTTCAACGAGTTGTCCCAACTCAAACAATCCAACCTTCACCTGCAGGCATTCAGGTAGTTTATCTCACATAAGCATCTAGCCACATGGTAAGCATGTTGTCATGATAGCACTCACACGCATGCGGTATGCTAAAGCATGAAAATACTTACATCGTACTCCGTGCCAAAACAATAAACTAGTTAGCAGATATGCATGGTCCTAGTTCATGTCAAATTGACTAATGCAACACATACAAGATGCAATTAGAGTAGACTCGGCTAACCTAAACATGTCATGTGAAATGCAATCAATTGATGCACGTATTCAATTTTGGAATTGAAGTACAAATGCAGTTAGCATGATGCGCCGAGCCCGGTGCATGCAAGACAAATGTATGGATGCACGCATGCATAGTATGAGGTATGCTAATTTAAACATGCCCTAATCTACCATCATAAGCGGGTAAATAAAAAGGAAGAAAGAAGTGGGGATTGGAAGACATGCACACATACGCACCCACACTTATTACAGATTCGCCCTCGCCCGGAGGGACCAAATAAATATACAAATTAATTAACCTACAAGCTAATTAATTATTACAGACCACTTAATTAATTAAACAAACTAACTAAGCTAAGGAAAGCAGTAAAGTCCTCGGGAAGCGGGTCCAATGCAATGCATGCTCGGGTCCTGCTCGGAAGCACACTGCCATGCATAGACTGCCTCTGTTTTCCCTACTCTGCCCCTCTGAAGACTGTCAAAGTCTCTGAATTGCTTCCCTGGACATTGGGAGACACCATCGGCTGAGTAGAATTGCCATCGGCAGTGGGGTGTGGTCATCGGCTGTTGATTAGTCCATCGGCCACCAATTGATTGCCGGTCGGCACTCTGTGCAGTCAATCGGCAATAAATTCCTGCAGAACCTGTTTGACAGCAGCAGAGGACAGAGCCTTGCATGGCAATGCAATTCAAGCAATTTATGCACCAATCACACTCCTTATCATGTTAAGGATTCAAAGGAGGATGTGCTTTGATTCTCGGACCACCAATCACGCATTTCCATGCATGATGGCCCAAAGAATCAAGTGTGCAACTTCAATTTCAAATGAATGCAAACCAAATAAGCACACAAGGAGGCCCAACCTCAATCATACTCATCTCAAGAGGTCTAGCACGCATGCTAATGCAATGCAATCCTAGGCATGTTGACTAGTATGCAACCATGGCAATGCAAATAAGCATACAAGCTAACAAGCATACAAGACATGAAACATCAATGTTAACCAACAAGCATGCAAGATGCAATGTGGATGTCCAAGCATGCAAACAAGCATGTGACTTCATTCAATCATGCAAGTTCCAACATGCAACAACTTACCAATATGCTACAACACATAAGGAGCATATGCAACAAACGAAGGGATGGACTTAAACATGATTTAGGCAGCTCTAAATAGGCCTAAAACAGTGGCAAAAAATGCTAAGTACATGAAGGCAAATGTTCATGCAAACATGCATAGATACATGGTTCAAGACTTAAGCATAATGAAACAACTTTTAAACACATTTAAAAGGGACAAATATGGATTAATGGCATGCAAACTAAGCTCTAAAATCATGTTATAAAATGATGCCAGGTCAATTTAAACAAGATAGCAAAACATGCCACAATGGCCAAAGTACTTAAGACAAGCCATGGAGGCTTAATCCAAGGTCAAGTCCACCAAGCCTCACAAGGCTAAAGGGGACTTAAAACAAGTCAAAGGCAGACTAAAACAAAGCCAAGGGTGCACCTAGATGACATCTAAGTGGCTCAAGTCCGAAGCATACACAATGGCCAAAACATGGAGCATTCAACACAAGCTTTCAAAGCATTAAAGAGGTGTCCAAAGCAAGCATACAAGCATATCTTAGGGACTGAAATGATGTTACAAATGGTGCCAAACCACTTAAACCGAAGCAAGTAATGCAAGCTACACACTTACACACTTAAGGCCAACAAACCAAAAATGCAAAGGGGCCACACAAAGCATGCCAAGATCGACCCAAACAACTATGGACAGACCTTAAACATGATGAAATAAGCACAAAAGCTTCACAAGACCAAGCCTAAAACATACTAAAATAAGTGTTTACAACCTAAGACATGTTAAGGCATCAAAGTGGCATTACATGGCATGTATGTTAAACTAACATGGTGTACCAAAACCAAAACACAACAATGTTATATCATGGCATAATAAGCATAAAATACAGCCATGGCATGATCAACAAGTACTCAAACATGATGCTCTCTCAAGAGGCCAAAAAGTGCCATTTTCAAGGACAACAAGGAGAGGGGGTGGCCCTCTCCTTCTTGGGACTTCAAAGCACCAAGATTTCAGTGGTGAGGAGGCCCAAACACCTACAGTCCCGGAGCTCACTCAAAATAGCACAAAATGGAGCCCCTCAAGGCTTAAGAAGGGCCAAACACCTCCAAACCACAAAACACTCTAAACCAACTATTTAGAGGGCCTAAAAACAGAACTTTTTTATGTTATACACTAAGCACAAAAACAGTTCTCAGATAGGAAAAAAAAGAATGCAAGAAAGGGGTAAAAGGGACTAGTGTCTTACCCTTGTAGACTACCTTCAAAAATGGTGGACCAGCAGCCCCTTGAGCTCCAAACCAGCTTGAAAGCTCCAAAAACAAGCCTCAAGAACCTCAGTTCCAAGAGGATGGTGTGATGGTAGGTGTTTGTGCACAAAACTAAGCCTAAAACACACACAATGGCAAGAGATGGAGAGATATAGATATAGGTTAGATACACTAACTTAAATCCTAAAACCAGAGTCTTCTCACTCTCTTCTCCAACTTCTCTAACCCTAGAACAAGGGAGAGAGGGCTTCCTCTTATAGAGGAGCCAATCTTGTAAAGCTTACAAGGTAAGCTAACAAGAGGGCCATCCCTCCATACACGTGTATGGAGGGGAAGCAAATGCAAGACAACTGTGCTAAAATATCTACAAAAGCAGATGCACAGTAGTCGGCCAGCCAAAGATGTCATTTTGACAAAATTTACTGCCGACTGGCAACAAAGAATGCCGACCGGCAACATACATTGCCGATGGCATAAAACCCTGGCCGGTGGCCTCTAGCCATGGCCGGTGATGTGTGGGGATGCCTCACAAGGTATTCCCTGCCCCTCCAAGGCAAAGCACAAGTGTTTGGTGCAAAACCAGACACAAAACAGTCGAATTCGGTGGTCCTGAGGCAAGACGCGTAGCCGAGACCTCCGGGAACTCCAAACGAACACAAACATGGATGATCACCGGGTGTTCAAATCGTGACGTCCAAGTCTTGAGGACGGTCAAAAATGGAGTGTCTACACCAGCTCACCCCTTCCCGACACCCAGCACAACCTAACCAAGGTCATGATCGCCCTTCACAGCAACCTCGGGCACAAGGTAACCCCGCTTCACCTGTTGGAGACATCAGAGTTATTTCCGGCGGGCTTGCTTGTGGAGGACCATCCCGCTCGGCTCAGCGGGCAGAACTCAGAAAAATAAGGCAAGGCTCAGACAAAGAAGTTGCTACATTGGACCGACCCTCCAAACAGCCCCGACAATGGTCCGAGCCTATCACCTTTACGGACGCCGACTGCACAGGCAGCCGTTACCCTCATGACGACCCTCTCGTCATCTCGGTTCTCCTTTCCAACTACAAGGTCAGACGGGTTCTCGTCAACAATGGCAGTTCTTCAGACATCATCTTCCTCAACTGCTTCCACCAGCTCAAGATCTGGGAAGAAAGTCTGTCTCCCCTCCAAACCCCTTTGATCGGTTTCACTGGCAACTAGGTGACCTCCATCGGCCCCATCGATCTTCCCATCACAATCGGCAAGTACCCGCGACAAACCACAAAGTTACTCACCTTCCTTGTTGTCGACTGCCCCTCTGCCTACAACATCATCCTTGGCCGCACTGCCCTCAATGCTTTCCAAGCTATTACATCCACCTTCCACCTTGCCATCAAGTTCCCCACCGATCTGGGAGTCGGCATAGTGAGGAGAGAGCAGACCGTGGCCAAAGAATGTTATGTCGCCTCACTTAAAGAAGTCAAGCTCAAGGAGGCTATGATCATTGAAGGATTTGACGTCAGAGATGAGGACGAGCTGGTCAGAGGGGAACTAGTGGAGGAGCTCGTCGAGGTTCCCATCGACCCCACCAACCCGATGAAAACTGCCAAAATCGGCAGCCAACTATCCTCCCAAGCAAAGGCCGACCTCACTGCCCTCCTGATCGAACATAACGATGTATTTGCCTGGACCCACTCAGACATATCGGGTATTGACCCCTCCTTCATAACTCATCGCCTCAGCATTGAGCCCCACTTCCGACCCTTTCGCCAGAAACAGCGTATCTTTCATTCGGAAGGCAATACTCTCATCGCTGCAGAGGTAGATAAGCTCCTTGAGGCACAATTCATCAAAAATGTGGACTACCCTAGATGGTTGTCAAACGTGGTCCTGGTCTGTAAGAACAATGGTAAATGGCGGCTCTATGTCGACTATTCCGACCTCAACCGAGCTTGTCCCAAAGACAGCTACCCCCTTTCTCGCATAGATCTGTTGGTTGACGCCACGGCCGGTCATCAAATGCTCAGCTTCATGGATGCCTTCTCTAGGTACAACCAAATTCTGATACACTTGTCTGATCGGGAACACACCTCCTTCATCACTGACCGATGTACCTACCATTACCGTGTGATGCCATTTGGGTTGAAAAATGCTGGGGCCACCTACCAACGGTTGGTCAATGCTATCTTTCATCACCAAATAGGCCGGAACATGGAAGTATATGTCGACAACATGCTAGTCAAGAATAAGCTCTCCACAGATCATCTAGCCGACCTGTGAGAGACCTTCGCCACTCTACGAAAGTACCAAATGAAGCTCAATCCGGAGAAATGTGCCTTTGGCATAGGATCTGGGAAGTTTTTAGGTTTTATGGTCAACCAACAGGGCATTGAAGCTAACCTTGAAAAGATCAAGGCCTTGATTGAAATGCAGTCTCCTAGAACGGTTAAGGAGGTTCAGAGACTTACTGGCCGAGTTGCCGCCCTCAACCGCTTCATTTCCCGCGCAACGGATAAGTGCCTTCCCTTCTTCAAAGTTCTTCGGCAAACTTTTGAGTGGACCGCCGAATCCGAAGCGGTCTTTCAGCAATTGAAGCAATACATGGCCAACCCCCCCTCCTTTCTCAGGCAATCACGGGTGAACCCCTCTTTCTCTATTTAGCCGTGTCAAACACCGCAATCAGTGCAGCTCTTATCAGGGAAGACCTCTCTGTCCAACGGCCAGTCTACTACATTAGTCAAGCTCTTAGGGGAGCGGAACAGAATTACCCACTGTTAGAAAAAATGTCCTTGGCTTTGGTCACCACCTCCAGACGACTCCGTCCTTACTTCCAAGCCCATTCCATAATAGTCCTCACTGACCAACCATTGAAGAAGATAATGCAACAACCGGAGCTTTTTGGTAAACTTATGCAGTGGTCGGTCGAACTCAGCCAGTTTGACATCTCCTACTGGCCTCAGATGGCGATTAAAGGGCAGGTTGTTGCCGATTTCATCCTAGAATTCACTAATCCCACTCCAACCACAACTCCTCCGCCTCCACCAACCCTACCGACCCGAAAGACCCCCACTCTTGGACCCTCAACGTCGAGAGATCATCCCATAAAGAAGACAGCGGGGCTGGTCTTATCCTCACTGCCCCTGAGGGTGGTTATTTCAAATATGCTCTCCGCTTCTTGTTCGATGCAAGCCATAATGAGGCCGAGTATGAAGCATTGATAGCAGGTCTCCGCCTCACCAGAGACATTGGTGTCAGCCATATCCAAGTGTTCAGCGATTCTCAGCTCATTGTCAGCCAAATCACGGGGAATTCGATGCCAAGGACGACACTATGCGGGCTTACAGGGATATTGCACTCCCTCTTGTTCGCCTCTTCAGTAATTTCCACATCAAGCACATCCCTCGGACAGAAAACTCTAAGGCAGATGAAATGGCTCAGTTGGCCTCGGCAGACCAGTCAGACCTCAGCCACGGTGTCCGCCTCAAGTACCTAGCCCACCCTGCCATTTACCCAAACCAGCAGGAAGTTCACTTCCTCCAAAATGAACCTATCCCATAGGCGGCCAACATCTTCCTGTTTCTGACAACGGAGGAACTGCCAGATGACAAACTGCAGGCCGCCAAAGTCAGGGCCAGGTCGTCTAATTACATTCTTGTCGACGGCCTCTTGTACAAACGTGGTTTTCACGCTCGTATCTGCGATGCCTCAATCCTGCTCAAGCAACCTATGTAATGAGGGAAATCCATGAGGGTATCTATGGTAACCATTCGGGCGCCCGGTCCCTAGCCCACAAAGTACTTCGCACAGGTTATTTCTAGCCTACTCTCAATCAAGATGCGACTGACTTCGTGCTCAAATGTGACAAGTGCCAACGCTTCGCCAACATCCTCCATGATCCTCCTACAGAGTTGATCACACTTTGCAGTTCCTACCATTCGCCAAGTGGGGGATCAACTTAGTTGGTCCATTGCCCATTAGCCAAGGCCAGACCAAGTTCGCGATTGTCGCCATTGATTACTTCACCAAATGGGTGGAGGCAGAACCCCTTGCCACCATCACCGAGCGGAACACAACCAGATTCATTTGGCAGTCAATCGTATACAGATTTGGCATCCCTCAAGCCATCGTCTCCGACAACGGCAAACAATTCGACAATGCTAACTTCAGGAAATTCTGTGCAGAACTTCAAATCCAGCCGTGTTTCTCCTCCCCAGGTCATCCCCAAGCCAATGGCCAAGTTGAAGTTACCAACCGTTCTCTTCTGAAGATCATCAAAACTAAGTTGGAAGTTGCTAAGGGACTCTGGGCTGAGGAATTACCGAATGTACTTTGGGCCTACCGCACTACAGCCCGAACTCCCACGGGGGAGACCCCCTTTCGCTTAACATACGGTGCTGAGGCAGTCATCCCAGTGAAAATCGGTCTGCCTACCCCAAGGGTTCTACATCCGAATCCAAAACTAACTGAAGAGTTGCGTCGGGCAGACCTAGACCTCATCAAAGAGCTCCGAGAAACCACTGCAGTCAGACGGGCCTCATACCAACAGAAAATGAGAACTCACTACAACTGCAAAGTCCGACCAAGGGAGTTCGCCGTGGGGACCTTGTTTTACGAGAAGCAACCCTTGCCACCAAAAATCTGACTGAAGGGAAACTGGCAGCCAAGTGGGAAGGACCTTACATTGTTAAAGCCAGAGCTCATCCGGGTACAAGCCGACTTCAGGACATGGAAAGTCGAGACCTCCCCCATCCATGGAACGCCGAACACTTGAAGCGCTATTTTCAATAATTTCCCATTCTTGTACTAATCAATTATTGTATTTTCTTTTCGGCAATCTACACACTTGAATGTTCTTGTTTTTCTCTCACATGATGTAAATTTCTGATCAAATGGACTACACTTTAATGACAACAAGCTTATATCTCAGTTATTTGTGCGGTATTCCAATAACGTTTTGATTGCAGCCTCAGCCAGACTGAGCATAAAAGAGTCAGCCAGACTGAGCATGAAGACCTCAGCCAGACCGAGTCACTTAAATCCTCAGCCAGACTGAGCATAAAAAGCCTCAGCCAGACTGAGCATGAAGACCTCAGCCAGACTGAGTCGCTTAAAGCTTCAGCCAGACTGAGCATAAAAAGCCTCAGCCAGACTGAGCATGAAGAGCTCGGCCAGACCGAGTCACGTAAAGCCTCAGCCAGACTGAGCATGAAGAGCTCGGCCAGTTCGAGTTACTTAAAGCCTCAGCCAGACGAAGCCACCATTGCAACTTCATGATCGTAGCATAGTGTCCATACTTAGCCAAATCCCAGTTAAACATTTTCCAGGTCAAACTTGCTTCTTGTCGGGTCGTGATTTACAACTTCATGTTTTTAAACTTCACTCTGCACTGAGGTTTAATTACATTTTAAACTTCGCTCTGCGTTGCGGTTTTCTTACATTTTAAACTTGGCTCTGCGTTGAGTTTTTCTTACATTTTACACCTCACAATGATTATAAGCCCTGTGCAAGTCACCATTCTCATTCATTGCAGAATTACACACATACAAACAACAGTATGCCAAACACAATTCATAGTTTTATTCATTCACAAACTCGTACATAAGTTTATTACAGCAATTCAAAAAAAAAAAAAAAACACAAAAACTCTAAGTACAAATTTTCTCCACCCCACTCACTCTTCTTCAACGCCCTCGTCTAGGGGGGTCTGGGCCACGTCGTCTTCGCCAATCTTGACACTGCTAAAGTCTAAATCGGGGAACAACTCTTCAGCTTTGCGCTTGAACATCTTCCACCTGCTGTCCCAGAACTCAGCCATTTCGTGTTTGTAGAAGTCCCACCGTTGGAAGCTTTGGATCACTTCTTCTTCACTTCTGTTCCCAGCGGTCGCCCCCGACGGGCCAGCCCCCCCAGACGCCTCCATTGCCAAGTTACTGACGATCGCAACATCGATCACCATCTGGAAGTCAGCAGACCCCTTGAACTGCTCTACCGCTGCGACGCATAAGTCAGGGTATGCTACCCTTTCAGACGCTGCTTTGGTTTTTTCTTCCTCCAACTCCTTCTCCAGCCCAGCCTTCTCTGCCACCGCCTTGGCACGCTCGTTTGCCAACTCCTTCTCCAGGCCAACCTTCTCTGCCACCGCCTTGGCACGCTCGTCTGCCAACTCTTTCTCTAACCCAGTGATCTTCAAATCTGCTTCTTCTTTTTCCTTGGTCGACTGGGCCCGCAGATCCTCATTGCAAGTCATGGCCTCGTCCCACCGGTCGTTGGCGGCGGCACAGGCCTTCTGCGCCTCTTCCAGCTTCTTCTGCTCACTACCTAGTTGGAACTCGAGCGACACCACCTTGCGGTTGGATCCTCTCCTTCGCGATCGGCTTCGGCGGCCGGTCTGCCTGCGACTCTTTGAATTTATTGGCCTTGGCGAGAATGCTCCTATCCTCCGCCTTTTGCGCCTCCCTTCTCGCTTGTAATTCCACCGGTTCCAGGTCTCCACCGGTCGGCTGAGGGCCCAACCCTGCGGCAAACAAGGCTGACGGCTAAACGAGCTCGTCCCATTTGGCGCCCACCTTCTCCCTCCATGCCTTCACCTTCTTCACCCTCTCCTCAGCTGCTGCCCCCAGCTTTGGTTCCACAGACTTGGTGGGCACTCTCCACACTGTGCGCATTCCAACTCCTCCGTTTACGGATACGTAGAACCACCGCGGCCTCCACCCCTTTATTGATGACGGCAACCCCGCCACCAGGCCCTTCCTTGCCGCCGCCTGCAAAGTGACCCAAGTTTCTTGCTGCCCCGAGGCCTTGTAGCACGCAAAAAACTCATCCACCGTCATAGCCGCCCCTCATTTGCCCTTGGCCACGCGCTTGCACAGGCTAGTACAATTTTCCACGCGTTGGGCATTAGTTGACCTGGTGCCACTTCCAACCGGTTTAGGACCTCCACTACCACCTGCGGGAGTGGCAACCTCAACCCTCCCTTCAATACCTCATCGTAGAGGGCAAACTCCCCCGATCGGGCGTCGGATGGCCTCTCCTTCGTTGTCGGCAGTTTTAATTCTATTTCTGCGGGAATCTGATATTTATCGCGTATACCCACCAACTCCTCCGCGGTAACGGTTGACTTGTCGGCCTTCGTATGCCAGTGATCTAGCTCAACCTGGCTGATTGGCTGCGCAGCCGCTATCATTGTGGACGAACGAGGTCGCCTCACTGGCTCCCTCCCGCTCCCCACTCGCCTCTCCGTCCGGTATTGTTCTGCCAAGTCAACCGCGTCATCGTCGCCTAGGGGATCAACCTTTGCGGTTGTTGCTTCCTCTTGAGCCATCTCTCTTATATGTCTGCGAATAGCTCCGAATGCGAGCGCAAGAAAATTCAAAAAGTGTTACAAGGGTGTATCGTTAGCAATGAAGAGGTTTACACTTAGAATGTTTTGATTTTTTGCAAAAAGGTAGGGAAAACGAATAATACCAAAAGCCCAAGGCTTGTCTGTATTCCAAGTGTCAAAATTAATTTTCGCCAGTTTGAAAATTTTCAACAATGCGCCAAAATTGTCTTTTCACACACCCTATAATGACCTATCGTTTCACTTCATGCCCAACGTCTAACCTTCTCCACTCGAGGATTCTGCCATGTGTACGACCACGATTCGATGCCCCCTTCCCCTACTCTATCTTTTCCACTTCAAATTAACACCTGCCACGCCGCCTCTCGAGCCCCGCGCCACATTACCCACCCTTCGCGATCGGCCCTACTCACGATCGGTCCCTCCACTCGACCACCCTTCGCGGTCGGCCCTCCTCGTGATCGGTCCTTCCACTTGGCCACACTTCGCAGTCGGCCCTCCTTATGGTTGGTCACTCCTCTCGGTCGACCTTCACTCTGTCGGTCTCTCCTCACCCTCATTTTCTTAATTATTCCCTTCGTTGGACTAAAGCTGCACTCGGGAATGGGGGACTACTGACATGGATAGGCCCATAAAGACTATAGCCCACTATGAACAATCCAAGCCTACCACTTAGGGCCCAATACATAATTCAACTGATGAGGCCCAACATAGCTGGAAGTCAACATGACATGAAAAACCAATGATATTCAGACACGTGGCAGGTAAAGGACAAGCCACATAAGCAGACAAAGATCCTGCAAAGTTATGGCCACGGCACATCGTCATTAATGAAACCCCTTACAGCATTTATTGTGACAACCCCTCTCCGTCAGGGCAGAACGGCCTCACCATGAACAAGGTGAGTTAGAGCATAGACTTTCGGCCAAGGTGACAGGTCGGAAGAGACAACGAAATGATTACCAAAGGATATAAGCAGACGTCGAAGACAGGAAGAAGGTTAAGTTTTTCTGTCTCTAATCTATCTCTACAATCTACTTCTCTCTCTAACTTGCTCGTCAGAGGGTTCGCTGGGGGACTCCCCGTTCCCCGTTGAACTCTTGTGCAGGTCATCTGACGGGCTTGGTCATTCGGATATAGGCTTGAGGAGCGTGGATCAGTCTGACCCGTTCCATCTAGAACGAACAGTCTCATCAGTGAGCATCCCAAAAAGGAAGTCCTAAACTTTTTTCATGTAATTATTAGTGTTTTTATTTTATTTTATTGGACAATGTTAAACACAATGGAATCTTTATTCTCTTTATGTCATGTGGTAGTATTTAACAAAAAAAAAAAAAAAGAAGAAGAAGAAGATACGCAAAGAGGTGAGCAAGGCTTGAAGCCCATATCTATGGATTTAAGATAGGAAGATTCATACCACTTAAACTAAGTGCATATTATAATATTAATTTCATTATTATTTTTTATTTTTATTTTTATTTATTTAAATTACACACATCTCGATTGCACCTGCTAGTTGTTACATGATGCAATGGAATTGGTCTAAGATTGGTCTTACCAAACAACGATATAGAATATATACATATAGAGAGAGAGAGAGAGAGCCTATGGAGTCTTCCAAGGAAATTGTCCGTCACTCCCAGCTAGGAGTAGACAAACATTGGGTTAAATTTGTAAGGTTATATGTGTTATTCTAAACCCGGCTCGGCACGTTATTGGCCAAGTCTAAGTCATTTTAAATTCGATTTTAAAAGAAAATTTAAATTTCGAATTTGCCCACTTAATGCAATAAATGAGTTATTAATATTTTTTTTTCCTCATCTTAAAGGGCTATTGAATTATTTAGACCGCTTTAATAATTATTTGAATTTGAATTTGAATATTAACAATTTAATTATAAAATAAATATGATCTTTTAAGAAGTTCTTTTAATTTAAACTCTTTTAAGAAGTAATTAAATTATGTATTTTTATATTATTTTTAATTTATTTTATAATTAAATAATATAAAAATTAAAATTAGTAATTTCTAAATGAGTGGGCTGGACAAAAACTTTTTATCTTAAACCCTCCCTAAAAATTAAATGTGCTCAAATTTTAGTCTAACCTATTTCTATGGGCTAAATATTTTTTCAAGTTCTAGACGGGTTGGGTGGGTCATCAGTCTCACAGCCACCCAGCAAGTGGAGCACATATATTCAGGGCCTGCCCCGAGCATAGCCGCAAAGTCGCCACTTTGGCACCCAATTTTGTCTAAAAATGTAGAACCCCCATTTTAGTTCAATCCTTATATCAAGTTCAAAAACAATTTACTCTTATTAAGTTTCAATAAACTGAAGGGGCACTTATCCAAATCCAAAATCTAAATGGCCCCAATTCAAGCCCAAAATCTTATTAAGTTTAAATAAAAAAAAAATAAAAAAAAAAAAGAACAAAACAAAACAAAAATTACTCTTTTTTAAATTTCAATAAAATGAAGGACAACTATCCAAATTCAAACTATAAATGGCCCCAATTTTGAATGAAGTCTAAATAAGCTTAATTATGCAAGTTTAATTAATAATTAAAAAAATTAGGGCAAATTACACTAGTGGTCCTTATATTTTACCTCGTGTTTCATTTTGGTTTCTACACTTTCAATTGGTTCAATTTTGACTCTTAATTTTAGATTTTGTATTAATTTTGTCAAATTGATAATGTTGTTCGTGTTTTTTAAAGAAAATTATCACTAAATTAATTGAGGTTAACTCAGTAAATTAAGTAAATTTATAATTTTACCTTTAAAAATATGATACATGACACTTATATGCTTATTTTTTATAAAGAAATGCTAAGAGTTGTAATCAATTGAACCAAATTAAGACCAAATCATAAATTGATGATCAAAATCGGGCCAATTAAAATTAGAAGGACCAAAATGACACAATGATCAAAGTACAGGTACTACCATCGTAATTTGCTCATGTAACACTTGTGCTTCTTTAGTCCTTGTGACGGATTTAATTTCATTCCGTCATGTCGGTCATATCCTGTGGAATGTGTATCTGGATGCTGGTTGAGTGAATTCTGAGTTAACTTTGTTTGGTATTGGTGTATCGTAGTTTTGGGTTGTTAAAATCCGATCTAAACTTGATTGGGTTGTCCTTTAGCGATTAATCTTGTCAAAATAAGAGTGTTGACTTTGAAATTTTGTTTTGGGGGTCAACCCTAGGCTTCCTGAGATCGACACTTGCTCTTTTCTTCTTTCTTTCCTTTTGTTTTAATTTCTGGATGTTGCCACCATTATTTCCTGGTGTCGACACCGCGTGTGCTGGGTGTTGCATGAAACACCACTGTTACCTGGGCTTGCTAGTGTTGACACCCTATCTGGTGCAAAGCTGAGAGAAGCACCACTGGTTCTTCGTGGAGACATCCCTCCTCATGGTGTCGATACTTGATAGCAGATTTCAAAAAAAAAAATTCCGTTTGGGCCCCATTTTTTGAGATTTTTTACTTATTATTTTTTTGACTTTGGGGCTAATATTCTATTTTGTCATAGCACTGTAAATAGACCCTGAAGACACCCTATTTCCTCACACACACACACACTCTCTTTCTTTCTCTCTCTCTCTCTCTCTCTCTCTCTCTCTCTCTCTTCTCCTTTATGTCGTAATCACTATCTCTTCTCTCTCCAAGCTCAAGTTTCATCAGATCTACTCACTTTTGGTCATGATTGTGATGAGTTGGTTGAAGGAGTGCTATATATAGGTTTCTCTACCTTCAGGTTAGCACCCGGTAAAGTGTGCTCTTGGACAGTGGTCCCTCTCCTTTCTGGTTTTGATATGGTATAGTGCGGTGCGTTGAGACAGGTTCCTCTCTCTTCCGACTCGCTCGCAGTAAAGTGGGTTGTGTCATGAAGGGCACATCATTTGTCTTTCGTGCCTTGGCCGGTAAAACATAGGAATATGTGTTGTTTTTCATTATTCACTTTTGAATTTATTTATATACATCCTGGTGGGTGCTCCATTCGCCCTTATACTTAAGGCCATAAAACATGGTAGTTGTCATGGTACATACATGGTGAGTTGGGATGCCTCGAGCGACCAAAACACACCATTTCCAGAAATTACAAACAAAATCTGATCGCTCGAGCGCAAGAAGTACCACTCGAGCATAAGAAACACAGCTCGAGCGTAGAATACCAACTCCCAGAAGTTTTGTAGACAGAAGACCACTGCTCGAGTGCAAGAAGTACCGCTCGAGCGCAAGAAACACCACTCGAGTGTAGAATACATTCTCCCAGTAGTTTTGCAGACCTGCAAAAGTATTGAGAGTTTGCAAAGACCGCTCGAGCATAGAGGCCAAAATTTGGGCAACCAAAGTTTTGAAAAAAAAAAAAAAAACAATCTACCAACCCGTTCCAAATGCAACTAACATAACCCAAAGGCCAAACTCAAGGAGAGAGAAGAGAAATAAGACATGAACAACAATATAAAAACCAAAATTATCATATCTCCGACAAAAACCAATAACCAACATCAACCAAACTGAATATATTGACTGGTAAAACTCTATCTTCACAATAACCCAACAAGTCACAATGACCCTCAAGGTACTCATCTTCCACAACCAACTCTACCGTCCATCTATTCTAAATCAATTTCAACCAAACACAAATTATTTAACATAGTATATAAACCTTACTCAAAATAAGACTCTCCGACCCTCACATTTCCAAGTCAAACGCAATAGTTCTTACACGTTCAAATGAAGATTTCCCAATTCCACAATAACTCACATCCCAACCAATCATACTCCACAATACTAACCTCCAGGTTATCAACACCATAGTCGGGACTATACACCAACATTACCCACATTTACAAGGGCAATCCCAACTCTTCGTGTTCTAAAAACTCTAACACTACCAACACCCCTTCCAAGGGTTACAAAACTTAAAACAATTTACTCAATTGGGGGAACACACCCAACTCCTTTGACCACTCAAGGTCATAACTATTTCCAACACATACTAGTCCACGGACCAACAACCCACACCAAACCTAAACGACGTCACTTAAATGAGTATAACGACTCCATCCAACCACCAAGCACAAAGGACTCAAAACATCACCGTCTCTTAAAGACCTATTAATTGTCACTAAGGACAAACCAACACCAACTCACAACTTATGCTAATACACAACATATCACCAGTATAGCACTCACTGAGGTGCCCACTCCAAGTCCACTACTCAACCCAAAATGTTTCTATAAGAAGGGAAACACACAAATTAGGATACATAACATTGGCACCTTTCCCCAAAGTACTAACATAACACAATCATATAACAATTACTCAAACAACCCCATTGAGGCTCCAATTAATTTACATACCATCTACCATATAACACGTAACACGTAATCGCGCTAAGTCTACAAAGATAATCATCCGTTCCAGTACTCGTTTAGATTTTGTCATTAGGAACAACGTTGATCAAGCACGTTTCCAATAAGACCTCCACGTTAGTCAACTAGACACCGAATAATATCAATGAGTCTCAACACCAAGACCACATAAAATGCAACACATAAGCATGTTATCATTTAGCACACAACATACAAATGTCCTCACCGAGCATGAAAACCCATTATGGCTAACCACTTCCCGCGAGCCCAAGGTTTTCAAACCCGATTAGCTCTGATACCAAGTTGTCATGCCTCGGATTTACGAGGTCCGGCCTACGTGAGTAAACCACCCAACGATAGATGATCACTAACAACACTCATGCAGATGAATACAATATAAGCACAGAGTACATGTGTTATTCTAATTTTATACATTCTTAGATACAACATCTAAGTCAAACGGATGTGCTGTAACAGAAACATACAAAGATGTTATAAATTAAATTAGAATGCCCAAAGGCTTACATCATATACAAAGGGTTCAACCCTTACAAGAATGGCACACGGCCAACAAATACATATATGGCCCTTGGCCGACAAATAAAGGAACCACTCTACACGGTTCTAACCATAACTTCAATGTCTCAGTCCACATCTGCACGAGCAAACCTGAAAAATATTTTCAGCCACATAGGGTGATCATAAAGCCTAGTAAGAAATATTTCAAAAACTAAACATACTCCACCAGTGTAAATGATCATGAATGCAATACATACATATATAATATGCTCAATAAATTCTCAAATCCACTTTGTTTCTCAATAAAAACCCTTTCTTTCCAGTTTTTCAAACCTTTCGTTTATTCAAAACATTTTCCAAATTCAATACATTAGTTTGATATAAAAATTCGTTTCCACAAGTCAATCTAGGTATCTCAATACCAACTAGCAATTTCATTTCCAATTCCAATACGAATACATCGTTATCCAACAGCAATTACATTGCTAAAACCATTTAAAATCATTTCTTTCCAAAACCAAAATGATAATAATTAAAATGGGTAAATCTCCAAAGCCAATACAACCTTTCATGAAATTTTGTCCGTGGGAAACCGTCAAACGGGACCCATGTAAACGTAGACTATACAATCACTACAATTGCCATTTTACAAAAATTTCATCCGCAGGATTGGCACCCATGTATATGCGCGGTTTTCGGGACTTTCACCCTAGACACACAGGCCAACTTAATTCAATGGAGTTCATCACCTTTCTCCTCCCAACAATGGAGTACATCCTCTTTCTTCTCCCAAACATCATACATATATAATATATTAAAACACACAGTCATATTCAATAGCAACCATTTCTTAGATTTACCATTTTATTTACTCTTTCCAAATAGCACAATACATGTGATCCAAAATATGATTTTCAAATTGAAACAAATGTTCTTAAAACATAATACAAGAATTTTCAAAATCTCTCTCCAAAACATACAGTTTAAATCCTCAAAATCCATTGCATGTTCCTTGATATGAATGATCTATAAACAGTCCAGTTTGCCTAGTCAACATGCAATTTCTACAACAATCATAGCTATCCTCCACCGATAGTCCAAAACAAACATATCTAGACAGATAAATAAATTTCATTAAAGATACACTTTCCAAAATCTCAAATGGGAGTGATAATACATATCTAACTCCACCATCATCCTTAATCATCATTTCAATTTCACATTTCTCAACATTTACTCCATTTCCTCTTTGCAATCTCAAAAATTACATTTTAGAGCATAACTCCATTCCTCTTTAAAAATTCATTTCAATGCAAGAAATAGCTCATTTCAACAAATATCAACTCCAATTTCATAATCACAAGCTTTTTCAAGAAAACATTTAGAAACTCCTCTTTTACATTTTGATTTAATAATCCAACAATTTTTCAAAAAGACCAATATTTTAGGGTTTCTTCAAATTAGGGCTTTTCACTTTTAAAAACTCATATACATTCTTTATAAGTGGAAAATAAACTTTTGTAGCTAAACCATAGCTCAACAATCTCATTTGGAACAAACCCTAACTTACAAACAAATCATCAAAAATCAATCCAAGAACAATAGAACCTATATATTTAAAACACACCACAATTACACTACCGAACTCATATTGAGTTTAAAAAATAGACCAAAGTTGGAAAAGTCACCGATGACGAAACAACGATCCGTTGAGATTAAATGGAAGCACTTATCTTGCTCTACATTTTGGTATATGGAACTAGGGGTCAAAGATGTATAGAAATAGATGAAATCAAACCTATAAAGCTTAAGAAACCAAAAATGGTGGAAGGAGAGAGAAAGGAAAGTGAGAAATGAAGAAATTTGATCCAAAAAGTGGTTTTTAAAGATCTGATTATGCATTGTACGCTCGAGCGTCAAAAGTTGCGCTCGAGCGCACTATGCTGACAGCACAGATTCACAAATTTCAAACAGTTGTAACTCTCTCGTCCGGACTCCGTTTAAGGTCGTTATTGTGTCCAAATTGAAGCCCCGGAAGTAAGCTTTACAATGCTTCTAGCTTCACATCAATATTCAAAGTGTGGAAAGAGAAAATGTAAAATAGTGAAGACTACTCAATAACAATTATTCAAATTTGGAGTTTTTTATTCAATCTCGCCCGCCCACTATGGTAACGCCTCAACTAAGACTCAAATATCGACTAAAAAGGTCCAAAATCAAGATAATCAAATAGTCAAATATAATTCCATTATAACAGGAAGTACAGAGTACTGCACTACAGCTAGGGGTGTTTTGTCTTGCAGATAGCGATCGTATGGTAGTGTTGATCATCTTTTTCGTTGGATTTCTTTATCATCAAATACGGTATTTTTTTTTTATGTCTGTACAATTGGTGCCATCTGTGGAAAACGAATGAAATCAATGAAGGAGATAACTAAGTCATCGCAGTGCTTGCTTGGTACTTTCGTTGTTCGTGCAAGACGGTCAATGCTAAAGCACAAAAGAGTGGTTACTAGCGAACGTTGACAGCGTTTTGGGTTGGCCATCATCTTTTTCTAGTGTTCTTTATCAAGCCAACTCTGAACTATTGCATGGCTTCACAGCCTGATTACAGCAAGCCTAACATCAGATTAGTATTATTGTTTGCCAATAGCACATCTTATAAGATAACGATTGCTCATAATTATTTATGATTAAATAGCAAGCAATCAAACTCGGTCCTGATGAGTCATAGCAAGCAACATGGATTATTTGACTAATAGATGTAGATCATGAATTCCAAATTGAGGACAGAGCACCGTCAACTTGCTTCTCTCATGAATAATAGGGAAGTTTTTAATTAAATTTCCAAAATGCATCAATTGTTATTCCGAGTATGGAAATATTATTATCTGGAAATATTATTATCAATTATAGATTTATGCACTATTATTCCGATCATGGAGATATGGAAGATCAATTATATAGGATTTTATTATTTGCGGTGCATAGATTTTATGCATTATTATTCTGGATATGGAGGTAAAATTATCAGTTATTAAGTCAGATTTTTATCTACGGAGTATGAATTTTATGCATTATTACTCCATACATGAACATATTTTATTATGTATTGTGTCAAATTTTAGTTATCTATGGATTATGGATTGTATGTATTATTACTCTGACCACGAAGAATTTTTATATATCGAGTGTGGATGGAGACCGTTATTTTGTCAAGTATGCTAAGATGTAGTCCGCGCTTTATGGATCATGAGGGCAATGTGAATTACACTACTCTTTGGTTACAAATTTTATCTCTTTGCCAAGCTGATTTGGGCAAGAGATAAGTTGGCAGGTTTGACCAACTTAAAAAATCTTTGTCAAGCAGGTTTTGCTTGGTGAAGTAGATTGGCAAGTTTAACCAATTTTGAAAATCTTTGTCGACCATCTTTGTCGAGTGGGTTTTGCTTGGTGAAGTAGATTGACAGGTTTAACCAATTTTGAAAATCTTTGTTGAGCAAAGTAGATTGGCAAGTTTAACCAACTTGAAAAATTTTCGTTAAGCGGGTTTTGCTTAGCAAAGTAGGTTGGAAAATTTGACCAACTTCGAAAATCTTTGTCGAGCGGGTTTTGTTTAGCAAAGTAGGTTGGTCTGTTTGGCCAACTTGGAAAATCTTTGTCGAGCAGGTTTTGCTCGGCAAAGTGGATTGGCAGGTTTGACCAACTTTGAAAATTTTGCGAAGTATGTTAGTGGTTTGTCCAACAGTGGAATTCATTGCTAAGTGGATTTTGCTTGCCAATAAGTAAGTTGGTGTTTTGGTAATTCCTAAACAAATTAGGCGTTCTTGGAATAAGTCCTAACAAGGTTAGGCATTTTCGGAATAAGTCCTAAAGAGGTTAGGCATTTTCAGAATAAGTCCTAACGAGGTTAGGCATTCTTGGAATAAGTCTTAACAAGGCATTTTCGGAATAAGTCCTAATGAGGTTAGGCATTCTTGGAATAAGTTTCAACAAGACTAGGCATTTTAGAAATAAGTCCTAATAATGTTATGCATTTTGGAATAAGCCGTAGCACCATGCATGGTTTTAGCTAGGCATTATTACACGGCTATTTTTATCAGAACAACAGAAAGCTTCCATTCTTTCACCGGGTTCAAAGAGAATGAAAGCTTGGGGGCAATTGAGAGGGAATAAAAATAACTACAAGAATTATGTGGGTAGGCATTGCCACGTGGCATGGTTATGGGTTATCACATGTATCACAGTTGTAAAATTCTTATCAAATACTGCTTTAATGCTTTATGTTATGTAAAACTCATTAAGATATGAAATCTTATCAATATAGAAGTCCTGAACAACCGAAGATTGTTTAGGATAGGACTTCTGGAACATTCAAACTACTTGTGAGGTAAGTCACTGGATATTATAAATAGGCAACATCTCATGGGTTAAGGTATGCAATTTCTCTGTGAATTAGTTCATTAAATATTTTTATAATATTGGAGGATTGACTTGGGCGTTGAAGGGCCCCCGGCTACGGCTGCGGGTGTTTTGTCTTATAGATAATGATCATGTGGTAGTGCTGATCATCTTATTCGTTGGATTTCTTTATTATCAAATATGATATTTTTTTTATGTCCGTACATACGCAGTACACTATCTAAAAAAAAATCAATATAATATTTGGTGAGAAAAGCAAATTCTTAAAATGGATCGTTAATCACATTATAAGGGAATAAAAGTTAGCTAATAAAAGATTTTTTTAATTATTTAAAAAATTAAACATCAATAGAAAAAAATTATGAAAAATGTAAATTGATTATTATATTTTAGCGGTACAAAAATTTAAATTTTTAAATGGATTAATTAACTTTCTTTTTGAAATGTGTAAATAAGGCATAATAAGATTTTTTTTAAATGATTCAATAAAAGTTAACCATTGGAAGATTTTTTAATTATTTAAAAAATTAAACAGCAAGAGAAAAAATTTATGGAAGATGTGAATTAATTCCTATATTTTAGTGGTTCAAAAATTTAAAATTGATTAGTTAACTTTCCTTTTCAAATTTATAAATTTAAAATTTTAAATGGATTAATTAAATTTCTTTTTAAAATGTGTAAATGAAAGCATAATAAGATTTTATTTTTTAATGATTCAATAAAAGTTAGTCCGTGGAAGATTTTTTAATTATTTAAAAAAAAAAGAATTCTAAAAAAATAGTTTGAGAGTTTGAATGTCACAATGCTCTTATCATTAAAAATCTCATTTTCCTTAATATATAGTATACATTAATCGAATTGGGGTGGCTGCTGTGCGGGGGTGCACAGCAGCCACTGCTGTGCAGCCAATTGGGCCCTTTTCGGGGCCATTTTGATAATCCGAACCGTTTATATTTTAGAATACATCAAGTAGAACATACCTGTAAAAAATCAAGTTAATCGGATATCGTTTACCCATTCATTCACTCACATTTGTATTCATTTTAATACTTTAAATTACAATTGTTATTTATTTTTGTACATACAAATGTCAGTGGATGAATGGGTAAACGATATCTGATTAACTTGATTTTTTACAGGTATGTTCTACTTGATGTATTCTAAAATGTGAACGGTTCGGATTATCAAAATGGGCCCCGAAAAGGGCCCAATTGGCTGCACAGCAGTGGCTGCTGTGCACCCCCGCACAGCAGCCACCCCAATTCCTACATTAATACCCCAAAAAATTCTCATAAAACTATTTCCCCTCGCGGGAGCTTTTTAAATATGGGAAGTGTTTAAGTGTGCAAGGTGCATACCATATGCACTCGTGTAAGTTGATACAAATATATATAAGGTATTACATAAAATTTCATAAATTCTCACAAACATACATAAGTTGTAATTCTCAAATTTTTATAGGTTAATTTACGTATACATGAGAAAACTTACGTGATTTTATAATACAACTTACGTTTATTTATGAGAACTTATGCAAGATATTTGTTTAGGTTCCAATTGGTAAGATATTTTTTGGTTAAAAAAAAGTTAAAGAGCCATAAAAAAAATGTCAAAAAAGTTTTTAAAAAATTAATAAATTAGTAAAATGTCACATCATACATATTATTAATCAATTATTTTTTTCCTCGCAATGCTAAAAAAAGTATTCCCAAATCAATTAACCTTTTCATCTCATAAAAAAACTTAAAACATTAAAAATCACTAAAAAAAGTCAAGTCTCCAAAGCTGATCTTATTAAAAAACTTCTTGTATAAAAATAAGATTGCGCCACAATAATCTGCTCTTCAATCCCCCATATAGGGCGTTGGGGTAATCCCATTAACATTCCCCTTTAAATTACGTTAACAATAACGACCACAATAATAATAATAATAAAATAATTCAACCAGTTAAAAGATTATTCAATCTCCCAACCAATCAATATATTAAAACAAAAAATTAAACAGTCGTAATTTCTCAAAGAAAAAGTTAAATATAAAAGAATTGAATTTCAATTAACTAATCCTATTCTTGTTGAAAAAAATTAAAAATTTAAAAATCATTTAGAGAAAATTGTTTGTTCTACTCTTCCCATCGCTTTTTAGCATAGGAAAAAACATGTAGTCACTTTTCATGTCAAAAACTTTAATGAAAAACATATTCTTACTAAATCTAGAGCAATTTAAATTAACACTGAATTAATAGAAATGTATAAAAAATAAATTAATGATTTACTGAATTGTCTTTTAACCGATCAAAGAGAGGTTGACAAATTTTCCTAAGATCTTTATAGACTTTTGCAATATAATTAACATATCCTAAGAACATTTGTAACTGGTTTTTATCCAAAATTTTATTAGGAAATTTAGCAGCAAATTCAATAGATCAACTAATTGGAATGATTGTACTTTGATAAATTTGATATACAAAAAACTTGACTTTAGTTTGGAATAATTTGATTTTTGGAATAGAGATAACTAAACCATTATGTTTAATAGTTTGGAGGAAAGACTGGAGATATTTTCAATTTTCTTCAATTGACTTACAGAAGATGAGAACATCTGTGACACCCAAAGTTTAATTTAATACAATTACTCATGAATATAATGTATAAAAAATAAAAAATAAAATAAAATAATAATAATAAAAAATAAATATAATTCCTTAGTAAGTGATAACTAATATTTTATAGTTTTGTGGCATTACTCCTTAAGGCCAATAATAAGAAGTGGCATTACTCCTTAAGGCCAGCATAAAGCAACGTGACGATATTTGGCTTAGGAAATCTTGCATGGTAAACAAGTTCAGAGCTTTTAAATAGGGGATTCATAGGATGTAGGAGAAACAACGAAGTAGGAAAGGAGCTGCAGGCAACAAAATAGAAAGGCTCGGATAAACAGAGGGAGTGCAAGGAAATAATAACAAAGTGAGTTGTATTATATCTTGAGTTACCATAATATATTTTTTATATGTTTTGGGTCACCATAATATATTTTATGAATGTTTTAAGTTATCATAATTTATTTTATATAATTTATGTTTTGTAGTTATATTAGCGTTTCAATTATGTGGATTATTTTCTGACTTCTATTTACTTAAATAGAAGCCTATGGATATGTTTGTTTAAATTTTAGAAAGTATTTGATAAAGATCTTGTAAGCAATTATTTTCTGTAAGTATGCCTTGGGGGACTTAAATAACCATTGGCCCTTATTTGGTCACTTTGTGGTCCTCTGTTTGTCATGAATCCATTGACCCCAATTATGATTGTCATTCCAGTGACCCCTGTTTTGTTCTGTTCTGTACCGTAGTTATAGTTATTTACGTAATCTATGTATTTCAGTTTCTGCCACTTAAATGATTTGTTTATTCAACTTCAATTATGTCAATGTTTTAGCTTAAATAACTATCTATGACTATGTTGTGCCCCTATACTCACAGTATGATATTTTTCATTCTGCTATGTGCTTATAACTGTTATTCCTTTCAAGTGACGAGGTTTAGCAGGATCAAGATGGGGGATAAACCATAATGTTTTCTTTTCTTTTTACTATCTATATTTTTTATTGGACTCTTATAATAAAATAAAAGCCCAAATGACTATTTTTGTTTCTTTTTAATAAACTTTTAGTACCCAATTATTTTATTTGAATTTACTTAATTCATTCGTTGCGCTACTACTATAGTAATTTTAGAATTATTTTATTTTTATCTTGTTGCGATGCCAAACCTTTGGGTATCGGGTTTGGGTCGTGACAAAAGTGGTATTAGAGCAATGGTTTTTTTTTTTTTTTTATCAAAAATGAATTTAGTATATTTTTCTAACTTGTTCTGTACAATTATTCACATTATTTGAAATAATTATTTGAGACAAAAAAAAATACTAATAATAAATTTAACTTCATATTATTATTTGATATTATGGTATGTGTTTTCCCAAAAAAAAAAATTTGAATTAAATTGTCTAACACAAGTAAACCATGTTATAAATATTTCTAGGCTAAGTTTTCCTATGTTGTAAGAAATGGCAAACTTAATAGAGTTATTTTGGTTCGAGCCCCTGGGAGCTCATCTTATCTCGAACCTATTAGAAGGCTGGGCTAATTCGAAGAGTCTTGTCAGGCAAGCTCACCCAACACTTGACTGACTCATGGGGCGACCCGTGTATTTGTAAGCCGACCCCAATGAGGATTTCTTATTTCGGAGGCTTAGCTAATGCAGCACTCGTGAGAGGTACATAGGGCCGACCCACATTGTTGGTCTTGCTCCGGACCTAGGACAGTCGCATTTTCTGGTCAAACCTTTACCCCTGGGCTTTGCGGAAAGGAGGGGACACGCATATCCTAGCAGCCACATTCGCATTACGACACCTTCCACACAGCACATTGTCCAGACCCCAGCTATGGACTTCACTAATAGTGTATCATACTAGGAGATACCAGTGCGGATTACTGAACTGGAGTTTTGGGATTATGATCACGGTATTCCTGTCTACATGGTCCGGGTAGCATAGTGTTACTTTGGAGTAGAGCTCAGTGGGTGGGAGTTTGAGCCCCTCATGCAGAGTGAGTTCGTGGGGTTATTTCATGGGCCAGTTTTCCAAAGCCAGTTCTCATGGTGGCCTAACGGTCCCTTCTAGATATCTGACTAGGAGATCCTTTTTTTGTGACCTGACTATGATTAGTCTAATCCTTCTGTTTTTGTACTAATAAGATTAAACACTAACTCTTGACTGTATTTTAAGTACGTTGTAGTAATATGTTTTCTTTTACATAAGTAAATATGATATATGTACTGTTATAGGAAAGAGTAGTTACTAGTTTTCTGCGAGCCTTACAAACCAATATAAGTAACGGAATGCCTGAACGACGAGAAGAGTCAACTATAATAAAACAGTTCCAGGACTTGAAACCTACCATATTCAGCGGTAGTACAAATCCACTGATGACAGAAGCTTGGGTCAGAGATATGGAGAAAATTTTTCGCGCGCTACCTTGCACAAAAAAACAAAAGGTGACTTTTGCCACATTCACCTTCAAAGATGATGCACAAGAATGGTAGCTTTTTATCTTGGAGAAAGAAGATATTGTGACTTGGGCAAGATTCTTGAAGGTATTTTATGAAAAATACTTTCTATATTCGCTGCGGGAACAAAAGGCGGCAGAATTCATTCATCTAAGGCAAGGAACCATGACGGTGGCCGAATACGAGAGTAAGTTCACACAACTGGCTCAATTTGCGACATACGTCATCCACACCGAAACTTGAAAAGCCAGGAAATTTGAAGCGGGATTGGATGCTGAAATCAAGGACAGGTTGGAGGTTTTGAAACTACCAACTTATGCAGAGGTGGTGGATTGAGCATACATTGCGAAAAAATGGATTAAAGCCTTGCGCTCCAGGGAACCGAGTCAAAGAAAGCGAATTTGGGGAACAGATAACAAAAGACCCTGTGTTGCGCCTCTCAAGAGGGTAAATACGGGCATAACCAGTTCAAGCAATCAAGGCCCTATAAATCCCAGAGGTGGCACCATTCCAACCTACTCTACATGTGGAATGACTCATTGGGAACAATGCCGTCAAGACACAGGAGCATGTTTTAGATGTGGCCAAGTTGGCCACTTACTGAGAGATTGTCCAAAGCTTACCAATCCTACAGCAGGCCCCTCTGAACCAGTTTGAAAACCTGCAGTACCTGAAGGAGTGAGGAAGGACCAAAAAGGCCAAGGAAGAGCCTTTGCCCCAGTGCCTGGAAACCCAGAAGTTACTGAGAATGTTGTGTCAAGTACACTTTTTGTTTATGGGCACTTAGCTCATGTTCTCTTTGACTCTGGTTCAACTCATTCTTTTATTACACCACACTTTGCTACCAAGTTGGCATCAACACCCAAACCCTTAGGATATATACTATCTGTGTCTTTTCCTTCTGGTAACTCCGCCCTTAGTGTTGATGTGTACAAATCTTGTACTGTATCCTTAAAAGGGAAAACCTTACACGTAGACTTGATTCCCCTTTGCATTAGTACCTTTGATGTGATCTTAGGAATGGATTGGTTAGCTGCCAACCATGCCTCTATTGATTGTGAAGCCAAAAAGGTCTTCCTCCAGTTATCAAACCAACTCGAGCTTGTCTTTGATGGAACTGGAGTCTCCCTCTCCATGTGTTATATCCTTCATGACAGCCCAACGGCTTCTAAGAAAGGGTTGTTCTAGTTATATCTGTTATGTGATCAATACTCAACAAGAAACCCCCATACTTGATGCAATCCCTGTGATTTGAGAATTTCCAGATGTATTTCCTGAAGACCTACCTGGTACCTCAGTTGATCGAGAAATTGAATTCATTATTGAAACCCAACCTGGTACACAATCAATCTCAAAATCCCCTTACCGCATGTCCATGACAGAATTAAAAGAGCTGAAGACTTAACTCTAGAAACTATTGAACAAAGGTTTTATTCAATTTAGTACCTCACCCTGGCGAGCTCTAGTACTATTTGTAAAGAAAAAGGATGGCACGATGAGGTTATGCATTGATTACCGGGAATTGAACAAAGTCACCGTAAAAAATCGGTACCCTCTACCACGAATTGACAACTTGTTCGATCAACTACAAGGCACCCAAGTATTCTCGAAAATTGACTTGCATTCTGGTTGCCATCAATTAAAATTCAAAACAGAAAGCATTGAAAAGACTCCTTCAGAACTCGTTACGGGCACTACGAGTTTCTTGTCATGCCATTTGGCATCACAAATGCTCTAGCGGTCTTCATGGACCTCATGAATCGAGTGTTCAAACCCTATCTAGACGAGTTTGTCATTGTTTTCATTGACGACATTCTTATATATTCCAAATCACCGAAAGACCATGAGCAGCACTTATGAACAGTTTTACAAACACTACGTGATCACAAATTCTATGCCAAGTTGAAGAAATGCAAATTTTGGATTACCAGTGTACATTTCCTCGGTCACGTCATTAACAAAGATGATATCTCAGTTGACCCCCAAAAGGTTGCAGCAATCGTGGATTGGCCATGGCCTACTAACGTGTCCGAAATTTGAAGCTTCTTAGGTGTAGCCGGCTATTACCGGCGCTTCGTGCAAGATTTCTCGAAGATAGCATCACCCTTGACCCTGCTAACTCAGAAGAACACACCCTTTGAATGGACGGACAAGCAAGAACGTTGCTTCCAAGAATTGAAGAACAGACTTGTGATGGCTCCTATACTAGCACTCTTCGCGGAAATAGAAGGGTTCGTAATTTATAGCGATGCCTCATACAATAGTTTGGGTTGCGTTCTTATGCAAAATGGGAAGGTCATTGCTTATGCCTCCCGCTAACTAAAGACTCACGAAAGGAACTACCCAACTCATGATCTAGAATTGGTTGCAGTGATCTTCGCCTTCAAGATCTAGCGTCATTATCTCTACGGTGCAACCTGCGAGATTTACACTGATCACAAAAGTCTTAAATATCTGTTTACACAGAAGGAACTGAATGTAAGGCAATGACGATGGCTAGAATTTATGAAGGACTATGATATAGAGATCCATTACCATCCCGGCAAATCTAACGTAGTAGCAGACGACCAAAAGTTTGGCATGTACCTTTGTTTCCCGCAAGATCAATGGATTGTTCGCTAACGTAATCGTGGAACCCGAGTTGATTGAAGAAATTAGAGTTCGCCAATATGAAGATAAACTTTTGAAGAAAAAGTACGAGGAGCAAGGAGGCATGCCCGATCCTAACTTCACGATAAGCAATGGGATGCTAAAATTGCAGAATCGAATTTGCGTACCCGACCTTCCAGAACTCAAGAAGAAGATATTGGTAGAAGCTCATAGCTCAAGGTTTGCGATCCATCCTGGCAATACGAAGATGTATCACGATTTGAAGGAATGCTTCTAGTGGACAGGAATGAAGAAAGACATAACAAGCCACGTCTCCAAATACCTACATTGTCAACAGGTTAAAGCAGAACATCAGAGACCTGTAGGAATGTTGCAACCACTCCCTATTCCCAAATAGAAATAGGAGCACATTACTATGGATTTCGTGGTCGGGCTACCACAATCAGTCTTGAAGAATGATGCAATATGGGTTACCGTAGATCAATTGACGAAGTCGGCGCATTTTCTACCAATCAGAATCATGTACTCCCTTTCTAAGTTCGCCACTCTATACATTAAGGAAATCATTCGTTTACACGATACCCCAGTTTCAATCATATCTGATAGAGACTTGTGCTTCGTGTCTTACTTCTAGAACAAATTGCAAGAAGCTTTGGGAACCACTTTGAAGTTTAGCACGACTTATCACCCACAAACTGATGGGTAATCCGAAAGAACAATCCACACTTTGGGAGATATGTTACCTATGTGTGTACTAGACCTCAAAGGTAATTGGGACGATCACCTACCTTTGGTGGAGTTTGCCTATAATAATAGCTATCATGCAAGCATCGGTATGGCGCCATACGAGGCACTGTATAGAAGAAGATGTCGATCACCTTTGTGCTGGACGGAAGTCGGAGACAGGAAACTGCTAGTACCCGAGATCTGCAAATAACAAGTGATAAGATTCAGTTCATCTAACAGTGAATTCGCACTGCTCAGAGCAGCCAGAAAAGCAATGCAGATACACGGAGACGGGACTTAGAATTTCAAATAGGCGATCATCTATTCCTAAAGATCTCACCAACAAGAGGGGTTATCCGATTTGAAAAACGAGGAAAGTTAAACCGACGTTACATCGGGCCATTCGAGAGACTAGAAAGGATTGGCCCTATGGCATAAAGCCTTGCGCTTCCACCCGAATTGTCCAATGTCCACAATGTATTTCACGTTTCGATGCTTTGTTAATATCTTCGAGATCCAGAGCATGTTGTCAATTATGAGATTTGAAAGTTCAAGAAGACCTCTCTTATGAAAAGCAACCTGTGCAGATTCTCAATTGTCGTGATCAAGTCCTTCGAAATAAGACTATACCTCTTGTAAAAGTTTATCGAGAAACCATCGTGTCGAAGAAGCGACATGGGAAACTAAGCCAAATGTGAGCCAAACACCCACACCTCTTTGAAAATCAAGGTACGTCAAGTTTGGGGACAAACTTTTTTCAAGGAGATGAGAAATGTAACACCCGAAGTTTTAATTTAATACAATTACTCATGAATAGAATATATAAAAAAAAATATGAAATAAATAATAAAAAAAATAAATACAATTCCTTTGCATGCGGTAAGTGATATTTTATAATTTGGTGGTGAGATTTTTAAACGTGAACCTAACAAATTTAGAATTAAAAATAAATATAAATAAAAATTAAAAAAAAACAACAAAACCATGTTAGATTTCTGTGGGCAAGGTTACTTCTGAGCCAAAGGTTAATTTGGCCCTTGGTAACTTCATGAGGTTAAAAAAAAATTAAAAAAAAAAAAAAAAAGGAGGCCAAAGGCCAATACAGGTAGCATTACTCTTTAAGGCCAGCACATAGCAATGTGGCAATATTTGACTTAGGAAATCTTGCATGGTAAACAAGTTGAGAGCTTATAAATAAGGACTCCATAGGATGTAGGAGAAACAACGAAGTAGGAAAGAAGCAGCAGGCAACAAAATAGAAAGGCATGGATAAATAGAGGGAGTGCAAGGAAATAATAACAAAGTAAGTTATATTATACCTTGAGTTATCATAATATATTTTCTATATGTTGAGTCACCATAATATATTTTACGAATGTTTTGGGTTATCATAATTTATTTTATATAATTTATGTTTTGTAGTTATATTAACATTTCAATTATGTGGATTATTTTTTGACCTCTATTTACTTAAATGAAAACCCATAGATATGTTTGTTTAAATTTTAAAAAATATTTGATAAAGATCTTGTAAACAATTATTTTCTGTAAGTACCACTACGGGAGTCCCATGTCTTAGGGGACTTAAATAACCATTGGTCTTTGTTTGGCCACTTTGTGGTCCTCTGTTTGTCATGGATCTATTGACCCTTGTTTTGATTGTCATTTCAGTGACCCCTGTTCTATTATGTACTGTGGTTATAGTTATTTACGTAATCTTTGTATTTCAGTTTCTGCCACTTAAATAATTTGTTTATTCAACTTAAATTATGTTAATGTTTTAGTTCAAATAGCTGTCCATGGCTATTTTGTACTCCTATACTCACAATATGATATTTCTCACTCTGCTATGTGCTTATAGTTGTTATCCCTTTTAGCTGACGAAATTTAGCAGGATCAAGATGGAAGATAAACCACAGTGTTTTCTTTTCTTTTTACTGTCTATGTTTTTTATTGGACTCTTATAATAAAATAAAAGCCCAAATGACTATTTTTGTTTCTTTTTAATAAACTTTTAGTACCATTTATTTTATTTTAATTTACTTAATTTATCTGTTGCGCTACTACTATAGTAATTTTAGAATTATTTTATTTTTATCTTGTTGTGACGCTAAGCCTTTGGGTGCTGGGTTTCGGTCTGGGTCGTGACAACATCATTGATCTATATGATAAAAAAATGACTAAATGGATTAAATATTTCATTCATTATATTTTGAAATTCACTAGGTGTATTTTTTAATCCAAAAGGCATTACATTCCATTCGTAATGACCAAATGGTGTAGTAAAAGTAGTTTTGTAACGATCATTAGGGTTAAGTTGGATTTGCCATAATCCATTTTTAAGATCAAATTTACTAAAAATGATTGGTTGATTAAGTCTTTTAATTAAATATTTTTTTATTAGGGATTGGATATCTAATCCATTCTAAGATTTTGTTTAATAGTTTATAATTAATTACTAATCGTGAAATGACACGTTTAAGTTTAGCATTTTTATTAACGTAGAAAGTTGGACATGACCAGAGAATTTATTTTTACTAATATTCTTATAATAAATTATTATTCTTATTATTGTTGTTGTTGTAAACGTACAATCTTGCTTGTAATTTTTTTCAGCTAGCAAGAAAGAGGAAATTTTATTTTTATCACTATATTTTGTCTTGATTTTCAATTATACCTCAGGCTTTTAATAATTTTAATTTTACGTTTTAACATTTTGAAATGTTATCATCATATTTGAAATGAAAAAAAGTTACTAAAAAAAATTATATTTTAATCCCAAATTTTAAAAGAATGATACCAACACGTGTTAGGATCCTCTAGAGTGATCCTCTAGAGTGATCTCCTGCAATAAAGAAGAGGAGTCCGACACGTGTCTCACTCACAAAACAAAGGGTTGAGATTTAAACTCACCAAAACGACGTCATTTTAGTGAGTAAATTGAAAACAAAATAAAAAAATCAAAATTCAAAATTCTGGGTTTCACTTTTCACTCAGTTCCTGGGGAGAATTAGAGAGAGAGAAGGGACTAAAGCTTGGCAGCGACATCTTCATCTTTGGCAACTGGAGAAAAGAAGCAATATTGGTGGCTTAGCAATAGAAAGGTATTTCAAACGCCTTGATAATGGTGACGATGATGAGATCGCTACATTTCGTTTCGTGATTTGCATTCAATCCTTAACATTTATGTATTTTTGCACAGATTATAGATAAATATATCAAAGATGCGAGAATCCTGAGCATCCATGGTAGAGGTTTTGGTGAGTTGATGGCAGATGTTAATGTGATACGAGGAGGTGGCAGTTATGGATGAAATGGGATTTGGGGGAACTGATATTTTTTGGGTGGGAAAGAATAAAATGGTGATTGTCCAACAGTTGCGGTTGGCGTTGATGCCAATTTGGGGCATCCTCTGTCTTTTGGTAGAGAGAGAATAAAAAAGAGAGATGAAAGATAAGAGGAAGAGAATGGAGAGGGGCTATTGTTTTCATCATCATCATCGTCATCAAGGCCTCACTGAACAAATGTACCTCTTTTAAGCATATGGATGGTTTGTTTGTATAGAAGCTAAATCAAGAGATTGAATCGATTTAAAAGAAATCGAAACACCCAAAATCAAAGCTCTGGTCCCTTCTCTCTCTCTCTCTCTCTAATTCTTCCCAGGAACTGAGTGAAAAAGATAGAGATGTTGCTGTCAGGAATTTTTTTTTTTTTTATTCTTTTGTTCAATTTACTCACCAAAAACGACGTCGTTTTTGTGAGTTTAAATCTCAGCCCTTGAAGACTGAGTGGGACACGTGTCGAATTCCTCTCATTCACTGTAGGAGATCACTCCACGAAAAGACTCTAGAGGATCCTAATGCTACAAACACACCCTCTCTGACCCAAGCTTACTCTCTCTCTCTTCCTCCAATTTTTCCCTCTCTCATCCGCGCTTGCAAACCGTGCCACCACCACGCTGCAGCCGCCGCCGCCACCACCAACCACCACTACAATCACTCCATTCTCCCAGCAACTTCTCTCAAACCCGAATTCACTCACAGGCATTGTTCGGAAATCAGGCATTTGGCTCAAATGTAATTGGGTCGGAAATCAACCCATCTTTGAATCCTTTTTCAATTCTCTTGCCTACTTTACTCTGCTAATTTCTATCACTTTTAATAATTTATACTGATTCATTCTCATGGGTTTCTTATCTACACATTGATTTGATGATGATTTCCTAGTTTGATGATCTCTGTTTGGGTTTTTTCTTTGTAAAAGTCAAAATCATTACTGGGTTCACAGAGAGAGAGAGAGAGAGAGAGAGAGAGAGATGGCTATAGCTCGGTTTGGTCGACAAGCAAAGCGCTCATATGGGTTCTGCGTAAAGATGACGGCAGCGGCTGTCATGGGTCTCTGTTTCATTTTGATTTGGTCTCTGTTTTCGTCTTCTTCTTCTGCGGTCTCTCAGAGGAGTACTTTTGCAGATATTGCCTAACCCGTGTCTTCCAATGGGAAATTTGTCGATTCTGAGATTCGTTCGAACGAACCCAGAAAAGATCAAGTAGATAAAGAACACAAGAAAGCGAAATTGGGGTCTGATTTGAAAGAGAAAGACGAGATAAGGGTTAATGGGTCTGCATCTAATGTCACTGTTGATGCGCACAAAGACGAGGGAAAGCAGGAACTGAGAAAAAAGAGGGAGACAATAATCATGGGTCTGTGCGATCTGAACCTAATGAGCTTCAAGAAGAGGAGAGAGAACAAGAAGGTGAATTAGAAGAACTGGATGGAGAAGGGAAAGAAAATGAGGATTTGGTTAATCAATTCCCACTGATGATGTGGTTGAAGATGGGTCGAAAAGTACAGCGAAGAATCCAAATTCTCACTATTAAGTGGAAAATGTGTTGGAGAGAAGTTCGACAAGAGAGGGTGGCTTTGGATTTCTTTTTTAAAATTTGGATTTAAAATGTATTTTTTTAATTTTTTTTGTTTTAAATGTGACAACAGAAATAAAATTTAGGAGTAAAATTGAAATTACTTAAAATTTGAAATGTAACTAAAAATCAAGGTAAAATATAGAGGTAAAAATTAGAATACAACCTCTAAAACCTACTCTATGGCACTTTATGTAACAAAAATGCTTCCGACCTCTAAATCTTCATCACTAGACAAGCACTCATGATGTGGTTGTCTACGTGGAAAATTGATGTGAACTCGCCTATTTCTCTCTCTTTCTTATTCATTTCAAATTCATGTTCATAATACATTTGAAGTCTCTCTCTCTCTCTCTCTCTCTCTCTCTCTCTCTCTCTCTCTATTCTTCCTTCTCTTCTCTCCTCTGTTGTGACTCTCCTTGGTGACCTCCTCGACACTGGCGACCCGACAAGCACAACTCTCCAACCCCAACGATGATCGAGGTTGAACGCAGCTTCTACAACCCCAGCGACTCGACGAGCGCAGCTTCTGACGACGAGAGTCACTCACGACGACCAACGACGGCCGAGTCTCTCTCCGTCTTCCCACCGGACTCGCTTCTCTCGACTCTTTGTGTTTTCTCGACAGATCTATCTACACAGGTCAGTTCTCTCTCTCTCTCTTTATATATATCTATAGATGCCTTGATTTGTTGGGATTTTTGTGACTTTGACTTTGATTTCATTTGTTCTCTTACATTTGCAAGAAATACATTTAAGACAAAAGGTTAGTTGAATTTCTTAAAAACAAATACACAACAAATTGCCTTGAGGTTTGCAGACAGATTTGTTGAACAAAGAAATGAGACAAGCTATTCTTGGTTGAACTTAGTTGAACACAAAGAACTTAGTTGAAACAGTATTAGTTGAACTTAGTTCATCTTTATTGTCTTCAAAAGAGATTTGTTGAACACAGTATTAATTAACATAAACAGTTATCAGACCAAGTTCTTTATTGCAGAAATGAGACAAGCTATTCTTTGAGACAATTAGTCAATTTCTCAGCCTCTATGCCTACGCAATGTTAGTTGCTCACGAAAATTAAAAAGTTAAAGAACATGGAAAAGCAAAAGTTCAATTCCTTCCAAATAATGTCTCTATGAAAACTGCTTAAGATCAGAACAAGAAACAAAAACAATTTACTTTTTTTTTTTTTGTTACTAAGTGCATCTGAAAAGTGGCAATTGTATATTACTAAATTAAACTTGGTGGTGGTGTATGAAAGGAAATTGACTAAAATTTTGCATAATCCTTTGAAATTCAATAGTTTTCATGCCACTTGGTTAAAGATTAAAGATAATGTAACTACACAAATAATAGATATAACATAAATGTTAAAAAGGCACATATGAGACAATTCATGCCATTGGGAAGTTAAGGCACATTTGAGACAATTCATGCCATTGAGTATGTGTATGAGACTTTTTTTTTTTTTTGTTTCCCTGTCAAATAGTTTGGGGAGTTGTTTATTTGCCATATATATATTTCCATATTTTTGAAAGGAGCTGTAGAGCATGTGATGGAGAGAAGTGATGAGGTGAATGTGAAGCTTTGAAAGTGAAAGAAATGAGACCACTTTGGAATTTTGAAGGAGAATTAACAATTTAGTGTAAGTTTTTTTTTTTTTTAAACTTTTTGTAGCTTTTTTGTTTTTTTACATTAATTTTCTAATTTTGAAGGAGAATTAACAATTTAGTGTAAGTTTTTAAAAACAAATTCAGATCAATGATGAAGTTTACAAACTTCAATAATTAAATTTTTGCATTTTTTCATGAATCTGTAACTATTTTAAAAGGTTACCATTGATTTGTAATTTGTCCATTGATGTGGAATATGTACCTGCATTGATGTGGAATATGATTCTCTAGCCTTTGTAATCCATTATTTACAAAGTTTCACCCTCATTTTCCCCACATGAAACAAGTGAACAGAACTTGATGAATAATTTTGTCCATTCATCTGGGAAATAACTACCTGTAGAACAATGAATATTAGAATGATAACATTTAAATGATACTAGAAATTGAATCAGATGTCCCATTGCAAATAACCAATCTTGGTAGCCAAGTTTTATATTTTGATCATATGTGACTAGTACTCTAAGGCTCATGATCATACTTTAAATCATCCTTCAAAGCATCGCATCATTAATATATCAAGTCCTCTTTGAATTCAACTGATCATTATTGTTTTTGCTTTATATTCTCCACCAAAGTGTTGGTAATTCAAACTTCATTAGTCAGGCTGCTAGTTATCATGATGGTATTATATCAGATGTTTAATATTCTGCTATTTGAACTGAGTTATTTTGCTTTTGAAGACAGTCCTAAGACTAATACAACCTCAATGAGCTATCAATAGAGCTATCAGTGGCCACTCCTAGCCTTCAAGGAACCACCATTGTTTCTAGCAAGTTAAACAGTCCTAAGACTAATACACTAACTGATTGAGATTTGGCTTCATAATTTTGCAGATGTCAACTTCAAGTGTTAACTGCAGTACATTAGATCAATTGACATATTGCAACAGAAATTGTCCTCAATGTCGGAAAAAAGCAACCATTCGAATTTCGGAGACGGAGCGAAACAAGAATAGGTTATTTTATTGTTGTCATGATTACGGTGGGTTTATTGGATGGTGCTTGCCTACAAATTCACAATATAGGGATGAAGGGCAAGTGGGAATGGACAATACACCAACTGTCACCGAACAACTTCAAAGTATGGGCGATCATCTTCGATTTCAAAGCGAACAACTTCAATTTCAGAATGCGTAGATGCAAAAATTGCAAAGAGACTTAAATAGAAATTCGTGTTGTATTAATGGGATCTTCATCTTGCTTGTAATTGGTGTTATATTAATTATGAAGATGTAATAATTTTTATGCAAGTTAGAAGATGTAATTGGTGTAGTATTAATTATGAAGATTTATTATATATTACAGTTATGGATTGAGAAGTATGAATATGTAATCATGTGGATTGTTTGTTATCGTATTGGAACTTTGAAAGTTATCTGTTTGTCTGTTTAAACACAAATTATGAACACAATTTCTTCACATATTTGGACAGATTTTGGACTGATTTGGAACATAGATTCTGTTTATCTATTTGTCTGGTTAAACATAGATTATTGACAGATTTGGACAGATTTTGAACAAATATTGTTGACAGATTGTGAATACAATTTCATCATACATTCTTGACAGATTTGGATAGATTTTCAACACAGATTCTGTTTATCTATTTCTTTATTTGAACACATGTGCTTGACATATTTGGACAAATTGTTAACACAAATAATTGACAGATTGTGAACACAATTTCTGCACACATTGTTGACAGATTTGGACAGATTTTCAACACATATTTTTTCACATAGGTTTTTCAAGACAGATTTGAAGACAGGTTTTTTTACACAATTTTGAAGACAGATTTTTCCACACAGGTTTTTGAAGACAGATTTTTTGAGCACTGGTTTTTCACACAGTTTTGAAGACATAATTTTTTCACACAGGTTTTTCAAGACAGATTCAAAGACAGGTTTTTTTTTTACACAGTTTTGAAGACAGATTTTTCGACACAGGTTTTTGAAGATAGATTTGCAGACATAATTTTTGAACAGATTTGTAACAGATTCTTCACACAGATTTGTAACAGATTTGGAACACATTTTTGACACAGATTTTTTGGAACACATTAAATCTGTAACAGATTTGTAACAGACAGAGCACAAATATAACAACATCAATTGGGAACATTAAATATAATAACAAAGTAGGGAACAACAATTTGTTCTCAACCAAAAAATAAAGAAATTGAACAATCCAAAAATACATTAAATAAATTATCCAAAACAAAATAAACTCCAAGTTTAGTCACATAAAAGGCATTACAATTACAAGTTTCCAACTAACGAAAACTACGACCACGGTCATTGCGGTCCATTTGTGCATTCAAGTCAGCAAATGAAGACGGTACGGCTCCATAAATTTGATGCGTAGCAGTCATGGATTGTTGAGTTGTCATAAATCCCGGTATGCCTCCAATACAGTCTGACGGGGTAAGAGATGTGCTGACTCCATCAATTTGAGTTGTGGCATTCATGAAACTTTGTCTTCTCATAATGTCCACACCTGCCGGGGTGAGAGATGTGCCTCCAATAACATTGACCATGTGTCCCTATTCAATTAAAATGAAATGTTAAAACCAGTTTACTAACCATTATTGAAAAACAGTTTGCTCGATGTACACGTACCGGTACACACATACTATTTTCCATGCCAACCATATAAGGATAAAGCTCTCTATGTGCACTACGTTCAGGTTGAGATTGACATTGACCTTTACCTTCACCTCAAAGCACCTTAGTACCCTATATTGATAAAGGTTAATGAATGCCTCAAATGTATGACATGATTACAATAAAATATGAGTTGAATAGAGAGTAATGATACAAAACGGATGGATATGTATGAATATCAATCAATTTACCTTTGATTGTTTTGTTTTCTTTTGCTTGCCTTCAACCGATTGACTATCTGATCTACTTTGGTGACCTTTCTTTTAGTAACTGGACGACCTTTTCGGCAAGCAACCAAAGGACTAAGCAACTTGGTATGACTGATTGCCTTTCTATTAATGCTGCCAATCGGGGAAGATGGGACATTACTAGTAATAGGTGGTACATTACTAGTCGAAGGTGCTACATTACTCCCACCACCTTCATCATCTTTCATCACTTTTTCCTTGATTTCATCCAACGCACGGTCAATAAGTTTTATTTTCCCTTCAGAGTTTCCAGTAAATTGTACAATGCCAATCAATTTTCTGTTCATCTTATCATACACCTTTGCATTGAAATCATCCCCAAAGCCAGTGTATGTGGTTTGTATGCATGTGTACCCTCTATCCAAATCTTTTCTCCATTGTGGTAGAATGTATTTATTTGGAACCTCATTTATGCATCTTGCAATGAGCATAACGAGTGAGTGAGTACACATGATGCCCCTAAATTCAAACAACCGGCACATACATTGCACATCAAATTCTGTTGAATTATAATAGACAACAAAGTCTACATGTTTTATCTTCCCAAAAACTACCACGGCTTCCTTCACAAAATATATACAAATTGAACCCTTTTCTTTGACAAGAAACGGCTGACAATAAACTAGTCTCTTCATCTCTGCTTGAACTTCTTTGAATTTTGTATTGGTGTACGCATCTTGAAATTTTTTCTCAAAACCATACACAGTTAGGCAATCAAAGACTTTGTGCCGAGACTTGAAGTCAGCTTTCTTCTCTTTCTCTACCTTACTTCTCAAGGCATTGTCATATTGTTCAACAAATTGTTTTAATGTAGTCTTTGGGTTGACATATCCATCAAAAAAGGCATTCATGCTCTCACTTCGTTGTGTCATTGACATGCCAGCCCAAAAAATATCTTTGACATAAAAAGGAACCCATCGATGTTGCTTATCATATAACACCCCCAACCATTGATTCTCATAAAGATTGAATTTTGCAATCATCTCTTTCCATTTCATCTCAAATTCATCTTTTGTGAAAGTGTCATACACTGCATTTTGCAAATCCATCTTCATGGCTTCATATTGTGAATAACCTTTCAACTTCTCCGGAATCTTCTTCATGATATGCCATAAACACCATCGATGTCGTGTATTGGGGAAGACTATTTCTATAGCCTTTTGCATAGCTTTTCACTGATTAGTTATTATAGCTTTTGGAGGATGATCTGACATGCAATTTAACCATGATTTGAATAGCCAAACAAATATATCAGTGTCTTCACTAGATAATAGGCCACAACCAAGCAAAATCGACTGTCCATGGTGGTTAACTCCTACAAATGGAGCAAATGGCATATCATATTTATTAGTGAGGTAAGTTATGTCAAATGAAACAACATCTCCAAATTCTTTATAAGCCACCCGACTCATTGCATCCGCCCAAAACAAGTTTCTTATGCGAAAGTCAGTATCAACATCAATCATATAATAGAAACTAGAATTTTGTGCATGCATCCTCAAAAAATATTTTTGAAGTGCATCGGAATCTCCTTCTCCAAGCCTTAACTTTCTAGCTCTATCAATGTAATTTCGTGCATCTCGCTCATCAAATGTTAATGACTCATAACCCCCAGCTTCAACAACCATTGAGTGATAATTTCTAGACACCCCAATTCCTACTTGATCATTAATTTCTAATCTTCTCTTCACAGGAGTAAGAATTTTCTTATTCATTGCAAAATGAAGTGAGTCGGTGGGAATCAAGTCATGATTATGGTCAAGGTTAACCGTGGTTAACATAAATCTCCCATCCTTTTGTAGGCTCGCTCGTACCCTTGCTTTACAATCAATTTTTGTGGAAAGAGATTGCTTTAGAGGGTTTACTTCCAATTTTTTGATTCTCTTCCTCGCTCGAGAACATTCAATCCCAAAGTATCTTAATTCCCCATTATCGCCAAAAACTTGTGTTTTATAAGCTATAGAAAATCCAACATGTTTAGCATATTTGGCGTAAAATGTGTACACTTCTTGCTTTGAGCTAAAAGACATACCCCTCTTAGGTTCCTCAATTTCTTCACTATCAAAAGCTGAAGGATTCTCACCACTATTTGATTGAATCTCCATTTCTGCTCATTCAAATTTTAAACTGCAATCAAAAGACAATTACAGTCAAACATATCAAAATATTCATCAATATGATTAACTATAAATTTATAAATTCATCATTCATCATTCTATATTCTATTTACAGAGTTATAAATTCATCATTCCATATTCTATTTACAGAGTTATAAATTCATCATTCATCATTCCATCATTTATGCTTTGTAGTAGCTTTTCTGAATGTTCTAGTATATGTAAATTTATCAATTCTAGTATAATGGATTCATCACTCACTGATTCAGCACTGATTCAGCACTCACTTCTACATTTATAAATTTATCAATTCATCATTCCATTTTATGTATATATATACATTTTGAGAGCCAAATTCCAATTTATGCTCAAATGTTTATCTGAAATGTTTATACAAAGTATGCTCCAATTCGAGTTTATGTATATATATATATTTTGAGAGCCAAATTCCAATTTATGCTCAAATGTTTATTTGAAATGTTTATACAAAGTATGCTCCAATTCCAGTTTATGTATATATATATATTTTGAGAGCCAAACTTGAGCTAAAATTTCAGCTTATGCTCAAATCAGAGCCATATATATATATATATATATACACATATCAATCCAGCATCACTGATTAAAAAAATTACATCTATAAATGTATATAGAGGACAACGTCACTGATCGATTACATGTTTAGAGTAGAGCATCACTGACTTGGTAATGCTTTCACAGCGACAAGGGGGATAAAGATCGGAGACGGAGAAGATGGCGGACGGTGGAGGAGAGGTAGCGGACAGATCTGTAATTGCTTTCAACGCGAGAGAGGAAAGCCTCAGAGAGAGAACAAGACAGAGACGGAGAGGAAGACACTGAACGTCGGACGGTGGATGAGGGACAAGACGCCGTACGGTGGAGGTGACGGACGGCTCCAACGGATGGCGGAGGAGAGATAGATTTGGAATAGAGTTGCAATACCTCTGTTTTACCGATGTAAGCCTCATTTGCGCAGGATATCAAATTTTTTTTTCTTAACACAGTGCGTGAAACACACGCACTGTGTGTGCAACTATCCTTCATTGTCCCTAGTTGGATGCCACGTCTTTAGAGCTTCTTTTAGAGCCTCTAAATTAGAGGTCTGAATCGGAGCTGTTTATGTAATGATTGTAATTAGGGATGATAACAGACAAATCGGGAAAGCTTTTGAGCTCCTCATCCCCAATATTGTAATTAGGGATGGTAACAGACAGATCGGGACAGCTTTTGAACTTCCCATCCCCAATCCTCAGTTCTGATTTTTTCTCGATCCCCACGGGCCTCAGCTTTCCTTGTTTTGTTAGGAAAAATGGTTGAGAGTACTAAAAGTAGTACTCTAATATTACCACTAATGATGTGGCAGTGAGCCTTTTTTTTTTTTTTTTGTGGCATTTTCAATGCATTAGTGTTATTAGTGGTTTTTTTTTTAGTGGTATGAATCATTGTTGTTTTGTTAGTTAGGTAGTTTTATTTTTTTTTATTTGTTTTTTAAAAATAATTTATCCATAAATCTTATACAGAGAATGTTAATCCATTTAACTTAAAATTTTTCTTATGAATTAATTAGTCTTTTTTATTTTAGAAAATTATATTTTTTGATTTGATACTATGTGAGTTTAAATGAATGTCTTTTTGTTATTTATTTTTCTTATTTTTTGATTTGTTTTTGGGGTGAGAATGGAAAGGTGAGGTGTGAAAGATTATTTTTTAGGAGATTGATGGCTGAAATGTTGATTTTCAAGCGTGAAAATTTATATTTCTGTTAGTGTGACTTTTTGGTGTTATATTGAAATGCTATATTAGAGTGTTACTTTTAGAAAAAATACACTAAGAAATTTGTGTGTTACATTGATTGGAGTATTACGTTTGAAAAAAATATAATATTTTTTTTTTGGAATATTACGTTATTACATTTGAGAAAAGTACAATAAGAAGTTTTTTAGTATGTTATATTCGAGTATTATGTTTGGAAAAAGCACACTAGGGAGTTTTTATGTGTTATATTGATTGGAGTGCTACGTTTGGAAAAAGTACAATAAGGAGTTTTTTTTTTTTTTTTTTCTTTTGAGATGTTATGTTGTTACATTTGCAAAAAATACACTAAAGAGTTTTTAAGTGTGTTATATTGAAGTGTTACACTTAGGGTTACGTTTGTGGATAGTACACTAAGGAGTTTTTAAGTGTGTTACATTGGCTCCGTTTGGTAGAGCTGTGGGAAAGTAATTATAGCTTATAGCTTAACAGCTTATAGCTTATAACTGTGAATATAAGTTGATTTTTGACTTATAAATTAAGCTTCTCCTCCTCCACTCAAAGAATACGTTGATTTTTGACTTACAAAAAGCTATAAGCTGTATTGCTAAGCTGAATCAAACACATCAAAATAACTTAAATTAAGCTAAAAGCTGAAATAAGCTGGAAATAAGCCCTACCAAACAAGGCCATTGAAGTGCTATGTTTGAGATTACGTTTGTGGATAGTACACTAAGAAATTTTTTTAGTGTGTTACATTGAAGTGTTAAGTTTAGAAAAAGTACACTAAGGAGCTTTTTAATGTGTTACATTGATTGGAGTGTTACATTTGAGAAAAGTATACTAAGGAGTTTTTTTTTAGAATATTACGTTATTACGTTTGACAAAAGTACACTAAGAAATTTTTTAGTGTGATACATTGGAGTGTTATATTTTTAGAGTGTTATGTTTGGGAAAAGTATACTAAGGAGTTTTTTTTTTTTAAGTGTTACGTTTAGTAATTTCAACATTATGACAAAATCCACATTTATCCTTCAACACATGACATATGTGCTTTTATGTTTGGCCCTTTATGTAATTTACACTAAAATAAGACCTTTGGGTCTATAAAAAGAAAAAAGAAAAAAAGAAAAAAGAAAAGAGGATTAAATAGTCCATAAGATCACTATTTGAAATTTATTGATTCTTCACTCATTTTTTTAACCTCAACAAAACAACCAAAACATAACAAATTAATTAATTAACAAGCTTATTTTAAACGAATTGAATTTATAATCTTCGAACAATCAGATAAGTAAGTATGATAAAATTGAAAATTAACTATGCAAAAAACACATTATAAATTACAAGATACTAAAATATGGTAAAATTAAAATTAAAGTTAAAATTAAATAAAAAGGATGAATAATATTTTTCATCTCTATTATCTAATTCAAATTTTACAGTCCATATTGTTTTAATTTGAATAATTGTAATGAAATAAATTTTTTTAAAAATTTTTTTATGTAGGTTATTATGAGTTAATTTGCGTGCACCAAACTATATTTCTACAGTCTAAACAAACCCTCCGAAACAGGATTTACCTTGTAGTTCATGGCCGCAAGAATATTTACTAATGAGAGAAGTCAAATCAAAAACCTTAAAGGGGACAAACCTCCAAATAATGGGAGCACATTGAGAGATGATATGACGCTATGATTGAATAAATTGCCTTTCAAATTAAGTACCTTCAGCTTGCTTAAGACTGATAATCTTTCAAAACCCAAAAAAAAGAAAAAGAAAGGGGTCATGTTACAGTGTGCAACCCTTTAATATGCAAGTTTATTATTGGCCATTGGATTACACAAATATATCCTAACCATTGAATTCTTTAATTTTGGAAAATTAGACACCGGAGCAACCAGTTGACCACTATCTCCAAAAGTATTAACGTATTCTTTCTTCTACTGCTTCTTTTTCTTCTTCCACAATGTGTTCTCTCTCTGTCTGCTTTTGTCTCTCCCTCTCCCTCTGCTGAAAAAGTCCCTCTGTAACAACCCTCATTTCACCCTAGCCATACTTGCATACATTACATGATCTTGTCTTGATATGTTGCTTTTGCAAACCTTGATTTGTCTGGCACATATGTTACTTGCATGGTCTGTTCCTTGTTTGGTGTGTGTTTTAGCCGAGGTCATCTTAAGCCGAGGTCATCTTAAGCCTAGGTCGCTCCTTTGATACTCTTACACCTAGAACCATCTTGAGGTTTCTTTGGTTGACCTCCACTCGCATCCTGACATATTGGCCGAGATGTCATTATCTAGGCCGAGGTGTGCGTCACCAAGGCCGAGATGTGTATTATCTGGGCCGAGATGTTATCCTTGAACCCAAATGATCTTGTTCCTGGACTGGTACGACCTAGACCGAGGTGTGGCACATCTAGGCCGAGATGTGGCACAACTAGGCCAAGTGTTGTCCTTCATAGCCGAGATCATTGAAACCCTACTTGCCGAAGCCTTGTTCTTAGCCGATGTCATCGCCTGCCGGAGTGCCTATGCCATCTTGCTTGTTAAACACACTTTGTCATAGTCTTGTCTTTTCACTCAGTCACCTTTTTGAGGAGAACCAACCCGGTAGTGCCACGTGTCCCAGCTAAGTGTTAAGTTAGCCAGCAGACCTAGAAATGTATCATTTTGCTATATGTCTTTGTTCTTGAGGAGAGAGAGACTCTAGAAGAAGAAGAAGTCTTTAGAGAGAGGAGTAGATCCCAAGCTTGATCCTTAGAGTTCAAACCGTTTGATTCGTGTCTTGAGGTTAGAATCTTGATCTACTCTTGTTGTTCTTATTGTCCATCTAGCTGCATTGCATGATTGAGCATGTTTTGAAAGCCATGCATTGCTTTGAAGTTCAGTTTTAGAAAGAGAATATGATATTCATGTGTTCTTGAGGAAAAGCCATGATTTGATCCAAAAGCTTGCATTAAGATCCATGTTTTTGTGTTTGTTTTCCAAGATCTTCAAGTATGGGTACCCAGGTCCATGTTTTCGAACTCATAGCATGAAAATCCCAGATTTTCGTAATAACAAGTTGTGATTGAGCATTCATATTTTTCATGTTCTTCATGCTCATGTTCTTCAGCAGAGTGAAACCCAGATTTTCCGACTTCATTTCCTTGAATGTGGCCGTCGGGACCACACCTCGGCAAGAAGGTGTGGGACCTCGGCCAAGACCTGGTTGGTGCCCAGCATGTTTCCCGAGATAAGAAACAGTGTTTTGTTTTGATTTGACCTAGTCTTTGAGGAATGCCGAAATCATTTGTATGCATGTGAAGCCTGTTTGAGAGTGCATTCAATAGACCTTGTCATGTGTTTGTAGGACTTGGACTTGCCTTGAACCCGACGTTTGAAGAGCTAGGTGAGTGGTATTTTTAATAAAGTTATGTTACAATGTTTTGATGAAAGCTTTGTTTTGCTTGTTTTGGAAAAGTATTTGTTAAGCATGAATGACTATCCCTATTTTGTGTGTCAAGTATTAGCTTGGTTTTGACAACTCTTGAAAGTCCGTACGTGCTAGGGGACTATAAGCATTTGTAGCACAACTCTTGAAAGTCCGTACGTGCTAGAGGACTATAAGCATTTGTAGCACAACTCTTGAAAGTCCGTACGTGCTAGGGGACTATAAGCATTTGTAGCACAACCTTTGTTAATGTCATCCCCTGAAACTTGGAAGCCTCGAAAGACTGATTGATGAAACTTGAAAGATTTGTTAGATAAACTTGATTTATTCCATAATTTGTTACAAGCTATGATTATGTATTGTCTTGTTAAGAGATCTCGGATATCAATCATGCAAACCCTTTATTACTTGTACCATTCACTGAGTATCCAAGCTCACCCTCTCTATATATATGTAGGTGATGAGCAGGACGACGGCGACGCCTAGATGTGCTTTGCAACTTGTTTTGGATTCGCATTTTGTAACATCTTGAAGATCATGCTTCTTAGCTTGCATTTCATTGTGTTTTGTATATGATGGCTTGAGAAGCCTTTTGGTCAAGATGTATTTTTGTACTTCATTTTGTTGTATCCAAGTTGTAAAGCTATGTAAAGATGTATGCCATTCCATTTGATTATGCACGGCTCTTATGGACTAATTGGAATTATATATATTACTTCCGCACTTGTAAGCCCCATATTTATACTCTGATTGTGTGTGATCCTTGTAAGTTGGCCTTCGGTAATCTCGGATTACTGGCTATCACGGCACCATTCTACTAGGGGCGGTTTGGGGTCGTGACACCCTCCTTGGACTGATCTCTTCCTCTGCTCCTCTCACTCTCTTCTCTGTCTACTGTGCTCATTCGTCTCTTTTCGTTTGGCTTGACTGGTTGCAGGTTCTAAGTGGCTTTTCGGTTTAAAACCCTAATCTAACCCAGTGAGTGTAACAACCCTCGTCACTGTTTACTGATTACTTGCTGATTACTGCTAAGCCGAGACCGATTATGATTGATAATTGGATTGATTAAAATACTGAACTAACTGACTGAGATTCGAGACTGATTGATTGACTGTGACCGTTTAAATGCATAATCTATCTGTTTGACTGCCAAATTATCTGTTCTTGTCTTATGCATTAAACTGCAAATTGAAGGCCTTATCGGCGGCCAAATCAAAAATTTATTGATGTTCTGTAATCATCATAATTTATGTGATTTTATGGTATATTTATGTAACGACCCTCATACTGTTTACCGATAAACTACTGAATTAACCACTGATTACTGCTAAACTGAGACTGAATCCGATTGATAATAGAATGATTGGAGTACTGAACTGACTGATTGGGATCTGAACCTGATTGACTGACTGTACCTGTTTAAATGCATTTTCTATCCGTTTGATTATTTAATTATCCGTTCATGTTTATGTGTTTAAACTGCTAATTGAAGGCCTTATCGACGGCCGAATCAGAAACTGATTAGTGATTTATGATTATGGGAATTTATGTGATTTTATGGTATAATTATCCGAAAACTGATTAGGTATGATTAAACTGGATTAAATTAAGCTAAATGAATAGAGTTGCCTTAATTACCAAACTAGCCCTTAGTGGGCCATTACACCAAACATATTTGAGCCTTAGCTTTGCATTCCAAAACATTTCCTCAGCCAAAATTGAGAGCTCCACCGTCCCTAGAGAGAGAGAGAAAAGGGAGAGAGTTGATTTTCATCACATTTTGCTTGATTGTATGTGGGAATTTAGAGGATTGAAGTATAGAATTTCATATTTAAGCTTCTACACTTGAACTACAAGACTTAGGTAAGGATTTTACCTTCTTAATGTTGTGTTTAAGCTAATTCTTGCATGATTCATGCTTCATTGTAGAGTTAAGTCATGTTTTAAGTTCAAACATGTTGAATTGGAACTCAATTGTTGCATGCATGTACTTATCTTGCATTATTGAGGTTATTCTTCAAAGATTTTCACATGCATTCCATGTTAATGTTAAGAACCATGATTCCACCTTGTTTTGAAAAGAATGAGCTCAATAGAGCATGTTTTGAAGCCTTAAATTGATTTAAAGTCTTGCATGTTGTGTTTGAGTTTCATTCTTGAAAAATGGTTTGAGATTGGGTTCGAATTAAACACCCTTGGGCTTTGATTTATCAAATTGATCTTTGAAACATGTAATATTAGGTGTTTACAAGTGTTTTCCAAGTTTTTAGCCCAAGAGGATCAAAAATTTGGCTTTTAAACTTGATTTTGAGCTTGGGACTCAAATCTGGAATTTCCAGAATTTGGGCCTACGCTCGAGCGCGCTCGAGCGTACCCTCTGTGATACTGCCCTCCGCTCGAGCGAGAAAAGTTACGTTCAAGCGGGGAATGCGAGCATCCAGTACTTTGCATGTGTTCACAGTCCGCTCGAGCGAGGAAACTCACGCTCGAGCGAGGACTTGTGTCTTACGCTCGAGCGAGGGTCGAGCGTCCATCGAGCGTAAAATTGGAGCATCCAGCATTTTTACTGTAGCACACAGTCCGCTCGAGCGAAGGAATTGACGCTCGAGCGGAGCTCCTTTGTTTGCATGTCCGCTCGAGCGTAGAAAGCCACGCTCGAGCGAGACCCCTGTTTTCAGCAAATTTTGTAAAGTGTTCAAAAGTGAATCTTTGCATCCTCTTTCCATCCTAGGCATTCCTAGGGCATATTTAAGGCATCTTAAAGAGGATATAGATGTAGAACCACACCGAGGCAAATTAGGGATTAAGTTATTATCTTCCCAACTGTGTAGCTTAGTGTGTGTTCAATCTGTAAACTGTGTAGGGTTGGCTTTCTGAGAAGACGCTCTAGTCATTGTAGCCCAGAACTCTGTGAGTAACAATTGTGTAAAGATATGTTCAAAATGATTATCTTTTGAATACTGAACTGAACTGCTTACTGGACTGATATTGATTACTGAATGAATGTATGTCCTTTATTTCTGAACTGTACTGTGGCATCCATAGCACCTACTGTTTATTGTTACTGTTACAGAGATCTCTGTCGGTTTCCTTGTGGAACCACTACTGTTTACTGACTAATGGCCATCACTACTGTTCGGTCTTTTAAGACCTACTGTTACTGTTATGCTAATTGATGTACCACATATGACTGTTTACTGTACTGAACAACTGATATACTGATTGAACTGAACTATTTTCATTACTGTAAGGACATTCATTCTAAACCCCTTTACGCTTTATGTTATTCACTGGGCTTTAGCTCACTGCTCATATATATATATATGTAGGTGTACAGGCACCGGACCAATGCTAGAGGCGTCGGGGTAGAATTCCAGTTTTGTCAAGCCAACCAATGTGCCTCACTGCGAGGTAGAATCCCAGTTTTGTCATTGAAAATGGTGTTTAATGGAACTACCTTTGGGCTTTGAATTCTCAAATTGATCTTTGAAACATGTTGTACATTGAGTTTTAAAGTGTTTTCCGGAAAATTAGCCCAAAAGGATCGAATTTGATAAATTGAAAGTTGATTTTGATCTTGGAGTTCAAATCTGGAATTTCCAGATTTTGGTCGTCCGCTCGAGCGGAGGAAGTGCCGCTCGAGCGGGGAAATCGAGCTCCCAGCATCTCTCACTGCTTTACAGTCCGCTCGAGCGAGGTATTGTACGCTCGAGCGGAGGCTTGTGTCACACGCTCGAGCGGGGGAGTTTACGCCCGAGCGGGGACCTTTGTTGCATGTCCGCTCGAGCGGGGAAACCTGCGCTCGAGCGGGGAACTGTTTTTCTGAAAATTCTGAAATTGTTTTCTGAGTGCATCTTTGCATCCTCATTCCATTCTAGGCATTCTTAGGCCTATTTTAAGACATTTTAATGAGGATATGGATGTAGAACCACACCGAGGCAAATTAGGGATTAAGTTATTATCTTCCCAACTGTGTAGCTTAGTGTGTGTTCAATCTGTTAACTGTGTAGGGTTGGCTTACCGAGGAGACGCTCTAGCATACTGTAGCCCAGAACTCTGTGAGTAACAATTGTGTAAAGTTATGTTCAAAAATGACTATCTTCTGAACTGTTTACTGAACTGAACTGTTTACCGAGTTGAACTATTTTATGAACTGTTTACTGTTAACTGAATGAATGTATGTCCTATATTCTGAACTGTATTGTGGCATCTTTAGCAACTACTGTTTACTATTACTGCTACTATTACAGAGACCTCTGTCGGTTCCCTCGTTGGAACCACTATTGTTTACTGATTGATGGCCATCAATTTACTGTTCGGTCTTTTAAGACCTACTGTTTACTGTACTGCTACTGTCACGGATATCTCTGGAGCAAAGTGTTGCATAGACCTAAGTGCTACAGTGTGAGCCACCTCTAGAATCTGTGCGAGACACCTCTTGAGTCCATACTGGGCTTTAAGCTAATCTGTGAAATCTGGAGAAGTGCTGCACGGACCTAAGTGCTACAGTGTGAGCCACCTCTAGAATCTGTGCGAGACACCTCTTGAGTCCATAAGAACTGTACTGTTACTGTTACTGTTATTGTTACCTTTACTGTTACTGTCACTGCTACTGCTACTGCATTGTTACTGTTACTATTATTGTTACCGTTACTGTTACTGTTACCGCTACTGCACTGTTACTGTACTGTACTGTTACCGTTACTACTACTATACTGACACTATACTGACACTGCTACTACCACCGTACTGTTTTGCTATCGGTTGTGCCACGTACGATTACTATGATTTCTAAATGACTGATATGACATGAAGTATAAGCCACCGACTGTATAACTGATCTACCGAGGCAAACGACTGTTTAAAATACTGAAAGGACATTCTTTCTTAACCCCTTTACGCATTGTGTTATTCACTGGGCTTTAGCTCACTGCTCATATATATATGTAGGTGTACAGGCACCAGACCGCGGCTAGGAGCGTCAGGCAAGCTTTAGTTTCGTCAAGCCAACCACTGTGCCTCACTGCGAGGTTCCGAGCCTTTCAAGCTATGGCTGAGAGGTGTTTTAATCTCCCCGTCTGTCCCTGTATCTGATTGGTATTACTGTATAGACTGACAGCATTGTACTGTACTATTATTAGGGATTAAGTCCCTGTACTGAATGATTGTAAATATTGTGCATACTGTTCTGTACTGAATGTCTATATGTATGAAAAATCTTTTTGCATACAGACTGTCACAGCTCATTGGACATTGTTTATTTACTGTTTTGGCTTCCGCCATGCCCCTATACTCTGTACTACTATATTACTATTAAGCAGGCCTTCGGTAATCTCGGATTACTGGCCGGTTACGGTGCTAAACCCATAGGGGCGGGTTTGGGTCGTGACAGAGTGGTATCAGAGCGATACTTACCACGAGTTATACCGCACACACGTGTCCAAATGAGCTATAGGATGTCCTAGAAAAGAAGTTAGGGCATTGCATGAGCATAAAAAAAAAGGTGTGTGTGGTTATGACATGAAAATTATATGCTAATGTGATTAATGTGTTTAAGTATGCAACTGTCTATGCTTATGATTACCGTACTGCCTATGTAAACTGAAACGAAACTTATATGCATACTTAAAGAAGTTAAATGGAATAACGTGAAATGTTAATGTTACTACTGACTGTGGAAATCTATAAGAAAGTGAACATGTGAAAGTAAAGGGTCAAGTGACCGTGCCTGAATCAACTGAATATGAACTGATGACACTGATACAGAAACCCAAATAAACTGAAACCACCGGAACTTCTGGGAGGTACTGAACCACTGAAAACTGAGACTTGGGTTTAGAAACTGAGAAAATGTGTGAAGTTTTCTTCGAAAAATGCTTTCCTCAATGCATCCGAGATAAGAAAGTACCTGAGTTTGAACAACTTGAAAGGTGATAAGACTATGCTCGAATATGAGGTAAAATTTACCTAACTAGCTTGATAGGCACCCCACATGATAGATACTAACTACAAAGACTAGAAAAGAACTGAAGGTGGGTGTGACCTAGATATGATTGACTGAATCGACGTTTTACGACCGTCAAAGTGTGTAGATGTCCTGGATAGAGTATAATGTCTGAGATAACGTAGCAGCATTGAAATATCCAAATCAACATCGCCAACTGAATTAGAAAGAATGAAGCAGAAGTAACAGAAAGTGAAAATGACCTCCGTGAATGGAAAATCTCGGGCAATAGCTTTGACCAATGAAGGTCAAAGAAGCAATGTGAACAATGATATACCTATCTGTACTGTATGTGGGAAATTACCACTGGGGCGTTGCCGCCACCTATCCGAAACTTGTTTAGACGTGGTCAGGAAGGATATTTGCCTAAATCTTGCACGAACTCAACTGAACATGAATGAGTCTAACTCTAGACCCTAGTTCCGGAGAATACTCGGAAAACTGAAAAGACTGACGTAGGTATTACCTGAATAGATGAAACTGCTTGTACGAACGTTTGTGTGGGAATCGTATATCCGTAATTTGGTATAGACTGAGAACATATTGACTGAACTGATTGAATTACTGGAATTATGAACCATATACTATGAGGACTGTTAGGACTTGTGAACAGCGAGAACTTGCTGAGTTAGGTCCTTGTATCATATTGCAACAACTGAAAGTGAACTGTAGGTATGACCTTTTAAACTGTACTAGAACTGTTGAACATGGGAATACCTTATGATTGACTGTAATTCGAGAAATTTGTACGACTATGATTTGTACTGACTGTTACGTATCGACGGACATTATTGAATGAACGGACCTTGAACTCGAATTATACACGCGAACTGTTTGTGTGTGTGAGACTACTGAAACTAAGAACCCATATTGGTTTGTAAAGATGAACTCCCTTATGAATTTGTGAACGAATGCCTACATGAAAACTGATTTTGAACTCACACCTGTATATATGTTCCCATGCTTGTAATATTGTTAAGATTGAAAGGAATGGACTGTGAATAATGAATCTTTTGAAATCTACCGTTGATGCGGACTATATGTGCGACACTGTAAAACCTTATGTTAACATTTACCTATGCTATGGAAACTGTTTAGACTTATATACATATCTGCTCACCTTTGCTCGGAATGATTGTTATGTTATTTGTTGATAATTTAACCGTTGGGACTACGACCCTGGAACTGCATGACTGAATAAAGACCCAAATGATAAACTCTAGGCTGTGAATTGTGATTGTGAGAAATTGCATGACTGTTTGATTGAACCTGCGAGCCTATGCTTTAGTGACTGTATGACCGATCTGGAACCCACGTAGGGCAACTCACTATTATGTGTCACCAAGAACCTTGGGTGATGTATTACTGTATACCATATGCTTATATGAAGGAATTATTTGGAAATTGCTATATTGACTGTGATGCTTACCTCTCAATGTGAATAACTGCATGCCTGTGCACTGCCTGTAAACTTATTGGGAGGAACACGTTGTATATGACCTGTACTGCTTTGACATGAATTGTAATGCTATAAGACTCTGATGTCGGTTGACAAATTGTGAAACTACTGATTATGTACCTAAACGGATGGAGTCCGAACTAATGTGCCTCATCTGGAAATGATAGGAATGGAACTGTTATCCGATCTAATTTGATGGAACGGTAGGTTGATGAAACCCTTTGTGTAACTGATAGAATTTCTGTTGGATGCTTGTGCTTTGAACTTTTACTTGAAATGATTGGGCAGAACTTGCATCTGACATGACCTGGTCGAACTTTCATCGAATTGACCTGAGGGAACCCTTATTGAGAAAGCTATTATCAGATTGCTACAATGTGGAAAACTAGGTACATGACACGTGATTACTTACCGATACTACCGTTATGACCATGAACTTGTTTGACTAGGAATGATTGTTTGGTGATTATTGTACTTCAGAACTGAAGGGGATTTGTTGACAACAGACTAGTTTTGATCATAAACCTTGACTGTTTGGAAGTATATGTAATCTGTATGACTGTTTCCGTATTGACACACAGTATGGTCGAATCTGTGAGGACTATAACTGATGAATAGTATATGAATGATTGCTTCAGAACTCCGCCTACTGCTATGGGAGTAATGTACAAATTCGCCTTATGTTGCCGATAACTCCCGAATGAACTGGACTGGCAGTGATGGCTTACCGAATTGAGAACCAAATTGAACTAAGACCGGGTGAACAACTCGGAAGAGAATGAATCGAAACTCTGTAACTTAACGGGGGAAATTACTTAT